>JANBXA010000398.1:23680000-24430000 GCA_030556225.1 Cricetiscus sungorus
AGTAATAGATATTATATTCACATATAACTTTGACAGTGACATCGAAAACTAAGTATCATGATCAGCAAAATTTATGTAATGGGAACTATGCTAGTGTCATTTCATGTTAATGCATATTTTCAAATAACACAAAATGTATATCAATGATTTATTATTGGCTATAATATAAAGCTTTAAAATTAGAAAAGTATGTTTCTCTTCATTCTTATTATAATAAAATATATGTTGACAGCACATAAAATTTCAAAAATTTACCAGCTGGAATATATAACTAAATGTTCTCATTCTTTATAAGATTAAAAATAGAAAATATTAACATTTAATAAGGGTGAGGGTGCACACATAGCATATCAAATACACATCAATTATTCCATAGTAGATGGTAAGATTTTAGTTTCAAATTCATAATACAGGAAGAAAATAAAACAATACCAAGTAAGTTAACATTCTTTTTGCTGCTACAAAAATGGTTTAATGTATGTGATTCATAAAAGAACAGATTATTTATGAACAGTAATAAATGAAATGGAGCTAGACCCTCATCCCAAAAACTTCTGAAGAGCCCATACAAAAGAGATGGTCGTGGCAAGAAAACTAAAAGAAAGGAAATGAACTACAGGTTCACAATAGTACCGGAGAAATTAAATATTTTCTGTGTATATGGACTGTTAGTAGTAAATTAAGATCATAGTCCTTACAATTTATTATGGGCATATTTATTCATTTAATTTTAAATGTTTAGTTAACTTAGAAATACTACCTACTCTTATTTTTCTAAATGAATTACCTATTCAAAGAATATCTCCACAACACTCTTCTCAAAGGGAATGGCAGCAAAAGACTGGAAAAATATTACAGCAATTACTAATCCTTCAATATCATTAGTAGACAGCTTTTGATATTCATATTCACTGTTCTGTGTACAGCTGAATACAGATTTAGGTGTCACAAATGGTATAAACAAAATAAAGGAAAAAATAATACTCTACTGAAAAACAAAATCAGATCACTCAGGTAGGTAAATCCAAAGCATTTGCTAAATGAAAGGACAGTGTGTCCATTTTTTTGGAGTATAAGGCAATGTGCTATTTGTATATAAAATTTTTATCAACTTTATACACCCAGAATGTACAAAATCAATAAATGAATTTATTTATGGCTCACTACAATAAAATAAAAAAGCAAGACTAAAAACTATAGTACTTAATATTACATTAAAAGCTAAGACTTTCAGAAATGAATGGATCTTTACTATCTTCAATTATTCTTTAAAAATTGCAATCTCTGTGTCTCAGATATGCATCCCAACAAAGTTTTACTTTTTTTATTTGAATTTATTCAGAATATAAAAAGTAGATTGAAACTTTTCATTTCATTGTATTCAAGCATAAATAAATGTATTAGAATTTTAATGCCTTTTATAATAAAATGTATAGATATATATATATAACTACATATTTCTTTCTTATCTAACTATATTTTTATAGGTACTTATATATTATTTACTATATTATTATAGTTTTTTTTTTAATTTTTGAAACAGGGACTCATTGTGTAGCTGTAGCAATATATGTTCTGAAACCTACAATGTAGACCATACAGGCCTGGAACTCAGAGTTCCGGATATCTCTAACTCCAGAGACTCATAGGAGAAAAAAGACAAGTACCACCACATAGAGCACCTATATAACATATATTTTGAACATACATATATGTATATATTCATAATATATAAATATAAATAATTCATAATATATATTTATATTATATAACCAATATATATATTTGAGGTTGTCAAACCAGACGGGAATTTGAAATATAGTATGCTCCCTTTTAGTAGTGTAGCTCATGTATCATGGATCATTGCCAAATTGAAGTAAAAAAAGTAGAAAAGTAAAAAAAAAATGATTTTCAGAATTGATTAGTTTATCAGTTCATGTGATTTCTATGGGAATTGATCTTGGCTGGATTAGAGATTCAGACTTTCTCCGCTGTTCACTGCTTGTGCTTGTGGAGACTGACTTTGTCAATAATTTTGAGATGTCTCTCCTCTTACTACACTTCTAGTCTGCTACTTTTTGATGACCATGCTGTTCTCTTGTGTTTTATTTTATATACTTGCTTGATTTGATAAGGATACATAGATATGGATGATATAGATATATGTATATGATAAACGTGGTTTAATCACACCTCACGTGCCATTATGCTACCAACCTCCTTCTTACCCTTGTTTCTACTGTTTCCTTTGGAGCCGTAGACAGCTGTTATTTGATTGGTAATGATATGTATTTGCTTCGATATACCTGTTTAAAAATAGGAGCTCCCATGAGTTGAGGAAGGAATGACACAATCAAAAGAAAATTCTCTAAGAACTAATGAAACTACTTCCATTTTTTTTTAAATTGTCTAGTACTCAAAAAGAGAAAACATGCACTATTTGTCCTTTAAAACAGATTTAATCATCATTTTCCTGGGAGTGACTTTGTTGGATATTTATTTATTTATTTATTTATTTATTTATTTATTTATTTATTTATTTATTTATTTTGATGGTTAGCATGTTTTCAGCTCTGTTAACAGAGTGGACTTAACCTTCTGATGAAACAAATTATCTTTAAATAGAGTTTCCACTGTATTTAAATAAATCACTGACATTTCTGATCTCTGGGATTCATCTATAGCGAAAGAAACTCTTCTAGATCCCTCGTTTTGTTGTTGTTGTTGTTTGTTTGTTGTTGTTTTTGTTTTGTTTTTCTGTTGCATTCCGGAACTGATCCTGATAGCATTTTGATGGAATGTCACAATTTATGTCTCAGAGTAGAAATATCATCATATTTAAACTTTAAGCTCTGTAAAGAGTTTGCTGAAGTCTGATTATGTTTCCCTTGCAGGGGAATAAAACATAGTCTACAACAATTGTTTATAAGGCTGAAGGTAGTCCTGGTAGGGTGTGGAAAACCTAAATGTATCAGGATGCTGCAGTGGTAGAGACTATTACTTTGTGCAGTTCTAAACATATACAATAACAATAATAGGTCAAGTAAACATTGACGTAAATAGTAACAATGCAGTACTATAAGTTAATGTGCTTTACTCCTCTGGGAAACAAATGTTTTTTTTATACAAATTCATTGAAAACCACATTAAACAGAAAGTCATGTATGCGTGTAATTCAGACTCAATGCACCAACTAGATTGAATCCAAAATAAAATATATTTTCCTAAACTGGAAACTTATATTGCTCATAGAAAATATTCTCTGGCCTTTTAATTATTCATTAAAAAGCAGCAACCAATATAGCTCAATAGTAGATGAAACAAAGGGCCAGACTGAAGGTTATATATGTATAACTATATGAAGTTACCAAAGAAATAAAAGCTTGTTTCCAAGTAGAAAATGTATATTAATTTAAATATATTATATTGAATTTTCCATAATAATGTACTCTCATGTTAATACACTATGATCAATGGAATTTTAAAACAGTGACATTTATTTTCATGTTGCAAATATTTTCTTAGTGTTTATTTACTTGTAATTAGCGAATATCAAGTTGATTGCTCCTTTACTTTTAAAAGGTAAATATCATTGAGACTTTCTGTCTCAGATCTTACAAAATAATCAGATATATGATGTAGTAATCAGAGCTTGGGTTCTTGACTGAGAACATTTGTTTTCAACCAGAAAAACATTAGAAAAAAAAATATTGTTAGAGGCTGTACCTTACCAAACAGTTACAGAAACAGAAATCATCATCACAGTGAATAAGATGACAACCCTGAACATGTTTATTATGGAGGACTGTTAGTTTTCTAGCTATGTAGTAGATTTCTAAATTGTCTAAAATAGCTACCATTGATTAATCATATATTATCATAAAGCCATGATGAAGTTATAATGAGAATGTATAAAGCCATGAGAATGTATAAAAAGAAGTAATATGTAAAAAGAAGAGGAAAGGATGACTACAAATTTTAGTTAATAAGAATGTAAATATGCTTGTTTTTGATCATTAAAATCACAAATGTATTGGATGCATAAGACACTTTGAAGGTCAATGTCATAATCAGTTTGTCCCGTGGATGAAACTAGAGATTGTTTCAAGCAAACAGATGCCGTTAATGTATTCTTTGTTAAGTTCAAATCTGAAATTATTTGTGCAAGAGAGTAATGATGTTTTAGAAAGATTAAAAACAAAACAGAATCAAGAGTTTCCACACAGACATTCAGGACTATAAGATTTAGAAGATATAATACTTATTTGTAAGTTCATTGTGAAATGAGTAATCAAGAAAGTGACACTCCCTGTAAACTTAAGATAAAATACAAAGTTTGTCTAGACAGACTGTACTTTACCAATTTTTCAAAAATTCTACACTGAGTTAATAATTGAATTTGCAAATAGATTATAATGTAATAAAGTATTTCAGGGAAAATAGTATTAAAAACTAATGAATCATAATATTGAACATTATGGGCATAAGAGTCTTGAAACCTGAAATGTATATTTGTGTGTTGTCTATGTGTGCACAATAAAGGTGTGAGTGTGTGAGAGAGTGCATGTGAATTTGTGTGTGTGTGTGTGTGTGTGTGTGTGTGTGTGTGTGTATGTGCATGTTCATGCCTGTGTGTGTATTGGCACTGTGACATGAGGTTTGATATTTGTGCATATTTAATCCTGGACACATATTCAAAAATAAACATGATTTTCACTTAGATTATATTAAGAATGGATAGTAGAGAATTTAAATTTATTGCACAGTTGACACACCTCATTTGAAGCTTTCTGTGCAGTTTAGAAAAAAGGGTTAGATTGCTTTTGATTTTTTATCAGTGCATTTGTCTATTTGGAATCACCGACAAAAGGGAAAAAATTTTATGTGGAGAAGTAGTTCTACTTAAAATGGAAGAGGAAAAGATCTCTAAGAACTTTCATCTCCAAAGTAAGTACTCTAGAGTGAAATAATTTAGAAAAGCAAAATAGATATTCCTTTCTCTACAAATCAGGATAGGGGCTGAGGAATCTCTTCCCTCTGTGATAGCACTGGGTGGTGACTGATGGCAGGGGTGTGCAGTGAGACCTGAGAATGCACAGAAGTTATCTACCACTTTAATACTATAAACGCTAACCTAACCTCATCTCATGACACAAAGGCATGCTATTGTTATTGTGTGGGTCCTATTTTGTTGTTGTTGTTGTTCTGATTTTTCTTAGTTACCTCATTTACCAACCAATGTTTTCAGTACAAAAAGAGGGATTTAGATTCATCACTGTGTTATTCTTTAAGTGTGCTTTTTCCCTTATAAAAACATATTAAAATTGGACATTCCTAGAAATTGTATAATCTTTTACACTTTTCATAATCTATATCATCAATAGAAGCTATTTTAGTGTTTTCTTTTCTTGCTTAAAAAAAAAAGAAGTGGATAATTGGAATGATTAGGACAGTAACTTTTAAAATAGGAAAGATCATATATTTTAATTTGTCTGTTTGGGTCCCTATTTTTAAGGAAGTATGTATCAAAATAATTAGAGTTTGCAGTCTCTTTTGCCACCAGAATTGTTTTGTTTTTGTTTTCTCTATGTTTTACCTCACTCTGCTCTTAAATATACAATAATACTAACTGAGACTTCTGTTTTTGAGCTACCGTAAAGGACAGATTTCATCAGGAAGTCACTGAGGGTTCTGTGGTGGCATGCTCCACTGTTTCAGAGAATGGGAATATCACAGTTCATGGGACTCAACCTTCTCTCATATGGGATTTACAGCATGCACTGTCACTCCTTGCTTCTCCTGAATCCTTCAGAAGAAGGCTCTGTTGTTCCTGTATTTATGGACAGAGACCAACCCATATGGCAACACTGTTCTACCTGACCCTGGAATTTTATAGTTATATCAAAATGCTTCCTGTTTAAAAAAAAAAAAGTTGCACCAAAGTTTTATGACCACTTAGTCCAATGGTATTATGAGTCACAAGAAACTGTGTGACATGGTGCGAGGCACTGTGGTTCACAAAGAAACTAAATTCAAAATGTTTGTACCCTTATGTAAAATAAAGTATGTGTATTTATAAATTAAACTATAATTTTTCTTAAAATTTTTAAAGGCAGTCCTTTGATGTGTTTAATTTTAAACACGAGTTGGAAGATAGTTCTTTAGAATTTGTTAATTACTACTGAAATGACAGCATAGTTAAAATCAAAGGGATAAACAAATTAAACTTACTGTTAGTGTTTGTCTTTTCTTCAGGTCATTCACACCATCACTGCCACCGATAAAGATGACTTTGCCAATGGACCAAGGTTTAGTTTTTTCCTTGATGAACGTCTGCCCATGAACCCAAACTTCACTCTTAAGGATAATGAAGGTGAACATAGATATCATTTGTGGATCTATGTGTTTTTTGTTTTGACTGCCGGGGTACAAGCATTATTAGTTTTGCCTCATTCTTCTATATCCATGAACAGCTTTCACATTGACATTCAAACTCCATCTGATGTTAGCGTGTTATGATCTGTGGCAAACTTGTATTTAAAATTGAGGCATATGTACAAATATCATTCATTGAATTTGCTCAGAAGTATTTCTTTAAACAATAAATGTACATGCAGTATGCTCTTGGGCAAATTTTAAGAGAAATCTCAGCTAATAAACGTGTTTATGATCATTGATGTAACGGCTAGAAGGCAAAATATATTTAAATTGGGAAAAGTGAACAGGTCCCAGTGAGAGTCATGAAATCAGATGCAGTGTTGAAAATCATCCTGCATTAGTAAAACAATCATGAAGTGCTGAACAAATTATATTACCTCTTGTTTGTAAATGTTCTCTAAAAGATGGACAGAAAAACATGCACAATTGTAGGATATTATTGTTTTAAAATGAATTTGAAATAGTTTAAAACATATTTATAATACATATTTTTAAAAATCATCTTTGCCTTATATCGAGAATAAGATTCAACCCAAGTTGATAATTATGAGAACTGTATCATTATTAGAATGCACTGTCTATTTATTCATCAAGGGTATGTATAAGGCCCATTTTGATTTTGTGGGGGAAGAGGAACTAATGAGGTAGTTGATATGTGTAATTTTCTAATTAGGACAAACATCCTCTCCAAATGTTCATGATGATTATTTGAATATACCGTGGTCTAGGATATACCATTTGGCATAGAATCCTGATGGGAGACAATAGTGTATCAGTCTTATTAGGAGCATTTATGTTTTCTCTGTATACTTGGAGCAGACCTAAAACATACAGTAAACTCTGGGTAGAAATGAGATATAGAATCAGTATCACCATGAAAAGTGTACATTTCTGTTTACTCATTTAAAATACATATTAATCAAAATTGTATAACAATATTAACAAAGCTCAGCAGTGACTTTTTTTTAATTTCCACAAAATATAGTTCAACCAAATAACTCTAATAGTTTTTGAGTGTAGACATAAAATCATCTAACATGGTAATGAATATAAATTGGATGGATGTGTCACTATGTTTTCAGAATGCAATCCAACACCCCTACCACCATCACGATTGGAATAGCAACAAGAATAAGCACAATGAGTGTTTGGTATGCTTAGATACGTCACTTCTTGTTCTGTAGTAAAGCATATAATCAGCTCTTCACTAGATTTAAATCCACTTAAAGATAATGAAAGCTTAGCATCAGAAAAGGGGATTGGTTCATTGACTTAGGAAGTTGTGTGCGTCTTAAATTCCTAAGGGTGACAATGTACCCAAATAAGAACAATGCAGTAGATAATATCCTTATGTCAACATCTATGGGAGGTAGAAAACTATATTAAGAATGGGCAGTAAAGATTTATTGTCATAACCCTATTTTCATAGCTTATGGGAAGTAGGCTTCTATTTCTTGTCTTAAAAGAAAGATATCGAAACTAACAACTTGAAACAATTAATGTATTAAGATTAATGAATAAGTGGTTTCATTTTTCAGAGAATATGAGTTGTGAGAAGCTAAAGAATTATTTTTATTTATAATCATTATGTAATAACATGGATATTCATGGGTAGTATATCTTTTCTTTAATCAGTGACACCAGGACTTTCTTTTTAAAAGGCTGCCTCCTGCTTAATATGTTTGTCTGAGTAGGCACTGTTCCACTGTTGCTTTCCACTGTATATTCCTCACAAGTCAAATCTGTTGCACCACATCCCTATGCATCCTATAACAGGGAAAACTATCAGAATGTATGCTGCTCAGGGAGGCATATGTAAATTATCTCTTTGTTTTTATTCTGGAGCACTGTGCTATCTTTGAGCGTTTATACATGCTGAAAAATCAACAGGCTAAAAGATTATGGAGACAGATTCTCTGCAACAATTGACTCATCATTGAACTAAATCTTATAAGAACCTATGTGTCATTTTAACAAATCCTATAAGAATTGTATAAGACACTTGAAAAGTATTTCTTTGTTAAGAATTAATGTGTATATGTGAAATATATATTAGACACTATTTGTCCTCTGGCTTACATTAATTAATAAGAATTAACTAGGATTCTTGTACCAGATAAATGTATGTTCCTTCTTCTATAATCTAGTAAGATTCCCCTGTTTGTAATGAACTCCAATCTGAATAACATGACTTAAAGCAATACTCATGTTTTCTTTCTTCCTTGCATGTTTTCTCACTCATTTTGCTTCCTCAGTAATTTAGAATATACTACTTTGTCAGTAAAAATCAAAGAACTAAAATCATCAATAATGTTTCATTTAATTATTGAGAGTTATTTTGGTTGACTTAACTTTCATTACTCATGGTGACATATGCCGGGAATATTCTGAAAGAAAACACCAGTGTGGTGTGGAGCTAATGATGTGCTGTGAGAACAGGGAGTCTATGGAAGCAAATGTGTTCCAAACACTCACTGCTTTGGTTTGGGGCCATATTTTTTTTTTCTTTTTGATAGATATAAAAGACACTGGTACATATTTGAGTGTGTGTGTGTGTATTTTCTTGAACAAAATTGTCTTAGGAGTTATGTTGGATATCAGCCTAGTCTAATCACAGAAACAGATTCCAATTTTGTTCTTTGTTAATGTGAAAATGGGACATATTTCCTCATGTATCTAGTGACACATTTCTGAACACTTAACCTAGAAATTACATGGCTCTGTCTCTGCAAGTTTCTTTAACCACACTCTTGAGAGTGGAAACTTAGAAAACAGTAAAACATCATTTTCACAATCCCCAATATCACAGATTCAAAGGTCCTTTGGAAGGTAGAGGGAGCATTCTCTGCTTCCGAGATGGAGTGCTGGCATTGTATAAAGTGGAAGGACACTCTCTCCCACATAGTAGAGGAACAAAGGAAAGAACCCACTGAAAAGAGCTTTTTGTAGTGTGGCATAAATAAACTCAAGACGAACAGATCTTTAAACTGCTGAGTAGGACCCATCTCTCAACAATAATGCATTGTTGATTAATTTTCCAACCCTCGCTGTGAAAGGGATTGAATATTTCAAACTGCAGCATGAGAAGACACTTCCATGTAAATACACTCTGGTAGACATTCACTCTTTCCTCTACATCACATCTAGACACATTCACGTGAATCCGATCAGAAGGCCAGCTGAGTAGATCCGGTTGCTCTCAGGTCTCCTCTGCTCCTAGAAACAGTAAATCCAGAGCATTTTACAGAGAATTTCTTGTTCTCAACTGTGTTACATGCAAGATTTTCCTTGCCGGCCTGGGCCCACTGCCACGCCAGCCCCCAATAACACACAGAGACTCTGTATTTGATATAAATGCTGTTGACCAGTTACTAGTTTCTTCATGACATGCTCAACACCAAGACCGGCCTAATGAGTTCTTTTCCGCCTATCTCTTGACTTTCAGGGTTTTAGTGTAGGGCTAGAGCTCACGACTAGACTTCCAAAAGTAATTTCCAACTGGACATTGAAAGTTACCAAAAGTCCTCAGGGACATCAGTCACACCCATTCGAGGTCTTTTCATTTACAGGCTGAGTACAAACCTTAAAAACCTTCAAGAGCTCTCCTAGTTGCTATCTCCAGTGGACAATCTTGAATCCTTAGAGTCTCCTAGTTAGAAGTGCATGAAGGTAGAACAAATTGTTCTTGCTGTTTGTTTGCTATCTCTCCACTTTCTTCCTTTTGGGAATCTTAATCTCCCTGATTATCTCTTTGTTATGGTTTTCTGTCCCACTAGAATGACATTTTTAGAGTTTCCTTTTGTAATAAGTGGAGTAAGGTTTGGCCCAACCCCACATTTTCTATTCTCCCTACTTTATTGTTAAAGCCCAGGGAAATTTGGGAATAATTTCATTGAATATATATAATATTACCTCAGCCTAGAAAATAAAGCATTGTTCAATAATTATCTGTCTTCACAAGGATGAAAATAAAGCATTGTTCAATAATTATCTGTCTTCACAAGGATGAATGCATGTATGATTGTAGTATGCTAAAATCTTTGACTTTTACAATGTATTTGTAATTCACTCAGAACCTTATCCCTGGTTTAAAGCAACATACACGTCTCCAAAATATCTGAGAATCAGGACGGGTGGTAACACTTTAAATGAAAAACAATTGCAGTTCCCAAGTCAAAGGTAGGAACAGTTCATTCATTATTTACCCAAATATAAGTGACCATAACATGAGAAAACAGCACTAGGTAATCCCAACTTTCATGTTCCAATCTGCTCAGAGCTTCATGAAAAAGTTAGAGTAACAGAATAAAAATGGTTATAAATCAGTATCATCAAACACTTTGGTGTACACATCAGTTGGGATGTTACAGACCTGTCAGAAACTCTTGGCATCAGACCTGAGATGCTTCCATACTCATTTACCTTTTGTCTTGATGACAGCTGCATACATTCACACATAGTTGGAGTGATAACTCACACACTTTGCAGTAAATGGATAGTGAGGGGGCTAAAGAAACAACCTGATGTACTTGACTCAGGACCTAAACTATTCCAGCCTGTTTAAATTTGCTAAAGTTCTAATATTGTAAGGAACTTTGGAGAATATTTTGTGTGGTTTGGGAGTCTTCCTATTACCTTTAATTATAGAACTTCATCATTCTGTGTGACAGTTATTGTTGTAACCCAATGTCCTCTGCTTCTATGGCTCCTGTTACTATTGTCACTTTTATGAACCTGTTACAATTTCCTGTTCATCAGAATAGTGTGCATCCATGCCTTTAATTCACATCCATGATGAACAACAATCCGCCAGATATGTGAGCTAAAATCAGCTCTTCCTTAAATTTTTGTTAGTTTATCACAGTAAGAAAAATGTAACAAATGTGGTAGGGATTAAATTAATTGAAACCCTGAAGTTCATAGCATATTTTAGAGAGTGTTTTTCATTAAAAAACTAAGAAAAAAATCTATCAAAATTATAAGAAATATCTTTAACAAGGAAAACAACAATAGACATGCAAATGTGTACAGGAGAAAGCCAGGGTTTCTCAAGGCTAAATAAAAAACCACAGGCAACTAAAAAATGCTGAGAACAGAAAAATAATCTTTGCAGGGGAAGATCACAGCAGTTGGTTTTCCAACTCTCGATGGTCAACCAGCCCTAAAAGCATACATACTTATAATGTTATGCAGATTGATACAGACTGAGCAAGTTGTACTTTTATATATTTAAAAATGTAAATTTTTAAGTATATAAATAAATATACATGTATATGTATATATATATTTATATATATTTGAATAAAAGTTTGAGCAAAATAAGCAATGGAAGCATTTGAATGAAGAAAATGGAAGGGAGAATGATATAATCATATTATAATTCAAAAATACAAAAGAACTTTTTAAAAATGATATGAACATAACCTCAAAAATATCTCCTATTTTATAGATAAGGAAATAGTTTGCAAATTAACAGATAATAAATTAAGATTTAAAAAATGAATGGAGTTAAAATAGTCTTTTGCAAATTAGAAGCAAATAGGTCCTAGTAGAGTTAGGTCTTAAATTAAAAGAAAAAAAAAAAACACTTTCCTACCTAAACTATCAGTTTCTTATTGATGGTGATAGGCCATGGCCACCTACTGATGGGAGATGTTATTCTGTAAATATGTTTCTCATACTGGTTAATTAATAAAGCCCTGTTGGCCAATAGAAAAGATAGGAAGCAAGACGCCAGCTGTGGCTCCCAGATAAGATGAGCCATGTGAAAATACTTAGATAAGTAGAAATGGGTTAATCATTAAGACAGAGCTAGCCCATAAACCTTAATGTTAACTGGCCAACAGGATTGTATCAAATAGAGAGTCTCTGAGTGTTATTTGGGGCTCACGTGGCGGCAGAACCATGGGGGCAGGACCAGGAGGCCGGCAGGGAGGAAAAACCTGCCGTAACAACCTACTGCATGCTTAGAACACTTAACAACTATGTGTGACCCCTCCTAAAATTCCATTATGAAAACATATGAACTCATTAAGACAAATTTAAAATAAAATAAAGGTCTCACGTATTTTTAGACAAACTGTGGAATACTCGATTTGAATTTATTCTGCTCCCAGAAACAACGGATTGAATATAGAATATATCTAGAAGTTTAGAATAAAAGAATAGAAAATAGAAAAATGTTAATTATTAAATATGCTTCGGAAATTTTTATTATGCTCATTTATTTGGCAAAAAGAAAGAAAATAGTCACTCTTCTTTAAAAATAATGCAGTATGCACACTCATGTCCCTGTCCCTGCATTGCACGTTTCACACCGATCTTCGGCAGGTACCTTGCCAGTTCCAGTTGCACCTCTATGGAGTTCCTATTTTTCCTTCCCTTTCTGAAAATGGTTTTTCCTCTAAGAGAACTTCTGTTGCCATTTCTCAGGTTGACTCGTTGCCATTTCTCAGGTTGACTCCTACTAGTTAATATTCAAAGTGGTATGTGTCTGCACCATGTCAGACAGTGGTGTAAACTGTCTGGAATCTAAGGAACTAAATTACCTGGCCACTCTATTCCCAGGGCCCCTGTGCCATTCAAGAAGCAAGATTTTGCATGAGATGTCATTTGCAATGCAAGCTAGTAAAACTACTGTAGAAAAAGCATTCATGTTGCATTTAAAAAGTATTAGGAATGTGGTTTGACCAGATACAGTGACACAGAGAACACTTTTGAATAAAGTTTGCACAGGTCTCATTTTAGTTTTTCTTGAAATAAAATTCATAAATCTGATGAAATTTTCTATCCTCAAAAATAACTACATGGATCTACCATTCAGCTTCTGGGCAGATAGAGTCAAATTGTTATCATTAGAAATCTTATGCTATGCTAAACAAATTGTAAATATTCATCTGAATATTGCTTTCCCTAGATCATTAAATAAATATTAATCACACATATTAAGATAATAAAACAAGATAATTAAGTTATAAAATATAATATGAAAAAGTATGAATTACTTAATTTAATGCGCATTATTAGTTTTAAATAATATACTGTTATTAATGCAGTCTTATTTTAAATTTAAATCACAGTTAGGCTATAGAAATGGTTCAAGCCTAAGATCTTGTAAAGATCTTTCAGAAACACTAGATTTGTTCTCAGTAAACCACCTATTGGTTCATAGTCATCCATAGCTTCAAGGCCATGGAATGTTAGGCCCTCTTCTGCTATGCAAGGACACAGTTCTGAACATGGTACATAGACATACATGCATACACATATACACACATACAATAAAACTCTCAGACATAAAATAAAATAGTCTAAAAAAAATAACTTTGAACCGTGAAAAAGAGAGTACTTGTACATGAGTTCCCCCTTGTTTAGTTCAACAGTTTCTGTAAGTTTCTCCAGCCTGGTCTCAACCCCTTTGCTCATCATTCCTCCCTGTCTGCAACTGGATTCCAGGAGTTCATCTCAGTATTTAGCTGTGGGTATCTGCTTCTGCTTGCATCAGGTACTAGATGAAGTCTTTAGGATAGCATATAAGGTAGACATCAATCTCATTATTGGGAAAGGGAATTTAAGGTAGCCTCTTCACTATTGCTTAAATTGTTACTTGGGGTCTTCCTTGCAGATCTCTGGACATTTCCTTAGTGCCAGATTTCTCTTCAAACCTATAATGGCTCCCTCTATTATGGTATCTCTCTCTTTTTTTTTTTTTTTACTCTTCTCTACTCTTTCCTTGACTCGATCTTCTTACTCCATCATGCCCACCTCTTCCCTCCTCTCCTTTACAGCTCCCTCTCCCCTCCCTCATGCTCCCAATTTTTGGGAGATTTGTCCCTTTCCCCTTCTCCAGGGCACCATGTATGTCTGTCTTAGGGTCCTCCTTGTTTCCTAGCTTTTCTGGGGGTGTGAATTGTAGGCTCTTAATCCTTCGCTCTATGTCTAAAAGCCATATATGAGTTAGTACATACCATGTTTGTCTTTTGTTACTGAGTTACCTCACTCAGGATGGTTTCTTTTAGTTCCATCCATTTGCCTAAGAATTTCAAGACTGCATTGTTTTTGTTTGTTTGTTTGTTTGTTTTTGTTTGTTTGTTTTGTTTGTTTGTTTGATTTTGTTTTTGCTGAGTAGCACTCCATTGTGCAAATGTACCACATTTTCCCCATCCATCTTTCAGTTCAGGGGCATTTAGTTTGCTTCCAGGTTCTGGCTATTAAAAATAATGCTGCTATGAACATAGTCCTTGTTGTATAAATGTGCATCTTTTGGGATACTCCCTCAGCCTAGACACATGAGGGAAGGCCTGGGTCCTGCTCCAAATGATATGATAGACTTTGAAGACTCCCCATCGAGGACCTCATCCTCCCTGGGGAGCAGAAAGGGAATGGGATGGGGGTTGCTGGAGGGGGAAAGGGAAGGATGGGAATATGTGGGAACAATGGTTGACATGTAAAACAAGCTCATTTCAAATTTAAATAACAAAATAGTAAAGAAATAGAGTAATTGTAAAACTGTAGCAAGAAGTAGGGCAACACTTGTTGACTGATATCCAGGTTTTCCTCAGGGACTGTCCTTTGTAATTTGTAAAATTTTAAGTTTAGCACCAAAATTCTCCATTAAATAAGTTTAACTTCTTAGTTTTTCATCTATAATATTTGAGCTTAGGCAAACTATCAGCCAACAAATCATTAATGGACTGTGCTGGGGATCTGTTATTAGCACAGCTTTGTTCAAGCTTTGGCTAGTATGTAGACACTGCCTACTATTCTAATGTAAAGTCATTCTTAATCAGTCCTGGAAGACCTGATTGATTTCATAAACTCACTATTGGGTCTTTAAGGACTAGGCTTTATTTAATATAAAGAGATTTGCCAGACTACATACTAGGTTAATTCTACTTGCAGAATATATTCATAAATTCTACATATTTTAGATATGAAAGAGACCACCAATACTTTTGTACAGTAATATCTAAGCCGTTCACAGGGTACTGAAGCATATTGTATCTTTAAAATTTAAATAATACTTTATTTTGTGGATATGAGCATGAATAAGCTTTTTATGCCACATTTTTAAAATTCCTATTGGTGTATATTTACTATATTTTAATTTCAATACTGTAGGTCATGCTGCACTGAAAATGTTTTAGTTTAGAATATGTAAGTTTCTCAGTCTGTTTACCACTCCTGGTCATAAATGCTGATCAAATAAGTTGTGCAGTGGTATTATTCTTATGAGAAATGACGATGGTAATTTCATAATATAAATACCTAATACACTTATAATTCTCTCTCTTCTTTATTTGATATATATATCAAGATATATGTTTATTCATATTTTTTAAATAAATACCTTCCCAAGGAAAGTGTATACTAATTTGTTTACAATACCAAATGTTTAGTTCCTAAATTATATGTGTAATAGTAGCAATTACACAAACTAAGCAGGTTTTATTCATGTATTTAATAATATATATAAATACAGGTATTCCTAAGCTATATATATATCCCAAATTAAAGTACATATATTTAAAGCATATATATGTATATATATGTAGATATAGATATACATATTATTTTTAATTTTATATTATAAATTTTAAAAAGCCACCAGGTATTTGAAAGGTAACAAGGGTAAGAAGGTGCATAGTACCTAAGAGGGTTAGGATGAATGTATTAAAGGGATAAATGATGTAATTATATTTTATCTCAAACATTTAAAAAATAATATAAATTATTTTGTAAATATTAGGTATAAAATATTAACTAAAATTTAAATCATAAATTACTTAGCCTTCATTGTTAATTGTTTCTTTACAATGCTAATTTTTATTCAGAAAATATACAATGAATTGCTTATGAAATAATTTTTTTGAAATGATGTGACAAGACTTTGATGATCCCCCCATGAGAGGACAGGAGGGAGAGGGAACTGGGATTGGTATGTAAAATAAGATTGTTTTTCATTTAATTAAAAAGTAATAAAATATTTAAGTGAAAATGCTAATAATGGTTTGTGTGGAGACATTTTGAATTGTATTAAATGAAAACTTTAAGCAGACATTTTATGTGGAATGATTTCTGTCCTGATTCTGTAGCTTTTAATGTAGCTTGCAATGCTCTTTCTTTCAAATTTCACAGTGCATTGGTATTGCAATGCACTTACTTTGTTTGAGACACATTAGAAACCTTGGGAGCTTTTCAGAGCTTATTTTATATTTCTTTAGCATTGTTAGCTGCAAAGCAGTCAATATCCCCATAGTTTTATTTTTGGCCTTCAAATAAGAACTCACAGCTGGTGCTGTAATGTGCTTAATTTCTCCATCGAGCATAAACATTTAAAATTCTGTTTTTATCCACAGGGTTTCAAGAAAACATTTAGTGATTTCTCCCATTCCTAAACAAAATAGTGCACACATAATCGCCCTTAAGTTACAAACCAAGCATCAGACATCCTCTAATGGATGTGGCAGCCACTGTGCCCTGCTGAGTCACTTAACTCCTGTCAACAAGGAGCTGGGACATGTTTTTATTCTACTGTGGCTCTCTTTCCCCTATCCGTGAAGTCTCGGGGTCACCAGCTACTAACATTTATCTGGCTTCACCTGATGGAACTGCACTGTCCTCTGGCTGTGGACTTCCAGAGCATGTATGCTACAAAGTTGAACAGTATGTGTACCGTCTGACCCCCATGTAGAGATGTGTGAATTTCTCCTGGAGCAAGGAGTCTTAGCAGATATTTTGGTATAGATAGAAAGGTTTGCTTTTGTTCTCTCAGAAGGTTTCAAGCATTGCTGACATTTTTGTGTTGCTTTTATGCAGTCGTTTTCATCCATTTCCGCCTCCGTGGCTTTCTAACCCATGCTGTCTCTCACTTTTTCCCTCCCACTCACAATGAGAACAAAAGGAAAGCTGACTCATATGCTCTAAGCAAACAAAATTTAAGAAAAAAAAATAACAAAATAAACAAAAAATAAAAATTCCGTTTTTAGCATTCCATACATGTTGCCTTGTTTTCTTGAAGACATAGTCAGACCTATTTTTGCCTCGTGCTCGTTGCATAGAGATATGACCTTGCAGGAGCAATCTGACCCAACACCTTCATACATGCCAGTGAACATTTCAACAAATATTTTTAATTAATTTTTACTTATATTAAAAACAATCTTATGTTACATACCAATCCATGTTCCTCTTCCCTCCAGTCTTCCTACTCCCCCCATCCTACTCACACACACACACACACACACACACACACACACACACACACACACACACACACCATCTCCCCACCACCCCCTACACTCTTCCGAGAGGGTAAGGGCTCCCATTGGGATCATCAAAGTCTGACACATCATTTAGGATAGGATGTAGGCCCTCCCCTGTGTATCTGGCCTGACAGAGTATCCCTCCAGAGGGAATGGGCTACTAAAAACCCCTTCCTGCATCAGGATTAATACTGGTTCCACTACCAAAGGCCCCATAGGCTGCCTGTGCCCCACTAATCACTTAGTTTGGTCTTACACAGATTCCCCTAGCTGTCACACTGGAGACCCTTAGCTGCATTTCAATAAAATTAAAGAGTAGAAACATGTATTCAACAGAACAGACCGAAGAGTTTCTTCAGAGATTAAATATCCATCAGAAACTAAAGGGTTTTTTTTTCTTCCCCAATAACTCATCTTAACCATCATTTTAATGCTAAATATAATTCCCTGAAGATTTCACACACTTACTTTTACTGCTATTTCTACCATTTTATTATTATACTATACTCATGGATTATTTAGTATTCAGTGTTTGGGTTTTAAATTTAAACACACAAACAGCACCATACTTAACTACCCCCTATTCATTCTCCTCATTTTCTTTTGTGACATGTCTGCTAAAATAATCCATGGAGATTCACCTGCCCATGACCCAAGCTGGCTATGACCCTGAACATTCCTTTCTTCCTCCTCACTGACAGTATAAACTGGCATCCACTCATCTGCTGGCTAATATTTTATTTTACACATATCCTAATTTAATACTCATGTTTCTAGATAACATGATATACATTTTTGACTCATATATAATTATATTTTTTCTTCTTGCTTTGAATACAGTGTTCTTTGTGCATAATTAATTGTGTATAATTGTCAAAATGGGCTAAAGAGTTTTCAAAGACTGTTTCCAAAGTGTTGATAAATTCTTCTGCCATTTTGCAAGAAAGATGTTTTGTTCATGAGAGTAATAGAACAGTCAAACATAAAATAGAGAAAAGTAACCCCTCAGAAGTGCTACTTTACTATATTTTATAACAATAAATTTTTATTGATTTCCAGTCTCCTCTGAAAGCTTTATCTATAAAACACATGAATAAAGTATAGCAAATACTACATAATTTCCCACAATGATTTACAAATATAAAGTCAGATTTATTAGATTTTTGGGTTTATTTGCAATGTAAAGGTTCATGAAGAAAGGTGGCAGATGGTCAAAGGGATGGATGGCATTGTGGGGTGCAAACGCGAACATACTGACATGTTGGATGACAGGTCAGTGTTCTGGCAGACAGGCATGTGAGGCCACAGGATATTTGAAGAAACAGAATCCAGGGTTGAAACACTGAGATTGTTGTCATACTTTGGATTTTCTTTTCTTTTTTCTTTTCTTTTCTTTCTTTTTTGAAGGGGAAGATAAGAGATAAAGGAGGAGTGAGTCTTCACCAGATAGTGTAGAGATTATGTTGTGGACAGAGTAGTGCACCTTAGGTTGGTTCGTTTGGATTTTATTTTATATACCATGACATTAGAATTAGAAACTAATAGAAGACAAGCCCCTATCAAAACATATTATTTAAGTGACGCTTTACAGGACACCCAGACAAAATCGTTTCATGTGCAGTCTCTTAAGAGTTAAATTATGAAGGACTCTGACAGTTGCCCTTGATCCAGGAAGCTGTCTGGATGTGGCAGTACTTCAGCTGCCTTCAGATAAATAACAAAGAAAACCAAAACATGAGCTCTAATTAGTGGCACACTGCCGAGAATCTCAAATGTTTTTTTTTTTTTTTTTTTTTTTCCCTAGTGTGGGGTTTAGGAAGATTGTTTGTGTGGTCTGTTTTAGTATCCTTTATGTGAAAAGTATCTTTCATACTTCGTTATAAATAAAAGAATCCCATTAAAGTGGCATGGCTAGGAATCTGTATATATTGTTTTTTACCTTCAGGAACATGATTTTCATACTTTCTAAGATATGTTGGAATTTAAAATGGATTTTTAATAGGCACTAAAAATATTTTAAAGCAAGTCTCATTTTAACTTTAAGTCGATTTAATTTACTAAAAGTAGTCAGATATTAGGATTCACTATGGGGGATTTTTTTTCGATGTATAGAAACATGAAGTTCATAAAAATAGCTCAATACATTTTATCCAAACTCTATGGCCAAAAGTAATTTGCATTGTACTGTTCCTATTCTGTAAACTTCTATTATTACTGAAACAGAGGTTGAAGGACAGTCTTTAATTCAACAATATATTTTACTATAGATGAAAAATCCCACAAAAATTATCCATTAAAAAATATCCTGGCATTACAAAGCTCCATAAGTAAAACTATTATATTTGATATTGTTACATTTCAAGGGCTTTGAATTTCACTATTTCTAAGTCTTCACAATATTTTACGTTTTCCACATCAATTTTCACATCAGTGCTCATTCCTCCAACAGGCTTGCTCATGTTCATTTCTGAATAAGAAATTAGTTTGTAGAGACAGGCACATATCTGTGAGTATGAGGCCAGCCTGGTTCACTGACTGAGTTCCAGGACAGCCTCCAAAGCTACAGAAAAACCCTGTCTCGAAAAACCACACAAAACAAAAAAAGAAAGTAAGAAAGAAAGAAAGCAATTTGTATACTGAATAAACACCATATTATTTTGAAGCGGTAGAGCAGATGTGTATTTCTGCACTGAACCGATAATGCTGTGACAGTGCTGGTACTGAAAACACAGTCATCTTAATTATGTTCTGAAAGAAATTTACCAGTTTCTGGAATTACTTAGAGTTCCTCTAAATCTACACCTGACATATGGTCTCCTTGTTATCTCAAAATTCTTTCTGATATTTTTTTCTATATTTATTATCATATTTGGTGACACGCTCTACAGTCATAGTATTTGGGTTAAAATTGAAACAGTAGACATAATTTGTGTGTAATATTTCAATGCTTTAAATGAAGAGATTAATCAAGATTTTATATAAATGTATATAGCGAATGCTTTTAAGATTATTTACCTTTATTTGATAATTCTATATTCTCTTTATCTCCGTCTATATCTGTCTATCATTTTTGTCTGATTTATTACCATTTAACACATATCTTATATTTGTGAGTTTGTATGTTTTTTTCCAACTTTGATATTCATTCCTGATGTTCAGGAATTTGTTGAGTTTGTTGCACAAGATCAGTGAGTGTTGTACCAAGTACCGTTTTGTTGCATCAGAAGCTTCTTATTCTGCTCTGCTAAGCCTTTCTAGGTGAAAAGCTATTGCTTCTTGAAATCTCTTGTCTTTTCCAATGTCAGATCCTTAGCTGAAAGAAATAAAATGTTTATGTAACCATTTCATAAACTTCTATTAAGAAAACTCAAAGTACCATCAAATTATCTTTGATTTATTATGTTATTAATCACAATTAACTGCAATTCTAGTATATATCCTCACCAAAAGTGCAAACTACCAGTTGGTTCAGTGTAGTGGCACACAGGGTCCACAACTAGGTAAGATCATTAATATTTCCTTGCTACAGCCTGCATAGTACCTTCTGTCAGTATAAAAGACAGTGGGGGAGAAGAAGTTCAGGTTTCATTTTTTCTTGATTCCTTGGTATTCTCTATAAAGATGTGGTCTCTTCATTAAGATTCTTGCTGTCTTGTTTCATTGGAGTCTTACTGTCTTGTTTAGTTGTGCATTCAAGATCAATGGAAATACAGTAACCTGAAGAGTTGGCTAAAAGAATAGAAACATCTTTCCAGTCCCTTGCTACCTCAGTGTTTATGTTGTGGAAGTTTCTTATGGCTCTCTCCTGGCTTGATGCCACTTTCACATTTTAATTGCTTTGGCTACTTTGTCTATGTCCAAAGTTTTAATAGTTTTGCCTTCTTCTGTATTATGCCACTCCATTTCTTTCCCTGGAGTGAGGTCTACTAACTTTTCGAATATGTTTCTTAGTTTGAGGACCAATATTTACTATTCATTTAATAATTGTCCCTTCTTGTTGTAGTGTCCATTTTATAAAGTTGGAAAATTACATATACCTATTGTATCCATTAAAGGAAATGTAAATCTTTTATGGCAGATTTACTAAGTCTATTTTGTTTTGCTTATGTCTGTCATAGATAACACAGCCAGCATTCTGACAAGGCGGAGGAGATTTAGTCGAACTATGCAGGATGTGTATTATCTGCCCATTATGATCTCTGATGGTGGAATCCCCTCTCTCAGCAGCAGCAGTACCCTCACCATCAGGGTTTGTGCATGCGAGAGAGATGGGCGTGTGCGGACCTGCCATGCAGAAGCCTTCCTGTCCTCCGCTGGTTTGAGCACAGGAGCCCTAATCGCTATTCTTCTCTGTGTTGTCATTCTCCTTGGTAAGTAGCTCAATTCTGATAAATTTGGCATCTCTGTGAAGGAATTGAAGAGTAAGGAATGCATACATGGATAAGAAACATCACATTGTGGATTTTCTTGTTATGAACTTTCATGATGCTAATGTTAGGAATTCTTTGCTATGGTATTCATCAGCATAACCTGAGTCAAAAGAAAGAAAAAATGGAAATGGAAATCTTTGGGTAAAAATCAAAAATCTTTGATACTTCTATATTTGAGTGAGTCTGGATAGTATCAAGAAAAACTAAGCCTTGCTGAGGATGCCCTGACCTGCTGAGCTTTGTACACCAGAGAAACACTTTGTGCAATAATACAGCAAAAAAAAAAAAAAAAAAAAAAAAAAAACTCAGGTAGGAAAGAATAGGAGTGACCTGGATGCAAGTATGTTGAGATTGGTTGAGATTGGAAAGGAAAGAAAGATGTGAGGAGGGAAGAATAAAGAAATCAGGAAAATAGAATGAAAGAGTGAGAGGAATCCAGGGAGAGGGGGAGAGAAAGAAAATTGGTAACACATTATGTCTTAAAAGTCAAAAGAGAAAATGGTGGCAGAGAAAACAGACAGATGTATTATGCCACAGGTCTACTGATAAATAATGTCAGGAGCAGCTCAGAGGTTAAAAAGGACCTTGCGGACATCCCCCATAGAGGTATACTCCCTTAACCTAGAGATAGGAGAGAAGTCCTAGTCCCTACTTCAAATGACTTGACAGATTTACATGACCCCACCTGGATAGCATAGCCCTACCTGTAGAATGGGGGTGGGGGTATGGGAGGAGAGGGTGGTCAAGGTGCATGTCAGGAGGGAAAAAGGGTAAGACGGAGGGAGGGAGAGGAAACTGGGATCAACATTTAAAATTTTTAAATTATATTGTCACTTTCTTTTCTTTTTTAGTGCTTTATAGTAAGACCTGATTCATTGTAGCAAGATTTGCTTCACTAAGCTTCTCTTTCTTTCTTTTTTTTCTTATTTTCTTTATTTATTGTTCTTATTTTACGTATTGATCTCAATTCCCTCTCTGTCTCTTCCTCTCTTCCACCCTCCCAAGCTTCCGGGCCACCCTCCCATCCCTGCCCCCTCAATCCACATCTATTTAGTATTTTGTATTAATACACAAAAGAGAAGAGAGCAGGAATTGTGTTTGTACATACAGTGTAAAATTGCTAATTACTTTAGGCATTGAAACATGTCATTAAAATATTAAAACACCCATACATAAACACACAGAGAAAACAGGAGAACACAATAATGGCACCAATAGAAGCTACAAAAGCTCTATTATTTCAAATGATATCAGGGAATCAAATTTGCAATATTAATATAAATTCTTACCAAAGAATTGTTCTAAAATATAGTTCATTTGGGGAGATGCATTTTTTCCTTGTCATTTTTATTAATTGTCGTATAACTAGATAAACACTCTGTAGTGGTTGGAGTGTTTAGATGTCCACGTAATTTTGAAGTAAATTGTGTTTTCACATTTTTATTATTTTACATAATCTTTTATTTATAAAATATTTTAATCATACTCTACTAACATATTTTAGTTTCTAAGCAACTAATTGTAGATTTGCAAAATTTGCACCATGTTCAAGAAGAATAAGCAAAACTATATGATATGTTTATAACTAAAATAAAATATTTTCAAACTTTTTGGTAAATATTGTAGAATAATAATCCATGTTATCATTAAATAATCATCAATTTTAATTTATACCTTTTATTGAGTTATTGTTATTCATAAAATAAAGGTCAGTAGAGACTTTAGTCATCTATAATTAAAATTAATTTATAATTATTCTGACTTTTTCATGGAAGATATGAGTAACACCTTTGTAAAATTTTATTTTATGAGCCAAAATTCTAATATTAAATATTTTAAGCCAATTTAATTGTGAAACTAATACCCTAATATGGAAAATTGTGTTTATATGTTTATGAAAATGTAAGGTGCTATATAAACCCAGTTTCAGTTTGATCAATAATTAATTATAAGCTCAGCATTCTTCCTTTTAGATTCTCTTCTCTTTATGAACATAAGAAACTGAAACGTCAGCACAGAGGATATTAATGTGATCTGCCAAATTTCATGATAATTATGTATGTGGAATTATACATTACCTTGCTTTAACATCTGATTATATCTTATTTACATCATATTGATCACCAGAAAATGGTGTTTATTATAGAGTATATGCTTATAAATGATGCAAATATGCATTTTTAGTCAGGTCACTCTCTGTTTCAACCAAATTTTTAAACCTTAATTATTTTAAATAAATAATTTCAATATTATTTCATACAATATTGCTGGGTCACATTATTTTCACACCTAAATTGCTTTTAGATCCTCTTAATCTCCTAAGAATCTAACTTCATGCTCTCTCTCTCTCTCTCTCTCTCTCTCTCTCTCATTGCGTGCAGTTTTTAAAGACATATTTCATGGAATGAGTGGGAGACCATTTGGAGTTAGACCTTATGATAGACTTAGAGTTCACTACTTAAATTACGGGCTCCTAAAACCCACTCAGATGCCTGCCATTACATTTTCAACCTCACTCTATCATTTGCCAGAGACACCAAGATAGTTTTCCTAGCTTGCATCTTATAACAAATAGTGAGCCATTCAGGATTTGGCAAATCTTCTAACAACATTCCTGTCTCCAAGGTCACATGAGAGTATGACTTTGCTGTGACCTCCACTCAGATTGCTCCATAACCATGAATAAGAATAAATAGAGATTAGGATAGATTAGGTATTATGAGAAATATGATGAACTGGGAAAGATAAAAATGTGAAAGCAGAAGCTGAGGAGAGGAAAAGAAGAAACTAAGAAAGAAAGGCTGAGCAGTTACTGCCAATCTGTTCTCAATTAAATAATCAGGAGAGACTCTTGGTACCCAAGTTGGAAGTTTTTCCGTGAAAACTGCCATGATCAGAGGCTGCCAATAACATTTGTGGGAGCTAATCAAAATAATCACTATGATCTATGATTGTGCTACTTCATTTCTACCTCATTCACTACCAAGATATTTTTGGCATATGGAAGGAATAACAGATATTTTGAGTAACCACATCTGTGATGTTATCTACTTGCTGGGAGTGTGTTGTGATTCAACATACAACAAAAGCAAATGAAAGCCACAAAAGGAAGCCCCTGAGCAGTCCAAATATGAAGATGATAAATAATTGATAGGAAAAATAATCTGGAAACCCAGTACAAAAATTAGTTACCAAAACTTGTGTTTCCCTGTGTTTGAATTTTTGTTTATGAAAATATAGTAGCAGGGAGGTTAAGAGGTTCATAATATTTGCTGCTATTAGAGAGGACTGAGTTCAATTCCTAGTAACTGCTGGCTCAAACTATTCTTTTCACTAGTTCTGAGGGATTCAATACTTTCTTATGGCCTCTGAAAGCACTGCATAAAAGTGGTGCACATAAATCCATACTTTCAAAACATCCTTCCTCATAAAATGACACTAAATAGATGATTTTAAACTATATAATGATATTAGGTTTCAAAGGCAGCAGCATGTGTATAGAGAACGGCTGGTGTCTACAAAGTGCAGAGTTCAGGCCCCAGCACCATATAAACCAGGCATGGAAGACCACATCTGGGAGCTTAGAATTTCTGAGAAGAGGCAATTCAGGATCATCCTATACTACATAGCAAGCTCCATCAAAACATGTAACAAAATTACTTAAGTAACTAAAGTACCAATGGTATCAAATTTTTTGTAACTTTGAAACTAAGAGAGAAAAAAGAAATCTACTGAGGATGAAGTATTAGAGGATGGTAGCATTTGAAAAGTACAGCAAGCCCCTAGATTCTGTGCTAGGTTATACAACTAAACTCTACTTTCAAATATCCCAGTATGATTTATAATAGTAAACAAAGGCAAGTATACAAAATTAATAGTGTATATAATATATAAAATTTAGGATTACTTATTATAAAATGGCATACCCATGTGACGTACATTATTTCAAAGACTAGGTGAATTTATTTTAATATTTTCCATGTTTTCAACATGTTGTCTCTTTAATGTGTCCATATAATTATTATCTTCACACATGTTCTTAAAATGATGTTCTTTTTTCCCCCATGGGATTTGATTGATAGGTTTTGTTACAGTTTCAAGGGTTCAAAATGTTCTCCAGAACAATTAGAAGTACAGTAGTATTAGTAAACCAGAAATGATTTTGTAGGAACACTAAACAGTAATGTTCATAGAAAGGGAATTTATACCACAAGGAGCCTCTAATCTCCTAGCCTGCCACCACTTTCATGAAAATGTTTCTTGTTCACCTCCACCAAGATTCTTTTTGGAGTGTTTACTTAATGTCACCTGTTTGACAAATATTCAGGAAAATAGAGAGGACCAAATCTATTCTGTTTATGTTAGTCATCCTATCTGAAAGTTGCCTGTAACTAAAGAGATAATGTATGCCTTAATAAACGGCCTCCCATTTCACTCTGAAAATTGTGCAGGCATTGTAATTATCTAGGTTTTTACTGTTGTATTATGTGTTATGTATTAAATATGGGACTCACAGGTTACTAACAAATTATTCTTCCTCAGAAGAAAAGCAGTTGATTCAAGGTTTAAATAACTACTATTATATTTTAAAGAAACATATATTTTTGAGGATATGGAAAGGTGGCCCAGCACTTAAGGGTATTTGTTCTTTATGCAGAGATCACAGCCTTACATTCTAGCATCCATATAATATATAACAGGAGTCCCAGCACTGTCTTCTGCTGTACATGGGTCACAGGCACCCACAAAACTTACTTACATGCACTTATACAAATACAATTAAAATAATCAAATCAAAAGAATATATATCATGAATATTTTTTAATTTTTTGCATAGTAGACACATACAAGAAATAGCTACTTAAGAAACATAGCATTATCTTCCACATTTCATTATGTAACTGTAAGACACAAATATTGAAGCATTTACATTATGAAGGATACAAATGATCCCACCTAAGTCTGTAATAGTGTTGATTACTTCTTCCTTATTTGTGTGCATACACTTTAGCAAATGGAAAAGATATTTCAGTTAATCTTTGCTAAAGTGTGAGGGATAAAACTCTGAGAAATGACCAAAGCCAAGAGCCAAGGATCCTTTATATGACTTTATCCAATGTTGGTGAAAGGCCCTCGGGCATAGTCCAGTTTTTCACGTGCTTGAATATCTGTGTGTAACATGTATACACAATGTCTTTATCACCAAGTGGGAGATTTTACTACAAATAGAGAGGGAGAAGTTATGAGAAAGGGGGTCAAGACCAGGCTGCAGAGACCCACAGAGACGGCTGACCTGAACAGGGTCAAGCTCATGGACCCCCCAGATTGATAGCTGGGAAACCAGCATGGGACCGACCCAGACCCCTTGATCGTGGGCCTCAGTTGGAGGTTCTGAGCAACCTGTGGGACTTCTGACATTGGAACTAGGATGTGTCCTTGGTGCACGAAAGGACTTCGGGAGCACAATCCCCATGGAGGGATACTCATTATCCTAGAGACAGGAGAGAGTGCCTAGACCCTACTCCAAATGACTTGGCAGATTTTTGTGGTCCCTCAGGGGAAGTCCTCACCCTCCCTGTGGAATGGGTGGGGAATATGATAGGAGGGAGTTCAGGGGGCAAATGAAGATGGAAAGGGGAGGGAACTGGGATATGTAAAACAAGAAAATAATAGTAATAAAAATTAATAATAAAAACAACAACAACAAAATATTTTCTTTGGGGGATGACATCATTATCCATTTTCTCAGGTCTTCTAGTTAGTATCTTCTTCAGTAAGCCTGTTAGCTGTTGCATTATTTTTCTCTCTTTTTATTCTCTGCTTCTTTATTTTACACATGTGTAGAACCAAAACTCTGCTGTGAGTAATATCTATCAGTTATAAGAGTATCACAAGGTGAACAATTCCTATATAGCACAAATATTGCATGAGTAAAATAAAAATATTATTCAGCTTTATAGGAAAATAGTAGGCTTACTTATTTTATAGAAATACTTCCTACAAAGTAATTATTTGTGAATTGCGAACACAGATTATTTTCCAGCTAAAGATTTCATCACACTAGACAATGAATAGTTATTGCTAATACTGTAATGATTGTCAAGACACAGACATAGTAAAAGAGAAAATGACAATTTCACACAATTGGCAAATCTACAATAGTTTTATTAAGGTTATCAGTTTCAACCTTTTCTGAAGTATCTGAACGTCTGTTGGCTCATTTAGTAGTGTGCAGATCAAGGTGGCTGTAGGTCGCAGGGACTGGGAAGTACAGAAACCTGATGTCCAAGCATTGTCTCTCTTCTAATTTCATTCTCTATCCATTTTTCTCCAGCCATTGTGGTCCTTTTTATCACCCTGAGGCGCAGCAAAAAAGAGCCCTTGATCATTTCAGAGGAGGATGTGCGGGAGAATGTGGTCACTTACGATGATGAGGGAGGGGGTGAAGAAGACACGGAGGCCTTCGACATCACGGCCTTGAGGAATCCTTCTGCTGCAGAGGAGTTCAAGTACCGCAGAGACATTCGGCCTGAAGTGCAGCTCACTCCTAGACACCAGACATTGTCCACCCTGGAGAGTATAGATGTTCAGGAGTTTATTAAGCAAAGACTGGCAGAAGCAGACCTGGACCCAAGTGTGCCCCCTTATGACTCTCTTCAGACTTATGCCTATGAGGGTCAGAGATCAGAAGCTGGGTCTATCAGCTCGCTGGACTCAGCGACCACACAATCGGACCAGGATTATCATTTCCTTGGAGACTGGGGGCCGGAGTTCAAGAAGTTAGCAGAACTCTATGGAGAGAAGCAATCTGAAAGAACAACTTAGGCGGTCAACTTTATTTCTTTTTTTTTCTTTCTGTTTTCTTTTTTCTTCCTTTTTTTTTTTTTTTCCTTTTTGTCTTTTTTGTTTTTGGAGCTTTGTAGAATTTGCTTCCTGACCAAGTGGAGATCTGACCTCAGTATGACAAGGAAGTCGAGCAGAAACAGTACTTGGAACTGAGCAAGCTGTACACAGCTCCTGTAGAAACAAGTGCCCTTTTAATGATCAAAAGTGGGTTGTTTAATTGGAAAAAAGTCAAATATTAAAAAAATAGAGAAAAATAGCTATTGTTCCTTGTGTATATTTTCAAATGTTCAATAAAGTCTATGGTACTTTTAATTAAGAATATCTGAACTAAGCCAAACAATGGATATTTATTTCACCATGTTGTGATTTCTTTTTCCTAAAGCAAAATTTAAAGGGGGGGAGGGTAGCTTAATAACACTGTCAGATTCCTACAGTGTAACGCGCTGCCCATGGAAGCATACAGAGGTAATCAAAGCCTCCTTTGCGACTTTTCTGGGTGGGCCATTGACACCCCTGTTCTGTTATTGTGACAGATCTCATTATCCTTGTACCATGCTTAAATTACATGAGGTATTCCCAACAATCCAGGAAACTCTGTCATGGACTTGAATATATCATTTCCCTGTGCCCTCCCCACTTCTTTTCTCCATACAAAGATTATGGAGCATGGGGATTCGCTGCCTGCACTCTAACATATGCAATTTCAGTGCACTGGTCATGCACTGTTCTCAGCTTGGAGACCAAGGTCTCTGTCCTGTCCATCATCCTTTATGTTAACAGGGACACTCTGTTTTTAAATTGATGGAATGAATGGACTACGGTAATCAGATTATGTCAGGGAAGTTTTGATTTAAAAAAAATTATTACAAACCTCATTCTGTATAAACCATTAAAAATTTATTCATTGTTTCTCTTTCTCTCCCTTTTGATTCCCTGTTCATTTTAGTACATTTATGTATGAAATTGATTGTCAAAGTTTCTGCAGACTGGTTTGCACTTCACCATAGTTCATGTGTTTTCATTACAGGTAGTCATCAACAATATGTAAATCTCATGGTTATTCTGATCACTTTATGGTATATCCTGTTGTTTATCCACCTTCATTCTTCATGTGGGTTCAGAATTTCTCAGTTTCCCTGGTTAGTCCTTGCACATGTGGTACTTATAGGAAGATATATAGGAGCAGGCCAAAGAAATTGAGGAATCATATATATGACCCCTGAACAGATCACCCATAGTCTGAATTTCAAGGTCCCCAATTGCAGTTTGGAAATGGCAGTGGCTTCCCTGCCTACCTCACAGGGCTGTTGTGAGGACAAATTCGGCACTGCAGAACTACTTTGCCAAGCACAAAGTATTCTGGTACCTAAAGACTTGCACATATCTAATTTACCAATACTATTAGTTTTGAAATATGTATTTGCATACATTACAATAGATAATGATCTTATGATGAAAAAATTTTATGAAATCTTCAAAGGTCAAGCTATTGTTAACATAAATATGTAATAACAAGTTAATAATTTTAATATTTTCCATATGAACTAATTTTCTTTACAACTTCTTGGGGCTTTTAAATTTTATAAAATAATATTCCTTTCCTTTGTTTTGGGGGCATTATGTAAAAAATTATATAGAACATTAAGGTACTCCTCTTCAAAATTACCTCATCTATGTATTCCTGTTAAATTGGAATTTATAAACATATGAGATTTAAAGTATTTGAAGGAATAGATGTTTTTAATTTAATCTTTAAATTTACTAGAATATAATGTCCCCAAATGTTACATGATGCTTTCTGATGCTACCCTTGTGCAAACTTTGGGACTGTGCCTCTGTTTGAATCTGCCTTGTGCTGTCATGTTCCCGTTTTGAGGTTTGGAAACTGAGTTTAATTTGAATAATTCTCAGTTTGTGTTCTAAGCCTGAGGAATAAAATGGAATCAAAGCTTTTTACAACATCTTAGCTTCCCAGATGCTGTGTTATCAGTTCTTTAAACATCACAATGGGGCTCATTTTTGTGTAAGTATACATCAAAAGACACAAAGGGGCTGGAGGAACAACAGCCTAAGGAAACTCATATTTGGTTATGCTAAGGAGGAAGCATTCTCTACTGAAGAGAAGGTACTCCTTGGGAAATGAAGTGAATCTAGATGTCATTTCTCTTGACTCTGATAGCACCACAAAGGTCCAAATTTAACATTTGGTTATTTAGTTGAGATTTTGCAAAATTTATCAATATTTTAAATATACCCATCTATTCACCAAGTTATTTCACAGCAGAGGTGTCTGAAGGATGACAGTGTATGTCCTTTCAACTCTGTATTAAAATCAATGTCTTCTAAAAATTTATGAGCACTAAAATATTTCTCTAATTTTGTAGAGTGAAACATTACACCACTACTTAATTCTAACTATTTAATTATAGTGATGTATTTCTTCTAAGTCGCTGAGAGCAATCTAAATATAAAGATAAATATGGTTCTTTTATAGTCTGGAAGTACTTTTATAGTTCATAAAAAATTTAAACAAAGCCATTTTAGGTCCTGCATTTGATATAGACTCTGAAAGTAAAGATGTTTAATCATTATAAGTAGAAAGCAGGTTTCATAGTTTCAGTAAGGACAAACCATTCTCTGTAAATTGGCTATTCCTTTAACCCTCATTTGGTTATATTTAAAATCCACAGTTTTGTCAATAAGAAACAAGGTTGACATAGAATTCAGAGAAATAGCCATGGATTCACAAACTAATGATGCCTCACAGTGTGTTTTGCAAAAAACAGATGACACATCTTTACATAAATATTGTATAGATTTAATATAAATGCACCAGTTATTTTTTAGACATACAAATAAAGGAAACATTGAGTGACACTATTTTATCTTAGGTGTTTCATAGCATTAAGTATTCCATGGCATTTATTAATATTCAGTAAAGTTTGAAAAAAACTAATTTTTGTAGAAAACCATGAGCTATGACACAAATATATTCTATTGTGAATCTGTTCAAGTAATGAATTTCTAAGGGATTAAAGAGGAAATTGTGACTAACATAAAGCTCCATATAGAAGTAAACTGGGATTACCTATGCAATGACACTAAAAGAAATTGTCCATGAAATCAAATGAAATTAACCACATGGGTACACACACACGTACTATTATCTTGTTAAAGAACATTTGGAGCTCAAGATATAATTCAGAACAAACTCTTGAATGCTATTGTCTACATAAGTTCCTCAATAAAATCATAGTGAAAGTTTCACTATAAACATTTGATTCAAAATGGAATTTTTTTGGCTTCATTCAGCCTAATATTCAACTTTCATTGTTATTGATTTGAAGATGTATCAGGTAATGTAAAGAAAACTTATGAGTGTTAAAAAAAATAGCTAAATTATAGGGATTTATCAGAATTTTAGAACTGATGCTGTAACAGACACAATGTAGCTAATAAATTCTAATGAGGGCTTTGGCACTCAGTACACTGACATTTAACTATAAATAAATGTATAAGACAGTTTCAGTGTAAATCAACCACTTTCAAGAGAAAAGAAAATGCTAATGTCATTACTCTAAAATATTTTTGGCTGCATTTTTACAGACCTATACCCAAAATGTTGGATTGGTGTCTATTTGTTTGTTTGTTTATTTCAACTGAACATAAGAAGAAACAACTATCAATATAGACTTATATCTGACCCAGTATAAATTGCTTGATTAGAAATTGGGGAAAGGACCATGCTGTATCTGTCACACTGCAGTAGCTTATTATCTGTGAGTGAAAACAGGCTTTGCCAGATCCTTCAGACTCTATTTGAATAGCTTTGGAACTTCAGTACTCATATTCTTGAAGAGTTAAGAGACCTATGATCCAGGATCAACCATGCTTAACTTCGAGCTATGATATTCTATTCTTACTTCTATTTCAATTTCCCTAACAGAACAAACTTACTGAAATTTGACTTAGGAACTTTATGATTTAGATTCAAATTAAATCTCTCTCTCTAAAAGCAAATATTATCTTTTAAAAGCTATGTTAATTTAACATTTATTTTACCTCATCCCAAAAAGTAAATATTGTCTTCAACATAAGATTAGAAATTGCATAAACAAAACAGACCAGCAGCACTTCAAAATAACTAGAGCAGAAGACAATAAACTTGTCAAACATTGTGAACACATATTTTTTAATGAAGACATCAGATTTGAAACATTCTATTATCTCACTGGGAGCTGTGGAAGGGTAGACTATATGAGGCAGTTATTTTTGATAGAAGAAGAAATCAGAGAAGAGCAGGTTTCTTTTTCTGAAGGACTAATTAAGAAAAATAATAACAAAATTTCATTATCCTGAAGAATGGCTTCTACTTCTCTGAGCTCAGGGAAATGTGGAAAGTTTGCTCTTCATCATAGCAGACACTTCACAATTTATTTTTCACCTTCATTTTTAAAAATTTAATTGAAAATTTTGTATGCAATTACTGTAAATAATATCTACCTTGCTCTCTGTATGCTTAAGTTCTCCAAGGTAACCCCCAGCTTATTCTCAAGTTCATTGTTTCTTCTTTGACTATGACCAGTGAGTGTGTGTGTGTGTGTGTGTGTGTGTGTGTGTGTGTGTGTGTGTGTGTGAGCGCACATGCATGCACACATGCCTATGTGTGTGTGTTACTTCATCTAGGGTTGTTCAGATGCACATGTTTAGCCACCATCTTGGCATTATTTCATGTTTCAGAGCTCTTCTCTGGAGAGGACTGATTCTCCATGTTTAACAGGTCATTGACTTCTGGTAGCCATTCATTTAGGCCTGTAGTCTTATACAACTTTAATGAAGATCTTTTTCTTTTACAAAGCTGAGAGCTGTAAGAGAAGCAGAAAATAAACATCCAGGAGCTCTTAATATCATATCTTCTGAGGAATGCAGACCATAATATATGTTACAGAGTTGTTGCCTTTTTTGGATTTAGGGTATTGTTTTGATATTTTGTTTTCATTTTTGTTTGAGAGAGGGTTTCTCTGTATAGCCCTTGCTGACCTCAGTGTGTAGACTAGAATGGCTGAACTCACAAGATCACGTGCCTCTGCCTACTGAATTCTGGGAATAAAGGCATACACCACCATTGCCAGGCAGTTACAGAGTTTTATCAGATGTTTTATCTGGTGGCTAAAAGCATAGTCACTGGTGTTGGGGAGATGACTATGTTGATGAAATGCTTGCACACTATCATAAGGAAGTGAGGATAGTTCCCTTGCATGTAAATGAAAAAGCAGAAGTGGCCATGCATGTAGTCTAGGACTGAGAGCAGGGAAGAATCAGGCAGAATCCTGCAGCTCACTGGCTAGCCTGTCAAGCCAAGTGGTTGAGTGTCATTGTTTGTTTGAGACCCTGATTCATAAATTAAGGTAGAGAGCAATAAAAGGAGAACCTAGGAGTTGATCTATGACCTCTACATGCACGTGTACAAATGAACACATAGACACATATAACAAATGCATACAAAGATACATACACACACGTGTGTGCACGTGTACACACACTCACACACACATATACACACACGCAAATATATACACAAAATAAAGCTCTGAAAATAAAAGAAAAATTAACTCTAATAATTTTGTCCTGATAAATTTATCAAAAGAATGCTTCTCTTTCTATTATTTTTGTTTATATATGTGATATGCATTTTATATGCATGTTTGCTCATGTGTGGGAGCATGTTTGCTCATGTGTGGGAGCATGTTTGCTCATGTGTGGGAGCATAACATTATTGATAAGGCTCATCAATAATGTTAGGAACAATCTTGAATTGCTCTTCCATCTTACTCATTCAGGCAGGGATCATGTGCTTCTCCCTTGAGGACTAGAACTGACAGTGATGCAGGCTGCTATTCATACTCTACCTTTAAATGCATCTTGGAGATCCTAACTTTGGTCTTCATATTTGTGTAGCAAGCACTGAACCACAAAGCCATCCCCTCAGGCCAAGGTAAAATTTGTATGTTCCAGAAGACATCAATGACTGTGCTGGTGCCTCATCCTTTTTTATTTTTCATAATGATTAAAATGTCAGCTTACTTTGAATATTGAATTAAATACATATAAACACTCACTTGCTAATAGAGACCTCAAAATCAAGAATAAAGTAACAAAATTGAAGGAGCAGCAGATAAACTCTGAGACAGATGAAGGTGTTGTGATCACCTCCACTTCTGGAAGAGGAGCAGTTGTCACAGTCAGCAAGGACACAGGTAAAACACTGACTTAATAAACACAGGGGTCAATCTCCCCAACCATTGCCTTATACATTCATTATTTTTCACTCATGTTTAGTTTAGGATAAATTTATATAACAGGCTTTGTTATAAATTACTAAAACCTGTAGAGAAAAATATGGTGAATATAAATGAAGTTTTATAAAAAGACTTCAACACTCCAGTTTAACACATAGAGACCTTAAAGAAAACTAATAAACTAATTTGAAAAAACTACAGACTAAGTTACATTATAGACATCTGTAAAATATTCCAAAAAATAGCAGGATAAATATAATTCCTTCAAATACACACAGAACATGCTACAGTATAAGTAAATCTGATGTTACAAACCATTTTTTGTTTGTTTGTTTTGAGACAGGGTTTCTCTGTGTAGCCTTGACTATTCTGGAACTAGCTCTTATAGACCACGCTGGTCTCGAACTCACAGAGATCCACTTGCCTCTGCTTCTCCAAGTGCTGGGACTAAAGGCATGCACCACCACTGCCCAGCTATAAAACAATTCTTATAAAAATGAATTTCAGAGATTTTTTTCCAAGCACAGTGAAGTGAATTTTAAAGGGAACAGTGCAAAAAAAAAAAAAAAAAAAAACCAAAAACAAAAAAAAAAAAAACTACAAAGAAACTAACAGCATAACCTCAAAGCTCTGGTTTCTGGAAGAAATAATAAAAAAATAAAATGTGTCAGGACTAGGTAGATAGTTCAGTGGTTAAGGGCACTCGTTCTGTAAGCAGAGTGACCTGACACATCTCTTCAGATTCTGTATATTTTCTCATTTTCTCTCTCTCTCCTTCTCTCTCTTCTTCTCTCTCTCTCTCTCTCTCTCCCCCTCCCTCTCTCTTTTTCTCCCTCCCTCCCTCTCTCTCTCTCTCTCTCTCTCCCTCCCTCTCTCTTTTTCTCCCTCCCCCTCTCTCTCTCTCTCTCTCTCTCTCTCTCTCTCTCTCTCTCCTTCTCTCTCTCTCTCCTTCTCTCTCTCTCTCTCCCTCCCTCTCTCTTTTTCTCCCTCCCTCCCTCTTTCTCTCTCTCTCTCCCTCCCTCTCCCTCCTCTCTCTCTCTCTCTCTCCCTCCCTCCCTCTCTCTTTTTCTCCCTCCCTCCCTCCCTCTCTCTCTCTCTCTCTCTCTCTTCTCTCTCTCTCCCTCTCTCTTTCCCTCTCTCCCTCCCTCTCTCTCTCTCTCTCTCTCTCTCTCTCTCCCTCTCTCTTTCCCTCTCTCCCTCCCTCTCTCTCTCTCTCCCTCCCTCCCTCTCTCTTTTTCTCCCTCCCTCCCTCCCTCTTTTCTCTCTCTCTCTCTCTCTCTCTCTCTCTCTCTCTCTCTCTCCCTCCCTCTCTCTTTTTCTCCCTCCCTCCCTCTTTCTCTCTCTCTCCCTCTCTCTTTCCCTCTCTCCCTCCCTGTGTGTGTGTATGTTATGTGTTTATGTGATTGAGCAAGTGACTAAGCACAGGTGAATGCATTCTGAAGCCAGAACATGACCTCACATGTCTACCTCAACCGCTCTTTGCTCTATTTTCCAGAGACATGAGACGTGATACATCCTTAAGTCAGAAACATGCTGTTTCAGTTTCTTTAGCTGGCTGGTAAGCTGTCATGATCCATCTGTCTCTGTCCATGTTGCTGGGGATAGCACACACAGCCATGTCCAGCATTTTATATACATTATTTTTCTAAACCCTTGTGGAACTTTCTGCAACTTGACCATAGGCTGTGTCTTGTAGCAAAATTAAATGATTTTAAAATGATAAAATAAATTATGAGTGAAATAAATAACTAACAAATGTGAAAGGTCATATAAATTATAGAAAAAATAAATATTTGGAAAATAGGCAGGGTGTTTTTTAAAAATCCTACAATCAAAAAAGTATTACAATGAAAAGTAGAAGATACTTATGTAAATAATAATGAAAGTAGAGATATTACAAGTCCTATTTGGAGAAAATTAAACATGTGAACACATACTTGATAATGGTGCCTCATTCTCATAAACCCAAAACCAAACAGATTCAAGGAGGAGACTGTGAGATTATGGACAATCTGACTAGAAGTATATTACTGGACATCACATACAAACCCTGTGTCAAATGAAAACAACAAACAATAGTAAAAAAATGATTAAGTTATTAGTAAAGAATCTTTGGTATTTTAAAGATTCAATTCAAATGAATAAATTTCAAAGAGAAATTCATTTATAGGAAGATATACTAATTAGCAAGTAACATATCATCTGAAAAGGTTGCATGAAGTATTACATATAATATACATGTATTATATATAATTCATAAATTATATCATGTATGTATATATATATGTTATATATATGCATCATCATTTAAAAATGAAAAGACAAGTTAGGAGAAGGTAATAGGGAGCATTGGAGGGATTGGAGGGAGAAAAGGAACTTGTAGGAAATAAAGCAATTATAACTAAAAAGAAAGTTAAATTTATCATAATTAGCACTCACATTGTGAAAAATCACATTCTGGGCTCCAAAAGATGCTAAAAATATATGCATCCTGGTGACATTAGTTAGCATCAATGTTATCAGAGTGTCTCAGAAATTAGGAACTATACATAAAAAAAGCACTTAGGAACTAAATATAAAAAGCACTGTCAAATGAAAAATGAAAGCCGAACTTGACAGGTGCCTTGGGGCTGTGTTAGGAGGCATCCCGGAACAAAGGAAAACTGTGTCTGATTTTTGAAAATAAGGTTTGTGGGACAGCATAATGACACAGTTGATGTGGAGGACTGTAGAATTAGGAGCAAAAAGAGGGTGCCCATGCGAAAAACATCCAAAGCTTGGAGGAGGGAGACAAAAAATAGTGATCAAGTAAGATGTAAGAGAGGACTAAGCCAAATTCAGATGACTAAATGGAATTTAGTTCACAACAGTATGACTGAGTTGATTTTACTCTCACTCAGAGAATAGACACAGCTGTCCTTTGTTTTTAGAAAGCTGCATTTTTCTTAATGAGCTATTAACTGTTTATAGCTCAGAGGGGACGTAGAGGTGTCTGTACCTTTAAAGAAACTATTAGACAATTTTGATTATTTCCCAAATCAAAATGCCTATTGTTAGTATTCAGGCATTTGCACTGGCCTGTCCTTGGGGTTCTGATAGTATATACCCTCAGATGCAGCCACTAAGAGCACCACCTGTATATATTCACTATGTTCCCTTTTCAAAGGGCCCTGTCCACTTTCCATCCCCTCTTTCTTTCTCTCCCTCTGTGTGTTTCTCCCCTCTCCGGCTCTCTCCTCTCTTCCCTTTTTTCTTCTTTCTTCTCTCCTCTCTCTTGCTGCTCCTGTCTCTGGAAGCTGGTCTCCCCACTTCCTTTTCCTCTGTTTATGATTACTTTCCCTAAGAAAAATAACCTCTGCTTGAAACCTGTCACAGGGCCTTTCTCTTGTATGCCACTTTTCTTAAATTACAACCCAAGAATTTATAAAATAGTATCAGATGTTCACATTTGATTATTATGATAAATAAATTATCAGTGTATTACTGTTAGTATAGTTATAATAAACATAAAGAAAATTATAGCAACATAACTATTCACATGATATTTCTTCACTGGGTGACGATAATTCTGCCTTGCCCAAAAATATAATTTTTAACTAAAAACATAATAACCCAAAGACTAAATTGATGTATTGTTGTAACAGTTTCAGTTACGTTATAGACATGTTTGTGTGTGCATTGTGCATGTGCTTGTGCATGTGTGTGTGTGGAGACCCGAAGTCAACTTTGGATGTAGTTCTTTAGGAGTCATATACTTTTTATGAAGATAGGGTTGTTCAATGACCTGGAGTTCACCAAATATGTTAGTTATAATGTGTTTTGGCTCTGTGCACTTGCATCAGTATACATAGATACACTGTATTCTGGGAAATGTTTTCTTTTAATTGCTCAAAAAATAGCTACATAGCCACAAGAATGTGCTTTTTTTTTTTTCTCATTCCAAATGCCCAAGCTGATCAGTTTCACAAACTATTGTAATTACAAGTGAAGGTAAATGAGAACTTTAGTGTATTTGTATTGTCTCTGGGAGTTGGGGGGCTTTACTCTTTATAGAAAATGTTTTTCTGTACTATATTTTAAAAGCTAAATATATTCTTGTAATTCTATAAAATCCCAGTTTTAGCCATATTCCTCTTTGGTAACCTGGAAGGTTTTTTTCAAGAGGCTATAATAATAATAATAATATGAATAAATTTCCCAAGATTATAACAGCTGAGTAATTTTGTTCTCTTTCCAACTGAACATAAATTTTACAACTTTGAAAGCACAATTATAGTGACTACTAGTCTAATAAAACACCACATTTTAAAAATTCTAATAATTATATCTTCTGATATACCTTAGTACCCAAGCCACACAAAGACACAACTAAGAAAGAAAACTGCAGACCAATATCCCTCATGAACATTGATGCAAAAATACTTAATAAAATACTGGCAAATTAAATCCAAAAAACACATCATTCACCATGACCAAGTAGGCTTCACCACGGGGATGCAGGAATGGTTCAACATATGAAAATTTATCAATGTAATCCACCATATAAACAAACCAAGAAAGAAAAATCACATGATCATCTCACTAGATACTGAAAAGCATTTGACAAAATGCAACACCTCTTCATTGTAAAGGTCTTAGAGAGATCAAGAAAATACCTAATTTAAGATTAAGTGGTTGATATATCTTCTTTAAAATTTGTATTCCCAGTTTATTATAATTCTCTTCAATCCGCGGATTCCAAAGGAAGTAAAGAAATAGGCATCCAACTTTTCCTTTTGTGTGACTGTACACCATGCTTTTCTTTCAAATGGCTGAGTGTGTCTGAGCTTCAGAATGAGACAACACATAACTACAGGTAGTTTGAATTGTTTTTCTAATGTAATCTTTTACTAATAAAATCTTGAGTCAGATATTGGGATGAAAACCTGATATATCATGAAAGCAGTGGAGAAATGATGGGCTGACTCCACTTTCCCAGATCTAAAATACCACAGACTCTCCCCAAGGCCTTCCTTATCTCTTCATGGACCTCTCTATCTGGCCCTCCAAAATTTCTGTGGCTAATTATGGTCAGAAATTCATGGGCCTCACCTCTTGATTCAAGATTTAATTTTATTATCAGCCTCGGATTATCAATGTGAACAAATATTCCAACAAGTGAAGTCAAAGTCTTATTTCAGGTTTTCATTACATAAAAAGACATCATGACCACAGCAACTGTATAAAAGTAATGTTTAATTGGGATGGTTTGTTCACAGTTTAAAAGGTTCAGTCCATTATCGTCATGGCAGGGAGCATGGTAGTGTTCAGTTAGATGTGCTGCTGACTACATCTTAACCAGAAGGCAACAGAAAGTTGACTGACACACTGGGAGGTATTCTGAGCATATGAAATCTCAAATCCCACCCCAACAGTAACATACTTCCTCCAACAAAGATATACAACTCCAACAAGGCCATACCTCCTAACAGTGCCACTCTATTTCAGATTATGAGGGTCAATTACATTCAAACTATCACAATGGCCTATGTCTTTTTTTTCAAAATAAAGGAAGCTCATTTTATTGATTTCCCCGAAAAAATAAAATTTTAGGGAAAGAATATTTTACTTCAGTATAAACAATTATTTTGAATAGTCATGAAATACTTTTATAATAAAATTGAATCCTACACACACTGAGTCTATGCTGTAATCTTAATCAAAGAACAATGATGTAGTTTATGGAGGCAACTAGCAAACTAACAAGATTTATCATTACTGAATGGATGTTACATCTTATCATCCATACAGAAAAAAAAAGAACAATAATTTTTCACAGAGCATAGCTGCAAAGTGAGAAAATTAGGATTATATTTTATCAAACCCAGTGATTTTTATGGCACATCAGATAAAAAATGAAATATTTTTAGAGATTTTAGGAGGAAATCTGTCCCCAACCATATAAAGGTAAAAAAAAAAAAACCTACAATAACAACAAAAAACTTAATATATTTATTAATTCTTTGAGAATTTCAGGAGTACATACAAACTATTTTGATAACTTTCACGTCCCTCTCCTTTCATTAATTGGCCCAGTATTCACCCTCATTCAGTTTTATCTCCTTATCGTCACATTTTCAACCCATTGAAGCCAATTACTGCTGCCCATTTAATCATTTGGTGGCACTATCCAGGGGAGAATCATGAACATCTCAGGAATAATACCCTTTAGAAAACTAGACTCCTCTTTCCCTAGCAGCCACCAACTGTCAATAACTGGTGATATGTTATTTATGAATTAATATAACCTGTATGATGGTTCAGGATACAAAGCCAGGCTCAAGATATAGAGGTCAGGCAATCATGATGCACACCTTTATTCCCAGCAGCCACAATATTTAGGTATAGAAGCTAGGCAGTGGTGGCATACATTTTCAATCCCAGGACTCAGAATGGATCTCGGTGAGTTAAAGATCACCCAGGGCTACATGAAAGTAAATCAGTCTAAAAGAATTAGAGCTCATGTCTTTAAAAACAGTACTAGAGAGGTATAAAAAGGACAGGAGCCTAGTGTCTCAGACTGCCATGTGAGATTGGATCTCCAGCCACATTGAGGAGAGGCAGCAGTCTGAGACTGCTCTTGGATCCTCTTGGATCCATGAAATCCTCTTGGAGACAGGATCAACCATTTCATTCTGATTAGAGGTCAGAGAGCTAGTGACCAGCTGTTGTGCTTCTCTTATCTTCAGCTTGAAGCTTGAACCCAATATCAGTCTATGGGTCATTTATTATGTTAAAAATACCTCATCTTCTGTTGGTGGACAACTTAGTTATTCCTTCTAACCTACAAGCTAGAAGGTTGTCAAGTTTAACCTCCAGAAAGTCTTATACATGTATTTTGTTTTCTGGTTAGCTTAGTAGCTAACAATAATCTATTAATTTAACTACCTTCTAATGCCCAGTGGTCCACAGACAGCACACTACTGCTCAAGACATGACCCGAATAGACTCCTAGCGTTTCCTGCTTTCAAATTTAATTTTTATTTAAGTCTGTATCATTATGTTTATCAATAAAGACTTAGGAGTCAAATGCAGGGGTGAAAACATGCAAGCTCTGAGGGAATGAGAAGCAAGAAGTTGACTGAAGTCCTAGCAAGACAGCATCTTCAGCAGTCCCAAACCGAAAAGACCATAAAATGTCAAGGTCCTCCCTATTCCTTTCTGTGTCTTTCTCTATTCAGCTTCCTGGATTCTTTGTGGTCTCTGTGGCCAATTCTTGTCAAGTTGTTTTCTGCCTCAGCTCCCTTATCTAAAGTTGATTTTATTGACAGTCTTGGGCTTCCTAGTGCATCTATCTTGCAACATGTTCCCTTTTTGTGTAAATAAAAAGAAATGGTTTAACTCTAACACATTAAATGTATATAAAATAAGAACAAGTGTCAGATGAAAATTACTTTTACAATGTCCAGTACATTGGCATTTGCAAGTTAGGAGGAAATACTCTATTATCTATACAAAGTGTTGTACCTAAAACAACTCTTTATATAACAACTTATAACTAGTAATGCAAAAATACTATTTTAGATCTTAAAATATATTCTGAGATAAACAGCTTAAGTTGTTCTGTTTCTCAACCTCTATGACCTTTACATCTCTTTACAGAATTTCTTTCTTGAATTTGATAACAAAGAAAATGGTAACATTACAACTATCATGTCTTCAACCCCATCAGAGACCTGAGAAGTATATTACTTTAGTAAACAGGAAGTTCAGAGAAAGCAACTTCCAAAACTATAGAAACAACAGAGACAGATGGCTACCTTGACAGTCACCTAAGGTTCTTCTGCAATGTGGGAGCCTCCATCTTTGGCCTAGAATTCTGATTCTACAGGCCTAGAATTTCTGATACATTTTTTTATGCAGGAATTTTCAAGGACTCAACTAGCTTGTTTTTGCAATGATTGGCAATCAATTCCCTTTCTGTTCTCTGGTCCAATTTGGATAATATACTGCCTATAGTTGAGGAAAAGTCAGGTTCTTGACCATATTGAGAGCAAACACCATATGGAGATTCTTCAATGCCCATTGTCTTCTCTGGAGTAGATTAGTGCTGACAGGAGCAAACATCTCACTCTCTTGAAAAAAATTATGTCATTAAAACAATTTAAATGTGATATTCTGTAGACCTCTGTAATGTTTAGAAACTACCCGTCTATCTGAAAATAAATTTAGTTAACCTTGAAAACATACCTAACATGTTTGTGATAGATGATTAACTACTAACCTGCATTTATTTATTATCCTAAATAGTTTATAATAAACAGTTTCACAGAATATAACTTTATATTACATATTTATTGTGTTGCATGGTAATAGAGTACAAGAGTTGAGACATATATACAGTATGTTACAAAAGGAATAACCTTAAATTTGTACTAATATGCAAAATCCATAATAATCTAAAATATTTAATGCTAATAGTTGTATTTAGTTAACTTAATAATCTATCCTTTCACACTATCATTACTATATCTCCCCATTTCCTTTCTTTTTATTACTCATTCCCATATTTTCAACATTAGATAGAATAGAAATAACGGAGGGAAAAAAGATAAATCCCTTAATCTACCTTACTTAGTTTGCTCCCTGATCATAAACAATAACAACTTGCAATTATTTCTTCCATACAATGACAAACATTCATAACCCACAATATGACCAAAAAACATCCATGCCACCTCTTCATAATGTGGGCAATGTGTTCTTAAAATTACTTCCCTCTTTCTGGGTACAATGGAATATTTAGAGAACCCTAGATAAATTGTGATAATAGCCAAGTCCTGGAAGAGCTAGCTTTCATTTGCTGTTTGACAGGAATCTACAGGTCTTAAATGAAGTCTATTCCAGCCAGAACGTCAATAATAATATTAAATTAAATATTAATTTAGTCTTAAGGATAACAATACTTAATTGTACACAAGGTTTCATAGGTAAAATTTAACAAACCAATATAAACTAACAAAATAGCAGAGAGATAACATGCAAATTAACAAAATCAGAAACAAAAAGGGGGACATAACAATGGACACAGATGATATCCAGACAATTTTCAGGTCATACTTTGAAAACCTGTATTCCACAAAATTTGAAAATTCAAAGGACATGGACAAATTTCTGGATAACTATCACTTACCAAAATTAAATCAAGAAGAGACAACTTAATTAGACCTATAACCCACAATGAAATAGAAGCAGTCATCTAAAGCATTCCAACCAAAAAAGCCCAGGGCCAAATGGATTCACTGCAGAATTCTACCAGGAATTCAAGGAAGAACTAATATCAATACTTCTCAAATTGTTCCACACAATAGAAGTAGAGGTTCATTACCAGACTATTTCTATGAGGCCACAATCACCTTGGGACTCAAGCCTCACAAAGACACAACTAAGAAAAAAACTACAGACCAATATCTGTAGTTCATCATCGATGATGAATATCGATGCAAAAATACTCAATAAAACACTGGCAAACCGAATCCAAGAATACATCAGAGAAATCATCCACCATGACCAAGTAGGATTCATCCCTGGTTTGCAGGGATGGTTTAACATATGAAAATGTATCAACATGATCCACCATATAAACAAACTGAAGAAGAAAAACTGTATGATCATCTCTCTAGATGCTGCAAAAGCCTTCAACAAAATTTAACACCCTTTCATGATAAAGGTGTTGGAGAGATCAGGGATAACAGGGACATACCTAAACATAATAAGAGCAATATACAGTAAACCAACAGCCAACATCAAACTGAATGGAGAGAAGCTTAAGGCAATTCCTCTAAAATCAGGAACTAAGTAAGGCTGCCCTCTCCCTCCATATCTCTTCAATATTGTACTTGAAGTTCTAGCTAAAACTATGAGACAACAGAAGATCTAGGGGATCCAAATTGGAAAGGAAGAAGTCAAACTGTCTCTATTTGCAGATGATAAGATAGTTTACATAAGAGACCCAATAAACTCTATCAGGGAACTCCTAAAGCTGATAAACATCATCAGCACACTAGCAGGATACAAGATGAACTCGAAAAAATCAGTAGCCCTCCTTTATTCAGACGACAAAGAGGCTGAGAAAAAAAATTAGAGAAACATCACCATATACAGTAGCCAAAAACAACATAAAGTATATTGGTGTAACACTTACCAAACAAGTGAAAGACCTATATAATAAGAACTTTGTGGCTTTAAAGATAGAAATTAAAGAAGATACCAGAAAATGGAAAGATCTCCCATGTTCTTGGATAGGTAGGATAAATATAGTAAAAATGGCAATCTTGCCAAAAGCAATCTACAGATTCAATGCAATCCCCATTAAAATCCCAGCACAATTCTTTACTGACCTTGAAAGGGTAATAATCAACTTTATATGGAAAAACAAAAGACCCAGGATAGATGAAACAACCCTGTACAATAAAAGAACTTAAAGGAGGCATCACCATCCCTGACTTTAAACTCTACTACAGAGCTGTAGTTCTGAAAGCAGCCTGGTATTGTCACAAAAATAGACAGGTAAACCAATGGAATCGAATTGGAAATCCTGATATCAACCCACAAACCTATGAACACCTGATTTTCAACAAAACAGCTAAAAGTATACAATGGTGGGAGGAAAGCATCTTCAACGAATGGTGCTGGCAAAAGTGGGTGATGGTGTGTAGAAGACTGCCGATAGACCCATGCACAAAACTCAAGTCCAAATGGATCAAATACCTCAAGTAAAACCAGCCACACTGAACCTCTTAGAAGAGAAAGTAGGAGGGACCCTTGAACAAACTGTTATAGGAGATTTCTTCCTGAACATAACACCAGGAGCACAGACAGTGACATCAACAATTAATAAATTGGACCTCCTCAAACTTAGAAGCCTCTGTAAGGAAAAGGACACAAGGGCAAAACCAAATGGCAGCCCACAGACTGGGAAAAGATTTTCACCAATCCTACATCTGCCAAAACGCTGATCTCCAAAATATACAAAGAACTCAAGAAACTAGTCAACAAAACACCAAATATCCCTATTAAAATATGGGGTACAGAACTGAAGAAAGAATTCTCAATAGAGGAAATAAAAAAGGCTGAAAGACAAGTAAGAAAGTGCTCAACATCCTGAGCACTCAGGGAAATCCAAATCAAAACAACTTTGAGATACCATCTTACTCCTACCAGAATGGCTAAAATTAGAAACACCAATGATACCTTATGCTGGAGAGGATGTAGAGAAAGGGGAACACTCTTCCACTGCTGGTAGGAGTTCAAACTCGTCTAGCCATTTTGGAGATCAGTATGGTGGTTCCTCAGGAAAATGGGGATTAGTTTACCACAGGAGCCAGCAGTTCCCCTCTTAGGCATATACCCAAATGATCCACATCCATGCAACAAAGACATGTGCTCCACTATGTTCATAGCAGCATTATTTGTAATAGCAAGAACCTGGAAGCAAACTAGATGCCCCTCAACTGTAGAATGGATAAAGAAGATGTGGCACATCTATGCAATTGAATACTATTCTGCAGATAAAAATAACAGAACCTTGAAATTCACAGGCAAGTGGATGGAACTTGAAGAAACCATCTCTAATGAGATAACCCAGTCACAAAAAAGACGAACATGGCATGTACTCACTCATATATCGATTTTAGACCTAGAGCAAAGGATCACCAGCCTATAATTCACACCACCAGAGGAATTAGGATAGAAGGTCTATTCTAAGAGATTAATATCAGGTAGTTCCAGAAGGGAGAAGGAACAAGTCACACAGAGCACATGGGAAGTGGGAGGGGTAGTGATTGGAGAGAGAAGTAGAAGAGAAAGGGAGGAGAAGAAAGCACGTGTGACTAGGAAGATGAGTCAGGGTAGGAATAGAAGACAGAATAGAGAGAGAGAGACAGAGACAGAGACAGAGAGACACAGACAGAGACAGAGAGAGACAGAGAGCCAGAGGGAAAGAGAGAGAATGAACATAAAGAGGGAGCCATTACTGGTTTGAATAGAAAACTGAACCTAAAGAATGGTCTACAAGACTGTAGCCAACTATCAATTTGAGCAACCATGGAAAGGCTACCATAAATGCCCTTCAAGGATAGTGAGATAAACAACTAACTTATCCACCATCATAGAGCCCTCATCTAGTACCTGTTGGAAACAGAAGCAAACACCCATAACTAAACACTAAGTTGAACTAGAATCCAGATGCAGAGAGAGAGAGAGAGAGAGAGAGAGAGAGAGAGAGAGAGAGAGAGAGAGAGAGGACAAGACCAGTTTGCAGAAACACATAGAGACAGCTTACCTGAACAAGGAGGAGCTAACAGGTCCCCAGACTGTTAGCTGGGAATCCAACATGGGACTGACTCAAACCCCCTAAATATGGGTCTCAGCTAGAAGGATTGGGCAGTCTAAAGACCTCTGACATTGGGAACAGAGCATTGTGCATTCCTGGTGCACAAAAGGACCTTGCAGACACATCCCCCATGGAGGGAATCTCCCTGAACCTAGAGACAGGAGAAGTCCTAATCCCTACTTCAAAAGACTTAACAGATTTACATGACCCTACCTAGATGGCATTGCCCTACATGTGAAATAGGGGTGGGGTTTGGAAGAGAGGGTGTTCAGGGTGCATGTGGGGGAGAGAGAAGGCAACAGGGAGAGAGAGAGGGAGAGGGATTGACATGTAAAATAAAAATAAATAACATAAAAAAAGAAATTACAAAGTCAAAAATATATTAATTTTTCTATTGCTGAGTAAAAAACCATGATTAGGGCAACTTTAAAAATAAAGTGTTTAACTGACCTTCCAGAGGTTTAGATCCTATGATGGCAGAGGGAAGGCTTTGAGAGATGCAGCTGGAGAAGAACTTGAGAGCTCACTTACTGATGTAGAATTGTGAGGCAGAGAACACTGGGGATAACATGACATACGTTTTTGCCCCTCCAAACCTGCCAACAGAGACATATGCATACAATCAGGCTACACCCACTAATCCCTGTCAAGCTCTTTAACCAAGTGGGAAACCATGTATTTAAACTGAGTTCATTATCATTCTAATCATCACAATATGTCTTCCTTAAGCAAAGGAAAGCAAAGTGATTAATTTTTACTCACTTGGAATCAAATTATGAACTACTGATAAAACTACCTTTTTAAAACAGTATCTATTAAGAGTAACTTAGTCATCTAAGCAGTATCCTGGGAGGAATTTCAGAATCATATTTAAGTGAAACAGGTGTGACACACTGCACACTGTCTTTTCCATCATTAGTGAATTCTAATTTTTTAGAATTAGGGGAACAATGAAAATATCTTTATCAAATATCTGTTTTACTTTGAATTATGTTATTTGTCAGGTGGTTACTTTTGGAAGTTGTTTGCAAAAATGTAGGTAATTATATTTTATAATGAAAAATTTCAGCTTCTCTGATGTGCTTCTCAGTGGAATTTAACAAATGGGCTATAAAATTAACTTTATAGCATTAGGACATGTACAATTTTAATGACGTTTGTTGTCATTTTATTCACAAGCAAATCATATGTGATTATCCCTTGATGTTTCAGAAAGGTGACTAGATGCATGCACTGTCATTATCACATATGGTCCCAAAAGACAAATTATTGCTAACATAATCTAAAAACTTGCAATGGATAGGTATACCAAATACCTTTAGTATAGGAATTCTGAGAGCAATTAGTCAAATAATTCCCTCGTTGCACTCATATAAAGTTAATATTCATCACGAGGAATGGCATTTTTTACTGAAGATAGCTACATAGAGTTATGTTTAAATTCTATATATAGTGAATTTTTTATAATGAATAGTATGCACACTGATAACCTATGTATCTGTGACCTACAAATATACCTGTATAATACACTGTCATGTAGGAAAATATTGTTATAAAAAAGGAAATTATTAAATATTTTATGAATTAACTACTGCTTATTATTGGAATTATTTTACATATTTCAACAGTTACTCATTAAAGAGTTATTCATTTGAAGAGTATAATTTATATATTGTTGACATTTTATACAATGTATATAAATATCCACTATTATATTACATGACATTCTTTTCCTCTCAGTTTACATGTTTGGCCTTTTCTATTATTTCATATATAATTATGTTAATGAAGACTGTTGAGTAGCTTGATAATTATTGCTTAATCTTTTTTATGACCTGTTTTATGTTTTAGCAATGTTGGAAAAGAGGCATTAACAAATTAAAGCAACTACTAAAAATTAAGCAGTTTTAATTCACAATTCTGACAAAATAAAGGGGGTGGAACTCCAACATCAAAAGGGGTAAAAGTGGCTGGCATGCTGATTTGATAAAGACAATGTATTGTAAAAATCCCTTGGATGTGAAAAAATCTCTGTGCTCATCCCTGAAAAAAAAAAACACCATAAAGATATATTACAGTAATAGCAGTAGAAACTTGATGGATGGTAGATGCATATAGACACATTGTAACATAGCTTGTTCTTGAGCTCTGCGAACCAGGCTGCTTTCTTCATATATTATTGAAGAGTAACAGCACATTTAAAATCATGAATCATAGGGGAAAGTGGTTAAGCCCTGGCTACTCTTCCAGAGGACTCACGTTTGATTATTAGCATCCATTTAATGGCTCAAAACTCTCTGTAATGCCTACCCCAGGTTTCCAACATCCACCTCTGTGGTTATTGTATACTTTTATCCACCAATAAGAATACATTTCTAAACATATGAAAACCAATAAAATTCAGTGTTGTATTCTGTATGGAACCAACTAGAATTATATGTGTTGGTAATAGCACATTTACTCATATGTGTATAATATTCCATAATGAGTGTCATATTTATAAACTCAGACATATGTGTTCATATATATCTTGAAATAATTAGGGAATATTAGTTTAAATTTGAAGTTATCTTATAGCTATTTCAGCAATATCGTCTATTAAATCTTGTTGAACTGTATCGCATTAGTTATAAGCTTTTCATTCCTTTTTTATTTTAAGAAATGTGTGCTGATATAAGTCACTCAAGTACAATTGATTTTCATTTCTTTTAAAGCTTTGTATTCCACCAAAGTAGAACAAAATGTTTTTACTGTTTGTTTGATTCAATAAAAAAGTATATATTACTTGATTGTAGATAAAAGAAATCAATGAGAAATAAAACTCATTTGAGTGACAGAGAGATTTGAATAGTTTTGAACAGCTTCCTGAATGCTTAATGAAGAGCAGACACAGATCAGAAGGACTTGGTGTGTATACTCCATCTTTGCTTTCTCTAAGGATGTGTTTCTAAAAGCCCTCTTTTTCTTCTGAAGAATGACCAAGTATCTCTTGGAAAGTTCCTATTGCAATCATTATCCTTGTACAAGGAACACATAACTCTCAGTGAAGGATGTTGCTCTACTCCTTGCATTTAGGATTTAGGACATAATGGACTATTAGCAGAGGTTCATTGTACTATTTGCTACAATGAATGTCATATAATTGTATAAATATGATAAATGAAATATTGTCTATATTTTCGAGAGAAAAAAAAGAAAACCAATACATATCCTTTTTAACAAGGACTTCCTTGTCCTCCTTTCCTTGAGTTTATTAAACCATTACACACTGTGAAATGCTATATAGAGGAGTCTTTAGACATCATATCTTCAAAATATGGAATAAGATTTTGCTTTTATAACAATCAATTCTCAAGATGGCTAAGTTATAGTTTTAAAATTACGTTAATCCATTTCTGAACATGGAGTATATTTTCTCTGACAGTTTCTACTAACAGTACAGTCATATCTGAATGCAATCTGATTGCTTAAAATGTTTTTATTATATCACTATTTATAAGATAATGGAATATGACATTTTAACACTGCATCTCTAGCAGTATACATTAATTGTTTACAACTAATCCATTGAAAATATATAACTAATACTTGGTTTCAGTAATACAGTTTCTGTTATCAATCACCAATTTAACTGAATGACACAATGTAAGTGATAGATATATTTTAACTAATGCTTTATTTCAATAAGTTGAATAAAGAGATTTGTATAAACATATTATGAATAGAATGTGTATATCTTGCTTATATTAGATAAAATTTTGCTGGAAGTATTTGGAAATTTGTGAGAAATATCAAATATTTCATATGTTAAGAATAGTTAAGGGTAGAAAATTCTATGTTAGTCTGGTACATGTACAAAAGAGAGGTTATTGAAACATAAAAACATGATAAATTATATATGTATATACATATATATTTATGACTCCTCAAGCGCTTCAAAAGCACATGTAAGAAGGAAAATAAATCTACATCCATAAAACCACATACATGTTGGATTTGTGTTTATAATCTTCCACTACTTCCTTTATCTCTGAAAGGACAGGAGATATTAGACTTTTGGAGTTAGACATTTTAATTTCCCTTTCAATAGTAACATATATATATATATATATATGTATATATATATACATATATATATATATATATATTACATAACTATGATCACTAGCAAAGAAATTTATTGGGGTCATATATAAATTGTACATTGTATTGTATTCTTCTATTTTGTTTGTGTCAATGGAAAATTTTTTTCTACTTTGTTTTACATCATTCTTATCCAACATATACATGTCTGTTACGGCAGGTTCTTCCCGCTTGCTGCAGCGGGTCCTGCCGCCATGGTCCTGCCGCCACATGAGCCCCAAACAACCCTCAGAGACTCTGTATTTAATACAATCCTGTTGGCCAGTTACCATCATTGTTAATGGGCTAGCTCTGTCTTAATTATTAACCCATTTCTACTTATCTAAGTATTTCCACGTGGTCGTCTTATCAGGGAGCCTCAGCAGGCGTCCTGCTTCTTCCCTGGGCTACATCTCGACTCCTCCCTACTACTTCCTCTTTCCTCCTCCTGGTCTCCTAGCCCCGCCTATCTTGTTTCCTATTGGCCACAGGGCTTTATTAACCAGTATGAGAAACATCAGAATAACATCTCCCAGTATCTGTTTTTTCATCATCTAGACATTTAGAGAATCAAATTGCTATGATTAGTTCCTGTATCATGCTCATATGTTAATTGGGAAAAATTAGGCAACTAATTTTTTTTTATGATAATATAATTTTTAATTTTGTACTTATTTTACATATTGATGCCAGTTTCCTTGTTTTCCCATCCTCTATTGATACCCTCCCTACCCCTGCCAATCCTCTGTCTTATCCCTCATCCATTCCCCAGAGAAGGTAAGGCCTTCCAGGAGGGATCATCAAAATCTGTCTAGTAGGTCTTAGGCCCTCCTTCATGTCTAGACTGAGGGGCTGAGGGATTATCCTTCCATGGGGAATGTGCTCCCAAAGTCCTTTCATGCACCAGACATATATTCTGTTTCAGCTGTCAGAGGTCCCATAGACTGCCCAGGCCTACTTACCGAGACACATGTTTAGGGTGTCTGGGTCCATCCAATGCTGGTTTTGCTGCTATAAGACTGAGGTCCATGAGTTTCCCCTTGTTCAGGTTAGCTGTCTCTGTGGGTTTCTAGAACCCAGTCTTGACCACTTTGCTTATCACTTCTCCCTTTCTTCAACTGGACTCTAGAAGTTGGGTTCAGTGTTTGGCTGTGGGTGTCTGCTTCTGCTTCTATCAGCTACTGGAAGAAGGCTCTAATATGGCATATAAGGTAGTCATCCATCTCATTATCAGGGAAGGACATTTTCAGTTGGGGTCATCCTTGTAGGTCTCTGGATATTTCTCTAGTACCAGATTTCTCATAAACCTATAATGGCTCCCTCTATTATGATATCTTTTTTCTTGCTCTCATTTCTTCCTCCCCAGACACAATCTTCCTGCTCCCTCATGTTCTCCTCCCACATCCTCTTCTCCCCTTCTCTTTCTTCTAATTCCCTCTCCACTCACTACCCCGCCCCTCCCCCCAGCCACTCCGCTCCCAATATGCTCAGGAGATCTTGTCCATTTCCCCTTCTCCAAGGGATCATGTATGTCTGTCTTAGGGTCCTCCTTGTTTCCTAGCTTCTCTGGTGGTGTAATTGCAGACTGGTGATCATTTGTGTTATGTCTAAAATCCATATATAAGTGTGTAGTGGGATATTCACTGTGTCTGCTTCTGTGGCACTGACCACACCCATTGAGGGGTGGAGCCAGGGGCGGAAGTGACCTGTGGAGTTTAGCCTCTGGAGGAGGCAGAGAAAAGCCTTTCTGGCAGGACACAGAAAGAGGAGCATCCAGTTTTAACTGCTGTGTTCATCTGTCTGTGTTGTGAGTTGTTTCTCCCTTAATAAACATCTATTCAACCTATTTGTTTATCCTGACCCTTATTGAACCGCAATATCTGGTGTCAGAAGTGGGATCAGGATTTTCACCGCACCTGGGTTTTACCCAGGTGCCGCAGCAACCCTTCCCCCACCTTCCTTGAACGGGCAGGATATACCCTGCCCTAGAACTCCTTTTATCTCCATCTTGGCCCTGAGACTACTGCTCATCTTCCGCCCATTCCCTCAGATTGTATTCCCACAGAGCCCTGCAGCATTAGCCCTGCCTTTTGTGTTGCGGCACTAGGCCTGTACTCGGCCTGCTCTGTTTGTGTGCTTGCAGGCTCTGGCAGCTGCGGCAGCTGGGGCCGGTGGACTGGCGGAAAATATACACACTGCAGTTGCTTGTGGCTCCTGTTTTTCCTGTGGTCTCAACAATTGTACAAGGCTCGTTTCACTCCTTCGTTTAACAAAATTTTGCTTGCCTTAGTTTGTTAAAAGCTATTCTACAGAGACAGGGATCAGAAGGATCGTTTCCTTCCGGAGGCTATTTGGTGGACACTCTTTGGTGGTACAATTCCGGATAGAACCAGAATTGGAAGGCTCCTCTGCTGCCGGACGCTTTTTACTGCTACACCTCCGAGTGTAACTACAGCAAGTTGAGATCTACAGCTAAAAGCATCAAAGCTCCAGGACAGTGGAATTACATCTAAGGTAATTGTAACATCTTTTGCAACTTAAGCTGATATAATATCTGAGATCAATTGTTCCATATCTATGGCAGATAATTTTACAATGCAGTATTTTAGGAATTGTTTTACTTCATATATAGAAGGAATCTTAGCAGAAGAAAATTATGACTGGATCAATATATACACCTTTTTCATAATAGTAATGGGTTTTATCATTAATATTATATTCTTAAAGAAATGGTTTGAGATTAGCGCAAACAATAAGGAACTTGTACAAATCATAGAAGACTTGGTAACAAAGATTCAAAACATTGAAAATGACAGAATGCAAAACACGGAATGTTTAGGAAAAAAGTTTCAGGGTATTGAAGATGGCAACAGAGAGCTGACAGGTAGAATACAGAACATGGAACATAAAAATGATCAAATAGAAAACAAAATTTGTTCCATGTCTGTTCCTCAACAACCAAAACAGAAACAATGCAATGCATTAACACGCTAGCAGAAACAACTCATTCCTGGTTGGATGAAGCTACTAATAAGGTTAAGAAACCGGAATATCAGATGGCAAGAATAGCAGATAGAATCTCTTCCATGTCTGAAGATAATGGCAAGCTAGCAGATAGAACATTGTTTTTAGAAGGCAGTTTACATGCCATTCAGATAATATCTAAGGATGAGAATATCAAAAACATGGAATCATTTGTAGTTGGAGAAAGTAAGAAACTGACAGATGCAATGAAGGCTCTAGAAAGGGATATGCTTCAAGAAGTTCAGACACTCAAAGAAGCAATAATTAATAGACTTCAGGCTTTAGAAGACCTTCAATCTGATACATCAGAAGAAGAGCTCAAGGTAATAGGGCATGAAAAACAACTTAAAATTTTCCACACCATTTAGGGTCAGAGGAGCTTTCCCTGTATCTGTTAATGGAAAATCAGCAATGAAAAAACACCCAAAAGGTGTTGTTGCTTATCAATGGGAACAAATATGTATGAAAGATTTAAAAAGTATAAAGGAAGCAGTAGTCTCTTATGGCATGCACTCACCATATGTGAAGCAATTAATAGAATCATGGGCAATGAATAACAAGGTAACCCCTAAGGATTGGGAACAATTAATATCAGCTGTCCTTGAAAACGCCTCTCAATTAGAATGGAGGGCTTTATGGAGAGAAAAAGCAAAGGCTCTTGAACTTCAGGGCTTAAAGAAAGGTTATGAAGCTCCCAAAGATAAAATTCTTGGTGAGGGTATTTATGCTGACCCAGAAACCCAAGCTGCCTATGATGAACATATCTTGTCTCTATGCAGTACGGCAGCTCTGAATGCTTGGGATAAGGTTCATGAACTAGGGGAGAGGATAGAATCTTATACCAAAATAAAGCAAGGACCAAGAGAACACTTTAGTGTGTTTCTAGAAAGGCTGTCTAGAGCAGTACAATTAGAGGTAGCTGACATAGATTCTAGGTGAATACTCATAGAATCGTTAGCCTATGAGAATGCAAATCCTCAATGCAAACAAGTGCTTTGGCCATTAAAAATTCAATCAGCACCTTTGGATGAATGGGTCTGATATACAGCCAACATTGACTATAATAGCAATAACACTGAAGCATGTGTAGGAGAAGCTATATCTAAAGGTTTGAGCAGTCATCAAGAGAACACAAGATGTAACTATGGTGACATAAAAGCTTGGATAGGAGAAGCCATCTCCAAAAGTTTAAAGAGATACCAACATGTCAGATGTTATAACTGTGGTAAGATAGGACATCTATAAAGAAATTGTAGGCAAAGCATCTCTAGAAATAATACTCCCAAGAATGAATCGAACAGAAGGCCTAAGCCTTCTGGGTTATGTAGAAGGTGTGGCAAAGGCAGACACTGGACAATGAGTTTATATCAACTAGAGACAAGCAAGGAAACCCTTTACCACCGGGAAACTCCTTGGGGGGCCTCTCGAAGGCCCCCATGTCAAAGGTGGTCCGAACATTCCCAGTCACAGTGGAGGACAACCTCCCACAGGACAATTAGAAAATCCTTGGCCTATTGTAAAAACTCATACCGCTCTGGCTGACAAACTAGTGACAGAAGTTGAATCAGACATGACAGAAGAAAATAAAAAACGTATATTTTGGCAAACCTCTATAAACAGTCAAAGGCCTAGATTGATAGTTAAAATGAATAACAGACTGTTTGAAGGCCTCCTGGACACAGGGGCGGACGTAACTATCATAACTAATAAATCCTGGCCTCGAAATTGGCCCCTGAAAGAGGTTAATGTTCAATTCTTAGGGATTGGAACCCTGTCTCAGATAAAACAAAGCATGAGATGGATTGAATGTGTAGGACCAGAAGGACAGCAAGGAAGGTTAAGACCATATGTGGCTGATGTATTGATAAATTTATGGGGTCGTGATCTATTACAGCAATGGAATACCCAGATTAACATTCCTCCAGTATTAGATAGGAACCATAAACGACCTCATGGTGGAAAAAATGCTATAAAGTACTATACAAGACACACACCAAATATCCAGGCTGTACAAAGACAGAATGCAAGTGCTGAACAAACAGATGAACCAAAAGCCTTACCCTTAAAATGGTTAACAGAGGAACCTGTCTGGATAGGGCAATGGCCTATGACTTCTGAGAAGTTAGAAGCTTTAGAAAACCTGGTTCAGGAACAGCTAAATGCTGGGCATATCGAGGAATCAACCAGCCCTTGGAATTCTCCTGTATTTGTTATCAAAAAGAAATCTGGTAAATGGAGAATGCTTACAGACCTGAGAGCCATTAATAAAGTTATCCAGCCAATGGGCTCTTTACAGCCTGGAATGCCGTTGCCTTCTTTGATACCTAAAGAATGGCCTATTATAGTTATTGATTTAAAGGATTGCTTCTTCACTATACCTTTACAAGAACAAGATAAAGAGAAATTTGCCTTCACGGTACCTAATTACAATAATTCTCAACCAGTGAAGAGATATCAATGGAAGGTTTTTCCACAGGGAATGCTAAATAGCCCAACCCTGTGCCAATATTTTGTACAAAAACCACTGGAAATAATTCGTAAACAGTTTCCACAATCCATAATCTATCATTACATGGATGATATATTGTTAGCTGACTCGAAAGCAGACATATTAGAAAAAATGTTTGAGAAACTGAAGGAAGTTTTACCTCCCTGGGGATTACAAATTGCACCTGAAAAAATACAAAAAGGAGAGTCAATCAACTACTTAGGATATAAAATAGGTCTACAGAAAATTAGACCACAAAAAGTACAGATCAGGAGAGATCGCTACCAGACTCTTAATGATCTTCAAAAATTACTAGGAGAGATTTCTCAACTGCAAACTATTATTGGAGTTGAAGGGCATGATTTGAAAAACTTGAAAATCGCCCTAAAAGGGGACAAGGATTTGAATAGTCCCCGAATACTATCAGCTGAAGCAGAAAAGAAATTAGAATGGGTAGAAAAGAGGATATTAGAAGCACATGTGGATCGTGTGGATCCAAATCTAGACTGTATTCTGGTTATATTACTATCTAGAGAATATCCTTCAGGGATTTTGATGCAGAATGAAGACATCATATTAGAATGGATATTCTTACCACATAAACAGAATAAAAAACTAAAAACATATATAGAAAAGATCTCTGACTTGATTTTAAAAGGTAAATTGAGTCAATTAACAGGAAGAGATCCAGCAGAAATTATTGTACCTTTAACTAATGAGGAAATTTCCTCCTTATGGAAAGATAATGAATATTGGCAGAGAGCATGCAGTCATTTTTTGGGAATAATTAGCAACAATTATTTCAAAACTGAAAGAATCAAATTCATAAAGAAGACGATTTGGATCCTTCCACGCATTGTAAGAAAGCACCTATCTCTGGAGTTCCTACATTCTACAATGATGCAAACAAATATGGTAAAGCAGGATATAAATCAGGAGAAATAAGCAAAGTAGTTCAAAGCCCTTACAATTCTGTACAAAAGGCAGAATTGTATGCCATTCTCATGGTACTTATGGATTTTACAGAACCCCTCAATATAGTTACTGACTCTCAATATGCAGAGAGAATAGTCTTACACATCGAGACTGCAGAATTTATTCCTGATGATACAGAATTAACTTCATTGTTTGTACAGTTACAAGATACTATCAGAAAGAGGATTCATCCTATATATATAACACACATCACATCCCATACAGGTCTGCCAGGTCCTCTAGCACAAGGCAATGATGAAATTGATCGGTTATTGATAGGAAGTGTGCTAGAAGCCTCAGAGTTTCATAAGAAACACCATGTGAACAGCAAAGGATTGAAAAAGGATTTTTCTATCACTTGGCAACAAGCCAAGGAAATGTCCTACTTGCTCATTCTATAACCAAACTCCTTTACCACCAGGCAGTAACCCTAAAGGTATAATGAGAAATGAAATATGGCAAATGGATGTGTTTCATTTTGCAGAATTTGGAAAATTAAAATACATACATCACACTATAGATACATTTTCAGGGTTTCAATGGGCTACTGCTCTGAGCTCTGAAAAGGCTGATTCTGTTATCACAAACCTTTTAGAGGTAATGGCCATTATGGGCATACCTGCACAAATAAAAACTGACAACGCTCCGGCATATATTTCCAGCAAATTGAAACAGTTTTTTGAGTATTATAACATAAATCACATAACTAGTATACCACACAATCCTACAGGACAAGCAGTAGTTGAGAGATCTGATAGTACTTTAAAGGAAATGCTCCATAAACAGGCAGGAGGAACCAAGACACCCAAACACAGATTACATAATGCTTTATTAACATTAAACTTTCTTAATGCTGATGAAAAAGGAAAAACAGTTGCAGAAAGACACTGGACAATAGAAAAAACTTCTGAACTACATCAGCCGGTGTACTTCAAGGATGTATTGACCTCAGAATGGAAACCAGGATATGTGTTACGTTGGGGTAGGTGTTTTGCATTTGTATCTACAGGAGAAGAAAAGCTATGGATACCATCTAAGTTAATCAAGATCCGGGTTGAACAAGAGTAACATCTTAATGAAGAGAAATGACAAGTCATCCAATAAATAAGTTCCCATGAGATGTGTGGAGACTTCTCAAAGGTAGGGGAAGTGTTCTGTTCTTGTCCTTACAGGAAAACAGAGAACACCTATCTTCAAACAACCAAAGGACACTAAACATGTAGGTACCTACAGAAGAGAAGACAGCTCTCCAGAAAGAATCACTTAATGAAAACGAATCTGATTTATGCTAAAAATATTTAAGTCTAGTAAACTGTTTCTATACTGAAAATTAGTTTTCTTTGGTATCTAATATTTCTGTAGTCCCGATTCATGTAAACCAATGCTGGCTTTGGAGTTGGATTTGGCTTTCCTTCTCTAAATTCAAGCATGTTGTTAAGATTAAATTCACAGTTTCTGCCTTATATCAAGAAGCCAATTGGTGTAAGGCAGAAGAAAAAAAAAAATCTAAGGACTCATTCACTTATTCGCAATTTTCTGTCTGAAATCCTAATTTTCTCATTTACATTTTAATGCTTACTGTTGCCTTTCCCTAATGCATACTGTAAAATTAAAAATTTTCCTTGATATTGATATTTAAATTTTCCACAAGGACTATAACAGTTCTCAACAGCAATCTTTGAACACTCTGGAAAGGAGATGGGGCCCCAATTGGACATTTCCACTTGACTCAACCTGATGCATCTGGACTACAAATTGCACCCTAAACCGGTTTGAGACTGCTTTTCTCGAGACAATTCATGACTAGCTAGCTGTATTGGTGCACCTTCTTTTTACAACCTGGCCAGAGTTTCAAGTAGAATTCCAGTCAAGCATTTTCTGCCATACAATGACTACTTACATATGTTACAGCCAGTTCTGTTGAGAAATTTGCTTGCTAAAAATTTTTTTTCCAACATTATCCCATGGAGAAATCATCGTCCCATTTCAGCAAGAAGTAATCTTAAGATAACAACGCCCCCTCTCCCCACTCTTGGAATTTAGGAATAATATTTCATCTTCATAGGGTTGGTCTTAGTTACTTGGGGTTGGGTTTAGAAGGTGATTCTTAGACTTGGTTATCTCTTTTAGACAGGAATAGGGTATGGTTGGGAAAGGTATGATTCAGAATGGATATAGGTAGATTAGCCTATTTTCTTGTGAATTATTCAGTAAGAATGAGACATTAGTATTACAGCTTACATTGTTATATATTATTATTTGTGGTAACCTATGTAAAATTAAGTTTATTCCCTTCCTGGAAGAATTGTATCTTATATTTGTTGTATTGTATGAAATCTTCCATTTATGATGTTTTATGTACATTATACTTGCCATATTCTATGTATGTATACTATTGCTTGTGTTCAAGACGTTTTGTATTTGTTACAATTTGGGATATTTGTCTTGCTGCCCTTTAGAGCTCTACCTCTTGTTTAGACATTTTTACTCTACCTCTACTTTAGGAATTTACATGTGAGATATATATATATATATATATATATATATATATATATATATATATATATATATACATGTACATAGTTATATTGTTGTTTAGGTATTTATCCTTGCTTTACTCAAGGAAGTTTTATTCAGGCTTGTTAGCCAAGTTCCTGAGTATTACAGATTATCCTCACCCATGTTTCCTTTGCCTATGAGATTAGTCAGACATAGATGCTTAATCTTCAATCACTTCATAGACCTGCAGAACATTTAAATGTTTTATATATTAGTACTCTGTTGACATGAGACACTGTTGCTCCTGACAGCACCATGCACTTTCCCGAAAGTATGTTGGACACTGTTGTTGCTCCTTCTGGAGTTCATCCTCGCTTTGGCTAATGGCCTCTTGGGCAAGGAACTGCCTCAACCTTGACCACTGATTTGGACATGCGGTCCTATATGCTTGCAGGAGACAAACTTAGAAGACTGCCGAACCTTGCCAAATCAGGGTAAGACAGCCTTTCTACCTCCCTGCTTTTGTTGTGGTCTGTCAAATACTCCTGGCCTTAGTCATATCTGGCTGTACCAACATTGCTGTGAGACCTTGGGTGACTGTCCAGGTAGCTTGCTGTTTCTGTCCTCACTGCAGCTTTTGGAAGTTGCCCATCTGCACTTCTCGTCTACCCTAGTATTGTAATTTTCCTTCTCAGGTCTTGGTGAGGTTGTAGATTAAACTATCTTAATATTATTCTCTCTTCCTAGTTAGATATTAAGTACTAGACTTAAGCTTTTCAGCTTAGGACAACTCTATTGTAACTCCCTTATGCCTTCACCCTAGGACTAGGTATGTTTGTGGTTTTGGTCTCGATTTTCCTTTTCTTAGAGCACACTTGTTATTCACTGTTTTGTATATAGTTTTGTATCAAGCTTAAATCTTTTCTTTAGACTAAAAGGAGAATTGTAGTGGGATATTCACTGTGTCTGCTTCTGTGGCACTGACCACACCCATTGAGGGGTGGAACCAGGGGCGGAAGTGACCTGTGGAGTTTAGCCTCAGGAGGAGGCAGAGAAAAGCCTTTCTGGCGGGACACGGAGAGAGGAGCATCCAGTTTTAACTGCTGTGTTCATCTGTCTGTGTTGTGAGTTGTTTCTCCCTTAATAAACATCTATTCGACCTATTTGTTTATCCTGACCCTTATTGAACCGCAATATAAGTGAGTACATATCATGTTCATCTTTTTGTCACGAGGTTACCTCACTCATGGTGGTTTCTTCTAATTTCATCCATTTGCCTGTGAACTTCAAGATTCTTTTGTTTTCTTTCTGCTGAATAGTACTTGATTATGTAAATGTACCACATTTTCTCCATCCATTATTTAGTTGAGGGGCGTCTAGGTTGTTTCCAGGTTATAGCTATTACAAATAATGCTACTATGAACATAGTTTAACAGATGTCTGTAACTATGGATGATCTGAACTCTCTTGGAGGTGTCTCCTCCAGCAGAGGGCAGATGAAGGGGCCTAAAGATCGGGTAAGCATGGCATCACAGTTGTCCCTTGTGGATAGGAAGTTCAAGGATGATCAAAGCTGACCAAGGAAGTTCCAAGGATGCAAAGTGAGTGTTGGATCCACACTCTGGCCCAATGCTCACCCCTAGCAGTGAACCAGCAGAACCAAGGTGAGAGGAAGGCAGGCTCTGGGTGATATATGGACCAGACTGCCAGGACTATACCACTCAGGGCAAGAATATGGGGGGGGGTACGAGATGCGGAGCTAACCCAGGGAGTTCCCATGGAAGGATGTGGAGAGGATGCAGTCTGAACTGATTCCAGACTCACCTCTGGCAGCACTTGGTCAGCTTCTTGTACTTTCATAGGCATGTTCTCCTTCAGGTTGGGATAGTTTTCTTCTATGATTTTGTTGAATATGTTTTCTGTACCTGTAAGCTGGGCCTCTTCACCTTCTTCTATACCTATTATTCTTAGGTTTGTTCTTTTCACAGTATCCCATATTTTCTAGATATTTTGTACTAAGGATTTGTTGGATTTAAGATTTTCTTCGGTTGATGAGTCTATTTCCTCTAATTTATTTTCCATTCTTGAGATTCTCTCTTCCATGTCATATATTCTGTTGGTTATGCTTGCATCTGTAGTTCCTGATCATTCACCCAGCTTTTCTATTTCCAGCATTATCTCAACTTGTGTTTTATTTATGTCTCTATTTCACTTTTTATATTATGGACTGTTTAAATTGTTTCCTTCATCTGGTTTCTTAGCTTCCCTTCCTTTTCTTTAAGTGATTTATTGATTTCTTACAATTTTTGGCTTGTTTTTTTCTTCAATTTCTTTATATGGATTTTCCAATATTCTCTTTTAGAGCTTCTATCATTTTCATGAAATTATTTTTAATGTCATTCTTTTCTGTTTCATCTGCATTGATGTTCATGTCTTGCTGGCATAGAATCCATAAACTCTGGAGGAGTCATGCAAGTCTTTCTGTTTTTTAAATGTGTTTTTATACTGTTGTCTTCTCATCTCTTCTTCCAGTGGGTACAGGTGGTGTCTCTCCCTCTTCTCTTTACAGGATTGTGGAGTGGCTAGGCAGGAATGGGGCCTTATACTGGGTCCTTTGTTCTGTGTCCAGTTCTCTCTGAGGATTTGGTGGCAGGAAGGTAGCCACAGGTCAGGGGACTCTGCAACTAATTTCTTAACTGACATTTTCAAATCAGGTTGATGTTTACTACATTAAGCATTTTAATTCACAGAAAACCATACTCATCATGTTTTGTTTTGCATCCAACCACTATGTCTTGCCTCAGCATTCTCATTTTCTATCACAATTACAAGGAGCTATGAAAGTTTACAAAGGCAAGAAACTACTATGACAGTGAAAAATTAAATTTAGACAGAAAAACAGAAGAATTTATCTTTATATTGTTAAACATAACTGTCTTTTTTATTTCATAAGGAAACAAAACCATGGCTAACTATCTTATGAGCAGTTCTTGTAAGCAATAGTAGTTTCATAAGGAAAGAGTCCCAAGTAATGTTTTATTGACCTTAGTGACTTCAGTAGAGTAAAACCTACAATAGCTGATTATCTAAAGTTAAAAGGTATCACTAATTTGGATACTGTGATAAGCCTATAGCTAAAGGATTTTCAATCAAGCCAGATATCCTATATCCAATACCTGGAGCCAAAATGTTAGAACTATGAGACCAACTCCACATATTACTCTGACACTACCAAGCCTCATACATTTACACAAATATCAATGTAAAATAAATAAATGCAGTATTTTGTAAAAGATAACAAAGTTTTATAATATTCTAATGTTTAAGGATAAACTTGTATAGATATGTCATTTTAACAAATTATTAGAAATGGTCATATAAAGACTTAAAATAATATGTAATTCAGAAATTTCTAATTTATTTGAAAGCATTTCCAGTATAGAACTCCAAAATTTATTTGGAAAAAAGAATCCATACTCAACACACCTGAAGTGAATTTTCTATTTGACTTTATAAAGTAATGTGAGAAAAATTCTAATACAATTAAAAAATGGTTCATACATAGAGTATTGAGTTATAATTGTATCATGAAAAGAATATTGAATTTGGCAACATTTTCCAGAAAATCTGCTGAGTTTAGTGGTTAGGGGGTACAGGACGTAGCTGCTACAAAGACATCTACTCTAATGAACTGGGTAAGAAAATAAGGAAGCCAGAGCTTGTTTATAGGAACCTTATAGGAACTTTATTTAATATCTAAAGATGGAGTGTGTGTGTGTGTGTGTGAGTGTGTGTGTGAGAGAGAGATGAACCATCAAAATTATGAATATGTTTATCTTGCATAGAGTCCAGAGTAAAGTACAAGATATCCATTTCCTTGTTGACTTGAAACAAAGTTTCTTATGGACTGTACAGCTTGTAGTTTGGAGTATTTTGATAAGCCAGGGAATCTGAAGATCCCACCTTCTCCTTTCCAGTGATGTGGTTACAAGTGCAATATATATATTAAAAACAAGCTTGTTTTACATATCAATCCCAGTATTCCCACCCCACCCTCCCATCCTCTTCTGTTCCCCACAACAATTCCCATCCCATCGCCTTTCTGCTTCCCAGGGAGGGTAAGGCCTTCCATGGTGAGTCTTCAAAGTCTGTCATATCATTTGGAGCAGTGCTCAGGACTGAGGGAGTATCCCTGTATGTGGAATGGGCTCCCAAATTCCATTTGCATACTATAGATAAATACTGATCCACTACCAGTGGCCCTATAGAGCTACCCTTGTTCAGGTCACCAGTTTCTATGGGTTTCTCCAGCCTGGTCTTGATCCCTTTGCTCATCACTTCTCTTTGTCTGCAACTGGATTACTGGAGTAAGGCTCAGGGTTTAGCTGTGGATGTCTGCCTCTGCTTCCATCAGCTACTAGATGAAGTCTCTAGAATGGCATATAAGGTAGTCATCAATCTCATTATCTGGGAAGGGCATTTAAGGTAGCCTCTCCAATGTTTCTTAGATTGTTAGTTGGGGTCATGCTTGTAGATCTCTGGACATTTCCCTAGTGCCAGATTTCTCTTCAAACCTATAATGGCTCTCTCTATTATGGTGTCTCTTTTCTTGCTCTCCTCTATTTTTTCCCTGACTCAGTCTTCCTGCTCTCTCATGCATACCTCTTCCCCGTAACTCTCTCTCTTGTCTCCCCATGCTCCCAATTTACTTGGGAGATCTTGTCCCTTTCTTCTTCTCCAAAGGACCATGTATGTTTCTCTTAGGGTCCCCCTGTTTCCAAGCTTTTCTGGAGGTATGAATTGTGGACACTAATCATTTTCTCTATGTCTAAAAACTATATATGAATGAATACATACTGTGTTTCTCTTTTTATGACAGGGTTACTTCACTGAGGATGGTTTCTTCTAGTTCCATCCATTTGCCTATGCATTTCAAGATTCCATTGTTTTTTGTTTTTGTTTTTTGTTTTGTTTTCCCACTGAATAGTACTTGATTGTGTGGATATAACACATTTTCTCCATTCATTCTTCAGTTGAAGGACCTTTAGGTTACTTCCGGGTTCTGGATATTACAAATAATGCTGCTATGAACATAGTTGAACAGATGTCTTTGTTGTATTAATGCACATCTTTTTGGTATATGGCTAAGAGTGGAATTACTGAATCTTGAGGTAGACTGATTCCCATTTTCCTAAGAAACTACCATACTGATTTCCAAAGTGGCTGTACAAGTTTGCAGTCCCACCAACAATGGAGGAGTGTTCCCCTTTCTCCACATCCTCTCCAGCATAAATGGTCTCTGCTGTTTTTTATTTTAGCCATCCTGATATAAGTAAGATGATATCTCAGAGTTGGTTTTACTTGCATTTTCGTGAAGGCTAAGGATGTTCAACACTTACTGAAGTGTCTTTCATCAATATTAGATTCCTCATTTGAGAATTCTCTATTTACTTCTGGGTTTCTATGTAGTTTTGGAGGCTCCCCTGGAACTTGCTCTGTTGACCAGACTGGCCTCAAACTCACAGAGATTCACTTGCCACTGCCTCCTGACTCTTACTGGTTCTTTAGTATGAGTCTGATTATTCAACACAGTCCCTGAGATTCTATGCTTACAGAGCAAATGCCTACTGAGCCACAAGCCCATCCCTAAGACAGCAAAAATGTTTGCCATTCCAAAATAACAAATCAATTAAAATTTGTACTTCTATGAAGAGAGGAATGTTCTAAGTTAATGAAGACAATTTTGTCAAGGTTTTTAAGATATATTCATTCCTAACAATTCATAGCAGTGAGTATTATTGTTGTGTCATAGGTAAATTTTGTTTTATCTGGTCAATAGGAACTCTACTCCTTTTATCAGGTTTTTAGCTACAGGCTATTTATATTTCCTTCTGGATAAATGAGCTGTTCTAAACATTAACTTGCTGGATACTCAGTAATGGTCATTTTTTTTCATAACTCTAGTCTACATAGAAAAGAATGATGTCAATCAAAATCAGGATTATGAGTCAAGAATAAGAATGTTCTACATAAGTGAGCAATGATAGCCTCCTGTATTGTCTACTCTTCACTCATTCATTGATCTACAGAACTTGATTCTAATAAGCTTGCTCATCATTTCTCTCTGATGTATTTGCATGATGCTGTTCCAACAATAAACGCACTGTTATCACTCTTCAATTAGGCTCCATTTGTCTCACCACACAGCTTATGTACACAAGGTTTAGACAATAGCTTGCATGGGATTCCTCTGCTATTTCTAATGGTTAGCAATTTTCAAAAATGGTATTCTTTTCTGATACATTTTCTTGATACTGATGAAATCCATGTGCATCATATTAGAAGGTTACACTTTGCTTAGACTGTGAACACTGATGGAAAAATAAGGGAAATCCTATACTAGAGATTTATGTGTTTTTTTTCAGTTTAAAACCTCAGTATTGGTTGATAAAGCACACTATTTTCCTGTTATGCTTTTGTCAACACTTTGCAGGACTTTAGAAGAGAAAGAAGTGGCAGCAAGAGCCTTGACATTTTTGGATATCTACAGAGCAGCGTCTTGCAAGCACTTATTTCAGGATTTAGGATGTATTAAGAGTTTATTCATTATAGTTACTGTAGGCATGGTGCTAGGATTTAATTAAATTTCATGGCTCTCTAATTTGAGGGAAAATTCATCAATAATTCATTATAAAGATATTTTTGATACTATAAATAAGACAGGTGTAAAATGATTTAAGGCACATTCCCAATCCCCTTGGAACATTGGGAATTATCTGTCACTGCCCTGAGAGCTGGAATCTCAATGTAAGTAATAAATAACTTTGAACATTGTACAGAATTTATCATCACATTTCACTCCTGGTAAATATTCAGTAATTTTTTTAAAGCAAAAAAGTGAAGATGCTTTGTATTGACAAAAATAACATTATTGAAAAATAAAGATTCACACACAAATTATTGATGCATGAATATGCAAGCATACACACACATACACTATCAAATACTATACACACACACACACACACACACACACACACACACATACTAGTTACATAGTAGTCACATGAAAATTGTTTTGTTTTAGTTTTACAAACCTTAATGTAGAGACTTAAAAAAATTATTCTACAAGCCTCAACTGGATATGAATCTATTAGGGTTTCTCTTTCTTTTTTTTCTGTTTTTAGACATTGATCAGCTTGTGGCTTTTATGTTCTTGGTTGTGATTTCCTGTAGAAAGACCACTTCAATTTAATGTCAGGATCACAGGTCTTATTCACTGAACAATTCCAATCCTTTATTGCATATTCACTGCATTTTATAAGTACTTTCTCTATATCAAAGTTCTGGCAATTAAGATACCATGTTCTATAAAACAGATACCTCCTTTCTGTAAAAAAAAGTAAAATAAAATTTTATGTCTGGGTGACTCTATTGGATGTCATTTTTCTTTCTTTTTTCACCTCAATGTGTCTCTAAACCTTGCTTATTTACAAAACAGATTACCTCTTGTTTTGCAGAAGTAAATATATTGTTTGATGAGACTAACCTAATTAAAAGCAAATCTAAAGCAAAAAGAAGAAGCAGACACAAAATTTTATCTCTTACTTTGATGTGAGATCCCTTCTTCCAATAATCCTTATTCAAATGGCACATCTCTAAATTCATAATTTTAATATTAGAAGGTGATTGTTTATTAGTTATAAAAGAATCAAATACTAAAACTGATGGCATCCACAGACTTGCTAATCAAGAGGAAGCAGCATGTGGTTACAGGTATGATTTATTCATTTACTACTGAGCCTATACTTGATTCCAGTGTACTGTACTGTTAAGGTGTGGTTGTGGTCAATGTCATAGAATAGCTAATGCGTAGGCATCTGGAGATTTTTGCTGTGGTGTTTCTAGTTTTCCTCCATCAATATGATGTCAATCACAAAAGAACTTTGAGTAAAAATGGATGAAGGGAATAAGGGACTACATCTAAGAGCATCCTCGGTCTGATGGGAAACTCTGCTATAAGAATCTAACTTCAATTTGAACTTGTTGGAACTTTATTGAAACAGCAAATTGAGGGAGATGAGACCATAGCTGTTTTCACCACATATTTCCTCAAGCTATGCTTCCGTCCAGAGATGCAGTCCCATAGACCTGTCATGTCTTGTAGTGAGTTGTTTCAATCGGTCCTTTACGTGTTATTTGATGTTATGTAGCATACTTGTGCACCCCCTTAGCTGCAATATTTCTGTCAAATTCCAACTTCTGAGAAAATTACTGTTGCTGCAAGGTGAAATGGGAGACTCTTCTTCACATTGCCTTTGTTCTACAAAGTAAAGGTCAGTAATTTTTGAAACAGTATTATTGGACTGTGTAGAGCTCAGTGTTACAATGAACAACACTTCTACACAATCAGGGTAGTTCTTTGGATAGGTATGTTACCACTCACATGTGTAAGCTAGAGATAGTTATTGAATATTTCAGAACATCTATTCTTCATATCTGAAAATAGAGTAACTGAATACCTATAGGTAGTCTCAATGTGCACAAAATATGTATGAATATATGCAGGTATTCTTTAAAACAACTCAGAGTACCCACATGTTTTTACCTGGAAACAGTAGAGTCTTGTCTTCCTACTCAGCAATGGAAGTGGGGGAAAATGAAATAGAAAAATGCTGGTTTGGGTTATGCCTACCTCTTTCTATATTCTGTCATTTTTATTTTTCTGTATTTCTTATCAATTTGCTGTGCAAGCGCTTTTGATCATGTTTCAGCCTGTACTGCATGCTCTATTAATTTATTTTATTCTTATTCTTACACATGGATAGCTTCCTTACTTTTATTTAATATATTTATTTTAAAAAATGTCCTAATTTTTTTCTATGGAAAAGCAGCCTATAGAGCTATCATAATTGAAAAGGAAAAGGGACCATGTTGCAAACATTTCATGCAAAAGGCAACTTAGTCAGAGAAAACTACCACTATGAGGAAAAATTTAATTGTTACAACAACACATCAGGAAAAGATAATAAAAGAGCAGATAAACCAAAAGAAAAGGAAAAAGTAAAAATATTTTATAATTAGAAAAGTTTTTAATTAAAGCCAAGGTTTTGTTGAAACATAAGGATTAACTAACGAGAAGAAGCAAGGTAAATTAAAACATAATCTCAGTTAAGAAATACAAAACCTAATTATTCTACCTTAACATATAAGAATGTAACTTAAAAAAAGAAATAATAGTTGCTGAAGGACTTGCATATATAAATAAAGCAGGGTAGTAATTACAATGAATGTACAGTATATAGTAGTTGTACAATAAACAGGAAGTTTGAAATTTACTGAGAGAGACAGATCAATGATACTGATGAAGGAACTTCAGTTTGTTTAGACTACAAAAACAAAAACCCAAGGCAATAGAATAAAGGTAGAAACTTTTGGGGCCTGACAGAAGGCTTAGTGAGTAAGAATAAAAAGCTACCATTTTGGTATTGTGTCTGTAACCTCAATGTTGGAGGGAGAGGAGGTGGTCAATGGATCCCAAGGATGGAGATGGATGGATCCCAGGGCTTGCTGTGCAGCTAGACTAGCTGAACTATGAGTTCCAGGGTCAATGAGAAACACTGAAAATTCAGAGAAATAGGTAATTTTATTCGATACAACATTACCTTTGACATTCATGTAGAAACAGGTTGATGAGTGTACATGCATACAGGAATGCCCACATGCAACACATGCATTTGATACACAGTCATACTATAGGTGTTGTTAAAACAAAACCATATTAAATAAAACAGATAGTGAGGAAAACCATTTGTGAAACAACACAGATTTTTTTTAGATGAAGTAATACAACCTAATTACTTGAAAGAAACAATTAGTTATTTTACAATATGATCATTATTCACACACTTGTGCAATGACATTTCCCATACAAACTTTAAATAACATTGTACAATTTAATTAAATCAAGAAATACAAAGACTAAAGCTACATATCCTCAGTTATATAAACTCACACAGACAATAAAAGGCATTTGTTTTGCTTTAAACGCATTTGTATCACCTTAAAATTAAATTCAGTATGCATATAGATGTTACTTTTTAAATTTAGAAATTTAGAGATATTTTAGTACATTTATACTATTGGGGTTTTACTGATATCTATTAAGAAGTGTCTCTGTGTGATGATGTAATTATAGTTTTGTCAGATAAAATCTTAAATCAGAAATAAAATATAAGTAGAAGCTGTCTGTGATGTTTGAGCTACTTCCTGATGAATCATTGCCTATCATGACCTCAAACACGTCTATGTACACTTTCACACATTTCAAGGCTCTGCAGTCATTGTGGTTGCTTGGTTCCAAATGAACTGAATATAGTAGAGACGATTAGACAAAGAAACCCTGACAGTTCTCATAGACTCTTTAAAAGCATTTTTCTTCATAAACTTTTTGAGTTACATTATGTAAATGTTTGAGTTGTGTGAACATTTTAGAATTTTTTTGGAATGCTTTTCCATAGGAGAATAAACACTTAAAGAATAAAGAAAATATACTATGGAATAAAATATTCACTAAGATTTTGAGTGTTGGCATAATTTCCAAATGGATAGTAAGTTAATGTTAATACTTACTATAATAAAATATGCTGTTTTCTATATAATGTGAATTAAATCATTCTATATGAACTACTTATTGCATTATTTGTAAACTCTATTTGTTTCTAAATGGGGCCTAACATTATGTTAAATAAATATATTCCATTATTAGTTTTAAAAGTTGGTAATTAAAGATCAATCAAAGTTATTGTGGATAAAACAATGTTAGTATATACTTACTAAATCTTAAAAGTGTCAATTATGAAGTTTAATATATGAGTATATTAGTATAGTTTCCAAAATACAAAATTAAAGAAACAATATTATTGGTAACTGTGTAAATAATATTTTTATGTATTAAAATGTCAGTTGGACACCCAACTTAAGCCCATAACATTTTTTAATGTGAAGACATCATAAATGCTCTTCATTTGATACTCAAAGACACTTAATAAACACCATCATATAATTAATAGTTGATGTGTAACTAATTGTACTAAGTGGGACAAAGACAAAATATTTTTTATTGACCAGTGTATTCACAATGATACAAATTGGAAATATTTTCTGGAAAATATTCTCTGTGATTGAACTGACAGTGGAATTTGAGGTGGTTCAGATCCACTGACCTGACCAGGTGTTCTGATGTTCTCTGTTCCAACATCCTTTTACAAGATTTGTGACAGGCTTCACTGTGCCCTTCCACACCCACATATTGATACCCTATTCATCAATTCCTCATAATGTGAACACCTTCTGAAACACAAAGTCGTCAATGATATAGTCATGTTAAAGTAACATTGGAGTTTACAGTGTCACTGGATTGAAAGCATTGGAACAGGAAGATGATGAGACAAAGACAGAAGAAAATGCCAAGAGAGGATGAAGGCAGAGAAGTACTGTACCCTGAAAGTGTGCTAATGTAACCCCCAGATCACTGAAATAATAAATACTTATTTTACAGCATTCAGTTGTGTTCTAGGTACAGGCAGAGAGCACAAATCAAGGCAAACACAATTTCCCCTTGCCATTCTTTTGATAAATGTGTTGCTGAGCTTTTGAGGATACAGGCTTTCAGGAATACTTGAAGATGATTACTCTGGGTTACAAGACAATTGCAGAGCCAGTGTTTTTTTTGTTGTTGGTGTTTTTTTTGTTTGTTTATTGGTGTTTTTAGGTTTCTGCACATACTGGTATGCTGGTATGCTGCACAAGGGCAAATATTTTTATTTTTTATTCACAATCCAAGTGACCTGAACTGTGTTTTTGGCATATGGCTGGCACTCAATAAAAATTTGTTGCCTGAATGATTGAATCCTCTGGTGAGAGGTGAAGGATCTAATCATTACTTCTCCCTGAATAGACGGCTGTTCAACCATATCACAGAAGTGGGCCAAGGGACTACTTATAAGCATATCCAAAACGATTCCTCAGCAAATAATTGTGGGTCAGCTCCATGAGGAAAAGTACCAAATTATTCCTCTAGATTCCCCCCAATTAAAGAGAATAACTCAGCCGTTTGTTAGTTCTACATGTAATTCGTTATCATTGAACTGTGACATAAAAAGGAATTCTGAAAAATGCCAACATAGAATACAAGCCTGGAAGGCAGCTATGTTCACAAATATACCACTGACACAAGGCAAAAAAGGACTTTGGGAGCACATTCCCCATGGAGGGATACTCCCTTAACATAGAGGCAGGAGGGAAGGCCTAGTCTCTACTTGAAATGACTTGACAGATTTTGTTGATCCCTCCTGGAAGGCATCACCCTCCCTGTGGAGTGGGGAGGGGATGAGAAGGGAGGGGAGGATGGGAAGGAGGGAAGGGGAAGGAACTGGGATCAATATGTAAAATAAGGGAAAAAAGAATACAAGTAGCTACAATTATCATTTTTAAATATTTTGGAAGATGTCAGAATACATATTTTACACAATGTGTTTCTACACATTATACAACCTGGCAATTAAGAAGCGGCTTTTTTATTTATTTTTTTTTTTTTTAGAGAAATGCCTGCCTCTCACAATTTAGATAGGACAGGAGAAAAGCAATCAATATAATTGATTTCTAAATTTTGAGGTTGGCTATAGCAAGCAGAATTCAGGAGTGCACAGAATTCAGTAGTATAGCAGTGATTAATCTGATGTGCTTCTCAGACTTTGGAAGAAGCCCTGGAATGATTCTAAATCAGTGTGTGATTGTGACTCTGACCATGTCAGACAGAAGGAAAAACATGCCTCTCTTTCACATGATGTCATCACATTTCACTGTTTGGTGAATGAATGTTTCAGCTAGCTGTGGTGAACCACTCTCCTTTAAAAAAACTCAAAACTCCATGTAAAGAGTATACATGGCGTATTTAGGCAAAAAAATCAATAGTATAATTAATTCCTCCTATATTTCAGACATCCTTTTTATTTTATCCCATTAATATATACTCATATTCCCCTCATCACTTACTAATGAGATGAAGCACTCTTTTTTTTGTCACTTGAACCCTGCTATTCTCATTTTATCTCAACACAACCTTCATCTGAATAATAATCTCCACTTATATTTCCTGATTTCTATAGTTAATTTTGGCTTTTGTTTAATGAACTTTCTTTTTCAAATTTTACTGATAGTGAAATTGCATGGATAGGTTTGTAATGGTAATAATTAGTGTCACATGGTTCAAGTAATCTAGATAGACATAACTAAGATCAACCTACTCATCAATCAAAATTATATAAGGCATCATCTTGACACAAACTAGATCATCAGAGAGGAAGGAGGTCCTCAGTTGAGGAAATGACTCCAAGAGATCCAGCTGTATGGCATTTTCTCAAATAGTGATCAGTGGGGAAGGGCCCAACCCTTTGTGGGTAGTTCATTCCTGGGCTGGTGGTCCTAGGTTCTATAAGACAGCACGGTCTTTATCCATTTGCACATCCCACCTCCCTCTCTACCACTGGATTCCAGGATTTCACCTTAGTGGTTAGCTGTGGATGTCTGCTTCTACTTCCATCAGCTACTGGATGAAGGTGAATGTTTAATTGTGGGCCTTGGACAGTTTATGGAGTCGCTCACAGTGGAACCAATATTTATCCCTATTGCATGAACTGGATCTTAGGATCCCATTCCCTATGAAGGGATAATTTTCTCAGCCTAGATGCAGACAGGAGGTGATGTGACACACTTTGATATTTCCCCATGGGAGGGATCACACTTTCTGAAAAGTGGATAGGGATTGGGATTGGGATAGGAAGATGGTGAGGGGAGAGAGAGAACAGGAGAGAGAGAGAGAGAGAACTGGGGTTGGTATGTAATATAAGATTGGTTTTTGTTTATTTGTTTGTTTGCTTGCTTGCTTTTGTAAGCCTGCTGAAAAAGTCATGGCTAGCAAGTCAGTAAACAACATTCCCTTGCCTCCCCTCTCCCCCCGGTGGTCTCAGAACCAACTGCTGCATCCTGGATACTGCTATGTTTCAGTTTATCTCCTGAATTCCCTCAATGATGAACAGTGCTGCGGATATGTAAGGTGAATAGGCCTTATCTCCCAAATCAGATTTTTAGTCATAGTGTTTCATCACAACAATAGAATCCATCATCACTGAGACTGTATGCTTTCCTAAATCATGAAGACCCAAGATGTATCACAGCAACCAAGTGAGAAAGTCTGGCTGGATCACCTGCATGTAGGAACAGTGCTGTGTGCAGTGGATGGAAACAGGAGAATTCTGGGGCATGCTATCTATTAGGAGAGTTCTAAATGAGTGAGAGACACCATCTTAAAGAAATAAGAAGGCATTTGTTGTTAAATGGTAGAATTCTATCCTGGCACGCGTGAGGCAGGGGTTCGATTCCCGGCCAATGCATGTTTGTTACCGAGTCCCTGCCTGCCTGATCTTTGACCCCCATCACTGGGCCTCTGCCAGAGGTGAGTCTGGGACCAGTTTAGGTCAAATCCCCCCCCACCCTTTCCTGGGGACTCCCTTGATTACACCCAAATCTTGAATCCCCCCCCCCACATCCTGTCCTCAGAGAGAACAGTCTAGTACTCTGATCCACAAATTCCCCCAACACTGTGCCCTACTGAACTCATTGTTCCATTGCTCTGGTTGAGCACTGGGACAGAGCGCAGGTCCAACAACCCCTCAACCTCCGGGGAACTTCCTGGATCTGCTCTGAGCACACTAGCCCCACCTATCCACACTGGACAATCCTGAGTCCCTGCCTGCCTGATCTGTGACCCTATTGCCAGGCCCCTGATGGAGGAGAGACCTCCTAGAGAGCTTGGACTATCCAGAGCTACAGACATCGAACTTCTGACCACTGACACCCACTGGGAGTATAGCTTAGAGATACACTACCTGCATCCATTGGAAGAAGTGATTCAAAAATGGCAATACAAGAACACACCTAACAATAGCGAGAAAAGCATGATACCACCAGAATAGAGGGACTCTACACCAACTAGACCTGAACACACCAAAGCAGATGAAGCAGAAGAAAATGACTGAAAAAATAACTTCATACAAATGACAGAAGCCCTCAAAAACAATATGAGAAAATCTCTTAAAGAAATGGAAGAAACAACAAACAAAAAATTGGAGGGTATAGAGGAAAAGACCAAGCCAAAAAAATGCAAAAAATGAACAAATCTCTTAAGAAAGTAAGGAAAGCGAAGAAAAAACAATCAAACAGATGAAAGAAAACTCAAACAGTTCAAGACTGACAACTGAAATAGAGACAATAAAGAAAACACAAACTGAGGGAATGCTGGAATTAGAAAAACTGGGCAAATGATCAGGAACTACAGATGCAAGCATAACCAACAAGAGATTGAAGACAGAATCTCAGGTGCTAAAGATAAACTAGAGAATATAGATTCATGGACCAAAAAAAAAAAATCTTAAATTTAACAAATCCCTAACACAAAACAACCAGGAAATGTGGGACACCATGAAAAGGCCAAACCTAAGAATAATAGGCATAAAAGAAGGCAAAGAAGCCCAGCTCAAAGGTGCAGAAATCATATTTAACAAAATCACTGAAAAAAACTTTCCCAATCTGAAGAAGGGCATGCCTATGAAAGTACATGAATCATACTGAACATCAAATAGACTGGACCAAAGAAAAAAGACCGCTCTACACATAATAATCAAAACACCTAACATACAAAATAAAGAAAGAATATTAAGAGCAGCAAAGGAAAAAGGCCAGATAACAAATAAAGGCAGACCTATCAAAATTATCATACTTCTCCAAAGAAATTCTTAAGGCCAGAATTTCCTGGATAGATGTCCTACAAGTACTAAGAGTCCACAGATGCCAGCCCTGGTTACTATACCCAGCAAAACTCTCAATCATTATAAATCGAGAAAACAAGATATTTAATGACAAAGCCAGATTATCACAATATGTATCTACAAATATAGCCCTACAGAAAGTTCTGGGTGGAAAGCTCCAACCCAGGGAAGTTAACTACACTCACAAAGACATAGCCAATAGATAATTCTACTTCACCAGAACCCAAGAGTAAAGCAGGGCAAATATATTCACAATACCACTGGCAACAACAAATCTAAAACAAACAAGCATTAACAATCAATGGTCTTTACTTTCCCTCAACATTAATGGTCTTAACTCGGCCTATAAAAAGACACAGATAAAAAATTGGAGATGAAGACAAAATCCATTCTTCTGCTGCATACAAGAAACACATATAAGCTTTAAAGACAGACATTAGCTCATGGTAAAGGGTTGGGAAAAGATCTTCCAATCAAATGGACCCAAGAAAAAAGCAGGTGTAGCTATCCTAATATCTAACCAGTTAGACTTCAAACCAAAATCAATCAAAAGAGATGAATGTCAGTTTGTATTTATCACAGGAGAAATCCATCAGCACAAAGTCTCAATTCTGAACATCTATGCCCCCAATACAAAGGCACCCACATTAGTAAAAGAAACACTACTAAAACTCAAAGTCACATAAAACCTTACCACTCATAGTGGGAGACTTTAACACCCCACTCTCACCACTAGACAGGACCACTAGACAGAAATTTAACAAAGAAACAAAAGAATTAACAAATTTATGTTTCAATTGTTTTTTACAGACATCTATAGAACACAGGAGACCTATGTCAAAGTTTCTGCTGCTGTCTGCTGCTCACAGAAGGCAGCATCTTCTTCATATAATTTTAATTCCTCCTCTCCCCAGGTTCATTTTTCTTGGGGGCAGTCTCTGAATACTGAATGCACAGTGGCATCACATCTCAGGTGGGGCATACTGAATTGAAGAAAACACAATTATTTGTGAGTCTATGTAAATTCCCCAATTACTTTCCTGGTTGAATGGTGGCTTTATTAAACTAATTAGTTGAAAAGATGTGTCCATACCAGAGGGACTGATCTTTGTTCCAATCCTGTTTGTTACAGAAAAATATTTGATGTTTGGGATGAAAAGTTCTGGTGCTTCCTCAAAGTGAAGACTGACATAGAATGATCTCCCAACGGGGCTGTTTAATAAACATGTCCATCTATAAAAATGATTGTATTTCACTCAAAATGAGCTTTCTCTGTAAAACACAGGAATGTAGTATGGATTGTATAATAAATATTTTGGAAACAATATTTTGATATTGATTTCTGCCTTCCAAAAGTATGAAAAGCTTTCATGTGAATCAAATATTTCCAGAGTAAAGAAATAATCCCATGACTCACAACAAAGGATGGCATTTATCTGAGATCTCTAAATAAAATGCCCTATACTATTTCTCTCTATTTTTCCATCTTAAACAAGACTTTATCATCTGACATTTCACCTCTTAGAGATGAAAAAAAAAAACAAACTACTGGATTTCTTCCATTTGTAAAATCTCATAGGAAGTACCAGATAATATGAATTACACATTGCAATGCTGGGTTAGTAGCTTAATAAGATGATTTCAGATGTTTTGGTTATAAAACTTAATCCTTGTTGAAGTCTAAATCAGTGATTAAAGCACATTCCCAGTCAGCATAATGTTGCTAATTTCTCATTTCAAGGAGAGATCCAAGTTTAAGTATTTCCTTGACATTTTCTTCAGGCAAAGCCATTGAGTGAAATCTATCTAGTCTCCCCCCCACACACACACACACCATTTCTAAGTAAATGAACCTCATTTACAATGACCTATCTGATTCACAAGCTAGTCCTCCCTTAAGATGTAGTGGCTATGAATTGTTATTCTGCCTGTTTTTATTTCTAAAGACTGTAACTCTGATATACTTCTAGGGTAAGAAGTTTGTGTGTGTGTGTGTGTGTGTGTGTGTGTGTGTGTGTGTGTGTGTGTGTGTGATTACTATTTATGCTTGACTTTATTATATCAGAGATATATACATAAAAAAATAAAATCTGAGATAGATGATTCAAACTTGAATGGGCCATAAATGAAATGAATACTAAAAACAATGATAATTCTGATTCTGATTTCCAATGGCATTTATGCACCCGGTACAGTAGCTACACTTTTAATGAAAATGTATGTAGATCATCATAATATGAATCTCACTGAAAACAGGAATGGCCTTTGAGAAAATCCAGCATTGATTTGTGGTATAGAAATACAGAGAGTATATCTCTATACAACAAGGCAATCTGCAACAAACCCACAAGGGGGAGACAAATAATATTTCAGCTACAAAACAAAGTAGTCCTCTCTAGGATAATACACAATCTTTTTCTGAAAGAGGAAAGGTTATTTGAAAAATGAGAAAGAAAAATGAAACCAACAAAGTGCTTCAGATTCCCAAGACAAACGGTAAAAACAAAAGGAATATGAAGTCATCACAAAATGTCCCTAATTCCCTAATCATAGTCTCAAAGACAATCACTTGGTAAAACAAGATGTGAAAATGGAGTTCAATAAATAGCTAAGATTAGCTAGAAAAACCCACATAACTCCTGCACCTAATGCTCCTGGGATGGAAGAGGGAGTGGAAAGATTTTAAGATCCAAGGGACTGACATACTAGCTGTGAGGTTGTGTCTCCTAGTAATGTTAAAAGTCACACCCAAAGTGTCACCAACATGACTGCCTAAACTTGAATTGGACAAGGACAACAGACATGCCAAAACAGACACTGAATTTCCACCAGAGCCTGAGTTGTACACAAAGAAGAATGCAGTGAGCAATGATAGAGCATTCTCATGCCAAGAGTATGCCAGTTGGATTTTCCAATACCAAATGATCATGACTGGTAACATGCACCCAAAATTTATGCAGATTGAGCAGGTTATATTTAGGAATATACACACATGGATATCCATGTAACAACAAATGAAGAACAAAGTGGCAGTAAATTCATGATAGAGAAGGAGTTGTGTATGGGAGGAAGAAATGATGCAATTATATCATGATCTAATAAAGTAATGAAATAGCAAAAACAATTAAATAATTTTACATATTCTGATTATATTGTCTACCCTATCCAACTCTTCCCAGATCCTCTTCATCTCTCTAACTACTCAACTACATATCCTCTCTCCATCATTCTTCTCTTTCAAAAACAAAGCAAAAACTCCCAAGCCAAACAACATGTAAACAAACACAAATATTTTTTTATGATTTTTAGAAACTGTCACACTTACCAGCTCTGTGTCAGTTTTTTCTTCATTATTTCAAATATGTTGTCATTTTGTTGTTGGGTTTTTTTGTTTGTTTATTTGATTTTGCTTATTTGATTGAATTTTGTTTTTTTGAGACAGTGTCTCCTCATCTACCTTTGGCTGCCAAGGAGATCATTATATAAAGTATAAAACAAAAGCATGTTGATTGCTATCTATAAATAAAATTGAATGACAATGTTTTGTGTTAGAAAAACAAGAAATATAATTGTAGAGTGGTAAATACCATAAATAGTATAAGTATATAGACAAAACAACTTTGTCTTACTTGTACCAAGAAATTCAGTGAACTTAACTTTGAAAAACAAAAGTGATATATGAAACCATAATTGTAAGAATAATTAGTAAGATGTAGTATAGTAAAATTGGAAAATACACAGATGTACCAAAGGTGCTAGGATAACCTTAGTACCCCTAACTGCTATTCTGTGTATTTTCACCTGCTGTCTTTATCTATTTTTGCTGTCATTACACCCTGTCACATATTGGGAAAATCTTCAATATGATATATTTTTTCTTCTCATTTGTAGGAAGTGTCAGGTCTAAAAACAAATGGATATCAAATGTGAAGTCTGTTGAGGGCTACTTACTCAGCATGTAGATATTTTCTGAGGCTGTAGAAAGCCTCATGCTTACCTTGTCTTCACTAGCATATTTTAAGATCATTTATCATACTTAATCCTTAATGTTTCATCTACCTTACTCAGGAGTATATGTTAGAGGATAAGATTGAGAGGGGATGGAGTTAAAACTCAGCGGTTGAAAGCACACACTGCTCTTGTTAGGACCTGAGGTCAGTTCACAGTCACTTTGTTGAGCACCTCACACCCCTCTATAGCCCCAGCTTCAGGGATCCTATAGCTGCTTTGGGATTGCTGGGCATGTACACCCTTACTTCCATCTCTGCTCACAGACAAAAATACAAAAATAATAAACCTGAATTAAACAATTTGATGGAAAACTTTCAAATTTATAAATGTCATCAAAATTTAATGTCAGATTTAATAAAATGTTATCTTGAAGTCTCTGCCACGCATAAAAACTATAACTGCCCCCAAATTGAGCATAAACCTAATAAATAAAATTGATCAATGCTTCAATACATGTTAAACATGTTACATTTGAGGGGGAAGCCTTGATAATTGTAAAAAAGGGCATTATGAACATCAGCAAGTTATTTGAATGCCACAATATCCTGAATAATACAAGAAATTAGTACTGATATTTTTAGAGTGAATCCTAATGATGGACTTATTTACACTTCAGTAACAAATCAAGATCTCTATCTGCCTGCTTTAGAAGTAACTCCCAAATATGACTTTGAGAAAAAATATTAAATATCTGTGTATGCAACACATTATCTTTTAAAAAGATAATACATTCAGCATCATGTCCTTACTCTTGTAGCATAAATATAATATTTCCCATCAATTTTAACCTTAAATCTAACCTTAAGTTTGAGTTATAATTGATTATATCAATTGTATTTAAATCAATTTAATATTCATATTAAATTAATAAACTCGATATATCTAAGAATTATTGTTAGCTTATTTAAATTAATACATTACATAAACCACATTTTATGACATATATTAAATATGACAAAACTTGAAGTGATTATGAAATTATGAGGACTATAATTACCATCTTGCATATGAATTTTATTTTAAAACAAAGAATAAAATTCATCCTGATTTGATATACTATTTATGCACCTTAGAAAACAATGCTTCTTTATATTTACTTATTAATGGCCATACTTAGTTTTTCCTTATTACTTACAATTGAGTAGTACATAAAGATTATCCAAAATTTCTGTTCTGATCATCTCTCCAATTACCCTCTCATCAACCCTCCCCCCCCTACAACTTCCCCTCCTCTATTAACAAATTGTTGTGGTCCACTTTATTCTGCCTGCATGAGAACCTGTGGGATCTTACTGACCTAAGCAAGATTATTTGCTTGGCTAAGAAAGGGGAGGGGGCTGCCTAGTCTTATCTTGACTTGATAAGCCAGTATTTGTTGACACCCATGGGAGACTTTCCCCTTTCTAAACAGATACAGTAGTACTTTGATGGGAGGGCAGAAAGGACTTGTTGGGAGAGGATGAGAGGAAAAAAGGAAGAGGAAACTAAAGTCAGGATATAAAATAAATAAATTTAATTGAAAAAAGAAAAGAATGCGGAATAAAACTCTGCCTACTATAACCACCATTCACTGTCTGTTGTTCCTTTTGTTGTAGTAATAAAGAACATCCTTTAAGAGCTGAAGGCTCAACAGTAATTTATTTACTTGAGTTAGTAGTTATAAAGTATATCTTTTTAAGGGGAAAAAGAATAATTTTAAGTTTTAAGTATATTTGAAATAACTGTGGAACAATGATATCTCATTAAATTATTACAGTTCAATGTGACGCTTTTATAAGTAATGATGCAAAGGTTATTTCTGCTTAGCTCTTTAAACCCTTAGTATTTATTCACTGGAGCCAAAAGCCAATGGTGCTAACATATTTATTTGTATGTTAAGAAGCACAAAGGTCGGAAGGACTCAGGTTCATGAAATAGTTCAGTCTCTTTAGCATTTAGTCAAAGTCCTTTCTTCAGTCCCTTTTCAATTTAATACTTGAGCTGATATAAGGGTAAAAATTGATATAGTGGCCCTTTTTGTAATATCCCTTCATTCAAACCTTGTGTTAATGTGACAGAATAAAAAAGGATTAAGTTATTCATAAAATCCAATTTACAGGCTCACTGAAACACCAATTCAGAGACTTCAATGTCAGTTAAGAGGCTATATAATTTGCATCCAACTACAGCTGAATAACCTTGAAGAAAGTAGTAAGATATCCTGAAAAAATATATCCGTGTGTCTAATGAACTCATCAAAGCGTACTTTTCCAGTCTCCCATCTCTGCTGGGAAGTCTGCTTTATTGAAACTCAATCTAGTTTTCTCGACAGTGCACTTCTAGCACTTTTCTTTCCCTTTTTCTCCTAACTGTGAATTCATTTTTGCCATGTTACAAACCTTCAGCAATATACTAGACATAAATAGTAAGTAAGATGCCAGCCAGCCTCTTCTTTACCACTCTTTTAACATATTATACAGATAACATCATCACTATCAAAATCACCTGTCTGTGTCTACATGTGCATTCATATGTCTACCTGTGAGAAGACTAATATAGAGAAAGTGGGAGATCTGAAGATAAGACATTATTGACCTTTAACTTGGATTTTCTTTTTGTGTGGGATCACACATAATGTAAGAAGTAATTTCAACAAATCCTTATCTCTGAATAAGAGCAAGCTGCATTGAAAGAAGTTAATATTATTTTTTCTATTATAGAATGTGAATCAGTATGAATTATTCCTGGTGTGATTTTACCTATTTGAATAAGGTCATGTTTCTCCTTCACTTCCTATGAAAATATAAAGTATTATTATGACATGTTTATGGTGGATATTTTGCATTGCAAACTGAAACATGCTTTAGTGTGCTTTCATTAAAAGTAATATATTTGCAATAAAATGTGTGCATGAAATATTATATTACTTATAACTAAGTAATTCACTCTTATGGTTAAAAGTTTATGTATCTGGAATTCATGGGGTAAAGGCATTTTATTTATTTATTATTTTGGGGCGTTTTTAGGTTTTTGAGACAGAGTTTCTTTGAGTAATAGCTTTGGCTGACCTGGAACTTGCTTTGTAAACAAGGCTGTCCTGAACTCACCAAAATATATGTGTCTTTGCCTCCTGGATGCTGGGATTAAAAGCATGTGCCACCATTCTTAGTTAGATAAACTATTTTAAGCTATAGTTTACATTGTTTACTTTAATTTTGTTTGCTAAGGTAATTATTTTCAGCATCTCAGTAGAGTAATATGTATATTTAGATATATGTATGTTTGTATGTATATGTATATTACTGCATGTACAACTTTTCTAATTAATGCATGCCCACAAGTAAAGTCTGAGTATCTCCCTGGTTCAGTCTCTTTGACCATGAACACCTTTAAGTATTTTAGATTTTCCACATATAAGATTTCAGTGTTATACAGGAAAATAGAAATATGAAAATTCATCAATCACATGTTAAGTCAGTACATGGAAAACACAATAATCATCTTCTATAATTCATCACATGCAGGACAAATCATGTACCAAATTTTAAAAAGAAATAAACACAATACACAGGGAAACTATAAAGTCAAAAGTATATTGGAGACACCAAGGGGTTAGTAAAGCAAATATTCAATTATTTAAGAATCAAAACATGGACATATAGGTAAGGCACATTTTGATAGTACACTGTGTAAAACATCATTTTTCTTTCAACCAGTGGGATCTAGTCAATTACTATGGTAATGTTAGCAACACGGATCTTGTAATTTTACCAAACTATTACTGTTTTGCCAGTATTCCGTGAAATCTATTTTCCAGTCTATTTTTCTTTCTAAGTTCCTCACCATCTCTTCTGCCACTTAAGATACTGTATCTTTCTCTGTCTTATTAAATCAATGACTAGAACCTTAACATTTTAAAAGTGCAGAGATTTATTTTCCCATAGTTTCAGGGTATTACTAAGAAGAATTCAAGGTGTTGGAAGTATATGAGCAGGATCTCAGAGGACATAGGTAGGAATATGCCTTCTAAGTTTCAATGTTGAAATTACCTCTGTGTAGTCTTTGACTATCTCCTCTGTCTTCACAGTCATTAAGTTTTAGTCAGCTATTGATGCTATAACGAATGTCTACATGGGGATTGGCTGGAACAGTGTAGTCTTAGAGCTGTTATCAGTTAAGTCAAAGTTTAAAAGAACAGCAGGATTGATTACTTCTGAGAGAGACTTCCTTTCTACATGAGCTTGCAGCTTTTCACATTGCTGAATCTTTGATGTTGCCTCTACTAGCGTCTCTTTCCTTGTATTTGAAACCCTCATCTTCTATGAGGGCTACTCTCTAGGATCCACAGTAATGACCTCTTACTGTAATTACTGGTTTTAAAGTAGTGTTTCCAAAACAAAATGAAAGAAAGGGTTGGGGGGTTTGATCCAGTAAAAGTGTATTTTAGCAAACACTAAAAGAGGGCTCTGTTCTTCTGAGGTTAGTTTTGTTATTTCCCATGACTTTATCTTCTATTCTTCGTGAACATCATTCTACTGCATCTACACAAGGTTCCAGATAAGCCTTTTCTGGATGACACATTATAATCTCCACATCACAAAACTTTGTGCATCGTGATTTATAACATACTTTATTCATTTTATGAAATAAAAATGAAGAGGTCCCAGAATTTTGTTGTAAACTTAAAGAAACTTTTAATTTTTCATGTATGTGTCAGTTCCCTACTCTACTGATAGGGACATCCCATTTCCAAACTAGAGTAACATGTTCTGAGAAAGTCATAGAATAGTGAAAAGTTAAGAAAAATTTTTTCTAGGTTTGATACCATAAAACATGGGTCATGAGAAATAATGTGAAGTGAGATGTAAAACTTGGATGTTTTTCCAGCCATTCTGAAGACAGATGGACAGAAATTAAAGAGGGCAGTGTTCCCCTGTTAGGATTTAAATGTTCTTTAACATTAGACTATAGGATGTTTTATATTATCTCTCCGGGGGAATAAACTATTACAAAGGAAGAATTGCTGCTGAACTGTCTGGGATGAAATCAATGAGATACTGATGCACAATATTTTTTTTGTAAAGATAATGACTCTCATTTAGGTTCTAAGATTGCATAAAAAAATCTCATCCCATAGAGCAGCCCAATTATATTGAATACGTCAATACGTATTCTCTTTGACCAGCTAAGGCACACATTAAACCACCTCAGTTAATATCAGAGGATTCTATTTACAAGTTGTGTGTTATTCATTAGCTAATACAGGCTTACTTACAAAACCATTCTTTAAAAAAAGAAGGACATTTGCCCTACCAACAAAAACATCAATACACCAAAACCTCTGTGCTTCCCAGCCAACAAAATTATTCTTTCACCATCAGAACATTGCGGAAAGAACAATGCATGGCAAACAAAGTATTGGGGAAACTTTGAAGTCCAGGAAAAAAAGGCAGAGAACCTCTTACTTTGTTCCCTGGATTGTTTTTGGGTGTGATTCCATGCCCCCCCCCATGTGACATACATTTGCTTTCAATTTATAAAACATGTTCATTCCTGTTGGATCTCCCAACATAGTTATAGAACCCAAACTGGTCAGTTTACCAAGAATCTGGATGTGGCCTTCTGCTTTGCCTTCTGCATTCCTAGATATAATCTATAGTACGTGTCAGGCAATTTGTTTTAATTGCTCTGTTCTGAGAAATTTTTGAAATGGCTAATCTCTTCATATTGAGTATGTGCTTACTGAAATTTACTTACATATTTTTCTGACAATATTTTTCTGAACTCAAACAATCTTCCTTAGATCATTGCTTTCTTCATTACATTCACATATAAAAGTACACTGAAACTGAAGTGAGGTTGTCTAATGCATTAAATAGTAGTCTGCCCCATACTAGGTGGTTATCAGATTCCAGTTCCAGCAGATAAGATCTGCAAAAGTCAGATAGAAATTTTCAACATTTAACAAACAAAATCAAGTGATTTCCAGAATAAAAACATTCAAAGTTTAATCAGAATGGTCCCTAACATGAGAAAATATTTTTAACACACTGTTTCAACTTTATTACAAATACCATATTCTTATAAGAGATATAAATTAATATTATAATTTGAAACCAAACAATAACTGCTAATCTATTACAGAACCAGAAATTTGTTGTTGAATCATAAAACAAGGAATACGTGGGTGTAACAGAAAGCACCTGTCAAGGCTATTGAGATCATCAAAAGGAAGACTTAAGAAGAAACTCACTGATTTCTCAAACTTCTTACACTTGATGTTTCTTTATAAGGGATTATAAATAGGGTAGACACAGTTTTATATCTATAATATAAAGGATGCCTGAACAGCATCTTGTGTGTTGTGAGCAGCTTGCTGTTGTGGTCACTACTAAATGAAGTTAGGGGTTTTTGAGAGAACAGCCATGTCTATCACATTATTATACTTTGTTAACTTACATTAAATATATTTTCATTTTCTAAGACAGGAATGTATTTTCTAAAGCTGTGTGTTCACCTTATCCTTAGTCATTCAATAAATATTTCCCCACCAAATGGACAAAGACAGTTAGGAAATGCATAATTCGGCCTTTTAAACAGTGGGCTAATTTTGTACTAATTGACAAGTAAAGTAGTACAATTCTGATTCAGCTTAATTTCACTTTTATACCTTTTGAAAAATTCCAACTGAATATCTCCCAGTTTAAAAATTTATTACTCAAAAAATGTCAAGAAAAGAAATGAAGTTGATTTAAAATTTTTATGACATTTGATCCTACTAGGAAGAAAACACGTTGTGAAATTATAGAAAATCACAGAATTTAATCACATTCCTAGAAAATTCTACTTTTGATAAGCAAGTTATTTTCTTACATTGTTTATTTTACATTTTCAATTATTTCTTATTAAAAATAAGAACTCAGAAACTATTTAGAAAATCCTTGTTTCCATAACATTGACATTAAATCAATATGACATCTGTGAAAGGATGATATGGTAGATTTTCCTTTTTTTCTATTCTTGGTGGTTGTGCAAAACTCATCAGTTATTTCTTTACCTAGTAGATTCTTTGTGAATGTGCCTCCAACTTTGTGATGTGGATGTATTCTTTCTCAAGCACATGGCTACTTCTTTTGGTTGAATTTGGATTAACATCAGGACACAACCCGGAGTATTTTACAGGATTGCTACTATCATTTTCAATCATTTCCAACATTATGTGGGAATTACCTGAGTTGTTAACATTTACTTAAGGATGAAAAGGCATGTGTATATTTTGTGAATGTTATACATTCCTTTATGTTTAGTTTTCTGAAAGTTCTTGTGAATCAGGACTCTCATGTGGCAGGGACAAACATGATGGCAAGGAAAAGATAAGAGGGAGTTCTTGTTTCTGTCCACAGTTGAGGCTCTAGAGGGAATTATGGGAGATAGTTGTCAAAGTGAAGGGATGTTAGGCCATATCTTTGCCAGTGATCTTTGTGGCATCAACCTGTACATCATGATGACGAGTATAATGGGACATCATGTCATGTAAAGTAGAACATATGAAAGAGTAAGTAAAGATGTTACAAATAACAAATAAAGACAAAGAAGTCTAGATATTTTAACATATTTTAGATATAAACTTCTTTCAATAAATATGTCTAAAAAGTGTACATTCAAGTAACATTATATGGAATTAGCAGGTTATATTTACAAATGTATGTGTGTACATATATGTGCAATAACAATTAGTGACAAAGAATTTGAAGAAAAGTGGAAAGTGTTATATAGGAAGGTTTGGAAAGGGAAAAGGGAAAGAAGAAATGTTACAATATCAAAATATTTTTAGAAAACAAACTCACCTATTAATTAATGGCATCAAAATTAAATCAATAATTTCAGGGTATGAAAAGTTTAGATCTATTAACACCAATTAACAAATATTTTGTAGCTATTTTTTGTACTGATATAATATACTGTTAGGCTTCTGAAAGTTGTTTGAATGAAACCAATAGAACCATGGACTTGGCATGTAATTAAATATGATACATATTGAAGGCAAAGTAAAATGGGCAGTAAATGTCAGAACTTAATTTAACTAGCATCCAAGTGCCAAGTAACAGTTTTTAGAATATTAAGCCAATCATGAGGGCCCAGCAATATCATTAGCTAGAAATAATTGTTTAATACAAGTTCTGGAAATAGGAACTAGAAAGTAACCCCAATGGGCACTTAGAGATTACTGGTTAAGCATTAATTCTAGCAGTTCAAATTTGTAACCACCTTATTGCTAATACACAGTAGGCAGACTGAGACCAGTTGAGAGGATCAAAAGATTATAGTCAGGAGTCATTAATCACTAGTCCCCTTTGTTCTGACGAGAAAGGAAAATCAGTACACAGTGTCATTATAGATCTCAGGTCCAATGGATTTCCCATGCCTACTACCTAGAAGTCAGAAAGATGATTTTGCTTATGGAGCAAAAGTCAGCACTACTCTTAGGAATGTTCAATCTAATGAATATACTACCAACAAATGTCATTTTTCAGTAGCCCCTGTTCCTTGTCCCAAATCAACCATAATGAAATATAGAATTATAACTTATTTTACTTATGCAATAATAAGAATGGTTAGTAGTGTTAAGTTGGAAAATTTTCAGTTGCCCTAGGTCCCAGAATAGCTTGAGAACATGCACTCTGGGATGGGCATGCAAAACATTTCCTAGAAACACAGATGCAGGTGCCAGATAAGGAGCATGAGCCCTACCAACAATGGGCCACCTGGGCCTAACCAATCAGGAGCTTGCTACCTCCTAACCCCAGACCCCCCTCACTCACTTGCGGTTTTTGTCTTTATAAGCTCTTGTAAAATTGGGCTCCAGGCTCCTCCTTTGTGTGGTACTAGTTGAGCCCCAGCCGGCTGGAATAAAAAGCCTCTTGCTGTTTTGCATCAAGTGTCGATATCCCTGGTTTGTGGACAATCTTTGCATCCCGGGATTCTAGTGGGAGTCTCCCCAGTGTGGGGATCCAACATATGGGGGCTCCCTCTGGGATCCAGCGTTCGCCCCCTACCCCCAAACTCGACCTTGGAGATTAAAAAGGCACCTACTCTGTCTTCTTTATCTGTTGATCTGTTGATGTCTGATTCTGGTTCACTTTCTATTTGCAGCTGCCTGAGCATTCTTGAGAACAATCATACCATGGTTTAATTGGGTCATGGTTGTTAGACGTGCCTAGAGAGGCCCACAGGTTGCTGCCCTGGGGGATGCCCCGGAGGAATGGAGAACCAAGGTTTCTTTTTTGTGGTGCCACAAGCATGGCCATATTTGTCTGTTGAGTGTTACTTTCACATGTTCTTGTCTCTCTGTTTGTATCTGACTTTCTGACTGACGATGGGACAATGATAGCCACCCCTACTCCTTAGTCTGACTATAGACCATTAAACTGAAATTAAATGCAGGGCCCACTACCTGTCGGTTGAGTCTGAAAGAGACCTTGGCAGGCTTTCTGCACCTCAGAATGGCCCACCTTCAATGTAGGATGGAAGCCGCCTGAGGGAACATTTGACCTGACCATCATCTTGCCTTTATGGACATTGTTTTTCAGGCTGACTGAGGAGAACACCCAGACCAAGAACCCTACATCTTGGTTTGGCAGGACTTAGCCCAGAATTTCCCCTCTCCCCTCCCCAGGATAAGCCATGGCATCAGCCAAATGGCTAGACAGACTCCCGAGTTCTGGTGGTCCAGACTCCTGGTCAATTGGAGGGACCTTCCTGACTGGCCCCTTCACAGGAGGATCTTCTCCTCCGGATTCTCCCCCACCCCGTATCCACCAAACTTGACTCCACAACCGATCCTGGCAGAGGCCCAAGGGGAGATGAGACCTTCTGCCCTTCCAAGCCAAGAACACCCTGAACCAGCCCTAGGGCAGACACAGGGGTCACACAGCAGGCAAGGTGCCACTCCTGAAGCTTCACAGGCCTTGCCTTTGTGGACCTACAGGCCCTCTTCCAAGTCGGGGCCAGATGGCCAAGCACCTCTTCAACCGCTCCAGTACTGGCCCTTTTCCTCTGCAGATTTATACAATTGGAAAACTAATCACCCTCTTTTTTCTGAGGACCCGCAGAGGCTAACTGGCCTTGTGGAGTCCTTGATGTTCTATGATAATTGCCAACAGCTGCTCCAGACTTTCTTCACCACTAAAGAGAGGAAAAGTATTCTCCTTGTAGTAAAATGCGCCCAGGACAGATAGGACCCCATCTCAACTCCCCAATGCCATAATGCTGGATTTCCCCTTGACCAGTCAGTCTGACTGGGACTACAACATGATTGCAGGTAGGGAGCCACTACCTCCGGGCTCTGGGGGCTGGTCTGTGTGGGGCCACAAGGTGACCCACTAACTTGGCTAAGGTAAGAGAAGTAGTTCAGGGAGCCACTGAGGCTCCTTTGATATTCTCAGAGCATCTCATGGAAGCATTTAGGACTCCTTTTGACCCTACCTCAGAAGGCAAGAGGGCCTCAGTGGCAATAGCTTTTATCAGTCAGCAAAGGATATAAAGAAGAAGCTACAGAGAAGTGAGGGGTTGCAGGATTATACCTTACAGGATTTAGTAAAGGAGGCAGAGAAAGTATATCATAAGAGACAGACAGAGGAGGAAAAAGAAGAAAGAAAAGAAAAAGAAAGAGAGGAAAGAGAAAACAAAAGGGAAAGGAGACAAGAAAGAAATTGGACTAGTATCTTGGCCGCTGTGGTTAATGATAGGGAACAGGCTCAGACTAAGAATCAGTTTAGAAAGATAGGAGACTTGGGCAATCGAACCTCCCTTGGAAAGAATCAATGTGCATATTGCAGAGAAAGAGGTCACTGGGCACAAGACTGCCCCAAGAAAAGAAGAGTACCTCTAAAGAAGGTTCTGGCTCTTACTGAAGTTGATGGATAGGGGAGACAGTGCTCGGAGCCTCTCCCCTAGCCTAGGGTAACCCTTAAGGTGGAGAGGAAACCTGTTGGTTCCTAGTGGACATGGGGGTCAGCACTCAGTCATGCCCAAACCCACAGGACCACTATCTGACAAAAAGTCTTGGTTGATCCAGGCCACTGCCCATCAGCAATACTCACTGGTCAAAGCATTTGGGATCCAACTCTAGTATGTTTATCATAGCATACAATCCTATCTTTTAAGGTTTTCATTACAGAAACCCTGTGTTTTATTTTTTCAATTAAGTTTTTATCATTTATTCATTGCATGTACTTGTGTTTGCATACTTGCATGTGCTTGCATTGGTGTGAGTGCTATTTGTACCTGAGAGGGGGAGTGTGGATTGAGAAAGGGCAGGTAAAGATGTAAAGAAGTAGAGAGAAATACAGGATAGAGTCAGAAGGGCAACGCAGTGAATACTGAATGCCCCAAGTTTATTCTTTAACATTTTCAAGTACCCAACCAAAAGTGGGGGCATGGCAGAAGACTTCTATTATTATGTATAAGGAGCAAACAGAATTTCTTCCCTTAATCCTCCAAGCATTTGGTAACCACACCTGTTATCCAATCTTGAAGGTCAAGGTTAAACACACCTGAGCCCAAGTCTGTTGTTATTTAGATAAGACATCTTCTACCAAGACCAAAACATCCTGTAGTAGCAGAGCCTTAGACCTTTAGGTCTTTTGATTTACTAAGGGCAGTTTTGAACTCTCTGACCCTGAGACAAGACGAAATGGTGTCAACTTATTGGGCCCCAACAATGTTCCATGTTTAAAATCATAAGATTCAAGAAGATAATATCACTACCAGACTACTTTTTTATTATTTTATTTTGAGATTATAATAATAGTTATAGCACTCTGCCTTTGCCTATACCCCTTTATTCTCTTACATTTAGTGGCCTTTAGTGTGTGTGTGTGTGTGTGTGTGTGTGTGTGTGTTTCCTAAATCAAACTGACTAGTCAGTATAATGTTAGTAGTATAAATGCTTCCAGGGCTGACCATTTGATACTGAGTTATCAATTGCTGTGCTATTCATAAGGAAGATTTTTCTTCCACTGTCAACATGCCTTAGTAACATGTAGTCCTGAAAAGATGGAAAATACAGCCTAACTCTCCAATGACCCCAGGAAGCTAAAAGTTTAGAAATACTATCTAAAATGCTCTAAAAACCTCAAATTCCAGACCCTGTCCTCTGCCAGAATAGACGAAAGGTCACACTCCTTGCCACTTATCTGACTTTGAAAACTGTGAAATCCCCGCCCCAGTGACCTATCCTAACTGACATTTGTCACCCACCTAAGAGCCCACACAAATGCAGACCTGGGCTATAGAAAACTGATTGGTCTATAAAGTACAGGCTTGGATGATTTAAAATGATTGGTGTAAAAACTATAAAATGGTTTAACTTGATTGGCCTGTCCCATGCAGACTCTTGATGCCATAAGATGATTGGTTTACAATTGGCTTTGTTGTAAACCCTATAAAAACTGTCTCAGTTCTGTACTTGGGGTCCTCAGTCCTCTATCCCAGCATGGCATATGATTGTGGACCACAGTGCACTTGGAATAAAAAATTTCCTCATGTAGTTTGCATCAAGACTGCTTCTCATGAGTGATTTGGGATTTCACCTTTCCTGAGTCAGAGTGTGAAGGTTCATGCTCTGAGGGTCTTTCAGTCCTTTGTGTATGCTTGAAACCTCTTGGGCTTTGCCATATGTACTTGAGCAAGCCTGTTGTTTAAGTCCTTGTTCAAATCCTGTGTAGTTAGTGATGTTGGTAAGAATCTATGGAAACATCTTCTGACATGGGGCCACACTGACTTACTTTTTTGTCTTTGTCAAAGCTTTTTAGTGTTATTTCATGTCTTATGAAGACAGAAGAGTAAATTTGATAATGAAAGAATTACATAGGTCATTTAAACATAGGTCAAGTAAATTCTGGAGATGCGATGAAGCCTGATAGATGAGGACAAGTTCAAGTCCTCCTATTCTAGATGCCTTCACAAACATGCGTGCTTAGACATCAAGCCTGTGAATGCTTTCAAGTATAGAAATATGACAATATTTGACTTCTTCAAAATTAAAATGAAATAGTTCTGTCTAAAGATAATCTTACCATTTGAAGTTTAGAATACTCAATGAACTATATAACTGCTCTTGTTTTTATGGATAACAATTTGAGATATCTTTACATTTTCTGCAATATGAGAATATTTGGAAAAAGGATGATGTGTCCTTCACAGCATTTATAAATTTATAAATATTCATGTAAATATCTCTTTTCAACATTCATTCAGTGGGAGTGCTTGAAACTTAGTTACAAATATTGTGCATTTGTTTTGATAAACAAACTAGTAGATGAACCAAATGAGCAATCAAGTTCCCGTAGAAAGTATTAAATGACAGTAAAGAACTTAATAAAGTAATCTAATCTCTCTTTGAAGACTGTAATTTCTCTAAAGCCTAACCATAAACCAAATTAACTGAAACTGATGTTGTAAATGAGAAGTTGTATGTATGTGCTTACGACTAATAATGTTTCAACTCTGGAGGAAGACGCCCACCTGAGCAAACTCATTTCCAAACCTGCATTCTCTGTAAGTTAATTACAGTTAATTACGTAAGGAGAAGAAAATCCTCTGAAGTAAACACTGAATCTTAAAAAAAAAACAAAACAAAAAAACCTGCAATCTTCTAATCTCCTGTTACAGATGTGTAAATATAAATCTAATTATGCCTTTTACTTACTGCCATTTAAAAATGTATGACTAGAGTTTGAGATATCCAACCTACCAACTTTGCTAATTATTTTTGTTATCTTATAAAATCCCAAAACATTTGGAACTGAAAGCCCAGTGGACTCTTAGGAAAATTGTGAATTTCAATCTCTAGAAAAAATTTGGATTCAACTGTATTTTCTTGTCCAGCTACTGAACTTTACCTTGATTGTGTTCATAAATAACAACTTCCCACTCTCACGGGTTTTCTCATTCACTTATTATTTCCTGAAGATTTTTTAACACAGTTTAAAAATTTTTAATATCATAATTACTTTCACATCTATATTTCTATCTTTTTATCTTTGTGCAATCTCTCACACACACGCCACTACTCTATAGTAATTTTACACACACACACACACACACACACACACATACACACACACACACACACAATAACTTTGAAGAACAATAAGAATATGATGGGAGATATTATTCTGTAAATATATTTCTCATACTGGATAATGAATAAAGCACTATGGCCAATGGGAAAGCAAAATAGGCAGGGCTAGGAGACAAGGTGAAAAGAGGAAGTAGTTAGGAGGAGTCATAGGAGGAGTCAGCATGTAGAGCGTGGAGAAAGCAAGATTCAGGCCTGCGGTGCTTGGATAAGATGTCCACATGGAAATACTTAGATAAGTATAAATGGGTTAATAATTAAGACAGAGTTAGCCCATAAACAATAATAGTAACTGGCCAACAGGATTGCATCAAATACAGAGTCTCTGAGTGTGATTGGGGGCTGGCGTGGTATCGAGGAGTTGGGACCAGACCAGCGCTAGGGGAAAATGTGCTTGTAACAAGCATCTCCATTTATTTTTTGTGTTAATACCAAGATGTAATTGTTAATCACTTAGACTTAACCAGTTCTTGGCCCTGGAGGATTCATTTGGTGACAAAGTTGAGATGGCTAATTGCAATTCTGTTTCTCCATTATTGGGTAATTTCATTTACATTGCCTTCATGTATGCATATATTATAGGACACTCTTACCATATTTTGTCTCCATTCTAATCCTCAAATACCCTTAAAAGATTGTACTCCCATGTTATTTTTTGTTTGCTAGTGGCCATAGGAACTATGTTTTTTTCTATTTTATATGTGGGGAATATGCTGGTGTGTGCGCATTTGTGAGTTCACTTGCCCATGCATATATATGCAGAGACAAGATCTTGATGACTGTGGTCTCTTATCAGGCACTTTTGAACTTCTTATTTCAACAGAGTCTCTCCTTGAGACTTTACCTAACCAGTTCGAATGCACAGGCTGGCCAGCAATCCCAGATATTTGCCTGATTGCTCTTTCACAGTGTTGGAGTTAAAGATGTGAGCAATAAGGCACAGATTTTATTATGGATTTCCGGGAGGCAAACTTTTCTTCTTGCTCTTGTATATTAAGCTTTATCTACTTTATAATCCCTCTCCAACATCATTTTCCCTTTCAATCAGCTATATGATTTTAATGACCTGAAATATTTATTGTGCTACTGGAGCACTTTCTTATATTCTGTTCAATTAAAGACTCATTGTCAATTCAGTGGTGCTGTATATCTGTCCATCAGAAAATTACATACATAAGCAAAAGCTTGCATAAAATTTCAGGAGATTCACAGATAGTTTAAAATCTAATTAAGGACACTGAATTAAGAACAGAAAATTAATTCAACAAGACATTTGACAGGTAGCTATAATAATTTGTGATGGCTTTCTAAATATAACCTATAACCTCCAACTCAATCTCAGTACAATGTATGTCTAACATTTCATTATCAGTTTGGAGTGTCTTACAATCCATCAAAACTACTTACTTTTATCCAACTTCTTTTTTGTGCTTTCACTGTTCAGATTAAATGTTCTATGTTACATTTCAATAAAGGGCATTTTGTTAAAACACACTGTTATGTGAAATATATTTGTATCTTTTCCAAAATTTGGGTCTTTCTTAAATATGTGGGTTATCTTTCATATGTCTGTAAATGTTCATCTTTCTGTTCTCTGTTCCCATTCCCATATGAATAAAAGAGTATAAAGATACAATTAACTACGTTTGAAATCTAATTCATCATAATTGCCTTTTGATAGTCTCTAAATGTGAATCAAACGGTTTAGTCTATGCCAAAGCAGTGACTATAACCTCAGTACATGAATTCCAGGATTGCACTGTCATGGCAGCCCATGCTCAATAAGTCCATCAAAATTATTAATGTATTTTATAAATTTAGTTTTCATTAAAACCCATCATTGATCTATAGTGTGTCTTGTATAATAAATATATAATGTAAAGACTATTTCATAAAAATTTCTAATGATTTATAACAGAAAAAAATTGTTTTAGAATTTTCCATTAAATGATTTTACAGTTAGCAAGTACACAGTGCTGTATAATGTATTCATATCCACACTTGTGATTGTTTTTAGTAGATCTAACCTCTCTAGTTTGAAGAAATTTATTTTTCTTGACAAATATCAGGTATCCACCAAGGCATACTTACTCTGTTAAGTACATTTGTTTATCTTCACATGATACCATGTTTTTCAGTTGTGTTGAAACAATTTATTTAGAAATTAATTCAAATGTCGTTTGTTAGCTCCCTAGCCACATGTTCATTCTCAGTGAAAGGAAAAAACAGAAAGAGATGAAACTGTTTCCATTAACTTCTGATGTTTATGAAAGATCAAAAGCTAAATACGTTGAGAAAAGACAGTGACATTAACAGAGCTGTTTCTATCACAAGGGATGCAAATAGAACATGCTCAATACATATGAATAACAAGACCTTTTTAATGTTGATCAAAAAGCAAAATAGAAGGAATATAACAAATTCTCATGAAGAAGAAGCAGAAACCAAGTCATGTAATGCAGGGTTAAATCCATAGATGTCCTCAAAGGTGGCCTTTGGTGTTCTCAGCAAAGGTCATATCTGCCTCATGATTGTTATTATTGTGTTTGCATTTTATGTCTGAGTTCTATGGTATGTACATACCACTGAAATGAAAAGAAAACTCTCATATTGACTGAGAAGCAATTTCTCTCAAAATTTTTGGGATACAGGCATCATATTGGTTTTATAGTTGGTTTATTTTATGTGCTATATTATTTTTTGCTATGACCTTTAATAATTCTTAATTTCCAATCTAAGCATTATATATATATATATATATATATATATTATATGAATGGAGCTTTGTCTACAAGTACAATGATTATAATTACTAAAACAGAGTTATGTCGAATCGTTTGGAAACAAACTGTGATTTATATCAATTTAGTAAAAAGTAATGTTCTAAAAATAGGTTCTTTTAAGTATGTATTAATCTTGCATTTGTATGTTTTTATTTCCAGTATAAATACAAACAAGAAAATTTTATAAAATTCAGCATGAACTATATTCATACTTTCACTGTTCTTGATTCTCAATGTGTTAAATTACCCTCCTTTCCTGCTGATAGTTAATGAGTTAAAATTTGAAAAGAAATACACACTGCTTTACTTACACATCAACATACAGTTCTTGATGCTAATCTTACTTTACCCCTAAGCCTTTCCTTCTCCAGTTGCAGAACAAGTGATGAATTACTCATAGTCCCTTCTGAGATATGCCTGGGGGCAGCACATCTCTGAATTTAGTCTATCTAGATGGGTTTAATCATCTATTTTCCTTTGAACATACTCTGTACTTTGCATGCCAAGGAAGCCAAATATATCCTAAAAGTTCTACATTATTTGTAAAGCACAAGAAAGACTATGAATCACTGTCAGTTTGAGTCAGACTTCTAATAGATAGTCTGTGACTTGTATTTACTATTTCACTGAGACTGTGTTAAGATGGATCGTTCTCTATGAGAAAGTTTCAAGAAACCATTGAAATTTTCTGTGATTCATTGTGCTGCCTTTTACATTTTGTATGCTACTTAACTGCATTTATAACTCCATTTTAATATTATCACTCCACTTTTGTAGACCACGGCTCCAGGAAAATCTGTTTCTCCTTTGTTCCTCTCTGAAAATCATCCTTTTTTGCTCAAGAGCTGGGACAGAGAAAAAAATTTAAAATAATTTGTAATTTGATTATGGAAAATTGAACACCACATTCCAGTTTCTTCTAACATGCTATCTAGAATTGGAATAACTGTTTTGAAAGATGAATCTGACAATCGTATTAATCCCTCAAGTATACTTGCTACAGTCTGCTAACTAGCAATTTTTTGAATACTATGTATGATGTCTACATAGGTGTACTTTAGTTCTATACATTTTATGTAATGTTGTAGCATAGGGAGGAATCAGAACTTTGGAAATCATACAATTTTGAAAATTTTAACCCATGAGTTAGAATTATGCTTTTGTCCTTCTGGTTATACTATGAAAAACATTGCCTTTTAAGTAGGAGATTTTGACAAATATCTTTGGCATATGAGCAAATGATAAGAAGTTGTCATTTCCCTGTTGATATGTTTTTGTTTGTTTGTTATTGAAAGATACTTGGTAATCAAGTTGGTTCATGACTATTCATCTGTGTGGGACAATGTGACATTCACAGGAATGGAAATGAATGAACCAGTTAGTGCTTGCTTTTATACTGTTAGCAGGACTTTGCTCAAGATGTCACAAGCAAGAATGCAAATCATGAATACTGTTCCAGGCATAACTCTTCATTTTCCCTTTCTCAGTCATAGTCCTGAACCATTCTTCCTCCCTTTCTGTGTCCTGAAGATATACTCATCCCCTCTTCACCCCTAACAAAATAAATATTTATAAAGAATTCTTCTCATAATCCATGCTTCTTAGTTCCAGGATTAATAGCTACTTAATACCTAACATCCTTCTGAACTTCTTTATTATTATTATTTTAATTTTACATGTAAATCCCAGTTTTCTCTCCATCCCTTCCTCCCTCCCTCTCACACTCTCTTCCCTCACATGCATCCTGACCATCCTTCCCTCCCATTCCTCCACCCCTATTCCACATGTAGGGCTATGCTATCCAGGTAGGGTCATGTAAATCTGTCAAGTCATTTGAAGTAAGGACTAGGACTTTTCTCCTGTCTCTATGTTAAAGGAGTATCCTTCCATGGGGGATATGTCTCACAAGGTCCTTTTGTGCACCAGGAATACATTCTAGTTCTACTGTCTGAGGTGCCTTAGACTGCTCAGTCTAGCTGAGACCCATATTCAAGGGGTCTGAGTCAGTCCCATACTGGATTCCCAGCTATCAGTCTGGGGGTGGGGCGGCATTATCTCCTCCTTGTTCAGGTCAGCTGTCTTTATGTGTTTCTGCACACAAATAAAGACAGCTGACCTTTTCAACTTCTTTCAATGCTTTAGATACATTTCGATAATCACAAATTTCCATTTGTATGTAGTGGTGTGTGTGTGTGTGTGTGTGTGTGTGTGTGTGTGTGTGCGTGCGTGTGTGTGTATTTAATATGTGTATAAGTATTACAAGAGGACATTGGATGCCTTGAAGTGGACTTACAAGCAGTTGTGATCCACCTGATGTGGGAGCTAGACTTCTAGCAAGAATCCCCGAGAAGAATATCACTCTTAACCTCCAAATCATTTTCCCAGTCCCTGAAGTCAACTCATAGTATTAGAGATGTTCATGGTTATTATCTACCAAACTATCCCTAGTTATTCAGAACCTGAAAAAGTTTCAAGAGAAAAAGTAGGGAATATTTCATGTCTAGCTACCATGAAAACATCTGATTGTGGGTTTGTTGATTTCTCACTGGTCAAAGCAATTGATACTCACTTTCTATGAGTAGAGATTGAAGTTCCCGATCTGGAGATCTGCATCTTTGAGTTACAAAATATGTGGCAGACATGTAAGGATCTTATCATTAAGTTGTAGTGATACCAGACTATTTTCCTTTCTCTGACACCCCATGAATGGCACACAGGTGCATAGCAGTCACTGTCATGCACTCACGGCCACAGTGTACTGTTGAATTACTTGTTGTTAGTCATGAGGCCAATTTGCTATGGACCTCTAAGAGTTCCTCTTCTGAGATTATTTGTTTTAGGTAATTTGTCACAAGAACAGAAAGATGTTTAATAGCACAGCCACTCATGTACATAAAGTCAGGAATGAATCAGCTTTGTTATTCACTTCATGTGTGCACTTTGTTCAATTTTCTTTGTCATTGGAAATAGACTCAGGTTTTGTGGATTGTTGTTGTTGTTGTTTTAGCACTATTGGATAAATGAATACAATGTGGTGAATTTTCCAGGAAATGAAGGGAGTACATTGGACATCTTAAGTCTACATTTAGGAAAAGTTATTGCCAGATATATTTTATTCTGAATGAGAATTTTAGTTCCTAACACAGTTTACATAGAAAGAGGAAAATGTTTTGGTATTCTAGGATAGGTCATGGATAAAGAAAGCATAAAATCGCACTGCTATCTTGCTTCACTCCAGAAATCACACACAGTATATATTTATAAAATGACAAATGTCAGGAAATAGATTTAAAAATTGTAGCTTGAGAGCTTTACATAAAATTCAGAAAAGTTGGCCCCTTTCCATAATACCAAGATTGCCATCCATATATCCCAGCTGAAAATTGCATTTCTACTCCAGACTTGGGATTGCAGCATTTATTTGGTCTGAGGCTCACTTACTATATCAATATAAATTCAAAACCTTATATAATGCATAGAACTTTGAATTAATGCAGGTTAAGAAAGCTAGATGGTTAGTTCCAAATGCCCTCAGCATGCATCTATAAATTAATGTCAGTTCTCAGGTAAAGAGAGCAGTATGGCAAAGTCCCTAATGAGTATGTTTCTAAATCAAATAAAACATTATCAAACATGTTTATATTATCTACATTCTAAATTATCCTTTTATCTAGAGGCATAAGAAGGATCTGCCATTTTTAAAATAAAAACAGGTTTGCACAATGTTTGAATAAAAAATATTTATATTAAGCTAAATGTATTCATGAATTATAGAAGGAAAAGTAGATATTACAAAATCAATAATAGTTCTTAGTGCTTTTAATGTAAAGTTTTCCTTCTCCACCCAAATATTTGGTTCCTAGTTTTTTTTTTTATTTAATAATAGAACAGGTTATTTAATTATATAAACAATCCACAATCACATACTTATATTCCTATATGTGTATAAGAATAATGATAATTTATTCATAAATAGAGTTTGACAGTACAGAGTTGTAAAATGAGATAATGAGATATGTTGACATCAGAAGAGGTTTGATAGAAAGCCATCTCATTGTTTTAGTCATGTGACTGGATGGCTAAAATAGACCTCAAACTGAGCCTTAGGCAGTGGGGCACTGTCAAGAACAAATCCCTTTTCCTCATCAGCATTTGTACCCATTGTACCACCACAGTCAGATTTCAGAGGATTGCAGCATATTTTTCAGACATCTGGTGAATTAACACTACAAGAGAGAATTTAAAACTCTTGTAGTTTATTGAATAATTCTTAATGTCCACTTTTATCTGTCAGACATCAAATGCCTTATCTTTTGTACTTGTCTTTCTTTTCTCATGTGTGTTTTACTATAATCCTCCTTCAGTTAAGAATTTGAAACATTCCTGTGTTAAACCATTTCCTGAGCGGTCTCTTGTATTTTGCTCAGCTAAGAATCTGACCTGACTGCCTTCCCTTGGACACAGCTGGGTGCAATGCAATGATGGAACTGACATCATTTGTTCTCCTGAAAAGAGTCACTGCCCCAAAAGTCAAAAACCCTTGACTGTGTGGACAAGAACATAAGAGAGGTGATAACACTCTATTTTCTAGGGTCATGAAAGCTGTGCCATCTCGAGCAAGTAGACCTTCGAAATGAGTACCTATTTGGCACACTTCAGTAACACAAATCCAGCCAGAGGAACTAGCACAAAATCAGCCCTCAGCAAGAATGTTTTAGAGTAGCACTGTCTTAGTCACTGTTTTACTGCTGTGATGAGATACAATGACCATGGCAACTCTCATAAGAAGATGGCAAATAAATGGAGACTTACAGTTTCAGAGGGTTATTCCAACATCATTGTGGCTGGGCGCATAGTGCTGCAAAAGGGTACAAACCTATATGCTGACCCCCAGGCACAGAGACAGAGAAAGGCATTGGGGCTTCTGTGGGATATTGAAAACTCAAATCTCACCCCAACACATACTTCTTCCAATACCTACTCCAACTAGGCCATATCTCCTAATCCTTCCTTGATAGTTCATCAACTTGGAAGTAAGCATGTACATGTATGAGCCTGTGGGAATGAATTACATCTCCATCACCACAACCACCTTACAGAAAATGATGAACAGACAATCTATGCCACTCATCCTCCTGTTTCTATGTACCTTTGCGTCCATGTGGATAAATTATGAAGAAATTACTGATCAAGAATGATATGATAAATAGTGTTCTATATAATTTGTCTAAAGGTTTAATTATATTTTCTTTATCAAGCAAAATAATAACTTCAAGCTGTCTGTAAGAAGGCATAAATAACATGGATTATCTGACAACTTGCCATATATATTTTAAAAAATGGATAAAACCTATAAAATCTCTAAAGAAAATGTCTTAAGATAATATTTTCTTACCTCACTGACAAGGAAATATGGAGATTTATGTCTGATTCTTACAAGATCAAATAATTTACCATTTGTACATGATGCTCAAAAATATTCAGCTGAAGAGTGCAAAGTGCTTTTTAAAAAGTATTACATCAATTCCTGATGCTAAGACAAAGCAAAACAGCAGAGGAAAGTACTTCCTATCCAAACCCTGCTCCTATCTTAAGGCCAAGCAAAGGAAAATGAGTGCAGTGAAGTGAAAATTGAAGAATAAAGAAGTTACTGTTTCTTCCAATGCCCCAGGTTATTAAAGCAAAGCCAAAGGAAACCAAACCTATCTATTTAAAGATTTTTTAAAAGTCCCATGATTACATATTCAGAAATACTTATCAAACTGCTTCCTATGATGTACTCTTAAAGATGAGCAAACATGGATATAAAATTTTTCATTAGTGTTTTGAACTTCATATAATATATTTTGACCATACCAACCACCCTACCCCTAGTTCTCCCCTTTCCTACTTATCCAACTTTATGTCTTCTTTCCTTTTTCTTCCTTCATTCCTCTTTGTTTTCTTTTTTCTGAAATCGATAAAGTCAAATGTGATTTCCTCATATTTTGTTCAATGTGGCCTTCCATTGGAGCAGGGTTAGCTCCTAGATTGAAGACAAAAAGACTCTCCATTGAATGCAGATATCAACTGCCAACAGATCTTCAGCCTGGGCCCCCACCCCTCTTCTATGTTGGGATTAGGTTGGATTTAGCTTACAGTAGTCTTGTGCATCATGCCATAACTTCTCTGAGTTCACACATGCATCTTCCTTGGCCTGGCTGTCCTTCCTTGACATGTTCCTTCCTTGACAGTGTTTCTACCCTGTCTTCTGAAACCATCTCTAATCATTGGGAGGAAGGGATTTGATGAGCATTTTGCAGTTCCTGATTCTCAGCACCTTTATCAGCTGTGGATCTCTTTATTAATCACTATTATCTGAAAAAACAAAAACAACAAAAAGTTTCACTAAACAAAGTGGAAAGCAGTTATTCCCATAAACAGTTTCCCACCAACACAGACCATGAAACATAGTATCTAACATGAATCATCTGTATAGTACAGACAAAAAAGCCCATAAAAAATCAGACAGTATAATACCATAGTTTATTAATGTATGGATCACCATTCTTCCCTCCAAAACTAAATTTAGATTATCATTTGAAATATGTCATGACTTTTAATTTATTATGAACCTGTTCACACTTGTCATGTTAGATTCAGGTGGCACTTTCCTGTTTTCCATTTGGAATATGAAAATTATTTATGCAGGAAGAACATTAATATATGGAATTCTTCTTCGTTTATTGCTTCAAAAGAACCTCTAATGCCTAAGCTATTTAGTGTTCTATGTAGAGAAAGACAAGAAATATACATGAGCATAAATATCAAATTTAAAATGTTTTATTGAATAACATAATATTGTTTTATCATTCTGTATGGATTAAAAACTACTAGTATTTATCAAGCAAATAACTGACATATTAGCATTAGCAACAGTCATATATACACATGGGAATACACAAGTTGATAAATAGATATGTGAATAAATATTCTCCTGTTGTAAAGAAAATATAAGTGTAATTATTTAAGTTTCTGATTTTTATTTTTTTAATTTCAATTAGAAACAATCTTATTCTATACATCAATTCTAGTTCCCTCTCCCTTCCATTCTCCCATGCCCCCACCGACACAGTACATTGTACACAAAATCAAATTCTTAGTCAGTATGTTCTTTTTCTTGTTTTGTATATTTTATATATTCATTACATATTCATCAATACTAACGAATTTTATTGTCTATTTGTAATATATTATTGAAATGAAAAATCTTAATCGTGACATATGTAATACATTTAGGAGTTTATAAAGAGGGCATATATCCAGTGAATAACACTTCTTTTTATATAGACTTTGTGGTAATTCTATGTACAGTAAAATGAATTAATCCATATTGGCCATGAAAAAATAGCATCAATTTTTCAAGGTGGTGAAATAGTCAAATAATTATAGTGTTTTATAACCAAGAATTTAGTACAGCCAATAACAATAACATAATACATTCATTCTCTATGAGACGTAGGTTTTCACAAGAAGAAAAACTAACAAAGCAAGTGACATAACTCTTTGATAACTGGGAAATAAAAATTACTGTGTATTATCAGAATGTTGATCACAATGAAATTTGTTATTCTTAAATATTCTAATAAGTTGTCATTCTCAGTTTTAGACTCTAAGAAGCTAACTAAAAAACACAATCATTCTTAATAAAGGGTTTGTTTTCTTCTATTTCTCTATTCAATTGTAAAGCACTGACTGGGGCAACACTAAACTTACAAAAAAACTCAATAAGTAAATCAACAAAACAAAATTTTAAAGCCATGAAAAAGAATGGCACCCATGGGAAACAGCAAAGCTCTCATTATTGCATGTTCACATTTTTCTGTTTGTGAGTATAAGATGTGTTTGTTAAAATGGCATTATCTCTCTAAACCCCACTAAACAGTCTTCTCATTAATTTTCTGTATCACTTATAGTTAGCAGTTCTTTCAGAGGACAACCTGAAGACACCTGCATTGATCAAGATAGTTTGATATCTACAGTGATGAATCTAATCTGTATATCACTAGTACAAAATACTCTTCTTGTTTCATGGTCAAATTTCAGAAATACAGTCTACTTGTTTTTTCTACCTTAAATCAACCCTCTCTCTTTCAAAAACACAGAAGGCTTCAAGACCAAGCAGATACTGTTAAAAAAAAATATGGGTGTATGAGCTGTAACTAATAAACCTAACATAAGAATGATATGGTATGCATTGTGGTTTGGACATGAATGTCCCCTGTAGACTCATAGATTTGAATGCGTGGTCATTAATCAGGGAGTGTTTCAACTTGACAGAGACTAGGAGGTGTGACCTTGTTGGGGTTAGGAGTGGCCTCATGGGAGGGAGTGTGTCTCTTGGGATGAGTTTTAGAGTTTCAAATGCTCAAACCAGGCAAATTATCTCCCTAGTCATTCAGCCTGATAATTCAAATAAAGAACTCAAAGCTACCTCTCTAGTAATTTATTTTCATGTTAGTCCCATGCTTTGTATAATGATGACAAGGAACTAAATCTCTGAACTGTAAGTAATTCCAATTAAATGCTTTCCTTTATAAGCATTGTTATGGTCACAGCAACAGAACCCAGACAAAGATATGTTCAAGGAACTGTAAAATAAGTCTATTTGAGAAAGCATGCATTCCTGTATCAACACTTAAAATAAGTCTATTTGAGAAAGCTGGCGTTTTTGTATCTACACTTTGGTTACAGACTGACTGCATGATTGTATTTGGATTTGAAAATGACTAAGATTTATGGTGAATACAGTTCCCTCACACCATTTTGGTTATCTTACAAAATATAAAGAAAAGGAAAATAATCCAGAGAAAGTGAAATATTTCTCAATAGTCCAAGAATCATAATTCATTCCATTTGCAATACACAAATACTATTAAAGATATTCCAAGCTGGTCAAAATATGAGGAACATGTGATGATGAGATGCATAAACTCAACTGATACATATATAAAGCAACTACCAAAGACATAGGGAAAAATATAGAACAAGGTATGGAACGATATTAAAGACCAGTTTACTACAACACCTATTGGTCTATGTTGTCCTGTAGGTATTACAAAACAAATGTACTCATGAAATCTAAACAATATGTTATCTGAAAAAGATCACTGTAATATAGCACCTGTGGACATGCTAACATAGTTAGGTGGAAATTCCATACTCTTATCCCTAGATGAAGAGCTATAAGTTGTCAATAACAGATATCTAGGATAGAGAGAAGCAGATTCCTCTCTCTCATATGTAATGAGACAAAACTTTTGAGGGGCAAAGCATGTGAGCAGATGGAAGAAATGGAGAAGTAGGATATTTATAGATACAGTTCTTATATCCTAACAGCCTTCATTATATATTTCATTTGTTTCACTCAATTTTTGATGCAAATATCATAAATAAAAAATTTAATGTCATCACAAAATCCCTGTATCCAAGTTCAACTTCATGCCAGGTATTATGTGTGTAGTTTCTTAGATGGAAAGAGCAGTAGAAACCATTACATTTAAGCTTCATCTAGTGGCACACAAAGGGATACATGGAAAGCTAAGATGAACTCACTGAAATTGCAAGCTCATGTTTGTAGGCAGGTGTTGATATTTGCTATTTATAAGGAAAGCTCTAAAACTTCCAGGAGTTTTTCAAAGTGATAGGCTATTTAGAGTTCACACATGTGCACGCTCACACACACACACACACACACACACACACACACACAGATAGACACACACACACATGAGAGAGAGAGAGAGAAAGAGAGAGAGAAAGAGAGAGATTCCTGCTTGAAATAAGAAGGAACTGAGTTAAAGGTCACAAGGGATTTTTCAGAAAGTGAAATGAAAAAGTCATTCACAAATATAGAGGATTCATCCATGAGGGAAATCACTTTCTTGGAAAAAAAAAATCACAATTCAAGATAGAAATTAACAAAAGATTTATCTTGATAAACTGGCAACATGGCTACTTGAAATCTGCATAAAATCAATATTGGCATGGCCAGTATTAATGGTGGTTTATAGTTATTAAAAACAATTACACAAAGTATAGATGTATTTTCTGAATTTAACTTTTTAATACAAAGGGACCCTTTAAAGTAAATTATCATTGTGTGCATCTTACCCCTGCCAGAGTGGCTAAAATTAGAAACACCAATGACAACTTATGTGGAAAAAGGGAAACATTTCTTCACTACTGGTGGGAGTGCAAACTTGTAAAGCCAATTTGGAGATCAGTATGGCGGTTTCTCAGGAAAATGGGAATTAGCTTACCACAAGACCCAGCAATTCCACTCTTAGGTATATACCCAAATGACCCACATCCATGTAACAAAGTCATGTGATCAACTATGTTCATAGCAGCATTATTTGTAATAGCAAGAACCTGGAAGCAACCTAGATGCCCCTCAACTGAAGAATGGAGAAAGATGTGGCACATCTACACAATGGTATACTACTCTGCAAAAAAAAAAAAAACGGAATCTTGAAATTCGCAGGCAAGTGGATGGAACTTGAAGAAATCATCCTGAATGAGGTAACCCAGTCACAAAAAGAGGAACAGGATATGGACTCCTCATATATGGATTTTAGACGTAGAGCAAAGGATCACCAGCCTATAATACACACCACCAGACTAACTGGGATACAAGGTCTATTCTAAGAGATTCATATATGGTCCCTCACAAAAGGGGGAAGGGACAAGTCCCCCCCAGAGCACATGGGAAAGGGGAGGCAGTGAATGGAGAGAGAACTAGGAGAAAGAGAAGGGGAGGAGAAGAAAACACATGTGACTAGGTAGATTGAGTCAGGGTGAGAGAAAGAGGGAGGCATAAAAGAGGGAGCCCTTGTTGGTTTGAAGAGAAAACTGAACCTAAAGAAAGGTCTAGAGAACTACAAGACTGACTCTAACTAACAATTGGAGCAACAATGGAAAGGCAACCATAAATGCCCTTCCCTGATAGTGAGATCATCAACTAAATTATCCACCATCATGGAGCCCTCATCTAGTACCTGTTGGTAACAGAAGCAAACACCCATAACCAAACACTGAGTCGAACTAGAATCCAGATGCAGAGAGAGGAGATGAGACCAGGTTGCAGAAACACACAAAGGTAGCTGACCTGAACAAGGAGGAGCTAATGCTCTCTCCTCCGACTGATAGCTGGGAATCCAGCATGAGACTGACTCAGGCCCCCTGAATATGGGTCTCAGCTAGAAGGTCTGAGCAGTCTAGGGGACCTCAGACAGTAGAAACAGGATCTATTCCTGGTGTACAAAAGGACCTTGCGGACATATCCCCCGTGGAGGGATACTCCCTTAACTTAGAAACATGAGAGAAGTCCTGGTCCCTACTTCAAATGACTTGACAGATTTACATGACCCAACCTGGATGGCATAGCCCTACAAGTGGAATGGGGTTGGGGGGATGGGAGGGGAGGGGCGCCAGGGTACATGTCATAGGGGAAAGTGGTTAAGAGGGAGGAAGGGAGGCAGGGAGAGAAGGAAGGAGGGAGGGAGAATTGCAGGGAGAAAGGGAGAAGAACCTGGGACTCACATGAAAAAATTTTAAATTATATTAATAAAAATTTAAAAATATTATTATTATATGCACCACAGCTGACTTAACATTTGCTCCTATTTTTATATTTAAAGTAACTTTTAATAATGATGCATACATCTTTAAAATTCTCTAGTTTCCTATCAATAGATCATGTCTATCTTGTCAATTTGCTTCTAGCTGGTACAGGTTAATGACTGAAGAGACCATAGTTGTTTTGAACTACACTTTCTTTTCTTGGAGTTATTTTCATTGAAGATTGTTAAGCAATACAGATTTTTTGCCAGTTTGAGCTACTTATAAATACACAGCTCTTTGTTTTTCAATATACTAAGTCCATTTTGGGAAAAATCACAAAGATAAAGCATGGCAAAATGATTAATTATACTGGATGAAGTATAAGGTATCTGGATTTATTTAACAAGAAGAAGTTATACATATTTTATAGAGTAGATTTGTGAATTGTAGAAACCTTTTGATTTTTTTTGGAATGGTACTAACTTACTTTTAATTAAAAACCTGCATAATTAATAGTTATTGAAGACATGAATGTTAGTTAATCCATTAAAATTCATAACACATCTACCTAAATAGTCATGTTATAAGCTAAAATAGGGACACTTTATGTTATTAAATAAACTTTATTCAAATAATTTCATGAGTGTGAATGTGTCAGTGAAATGAAATTAATTGAATAACATTATTAATACATGTTCCTATTTAATCCTTCAAAACTTTTTTTTCTAAATTTTAAATGAATGATTAGAAGTATTCACATAAATGCATTTGCCTGAAAAGTGAACCTTTCTATCTTATTAAGTGCCACAGTTTTGATATTCTTAAGATAAATAATCATTGCTTAAAACATAGTATCTATCATGTATGCTGTTTTGATAATATATATGTGATCATGTGTTATATAAATATGTGGAAATGAAATCTTAGTACTGCAAATTTATCATCCTACAATCACAAATGTAAGATTCAAACACATGTGCAACATATACCTATACACAATAAAGATTTCATGTTAGAATAAACTTATTGTGAAGACTCTAAGTTCAACTAATATCTAATTGCTTCTTTAAATATCATATTTGTTGCTCATAATTTTTCAGGTACTGTGTGAAAACAAAGAAATCTAACTTACTGCTTGATGACACCCAAAGCTTACATTATGTTTTTCCTCCTTTCCCAGAAATGACCAGCTGAGGACTCTGATGGCTACCCCACTGAAGCATTTAGATGGAAGCAGTGCATGTAGATTCAAGTTTTCCATGACACCAAGTGGGAGGAAGACACGGGAAATCACAGCTGGCAATTTAGACTTCTTTCCCAAAGTAGTATCTTTTACCACCACACATGTGTGACTAAGTCAAGACATATGGTTAAGAAGATGAAGAACACACTTCTCTAGGGAGGAATTCATAGAAGTATTTTAGGTTTTAAATAAAAGCAGGTTCAGAAAGACAAATCACTTGAAGAAGCATTCAATTTCCTTTTCTTAATTCTAAGAAAATTTCCCCTTTGCCCCACTGAGAAATGTAATAGTATTGTATTACTATTGTAATATTATTACTATTGTAAATGTATTACTATTGTAATAACTTTGAAGAAAATTTACCTATAGGAGGAATGTGAATCCATCTGCATAGTCAAATAAAACATCATAACGTTTCAAATATAATTCCCTGTTCTTTCTCATTCTACAGCAATTATTATTATTTAAGAATATTTATTTATGTGTTTGTATATGTGGGTGTATGTGCTTTCTACAGAGGAAATATTTAGATTTTTTTTGAGTCAACTTTTGCATATTGTTGTACTGGGGGCTGGAGTCTTTCCTATCTTGTTTCTGTTAGTCTGCTGTGGATTATAAGACAAATGGCCATTGGCCTTTTCAGCTGTCCTATTCTGGCTTCTCATCTCCCTGTAGGGTTTCAGAAATTGCACATATATACTATGAATCTGACCTTGTAGGTAGCTTCTAGGGATTGATCTCAGATAATTAGCATGGGAAGACTAAGCCTTTATGACTGAGCCATTTTTCCAGCCCATGTCCTAGACAGGCTTACTTCTGAAATGGGGTTTATGTCTTCATCTCACAAAGTTGTTAGAAAGACCACCTAAGAAATTATTTGTGAGCACAGAAACTCTAAAGATATAAATTTCAAAGGCAGACCATTTTGTTATTCAGATAATGCATTTGTTGATTTATATGCAAGTAAATCTCAAGGCAATTTTGAGAGACAAGGGGATAGTTCATTGAATCTTATCACAAAAGGAAATGTAATTATACTTCTTCTTTTAGCAGAAATGCACAGTATAAACATCATGTGATTTGTAAGTGATTTCTTTATGTTATAAGAGAATATAACAAGCTCTTATTCTATCGCCTTGTTTTTCCACAAGGCTAAAATATCATAGTGAAAGAAATACTCTTGATTCTGTAATGGAGTTATTGGAGGCCCAAATGACTGAGACAGACACCGAGTGATATAGGGCAAGATAACACCTGAAACACTGAAGAAAACTTTGTAGAGAATAGATATAACATTTTCTTCATGTCAAAGGAAAATAATCTCAGTGAGATGCAATCCTTTCATATCGGCAGAAATTTGTGGGTTGAAAACCTGAAAGAAATATATCCTAAAAAGAAGCATTTGGAGACATATTGACCAAGGAGGCATTCTAGTCATGATAAAGGATATAGAATAAAATTTTAAACTTTTAGCATAATTTTGAGTATGTGAAGTTAATTTATAATGTTTGACACCTACAGTAGAAAATTTCCACTAGATATATCAAAACAAGGTATAAATGTGTTTGATTTTAAGTCAAATGGAAGTTGAAACTTAGTGACTCTTATTTTATAATTTTTTCTTAAATTAAAAACAAAATGTTTTACTTGTCAATGCCAGTTCTAGCACTCTCTCATCCTCCGCTGTCCCCTAACTAACCCTTTCCCATCCCCTTTCTGTTCTCCAGGGAGCAGACTTCCATGGGAAGTCTTCAAAGTCTGTAATACAATTTGGTGCAGGGCCTAGGCCTTCCCTCATGAGTCTAGGCTGAGAAAGTATCCGTCTATGTAGAATGGGCTCCCAAAGTCCATTCATATACTAGGGATAAATACTGTTTCATTATTAGAGACCCCATAGACTGCCCAGTCCTCCTAACAAACACCCACATTCAGGGGGTCTGGGATGGTCCTATGCTGGTTTCCCAGCTATAAGATTGGAGTCCATGAGCTCTTCTTCGTTAAGGTTAGCAGTTTCTATGGGTTTCTCCGTCTTGGTCTTGATCTCTTTGTTCACTCCTCCCTCTCTGCAATTGGATTTTAGGAGTTTGGTTCAATGTTTAGCTGTGTCTGCTTCTGTTTTCATTAGCTACTAGAAGAAGGCTCTAGGATGGCATATAATGTAGTTATCAATGTCATTATCAAGAAGGCCATTTAAGGTAGCTATTGCTTAGATTGTTAGATGTGATCATCCTTATACATCTCTGGATATTTCCTTAGTACCAGATTTCTCTTTAACCTTATAATGGTTCTCTCTATTACGGCATCTTTTCTTGCTTTCCTTTATTCTTTCCTGATGCAATCTTCCTATTCCCTCATGCCCACCTTTCCCCTCCTCTTCCTCCTATCTCCCTCTCCACTCTCCCGATGTTCACAATTTGCTTGGGAGATCTTGACCCTTTCCCTTTCTTTAGAGGACAGTTTATGTCTCTCTTAGGTCCTCCTTGTTTCCTAGCTTTTCTGGCACTGTGGATAGTAGGCTGTTCTATGTCTAAAATCCATATATGAGTGAGTGCATACCATGTTTGTCTTTTTCTGTGACTGGGTTACCTCACTCAGGATGGTTTCTTCTAGTTCTATCCATCTGCCTGAGAATTTGAAGATTCCATTGTTCCCCTCCCAGTAGTACTTCATTGTGTAAATGTATCATGTTTTCTCAATCCATTCCTCAGTTGGGGAGCATTTAGGTTGCTTCAGTTTCTGGCTATTGAAAATGATGTTGCTATGAACATAGTTGAGCATCTGTCCTTGTATGAATGTGCAACTTTTAGGTATATGCCTAAGAGTGGAATTGCTGGATCTTGAGGTAGACTGATTCCCATTCCATTCCCATCAGTATGGAGCTGCCATACTGATTTCCAAAATGGCTGTATGAGTTTGCACTCCCATCAGCAGTGTAGAACTGTACCCCTTTCTCCACATCCTCCCCAGCATAAACTGTTTTGGTGTTTTTGATTTTAATCTTTCTGATAGAAGTAACATTGTATCTCAGAGTTGTTTTGATTTGAATTTCCCCAATGGCTAAGGATGTTAGCACTTTCTTAAGCATCTTTCAGCCATTTTAGATTCCTCTCTTGATAATTATCTATTTAGTTATGTACCCTACAATTTAATTGGATTATTTGGTGTTTTGATAACTAGCCTCATGAGTATTTTTAATAAATTATTAAATTCTATGTTTGTTAAAATGTATACATTTGTGCTTATATGTTAGTTATATCCATATAAGGGAGGACACGTTCAAACCATTATTTTTTCAATAAATCTATATTTTTAAATATGTTCTTTGCATTAGTCATGAGATAATAGGCACATAGTGAGGTGAATAGGGAATGGAGGCCTTGCATAAGCAGACTAATGGATCTTATATTTAATATAAGATGTAGAAAAATGAAGGGCACAATTTAAAATCTGAATAAGAATGATACTTAAAACAATGCAGGTTAATATGAGAATTATGTAAAATTAAACACACAAACAAACAACCAACCTGTGGTCCACAATCCAGCTCTTTGCTCTCATAGCCAAAGGTTTCTCTAGATTCACACACAATCACTTATATCTCACTCAACACTCTGATAATTGGCAAGGAATGGAAGAACTTGGCAGTGCTCATTATGTCTTCATGTCCTTGAGTACAAGAAGAAGCACACCCCAGCTGGTACATGGTGTTCTGATGTCAGAGCCAAGAATAAAAGAAAAAATATGGATCACTCTATTCACAGAAATGCATCAAAGCTTGAGATTATATGATTAATTCTCTTGTGGAAAAAAGGGACACGGCCAAGACAAAAATGAAGCATGGCATAGGTCGTGAGGAAACAGTTCATAAAGCAAAAAATGGATAGAATACAAGGAAATCAGACCATTCTCCTTACTCTGCTGTACACTTTTATTTTGTCATCACTGAAAATATACTGTTTTATCCTAAATAATTGTGTCTCAGTTCCTCCCAGTCATGATATGAGCTTCAAAGTCTAGAGACTTTTAGTAGAGATTTTATTACACAGAAACCCTTGTCAGAGGTAGACAAAAATACAAGGTACTTAGCTCTTATCAAACACAACATTCTCCACACAGAACAACATAATCAAACATGTTCAGTAAAAAGTCGATAGTAACTAGTGGTTCTGGGAAAGTATAAAATTCTAATAGGGATGGCAATGTTCTCTATGTGGGCAACAATTGTCCATTTATTAGGCTGTCACTCTTTCCTAGAGCATAAACTGCCTAGCATTATCTTAGACTCCTGGCCCTATCTTGGGGGAGGAATCCTTTTTCCATTCAATATCTTAGCCACAACTGAAGTTTGGAGATAATGTCATCTATAGAACCTGGAGAACCAATATTAGCTGAAATAATCTAAAAACAAGATTATTTCTCAGACACAGTTAATCTAATGACGATTAATCTGACACTATTAATCTAATGGCAGAGAGGAAGATGAAGCATTGTTTATGTTATACTTGATTTTTAAAATAATAAAACTTAATCAGTTACTTTAGATTCCTTTCACTTCTACACATCACTTTTCTTTTTTTTTAAAAAAAATATTAAGTTCCCAGCCCTTTTGTTCAGCTTGATATTTCAGGTACATTAAATCTGTCCAGCTTAATGATACTATGATCTCATTCTTACTTCCCTACATCATTTTACACGGCTACACTATTTACTAGAAACCACATTAAGGCAATCAATAATATAACAAAGTGAAGAGTATGCTTTTAAATTGGTCCTTGTTTTGAGTTAGTATTGTTCTTAGTCTTAATATGGTTGTGTACATATTAGTATGTTTCAAATATTTTGAGTATTATTCATGAAAAATGGCTTGTTTTCCTAATCCAGCAACATAATGTCTGGTACCTTGCCTTTCTTTTTATCCTTCCTTGAAATTAAATCACCCACTTTGTTTTAAGCTCCTACATTTTTATAGTACTGTATCATTAAATTAGAATGTGTAACAAATCAATTAGTGTCCTAATTTCCAGCCCTGATATTTATGGCAAATTTTTGTATTCTACAAATTCCCCACTGAAATATATTTCTGTTAGTCAAGGTGCAGTGCAAATACTACAAGGGCATAAGTTTCTTTACACTCAAAATATAAATTGCAAAATGTAGCCTGTGAATTCTGGGTTCTACCTGATCATGTGTGGCTCTATAGGGCTTTAGCAGTGCCTGATTGTTTATGCATAATTTTTCATTCTAAACCAAAGCTTATGGATTCAACATTGGCGTATGGCAGTAGACAAAAACAATTGAAGTATATTGATACTTAAAGTCAGACAATAAGTCCACCATGCCCAAACACACGCCACTGAATAAGGTACTACTCAGGATGCATCAAATCATCTGAATGAAGTGGACCAAATGAAACAACCTAATGATTTGTACAGAAGTGCATTTTGCTGAGGATAAGAAATAGTTGCCTTAATGTTTACCTCACGCAGAACTTAATACTTAAGAATTCTTATGCTCAAGATGAGATGGTCTTTGGAATTGAGAATTTTGGTCCTTGAGGGTTTCTTAGAAAATGAATTCAAATCATTGTATACATGATTCCCATCTTCACAAAAGGTTTGATAATTTCCTTTTTCTAATTTTGATGTGTGAGAATATAACAAGTATCCTCTACACTGCCACTCAGAAGTTCTCACGATAACATATCTATGTTGGCACTTTGACCTCCAAGTTCAAATCTTAAAAGCTGTGAAAAATCAACATCTGTTGCTTATAAGCCATAAAGTTGGTGACAGTCTTTTTCATCACTCTGGAGTACCTTAAAAAAGCTGCCAAAGCTAGGAATAAAAACTTAGTTTCCAGCTTGAAGTGAAGAATGAGAAACAACATCACAGTTTAACATGGAGGTATTCAGAATGAGATGTTTTATGATACATGGAGGGAAAATATGAAGGAAACATAGCACCTGTTTAAAGAATTTGGGTTTCACTCAAAATAACTTGATATTCTAGCTCTTTTTTTTCCTGACCCTTCTTCCCTGATGCTTCCTGAGGCTTAGATATAGGAAATGTAATACAGATATATCCACAGAGGCTGGGCTCCAAACTACTTATTGATCTCTTCATCATGTCCAGGTGTGGCGTTCTGTGATAGTCTCCATTTATTATAAAGACAGGTGTCTTGAATGAGGGTTGTTAGCTATACTCATCTCTGGTATTGAGTTTTCACATATACTGATCTAGCAAAGGGACACAGTAGATCTTATATAAATGCCATGGTCTGACTAGCCTCAGGAAGTTCACCAAGTTTTCAGGAGCAGATATGATTTCCTTTCTTATTTTGAATGGGTTTTTAATGCATTTGAACCACAGTTGGCTACCACTGAGATGCAGATCCCATTTCTCACACATTTAAGGAAATCTTATTATTCTGGTAATTGTCATGTTTCATGAGTGTTTTGACTAGTTAGGGCTACTTAATTGCTGCAGATACTTAGCAGCTTGTGTAGTATTTTCTGGTATCATGGAAGATATTCAGTGACTGAGTCCTGAAACTAAACACCAGTTTCCAATAATCAAAACCCTTTATTGGCTGCACTGCTAACCTGTCCAATCAGGACTTACCAACTTACCCTAACAGATACTTCTCCTTAAAAACCCACTCACAAATAATAATAATAATAATAATAATAATAATAATAATAATAATAATAATAATAATAATAAGAAGAAGAAGAAGAAGAAGAAGAAGAAGAAGAAGAAGGAGAAGAAGAAGGAGAAGAAGAAACACTTCTGTTTTTTTTTTCTGTCTGGTTTTGAAGGATTTAGAGGCAACCATTTGTTTGCCTGTCTTGGGTAATAAATCTCTTTTGTGCTGAGAATTTTGTGTCTAGGTGTGTTCTGAGTCTACTTCTATGGGTCTGCCAGGGAACACGCACCTTAAGACTTGCATGCACACACAAATATTGTCGAAATGGACTGAAAAACAACACTTATTTGAAGAAATAATGAAAAGACAGTAACAACAATAACAAAAAGCAACAACAACAAAACCACACAAATAAAACAATCAGGAAAAGAACAAAAGTCTGAGAGAATAACTAATTTACAAGGGAAAGAGAAAATGAGAGACTAAAATGTAGAAAATAAGAAATGGCAGAAGGAGACCTAACCTCCTACAGATTCATATTCTCCCAGGACATCTGCCAGATTTGGCACAAAGTGGAAGATCAACTGTGAGGGCCAAAGTCCACTGCTAGGAGCCATAAAAACTGCAAAGGTAGATACAGCTTGGATGGGAGAAAACACCAAGTGCCAGTCTCAGGAAGGCACCAGATGGTCAAGTTTTAAGTAAGAAGGGAAACAGTTTAAAAACATGTGAAAGCCCAGCAATATTTCTTTATTTTGTCTTTTAAAAATTTACTTAACTGAGTGAAAAGAATGCCAAGAAGAGAGCAAAATTTTAAAGCTCAAAAATGACATGTCATGATTTCCACAATGTTCAATAGGCAAAAATTGGTATTTACAATTCAAAATCATTTAGGACAAATAACCATCCTAAGTTCTATGCTGGAATCCAACAATGAATTGGAATAATGAAAATAAGAGGTTCTCATGAGATTATCATGAAGTTAACCATCCACGTTCTGGCACAATCCCTAATCAAGGTTAATGATTTCTCTGCCAAATCAGGGAGTGCGAAGGCTCTTTAAAAAGTGGCATCATTCAGAGGACCAAGAGCATACCATAGGCTGTAAATGTTTCCTTGTGGCAGGAAATTCCATAAAGCATCCCTTAAAGAGATACACATATTGCCAAAGAGATTCGTTAGTCAATGTGAAACATGAGTGGAAAATAAATAGTAAACAAAAATGTCTAAAGAGTCATTTATAAATTAAACAAATAGGAGATGACCATATTAAAAAAAATTGAAGGAAAATCCTAGGCAATATCTCAGATTAAGTGATTTTTATATCCTTTGTTGTGGATTTTAAAGTGAAAATTATAGAAAAGAGATGGACTAAAGTGAAAGTTGTGAGAGGTGCCAGAAATGGAGAAGCCTTTTCCAAACTCCTTGGGAAATTAAGGTTCAAGTTGTTATGCTTGTGTTTTTAAGAAAAATATAAAAAACGTGAGGAATAAATGAAATCCTTGCACAATGCTGCTGGCATTTACATGGGAGATATTATGCTCTGAAAGATTATGTACATTTAAAGACATATATTCAGATTCTAACACAGAGTGAATGGCATTAGAAAGATTGAGTTCTCATACTTAGAAAGAAGCCTAGAGGTACCTTCACTTCTTCTGCATAGCTGGATTTTATTTAACACTACACGTGGACAGTGGTTGCTGAGTTGGGGAGGATCAATTTCTCCAAGGAGGTACCACCAAATATGCTTTCCAGTTATAAGTTTGGGACATGTATGCATGCAAGTAATGTTACATAGACTAAGGAGGCTGAATATTCATCTACACAGCCCATCTAAATACACATATGTGCACCTGTGGCATTTCAGTGCTTTAGCTTAAAATGAAAAGAGCAAAATAATCATGAGAAACTAGCAGAGTCTCCAATTGTCAAAGAATGTTTTGAAATGCATTTTTAAATGACAATTTTATTATTTTAAGAGTTTTATGCTGTGTATTTTGATCATAATTACCCTGTTCTCCCACAACCCCTCCCAAATACTCCCCAGCTTCCTGACCACCCAAATTTATTATCTTTATTCTTGATATATTTAAACTTTATTATTATTTTTTCTTATTTTGCATATAAATTCCAGTTCCTTCTCCCTCCCATCTTCCCATGACGCTGGAACCCCCATCCCATTCCCCACCTACTCCACAGGAAGTGTGAGGCATTCCAGGAGGAATCATCAAAATCTGTCAAGTCCTTTGGGGTAAATCCTAGGACCTCCCTTATGTCTCTAGGTTAAGGAAGTATCCCTCCATAGGGAATGTGCTCCCAAAGTCCTTTTGTGCACCAAAGAAACATCCTGGTTCTACTGTCAGAGGTCACTTAGGCTGCCCAGGCCTTGTAATTGAGACCTATGTTCAGGAGGTCTGGGTACTATTCACACCACCAGAGAAATTAGGATACAAGGAGGAACTTAAGAGATTCATACAGAAGGGGAAAAGGACAAGATCTCTTGATCATATTGGGATGGGGGGGCGGTGACTGGAGAGAGAGTTAGGAGAAAGAGAAGGGGAGGAGAGAAGTATATCTTCATTTCTTAAAAAAATTCATTGAAATAGCCAACTGTTTTGTGTGATGACCTACCTTAGTGTGCAGCTTATCCAGAGGCTGCATCATTACAGAAATCTGATCGTGCATTTCTCAGCAGCAATCACCTAACAATAGCTCCTCATCTTAAGGTAGGGCTACCTGCCCATAGTCTTCATGCTGCAAGTCTGTCTGGTTGGAGCTTATGTAGTACTTGCTTATGATATCACATCTGCAACGAGTTCCTGAATCTATTGTGTCAGGAAAATAATATTCACATGTAAGGGAAAATGTGGTGTTTATGTTTCTAAATCTGTGCTACCTCATTCAGAATGATTATTTCCTCTTCCATCCATTCACCTGAATATTTGATAATTCACTTTACTTATTACATAAATACTATTCTAGTGTATAAATCATTACATTTTTATTTTTTATTCATCAAAAGCTGGAAAAGGTTCTACCACATGATCTAACTATAAAACTCTTGCGCGAGCGCGCACACACACACACACACACACACACACACACACACACACATATTTATATATGGATAGAACATTACTTTGTGGATCCTTGTTCTTTCATGTGTACAGATTCTCTATTCCCAATGCTGAATGAAAATAAAAATAGCATAGCTGTCAATCCAATGTATTAATATTATTATTTTTATACTTAAAAAGTTGTACCTGATACGGTATAGTACATTCCTTTAGTCTAAAATGTAGAAAACAGAAGCAAGTGGATCTCTATGAGTTTGATGCCAGTTTTGTCTATAAAGTTAATCCCACGTTAGCTGTAGGACCATAGAGAGGTACATTTTCCAAAATGTACAAAACTACAAAAGATCAGTATAGTTAAATGTTGTGTTTCTCTCTTACATAATTTTAAAAAAATGAGTCCTTTAGCTTAACAATAGTAAATTCTAAAAACATCAAACTTGAAGTACTATATTAACAACAAGAACAACAAAAATCTGAGAATCTCTTTTACGTACCAATAGGCTTAATAGTGTGAGACTCAAAATTAACATTGAGAACAAATACCACATTTGAATAGGAATTCACTACACTCTTTCATGTGAATTGTTTGTACTTCTATGCCTGTGTGCTTGTATTTGAGTTGCCCTTCATCAATATAAAGAGAAAATAGTAGCTGATATTTTCTTTCTAATGAATAAATGGTGATTACTTTTGGTTTATGATTCTGAATTCTCAAGTCCAGGATCATAAATCATCCCAGGTTATAGACGATAGCAGATGTGCTTGTGGTACATTCCAGAATCAATCTCTATTATCATGAGGTAAAAAGGAGAGGGGAGAAGGATCAGGGGAGAAAGAAAGACATACCCCTTGAGTGTACTTTTTGTGTGGTTATTAGAATCATGCAAGATGAATGCTGGAAAGGAATATGCCCATAGAGTTATAAAAAATGCATATTATTTCCCAAGGTCCAGTTGAACAAAAATGTCATGGACAAAACTTATAGTATACAAAAGTAAGTAATCTACACTTGTAGATACCTTTATAAAATTTATTTTAAAAATAACTGTGCAAGCCATTTCCTTACTCTTGTGCACTTCTCAGCAGAATGGAGAAATTCATGCCAAAAGCTATGGAAACATTTCTTAGGTTACTCAGAATATGTGAACATTAATAATTCTTGATAATTTAAACATTAAATTAAGGATGTTTTTGTTAATACAGGTTAGTAACAAGCTCCCTTGTGGCATTTTCATACTTACACATATTTCAACATCATTAATACAAACTCCTTGTGAACATTCCATCTTATTATGAACAGGACCTTTCTTTTCCTCTGACTTGAATTTTGTGTGACGAATGGAAGCCTGAAGACTAATGGTTTTGTTACATGGTAGTTGATTTCCCAGGACATTGCTCTGAAAAAGAAAATGACATTTGTAGAAAATGAAGCCATAGCTCATTAAGGAATATAGTGCACAATTAAGTTAAAAAAAAATTTAAAAAGGCAGCAGGTCACTCCAAGTCTTTATACGAATCCTGTAGCAAGTGCTGCTGAACTTCACAGAACTACATTTGTATTAGGTTTGATAACAGTGACAAAAAGCTGCATAAGCTGCTCTCTTGTTAGTAAAATCTTCAACTATGATAAAACTGTGAACAAAGTAGTTCATTTAGGAGCGTCTTCTCTTTAAGTTAAAAAGATAGCATGATATAAAATACTGTTAAATCACTTTTTTCCCTATGTATTTGGCAGTACTGACCCAATTAGTGTGATTCTAATTTATTTATTTTTATTTTTTAGCTTTTGCCGTTTACAGACTCAATCTGATCATAATCAGTTGCTTTTAATAAGTGTAATTTATTATTATAAGTGCTTTTCTCCTGATTCATTGCAAAATAACAACATAATAAAATTACTATTGGAAGATTTTTATAAGTATATGGTACAGTAATGATAATGCATTTTTAAAAAATTATCCTTATGTCATATTTACTTTTTTCAGCAGATTGTTAGTAAATATACAAATGTATCCTCCATAGAAAATAATAGCTACAGAACATAAAATCATTCACTATTGTATTAGCAAATTATAAATAGTCAAGTTTGTATATGTCAGTTAAAATTTAAATTTGGAGGGTATTTTTTTAAAACTAACAAACTTTCTTAGCAAAGCAGCTTAAGGAATTTATCATGGTTAAGGTTTTAGAAATTTTAGTTCATCATCATGTAAACGCAATGGTGACACACAGCATGGGTATCAAGAGTTAGAGAGAGAACCACCAGGCTGATCTATTTTTTAATATTTTGTTAATTAATTAATTATTTTTTCCAGGTCAATCACAGTTTCACCACTTTCCCTCCTCTCTTACCAGGTTCCCTACCCCAACCTCCCCCTAATTCTTCCTCTTTCTCTTCAAAAGAGGGCAGGCTCCCATGTATATCAGCTAGCCATGGATTCTCAGATTGCAGTAAGACAAGACACCTCCTCTCGTATTTGTGTTGGGGAAAGCAACCCATTTGGAGGAAAGGCCCAAAAGCAGGTAACGGAGTCAGAGATAGTTCCTGTTGCCACTCTTAAAAGTCCCACAAGAAGACCAAGCTACAAAACTGCAACATATATGCAGAGGGCCTATGTCAGTGCCATGCAAGATTCCTGATTTTCATTTCAATCCATGTGAGCACACAGGAGCCCAGGTTATTATATTCTGTGGGGATTTTTTTGTGATGTCCTTGACCCCTCTGGCTTCTCCAATGCTTATTCCCCTTTACACAAGATTCTCCGAGGCCCACCTAATGTTTGGATGTGGGTCTCTGCATCTGTTTCCATCTGTTACTGGATGATGTCATTCTGATGACAACGGGGCTAGGCACCAATCTTTGAAAATAACAGAGTATCATTAGAATCTTTTCATTGACTTTCTTCCTTCCTTCCTTTCATTCATTCTTTCTTTCTTTTTAATTTCCATTTCACGGATCATCTCTCAGTACCAGTATGAGACTGGTATTCCTCCCATCAATAAATCACAGATTTACCCATTTCCTGCAGAATTACTGACTACTGATGGGTTTGGAGGAAAGACAATCACTGTATTCAGTAGTTACTCACTGGCTACCCATCTTCTTTCAATGAATATTTCCAAGCTCAGGGTTACACAAATAGCCCTGGTTGAATTCAGCAGCTACAAAACAAAATAAAAGGTATGAATGTTAGGAAGCAACTTGCAGGAGTTGAATTACAACTGGTTGAATTACAAGAGAGACATGAGAGAATGGGCATGGGAGTAATCTGAATACATTATATATAGGTTAGGAATATCAAAAATAAATTTAATTAAAGTTATAATAAAATTACAGACAAAAAAGAATGGTTTTCTTGTTTGCTTATAGCTTGAGACAGGATCTCCTATAAACCCTATATAAGTCTTCTTCAAAAATGTGCTCTTTCTGATTCAGTATCATGTAAGACAGGGCTCCAGGTGCAAGGCATCACACCATGCTTTTTAATATATATCTTTATTTTAAATAGCTGCTTGTCACAAAATCAGACATTTTCCGTTTTTAGCTAAGCTCCAGCTAAATGGAAACAGAGGTAGCTGTTCCCAGGATTTCCTCCAACATATGCTTTATTTCAACATTTTGTGGGTAAGCAGATTATTTTGGTTTTGCAGGTAGATTATATGTAACCAAATGTTCAACCCTACATTAATATTATCATATAAGTAGAAATTATGTGCCATTGCTAGCAAGTGATACTAAATCTAAAACTAAGATTTAAGGCTGATCTACTAACGAGATAATTTAAATTTTTTAAACTAACCACTGATGATTCTGAAACAGCTTAAGGTTTTCTATTGCAGAATGTAAATTTCAGGACACACGGTAATCCCAAAAATCTTAACCTATGTTTTCCATATACTGTTTTGTATATCTCTCTCCTACACTGTGAGCAAGACTGACTTATGACTTACTTTGAATCACTGTATTCTACATATATGCTGAGGGTCTTATTTCTTCATTCTTCTGTTGTAAATTGACAAGACATAACCTGCATGATTCCTTCTTTCAGAATTCAGACTTGTCAATTTTGTTCTTTTCTTAATCTCCTTCCCTCTCTTTCTTCTCCACTCTCTTCTCTTCTTTCCTCACCCCTTCTCTCTCCTTTGCTTTGCAATATGTATCTATGAGCTCTGTGTGGTTCAAGGGTTTCAACTTTAAATGTTCACCTTAGTGAAGCAGCATCAATGGGCCAAGACTGTCACTTCTGCAATCACAGGTCAATTTTCATGCCCCTAATGTGTGAAAAAATAACCACCATAATATTTGGCTTTTCTGAGTTTTAATATAATATCTATAAATAGGAGCTAGAATAATTTGTTGGGTATTTGTTTGGAAAAATAATTTAAGTACAATAGCATATTTCTTAAAGTAATTTCAGAGTATAAGTAGATTTTAGAAAACTAATAGAATATTTTGGTATTGGAAGACACACAAATTTTTGTAGGCAACTTATTTTTTTTGAATACTCTGTTAAACTCCAGTCTGTCACCTGACAAAAATACAAAGCAGAATTAAAAAACTCTAAGTATTTTAAGGATTGAGATAACAAAAGGGTATACAGGAACTTCAGTATGGTTACCAGTTTGATTATCGTGAAATCCAATTTAGAAATGAAAAGAAGCAAAGAATACAGTGTTGCATTAGAGAGGGGAGGATGTAGATAATGTTAATATTCCTAGGATGGGGAAGAGTGATTCTAATATTAAATCAGGTAAAAGGAAAGGAACACTGGTTTCTAGACAAATTCTCAAGAGTCTGTAGCAATCTTCAAGGAATTTAATTCTTTTATGTGAAGAATAAATTTTTCTCAGACTGGGTTGTACATGATTTAATGAATCACATTCTAACCAAATATTATTAAGCTGTGTTTTCTTTGATAAGAGCTATGGATTATGCTGAGTTCTAAGAAAGAAATCAGTCTTATTGTTCCTACAGAGAGAGAGGTACAGCCATAGGAAGTTGATATTTGCTAGACAGAGAGAATAGCGATTTTGTTTTGTTTTGTTTTGTTTTGTTTTCAAGACAGGCTTTCTCTGTAGCTTTGGATCATGTCCTGGAACTCACTCTGTAGACCCTCCTGGCCTTGAACTCAAGAGATCACCTTTCTCTGCCTTCCAAGTTCTGTGATTAAAGGTGTGCATCACCACTGCTCTGTAAGAATATATATACTTTTATAATGTATGGGTACTGGTAGGTTTTTCAAGCTTCAATGGATTGCCCCATTCCCATACAAGTATGTACAGGACTAATTAGACTGAGTAGGTTATTTTAAAAAAAATAGATCTAAAATTTGGAAGTTGTGTGTTGAAGAGAAGAAATTGTGGATGGTTATGACTTTTTTTTCTAAATTGAATATACATATGGAATTCTCAAATAAAGACATATTAATGTTAAATTTTACAATGTTCTGCTACAATAAATGGAGCTTAAGGAATTTTTAGTAAGAGCAAAGAAAGATTGATAAAGGCGAATAAAACCAGACTCAATAATCTCAATGTGATCTAGACATTATTAGTGTTCTATATATGACATGCTAGTAGTTTACAGATTTAATTTAAAATTAATTACTACATCATGATCTGAATAAGACAAATAGTTAACACACTAGTATGCTTGAGAAAGTCCAAGAAGCTTCTATTCTCCAAAAGAATTTTAAGCAATTATGAGGGATGCTATGAGTGGGAGAAATGTTCCTCCCCAGAGAAAATCACACTATTTGGTTATCCTGTACCAAGTGTTTAGTAACATTATCCAGATTGAATAGGTTGTTCCTATGAATTTGGGATAATTACTGGGAGATTCCTTAAGTTTAAAACAGAGTGAGGAGTTAGGAAAGGAAAAAAGAAAATGATGTAATCAAAATTTAAAACTAAGAAGGAATTGTTAAATATTAAACAAATTCCCAATTTTGTAGTTTTATTCATATTTATGTGCTCCTGTATTTTGGTATTTTCAGGCTCTGATGGATTTTTATTATTGTTTTGTTTATATGTATGTCAGTTTTGTAACAAAAGTAATTTCAGCAAAGAAGGAGGGGTACATCATTTGAATAAAGGTGTTCCAGGTGCTGTAAACATTTTAAATGACTTAAAGATGCTGAATTACAGTTCAGACAATAATTGTAGGTGATGTGTGGAGATGAGTATTTGTATGTGAAGTAGAAAACCAGTGCTGAAGTAATTCAACCCTTTGTTTGATTGGTTCCACCATTCTTGGCTGTGAGCAAATCCCTTTGGAATGCTAAAAGCCCTAATGAAGGCTATGATTAACTAGTTACATTTTCATAACAGAGGTCTAATTATAAGTTTAGACATTCCCTGCCTCACAAAGAAAGAGTCATTGCTGTTGACAGCTGCATAGGCTATAAAAGCTAGAAATGACTAAGGAAGAGAATTTGAAACAGCTGTGACATTGTCAGGGTAAAACCCCGTCGTTTCCCTTATGTGAGGTGAGAGAAGATGTGTCATTAAGTACACAACACAACGCATCCTTATGTGATCACGCACCAGTCCTCATAGGTTGCAAAATTATAACTGACGATTTTTTTGACAATGTCTACAAACTTCTGGAGTTTTAAATAGAAAGAGAAATATAGCAACAACAAAAGTTTCCTTGAAAAATATCTATGCAAATTTTAGTTTATTAGATGAGTAAGGTAGAACTATAATATGGCATTACCCATTTTGTATTTATCCAGGCTTTCAGACATGTTTTGAACATTTTCCTCTTCCTTCATCCAACTCTTTTCCAATCCATGTCCCTTCCCCCACCCACTCAAGTTGCATCTTTTTGTTTTGTTTTGTTTTTAATCCTTCAAAAACAGTTTTGTGCTGTCCCAATATTCTTGGGTGTAGTCATTTACTGGAGAATAGCCAGCTCCCAAGGGATACACACTTAGACAAAATAGTCCACTTTCCCAGTGGTTAGTAATTGTCAGTGAGTCCTCATCTTGGAGTGGGATTACCCATCCAGCTCCTTTCTTGCATTGGTTTTGTCAGTTTTGTTACAACTGCTATGAGTTCATGTGTGTGGCTCATTTTATATATGCAGAAGATATTTTCTCTCCAACTCAGTCTCTTATATCCTTACTTCCCCTGTTCCAAATGGATCCCTGAGTCTTGCAAAGATGTGCATGACATTTATGTTCCCCTTTAGGGTTAACTGTTCTTTCTGTATTATTTTAACTTCCACCCCTTGGCCATTTGTGGGTCACTATGATCATCACAAACTACTGCAATAGAAGCCTCTCAGATGAGAGATGAGAGATACATTGATAGGTGGATGTAATGCTGTCATCATGAGTAAGTTTATTGTATGTTACTTAGTCACATAATAGTAGTAGTTATTCTCCTAGGGACTTCAGCCTTTCAAGGAAAGGTTTATTAGCCAGAAGATGATGCCAGGTATACTGTCATCCTGTGGAATGTGTTTTAGATCCAGTCAGAAAGTAGTTAATGACTTCTATATTTTAAGGGCCAAAGATTACCCAGAGAATAGAGAGCCTTGGTGCTAATACTAAAATACTTAGTTTGATATCTGGCCCCCTCGAGATGGAATGTGAAAACCGATCCGTACAGATTATACTCTGGTCTCTATGTACAAATATGAATACACAGACAGGCAAACACACACATATTCTCTCTCTCTCTCTCTCTCTCTCTCTCTCTCTCTCTCTCTCTCTCTCTTTCTCTCTCTCTCTCTCTTTCACACACACACACATGAGTGCGAGAAATATTTTAAATTGTGTTTCATATTTTCATTAGAAATTTGCAATGAACTGAATATTGTAAATGGAGTTCTTGTTGGTTTAAATAACAAACACCCAGAATCACACATAGAGGAAAATGCTAAGAAAATAGAGAGAAGGAGCAATCCACCCACACACCTTACCTCCTTAGCATCTCAGCAGACAAGAGAACAAGTTCCTTTTTTTCCCTGTACATATTCTGTTTCCACCCAAATACTTCACTTCCTGTCTATCTGAACAGACCTCCAGACCTCTATGGTTAGCTAGTAGCAAGCTCCATTCTTTGACCTTTAGACAGGCTTTATTTGAACAAGCAAGATATCATCACAGAATATGCCAGGGGATTCATGTGTCCAAGAGCCCAAGTCACTGGGTAGGCCTCTTTACTACATGTGAAGATATATAAGAAGTAATGCTGAGACTATGTGAGGTGAGTAAATGGCTCCACAGTTAATAGCACTGGCTGATTTTCCAGAGAAACTGGGTTCAATCACAATACCTACCTGACAGCTCACAATTGTCTATAGTCCCAGGTTCCAGATGCCCTTTTTTGTTACTTTTATAGAAGAAAACCTAAGAAAGACATTGCTTTAGAATAAGATGATAGCAAGATAAAGTAGTTGATAATGGGCATCTGCCACACAAACCTAGGACCTTATTTAATCCATGGAGCCCAAAGGAAAGATTGAAGATAATTGCCTCAACAAAAATATCCTCTGACCCCTACACACATGCCATGGAATATATGCCCTCCCATGCATTATGCACATACTACACGATTAAAAAAACAAATTCAAATTTCAAAGATATGAAATGAAAACAGAATGATTTTAAATAACAAAACAAAAAAACAATCTAGCCTTCATCGAAAAACTGAGACAACATTATAGGATGGAACCATGGTGTATGTATAGCCAACAGATCATTGATAAGTAAATGAGTTTAGCTGTCACCTAGAGTTAAATGAAAACCAGGAGAGAAACTCCACCCCACTAGAAAGTAGAGGGTGAGGAGTGAAAAAAGCTATTCGGGCTTCTTATATTTGACACAATGTCTGCTACAAACAAAATAAAAGTTTATGGCAAGGGCAAAATACTCTCCTGGGCAATTTAGAGATAGCCAGGTAGGGCCTACCTCTAATCTTTGTATAGCCTGGGTGGCATGTGTGCCATATGTTTCAGGGTGACAGGGTTAGCAAAGGATACATTTCATGTCTGCTCTTCAGAGAGGAACCTCGCCTAACAGAGCTGCAGGGCAAGGCTATTTTCCAGGTATGACTGTAGAGCTGTAAACTAGAACACTTGAAAGGCAAACCCTGGGGTAGCAGAAAATTGCCCTCAATACTGAAAATCTCTGTGTTTGCTTGCTCCAGCCCTCAACCTTCCTTCCGCCCTGCTTATCTACTTTCAGAATGAACCTCACCCTAGGTCTGCCCCACTACTTAACGCAGAAGAAATTGTGTTGGGTGTTACAGCTTTACATCTGGAAGAGACATTTGCTTCTGGAATAATTATACCTCAAAACTTACTTGTGTTTAATTTAAATTAGATGCAAATGCAGTTCATGGTTTTTAATGGTAGAGTTCTTGCTGGGGTGAGTTTAGACTCCGTGAACATTTTTGATAAGGAGCATTCACTTTACATACTGAGGAAAACATGTATGCTTGGATTGCACTGTGTAATGTGTTCAATGTAATTAAATCGCCTTGCCTTCAAAGATCGGTATGCTTGAACATGAATGCTAAAGTGATAGCATCTTGGGTTAAACACTTGGGGAAGTTTTTTATATCAGGGAGGTAATGAGTGAGATTATTGTGCAGGCCAGGATATTAGAGAGCTGGGTACCTCTCTTTTAGCTTGTGAGGTACAGCAGGAAGGTGGTTCCCTGAGACCCTAGGAGAAATGACTCACTAGCATTCAAAGCCTTATCCGAGACCAACAGCCTTAGAAGTATGAGAAATTAATGTTTCAGTCCTTCATTTATAATATGTGGTTATTTTGTTCCATTAGTCTTAGACATATATCAATGGGACAGCTTAGCAAAATACTGTTAAATACATAATACACTGTGCCATTTGGCTTCTTTGTTAAAATTTCAATGAAGATTTCAATTTTTAATTGAAACTTGGAGTTCTGAAATTGGAACGAAGCAATTCCAATAAATACCTTTGTCGATTCAAAAATAACAACAAAATAAAAGAGAAAGACGTAGCACCTCGTCACTTTGTTTTCAAAATTTTATAATCATTAAATAAATACATATAGAAAAATCAACAGGCATCACACCATAAGCCTGCCCTTCTGTTCTAATTTAACAAAGTTGGCAGAGCCAGGGGCAAGTCTGTTCAGATGCTGGTTTGGCCAATGCAATATAAACAGAAGACTCTTTCATTTCAGATAATTCTAAATTATATATTATTTTTCTTTTATAATATCTGAGCTCAGTAAACAGTGCCAGATTAATGGCAATTTTCTATTGCTATGTCCCAAGCTTCAGCTTCCTTTTGTAGAAAGAATTGCCATTGACTGACTGGGAGTCAGGCTGGTTACATGTCCTCAGAACCATGGATTATCTCTTTCTTTTGACAAAGCAAATAGATTCTTTGGATAAGCACAATCACAGGCAATTCAGTAGTTATTCACCTAAATAAAATATAGTAATAGAAAAGTTATTCTACTTCAACCAAATAAGGAGAAGAGTTATCAACAGAGACTGGAATTTATAAGTAGGGGAGTGAAATAGCTCAGTCTTACATGTAAAAGAAGTGAAGAGGCAGCCCCACTTGGCACAGATTGAAGTGTGAATAAAGAACTCGCCACAACTAAGAATCTAAGCAATAGTGGAGTGGCTACCTTAAATGCTCTTCCCCTATAATGAGATTGATGACTACCTTAAATGTCATCACAGAGCCTTTACCTGGTAGCTGACAGAAGCAGAAGCAGAGATTCACAGCTAAGCACTGAGCCAAACTCCTGGAATCCAGTTGCAGAGAAAAAGTAGTGGTGAGCAAAAGGGTCAACACTAGGCTGGAGAAACCCACAGAAACAGCTAATCTGAGCAATGGGGAGATCATGGACCCTGTCTGACAGCTGGGAAACTAGCATAGGACCAACCAAGACCCTCAGAATGTGGTTGTCAGTTAGGCGGCCTGTGCAGTCTATAGGCCATCTGTTGGTGAATCATTATTTATCCCTAGTGTAGGAATGGACATTGGGAACCCACTCCCCATAGACGAATACTCTCTCGGCCTAGACACAAGGGGGAAAGCCTAGGCCCACCCCCAAATGATGTGACAGACTTTGTTGATTCCCCATTGAATGCCTCACCATTCCTGGGGAGCAGAAAGGGAATAGGATGGGGGGTCTGTTGGGGCATAGGAGGATGAGGGGGAGAGGAACTGTGATGATATATAAAAATAAGATTGTTTCTAATTTAAATTTAAAAAATTATTTAAAAAATAAAAATAAAAAAACTAACTTAAGTAGTGCTGTATTTAACTGTGCTTCCTAGGGTTAGACCTAGAAAGCTCTACAAATTGCTATTTCAGTACACAGTACATTTGGCAGTGGATGTAGATAGAAGTCTCAAACCTCCTGAGATTAGAAAAGTGATAATATCAAAACTTGCAAAATATGCTCTAAATGCTTGCTTCAAATCTGGGAAACAATTGAAAAGCAATCTTTCAAAGAATACCTTCTTTTCATTGTCTGTACTTAACAAATTTCTTAATAGAATACAGGGAAATGTGGGCATGGTAAATAACAGTGAAACAAAAAAAATTCAAAATCTTGGAAAACTGAACTCTGGATCCAAAAAATAAGTCAAGAAACTTTAACTATTTTTGATTAATCTATAGATATACATAGAGTAGAGAAATATATATAAAGAGATGATAGATGACAAATAGGTGATAGAAAGATAGATAATAGATGAAGAATGTGATAAATTCAAAGAAGTGTTTCAGTCAAAAATAAAAATCATGATTAGTAACAAAAGGTGATATCATCATTGAATAAAATTGTTGCTTTTCTAGGACTATGTGAAGGAAACCTTTGGCACTGAGCCAGATTTAAGCTTCATGAAATATAAGGTATTTTAACTATTTGTGAGAAGGAAACTGGTTAAGAAATTAAGTTATAAGGTGGAGAAATCTTTTTAAAACAAGCTATTTTGCAAGTTGTCTGATGAAGTTTTACTTATTTTGAAAGCTGGAGAATAAAATACTTTGATTTGAATTATTTACTACAGAATTTATTCAAGGTTTATATGCAGGGAAGAGAGTACAGGAGAAAGGAGAGAGAGAGAGAGAATACAAATATCAGATTTTATTCAGAAAATCACTGTAAACAACATATTTCAAAAGATTATAAGAAAAGGAAGAATTTTGTGAAACAGTCAGAAAGAGGTTAGCATTTAAGCATGACTGAGAATCACTGGCAGGAGAGTGGTGAAGTACCATGGAGATGAATTCTAAGCAGTCAATGGCTAAGACAGGCCAGAGAACCATATAGCCTAAGGGGAATGCTTATATTTTATTCTGAGTGCAATGGGAATCTTATAGCAAAAATAATAGTATCGATGATGTATTGTGGAAATATCAACCTGTCATGGCTATTTTATGAAACAATGCTTTGGAAATAGAGAGGTAAGAAAGGAGAAACTATAATGACTTTTTCCATATGAGATACTAATGAGCAAGGGGATGATAGAAAGCAGAAAACATAAATGCTTGTAGACAAAATAGAAAAATATAGGTAGGAGAAGAGCCTAAATATATTTGATGAGGTATACATAGAATGAAAAATGCCCCCAAATCCTCTTGCCTCAAAAACAGGATAAAGTATTACAATTTATTTTGATATAGATCTATTTAGTGGAGGAAAATATTTGGGGAGAAAAATGAATATGTTGACTTAGTAAGTGCTTATAGCATGTGATATCAGAGATCTCAAATAGGAATTGAGATAAATAGAATTGAAAGTCAGAAGAAAAATCGAAGAAAAACAGGAAAGAGAAGCAGGTTGGGAAGGTGGGGGAGAGGAAGAGGAGGAAGGCAGAAAAATACAGAGATTATTATCAAAGTCACCGACAACATACCAATGAAAGTAGCTTGGCACTGTCAGGAGGGTAAGAACAGAAATGAACCACAGGACAGCTACATGCCTGTGAGGTACAAAAATGGGGAGAACAACTTGGTAAAGTAATGAACAAGCATCCCAGGGGAAGACTGAAGAGCTTCCCTCAAGGGATGTTCAAGATTAGTGTAAAAAGAACAGATAATTGAGTATATCAATTGTTTGACTTTTAAAAAAATGAAGTGAGAGAAATTACCAATTGATTTTTCAGTAAGACATTGAGCAAACACACACATAACAGGAAGTAAATTCAGGCAGTGATAGACAGAAAGATTAATGGCAGATTCACAAGTTAAAATAGTGTTTGGGTGGCAAAATTCCTGAGAAATATATCAATAACTAAAAGCAATGAAAAGAGACAGAAGATTTAAGTCAATGTCAATGGCAATTTTTAATTTACCACCATCATCATAATTATATTTTAGATTGATTTTTTAGATGTTCTATAATGATCTTTCGCGTTGGTTAGGAGAATGCAAAAAAAAAAAGTATTAGAGGCTACTTTTGAAGGAATGTAGCATGTAATGTTAGAACAGATAATGAATTTCCATTGTGGAGAAAATTAATTGTGAAACCACACAATGGTTCACCAATTACCAAACAAAGAACAAAGTGCAATTAACTGATCAAGAGCATGGTGGTTGAGCTCTGATGCCATCTTGGCTTCTGCATTAAAGTTCTAGGATTTCTCCCTGTTCTATCACAGATGGTAACTGAGACAGGAGCAGTGTTATTTAGGACCACTCCTAGAATAAAAGAAAGTCTTACTGATCTTGGATATTTCACACAACTTTCCTTCCCTTCATTCACATAGAATGGAAGTATACTAGGATGTCAACATTCACATAGAATGGAAGTATACTAGGATGTCAACTTTCTCTTCATAACCTTTCACAAAAAACCTGGAATACATTTTAATAAATATCCTGTCTGCATTGGAGTTGTTGTGGAGTGACTTGAGAAAATAAATAACAATCAGTTATAATAAGCAGAAAGGTGATTTCAAACACAGTTTCTAGATATGTACTCAGTTTGAAGAAGGTCCAGAGCTCCCTAAGTAAAAGAATGACCAAGTCCTAAAGCATCACATCTCTCTTTGCAAAAATTCTACTTTTGAGATTGCTGCTGTATGAGTTATTTCTTGTAAGTAATGAACAAACATCTTTTCACTCCAGATTGGGCACAAAGTACATAGCAAAGTAACAATGCCATCCACATTCTACTTGGAATAATAATCAGTATAGTTACCCCCCAAAGTAGCCTTATCATACAGTTTTACCCCAAGATGGATGACAAGTCTCTAAAAGGTCCATACTCTACTTTAGCACCTCCCAAATCTAGGATATGGCATGCATCCTGGTAACAATGCATATATCTGGAAGGAGTGAGTGGTATGATGTGGTGGGCAGATCTCAGGGAGTTGCCTAGTTACCCTTTCTGCACTCTTAAACAGGGTTGAGAGTAGCTGCATGTTGTCATAACTGCCCAGATGAAGACGGTAATGGCTATTTTAATTAGATAGCAGTACACTACAACATTAGTGTTGCAGCTATAGCTTTTGAAGATGGCTCAAGTACTCTATGATAATATTTTTTTCAAGAAAGTAAGTCCAGAATCTTTACAAGGACAAAAGGTACTAAGGGCAAGTTTGCAAATTCTTACACGATGTTATTTCAACTTTTAGCAAGGTTTCATACTTTAACCACGTAAGATTGCTAAAAATTAAATATACAAATACAAAAATAAATTATTGAAAATTAATCATACATTTGAAAATTGAATAATCTCAAGATATTGTCAAACATTTAGTTCAATTTTCTTGTCTCCTCTCTTCTTGGAGAGTTGGCAGTAATGTAACCTATACACCATACCTCTGTAAATGAAGAAGCACGTCACTCTCAAATTCCAAGAAAGGTAAAAGTAAACAAGCTGAAATTGGAGTATTTATAAAACAATACTTAAATGAATCAATATTCAAAAATAATGTAAGTGGGTCAAGGTTTTGGAATACCTTCAGGCAATATACTGTTGTGCCTTCATTCTCATGCCTGGGCAACTTGATATATTTGAGCCATTTCCTTGTGAAAATACCCAATATGTTCTTCCAAAATGCTCTTAATGTTACTGTCAAAATGACCTATACTTAAATGTTACAACTAAATGAGATAATATGTGTTACCCATTTGTGTCTACAATTTTTTATTTCTATAAAATCATTATGTGTTTACTTCCTCTTTTATTACGTAAACTTATATAGCCACTTGTAGCTTAGTTTAAGATGTATTCTGAGATGTGTAGCATTAGGCATTTTTGTCCTTTTATATCATAGAATAAATTTACAGAAACACACCATAGCTTATCACAATCTGGGTCCAGTTATACACAGCCCATGGGTCAATTGAAGCATCAGTGTAGGCTGTGGGATACTCGACTTTATACTAATCTGGTACTGCATTGTTAAAACTATTTTTAGAACATTAAAAGTAATCCTTCCTTAATAGACTTAGAATTGTTCCTTTAGCTATAGTAATAGCTACTTGTCACAAATTGAATGAGGCAATATAGATTGGATCTGAGTCAGTGGTTAAGACGGAAATAACCAGAAAATTGAAAAGTCAATTCAATTAATTTAGCAATCCTAATGACAAAACGGGCTCCATTATCTGGTGTGGGCTGTGATGATCTGCTTTGAAGCAGCCACTAGTATTTTTGGTTAGAGATAGTCATTTGTGAAGCTCTTCAAGAAATAGCTCTTACTTAGCAGTTCACATTCATCCTTGCAGTGAATATTAATAGCTAATTTGGTAACTGGGTAGGTACTGAGCAAGGCATAGAATTTTAGAAATTTTATACTAATATGTTTATGGGGAACAAGAAAACAATTTTAGAATTAGTAATGAAGAGTGGTTCCTAGAGAACCTGTCCCCTGCAAATGACAACTCAGGGCTCTTTACCTGTGGTGTTCAATCAGCTATGATCTCCATCATAAGGAAATCAATTGGCAATGACGGTTATGTATACATACAAACAAAGCCCTTTATGTTAGTGTCAGGACAATGAATAACAACTTGTCAAATGGCAGACAATCCACTATGTGACAGTGAGAGGTTCTGAAGGATGGAAAAAACATTATTAACTAGAAATATTTGGAGGCTTTATTTTATTTTATGGGCTCACAGCCAATAACAAGGAAGCCTTTCTACATAACTGAATTTCCATTGCAACAGCTATGATGTTGCAGCCTCTGCTCCTGTCAAAGTTCTGGTCTCCTAGAACATCTGGTCTACAATAAAGGAAGGATAATTGCACCAGTCCCAAGACATTGGAATAGAAGTACCAGGTTCCAATAGAGAGAAAGAAAGAACAGGCAAGGTAGAATTCATGCCCACTAAAGCAAATTCTCCATATATATATATATATATATATATATATATGAAAAACCAGAATTTTTGAACCAACTATTTATAACCTTAAGATTTAAAATATCTGGGTGTTCATTTTAAGCATACAAGAAATCATTAAAAGTCTTTTAGCTATATTGAAGTAAAAATGATTAAATTTAAAAATATGTGGGAAATTTGTCATCTAACTAAATATAAATGCATCTGACTGGATAAATAAATGTTCCAACACAGCTTCAAGAATTCCAAAAAATAAACTCATAGCCTGCACCCCAAATTCTATTAAATCATAAGCACAATTTCATAAAGAAATACCATCCCTATTGAGTATGCCAATAGAAATTTTTAACCCAATCTGATGTCCCTATTCTCTTGTATGTATATTTTAGTTAAAAGAAGTAATTAACCTAATCTAATGTCTCTATTCTTCTATATACATATTTTAGTATTCATATAGTGTTCAGCAATTTTAATGTGTCTATTCATGCAAATGAATGCATGGGAGTTTGTGCATGTATGTGCTTGAATATGTGTAGTCTAGAACAAGGTTGCACGTTATGCTCAGGGTTGATGTTCATATTCCTTGAAATGGGTTCACTCATGGACTTGTAGCTCTCCAGGTCAGCTAGGCTGGCTTGGCTTGGAACCACAAAGCTGGTCCTAACCTTCTCTTATTCTAAACTGCAGGTTTTCACCAGTAAGTTTGCACCTCCAAACTGAATAATTTGCACCCTTAAACCTGGCATTTTTGTGAGTCAAGCAGTTTATTGAATAAGTATGTCTAAGGCTTCAGGCTTGATTTTTATTGTGTAACTTTAAATAAATAGAAATAAAAAATAAGAGTTAAAAAAGCTTAACAACTTTAATTGAAATTAATAATTATTTTGTTGAAATCACCTAGTGATAAAAATTTGATTTGACTAATATCTTTGAGACAAATGGGAAAAATGTTCATTTCCAGCTCTCAAGGAAAGTAAAATCTACCCATAGTCAAATATACGACATAGGTTTCATGATTATTGCAAACACCTCTACAAAAACATTTCTACAGAATATCTCTGAAAGTTTGATACCTCGTGTAAGTAAAATTCTACAAAGAGACACAACAATGTGTGTAACACAAGGTAATTAGTTCACATATTAGTGGAAAAGGGTAGCATTTGTTTAAGAGAGCTTCAGGTTCATCAGATATTGCTCTTGACAGAATACTTAATAATTATCTAATGATGACAAGGATAAGTTGTTCTCCTGTTTCTGATTAGTGAAAATTACCTTCATATTTACATGTACCCCCTCATTATATTTTCCTTTCTTACCTCCTGCATCTTAGTAACTAGTGTTATCATTGTCATGACCCTTCCTTCCCTGCCTACCAACTGGATTCATCTTAAACTGTCTTCCTTAAACCCCACTTAAACATTTAGCTTTTTAAAAGACTCCCCATGGAAGGCATCACCCTCCCTGGGAAGGAGAAAGGGATAGGATGGGGATTGGTGGGGGAACAGGGGAAGACAGGAGGGTGTGGAACTGGGATTGACATGTAAAAAAGCTTGTTTCAAATTTAAATAAAAAACATTTAAAATAAAAATAAATAAATAAATAAAGCCAAATTTAAAAAAATAAAAACCTCATTTAAATTTACTAAAATTCGCTTAAATTTACTTCTGCTCTTTGAAAAATATAATTTCCTATCATGTTTTTATCATTTTTTGTTCATTTTTATGTGCATGGATATTTAGTTTCCATGTATGTCTGTGCACTACACAGATGTGCTTAGTGAACTCAAAGACTGGTAAGAAAACTTCCAAACTCCTGAAACTGGAGTTAGTTACATATATTTGGGAGGCTCCAGCTGGATCTAGAGGATCAAACCCGAGTCCGTAAGGAATCACAGCAAGGGCTCATAAACATTGAGGTGTCTCTCTAGTCTCTCCTTCTAACTTTCAAACCTCAGGATTTCAAAGAAAATCCAATACATGGGATTTAGGACAAAGTGTTTTACTTTTAAACCAAACCAGTTTATTTATCTCGACTCTCTTTAGGGAAATCCTTCAATCTAAACACTTTATGCAAACTAAAATGTTTTCAGTACAAAAGAGAATTTTTTGATTGAGGTGACAGGCTACTCTGAGGTAAAGGGCTGTGCCAGGTTACTTACTGTGTGACCTAGATTCTGCCATTACCAACACCATCCACTAAATACCAGGTTCCTGTAGTGCAACTTTCTTGGAATCTACTTTGTCTGAATATCTTGTAGTAAAAACTTTTCCATCTTCTAAAAAGAAAAAAAAAATCAATGTTCTTCAGACATATTAAATGGTGCCTAATGGTCCTCTTTTACATCTTTTGTACACATATCTGGTCTTTTGTTTTATTCTGGAATGTGTGTGTGCATGTGTGCATGCCCATGTGTCTTGGCTAGTTTTTATATCAACTTAACACAGGCTAGAATTATCTGAAAGAAAAAACTCAATTGAGAAAACACATCCATAAGATCGGGCTGGAAGGCATATCTTTAATTTATGATTGATGAAAAAGGCCCCATTCTTTGTGTGTGTTGCCATCCCTGGGCTGGTGGTTCTGGGTTCTATAACAAAGCCGGCTGAGCAAACCATGGCAACCAAGCAACTAATCAGCACTCTTCCATGATCTCTGCATCAGCTCCTGTCTCCAGGTTCCTGCCCTGTTTGACTCCCTGTCCGACTTCCTTCAAAGTTAGACAACAGTGTGAAAGTATGCTCAATAAATCCTTTTCTGTCCAACCCTCTTTTTGGTAATGGTGTTTTCTCACAACAATAGAAACCCTGGCCAAGACACAAGTGAATCTCTTGTCAATAACCAAATGTCTATCTGATGCCTAACCTGGCATTCAAGATCATCTCTGTCTACAATGATTAGGGTCATGCAGTTTCATGACAGCAATAGTACTCCAAACTAAGACAATATTATAAAAGTACTCAGCTTACCATATTCCTCATAATGACATGCAGTAATTTTATCTACCTCTCCATGTGTTTGTAGTCTCCTACTAGAAGATGTAGTATGGTGGTCTATTTTTCAATCTTGTCCTACTGAAATGCTGGTAATTTAATAAGTAATGGCCACAGAACTGAGCTGAGAGGGGAGGAATTATTGTGTGAACCTGGATGCTCTGAGATTAGATCTCCCTGGGTTCAAGTTTCAAAGGGTCATGGTACAGGCATGTAGCATTATGAAAGGGAGAATTTTTTTAATCAAAACACTAAAAAATGTTAACTTTAATTATGTAATTCTGTAGAATTATTGTTACCAATAAACGTATTTTTAGTATATCAATAATATCTAAATTGTGAAAATATGAGAATTAAATGTCCTTGGTCTTCTAAAAATAGTATCTGGATCATTAAAAAAGTCTGTTTTGTACAAACAAGTAGCAGAGATTGAACCTGAGTCCTGTGAAAGTGAGGCCAGCATTTGATCATTGAGTTACAGCTCCAGCATTTACTGGAATTTATAAAACAATTTTGAAGATTGATTATGATCCTTATAATACTAATATAGATTAAAAATGGAAGTAATGTAGCTAACAATATAGAGTAGATAAGCTAATTATTATCAATCTCCATTTTCTTTAAGGTTGTGAACACTGAAAATGGAGCTAATATAATTAATTAAATAATAGATTAACATTTATAAAATAAAATAATAATTTAATTTCCAACAATAAAATATTTTTTTTCTAAATCATGCTTACATTTACAAACTTTTGAAGTTATGTTTTGGCAGTTTGGGTAGTATATTATTTCAATGGACTTCTTAAGAAATGAATAACAGAGCACATAAGCAAATTTAAAATGTTGAAATGCTTATATGTGGTAAAATATCATTGGAAACAGTTTAGTAAGAGTCAATCAAAAATGTAAAACTTTTGCTGCAATAACTTTTGCAATACTTTTAAAGTCTGAAAGTGGGGGAGCTTTGGAACATCAGGTGATGTGGTTGTTTATAAATCATTTTCCTCACTGTTGGGTGCCATAGACTCGGAACCACTCAGCCAAAAAATTACAAAATTACTACCCACATGATCATTTTTGTCATTTAGGTTTTCAGAGAATCTGCAGTAAGTACAAATGCTATTTTGACAAAAACATGAGCTTGGCAGAAAGCTAAATTTGAAACAGAGCTTCCAAGTTGATTCATTTCTTTCTTCTTTCATTTGTGTTTTTGAATTTCAAAAGTAGCTCATGGTAGCTCTGCACAATAAAAATTTTACATTACAGTGTGTGTGTGTGTGTGTGTGTGTGTGTGTGTGTGTGTGTGTGCGTATGTGCATATGTGCTTATGTGTGTTTGTGCTTGTGTGTATGTGTGTGTGTGTGTGTGTGTGTGTGTGTGTGTGTGTATTCAAAGACAAACTTTTATGAACTTAGGTGTAGTTTATCAGAACATAACTTTTGACATAAAGTAAACATTTTAAACTACATATGTTAATGATTGTGCCACTCTGTAAATAACTTTAAAGCATTGAATTACATGCCTATAGTAGATGAATCATATGTAAATTATGTCTTAATAAAGCTAGTTAAAACATATTTAAACATTTAAAATGAATATATATATATATATAAAGACTAAAGCTGCCTAATGATTTGACTGAGTAGTAAAACATTTAAACAAAAAATATTGAAAATAACTTCTCATAACAGTAAGTCTTGTTCCAAGACATTTTTATTCTGAATTATTCAAGCTTTAATATTTTCATGGCACTACCTTATGAATATTAAAATGCAGCCAAAATGAATAACAGCTAGTGACTAATTTGAAAGATATAGATGTTCAATACAAGAATGTTTACTGAATTTTCTGGCAACATAGTTGAGTTCATAAAAATTATTTTAATATATAAACCTACTTTAGTGTGCTTCTGCTTCATCAAAGTAATTTATTAATACAAACTAATAAAATATGAAGAGATGTAATTGGCTAGGTATTGTATTTTCTATTTGTACATACCATGTAGACACTCCTCCACCCTTACATTTTTTAAATAATTTATTTACTATGACATTTTAGATTTGATTCATGGCAATAAGCTCATTCCAATTGCAACACTGGATTTACCATCAGCCACACATTGCTCATTCATCTATTATTGTTTAGCTTGAAGTTAAGACATCAGAAACATTTCCTGCAGAAACTGTAATATACTTTTATTTCCCATGAGTTCAATGCTTGTGGATACACAGATTTCTAGCTGCTTACAAACCAGAAAGTGCTCAATTTCAAGGTCATTTGTTCATCAACAATAATATGTCCAAACACTTGGTAAGCTATATCCTGATGGATTATAGAATTCTAATCTCATGTAGACCTCTCCCAACCTACCCATAACATCAAGCAGTCAGTTCAATATCTTCCATTAAGCCTAAACTCCTCTATTTTATTCTTGGAAGTCTCAATATTGTTGTTTGCCTATTCTTTTAATGAATGTCTTAAATCCACATCCTCAAAACAGCTTATTAACTATTACCACCGTTTAATTAAAAGTATGTCATATAAGTTTTCCTATCCTAGGGTCCCTAGGTAGGGTTATACTTAGATATGCTACATAGGCATTCCATGTTTTCATAAGCAAAACATTTCATAGAAAATTTGGCTTCTGTATCTGTATGAACCCAAACCCAAATGATTTCCCTGAGATTCCAGAACAAGTAGTGGAAGCTGATTCATGATTCTCTTCTGGAAAATCTCCCTACAGATTTTCACGTCAAATGGGTTGGTATATAAATAGACACAAAACAATTGAAGCAGATTTTTCAAAAATTTCTGTTTAACTGGAGGAATAAAGGTCTGAGAGCACTGGATCATGATAGCAGGAAAATGTTTATTCCTTTTTTCTTTGACTGATCAGGCTGCATAACTGCTGAAAAATCACCAGGAAATTAGGGATTGGTGATATTGAAGGTCTGCTATGGAATAGTAAAACTTGGTATGTACACATAGTATTGAAACAGGTGCCATATTACAAATATTTATCAATACCAGGAGGTCATGAGTTTGAGGGAACAATATATCCATATTCATAAAACAAAGTAAGTTCAACTTTAGAGAAAACATTCCAAGCCATTGCTGAATTAGAGTCAAAAGCACACCCTGTAAATATAGGTATTTCTCACTGTTAAATCCCCTGCCTGCTGAAGACTAATTAAGAAGAAACAGTCTGCTCTCCCACTAACCTGCATCACACTGTCACCTATGAAAGGAAACTGTCCATTTACCAAGCAAGTTTCTGAACACAATGCACACTTGCTCATTTAATAGATGATTAATTTATTTAGGTTAAATCAGCTGGTTACTGACAAAGAAAGACAGACAGACACACACATACATACACATATGCACATACTTTAAAATCTTACCATTGAATGATTTAGCATTTCCTTGCTCTTTGATGCTAATATCTTTTTTTTCACTTTTTGATATTTTTATTTAAATTTGAAACAAGCTTGTTTTACATATCAATTCCTGTTCCCCCACTCTCCAGTCCTCCCCTGTTCCCCTGACCAATACCCATCCCATCACCTTTCTGCTCCCCAGGGAGGGTGAGGCCTTCTATGGAGAGTCTTCAAAGTCTGTGATATCATTTGTAGCAGGGCCCAGGCCCTCCCCTGTGTGTGTAGGCTGAGGGAGTATCCCTTTATGTGGGATGGGCTCCAAAGCCCATTCATTTACTAGGGATAAATAATGATCCAATACCAAAGGCCCAATAAGACAGTCCAGTCCTACAATTAATACCACATTCACAAACACACACACACACACACACACACACACACACACACACACACACACACACACACCTCACCTCAGTGAGATGCTTAGGTATAGTTGCATTTGATGAAAGACACTTGATTTGAGGGATAGCTATTTCCTACACTTTGGAAATAGAGAGGGAGCCATAGCAGAATGGTGGAACACTACCCCTGAAACAAGCTCTGAAAGGCTTGAATTGTGGAAAGGAAGATGATTGCACATATAATTCCTGGTTAACTTCAGTTCCAAAACCCAGGACTGAACTGAGGACTACTGAGGACTCCGGTTTTCTTGGTTGTGAGAAACCAATGCTCTTTGACCTTGCTTGATGTAGGAGTTTCATGGCCCATTGCTTTTTGTGGCTCATGCCTTTGTCTTCTGAGAGTCCATCTACTTGGCTACATTTGAAGAGAAAAGAATGACATTTGTCTGGTACACTTTGTATTGCCTACTCTTTGAAATCTCCAGTCTGATATTTTTTTTTCTTATCTTGACAGTTCAGATTGATCTATCTTTATATAATAGAACTCAACTTGAAAAGAAATATTTTCTAGGTGATCACTATCAGTTTATTTGCTACAGCAACATCTCACTGCACTATGACTGATGTGTGGAATTTCTCAGATTTCAAGGGGATGTATTCTTTGCTCTCTCATCCCATGAAATTTAATTGATCATCACTTTGATCACTTATTTTAAAAAGACTCATGATTATTACATGATTGAATGTTTTACTTTTTATTGAGGAGTTGGTCATTTGAATATATGTAGTTCTGATATAATTTTTTCTTATTTTTTGAGTTTATGTATTCAATAATTTATGAAATACCATATGGTTATAGCTTTTAAAAAACAATATAATAACATTTTAACTTACTACTTAGTATACCTATGATTCTGAATCTTTGATGTTTATCTCATTTTTTTCCTGTGTATAATCTCTATTATTTGGACATAGGTCAAATTTTTAAAATTAAGTTTTATTTCAATTAAAAACAATCTTATTTTTACATATCAATCCCAGTTCCTTCTTCCTACTGTCCTTCCATTCCCCTCACCATCTCCCCTTTCCACCCCCATCCACTTCTCCTTCTCAGGGAGATGTAAGACCTCCCATTGGGGACCATCAAAGTCTGTCACATCATTTGGGACAGGGCCTAGGGTCCTTCCCCAGTGTCTAGGCTGAGAGATTATCCATCCATGGGGAATGTGCTCACAAAACCCATTTGTGCATTTTGGGTAAATGCTGGTTCTACTGCCAGAGGCCCCACACAGTGCCCAAGACCCCCATTTGACACTCATGTTCAGGGAGCCTGGTTGGGTGGTGTGCTGGTTCACAAGCTGTCATTCTGGGGTCTATGTGCTCCCACTCCACTTGCTCAGGTCAGCTGTCTCTGTGGGTTTCCCCAGCATGGTCTTGACCCCTGCACTCATCACTACTCTTTCTCTACTACTGGATTCCAGGAATTCAGCCCAGGACTTAGCTGTGAATCTCTGTTTCTGCTTCCATCAACTATTGGATGAAGTCTCCATGATGACATTTAAGGTAGTCATGAATCTCATTATAGGAGAAAGGCATTTAAGGTAGCACCACCACCACTGCTTAGATTGGGGATATCCTTGTGGATCCCTGGAGATTTCCCTTTTGCCAGAATTCTTGTTAAGTCCATAAGGGCTCCTTCTATTAAGGTATCCCTTTCCTTGCTGTTCTTCTCTGTTCTTTCACACAACTCCACCTTCCTGACCCCTCGTGTTATCCTTCCCTCTTACCTTCTCCCCTTCTCTTTCTCCAACCTCTCTCCTCCTCTCTCTGCATGCTCCCAATTTGCTCAGTAAATATTGCCTCATAGGTCAATTTTAAAAGTACTTCTTGGGAAACAATTCCAATAAACACAAAAGACTTGGGAAACAGACAAGTTACTAGGATTCTTATTAACCAGCTGCTACAGATTAGATTTGATTTACTGTTCTGCTGTTACCAACCTGCGTCCTAGATCGTGTCTTCCCAAAATGCACGCAGATTGGACCCTGATGTAGAACACACTAGTGTTGGTAGAGGGCAGCATTTTAAAAGTGAAATGGGATGGAATAACACCAAAGTATACGACGTGGAGTGAAACATAATTCATCAGATTATACCTCATTGCCACGTTGATGATATTAATGGACTGTAGGGAATATGATACAGAGTGGGAAGAAAAAATTCATATTATAATGTTTGTAGTTTGTTATGGGCTGAGGTATTTATGTGCATAAAATGTATATTCATACATTGTTGTTCTAGCCGCTTCTGGGACAAAGCATTTAGGCTCTACCTCCCGATCTGTTTGCAGTAGTAGTCACTGTGGGGCAGACTTGGAAATTGCCCTCACATGTGGCTTGGGCATAACCACTTAGAATTTAAGCTTTTAATGTCTTCTCGGTGTGTAGGATTTTGTGTTTGTTTTTGCTTTTGTTTAGTTTAGTTTTGTTCTTTTTGTTGTGCTGCTCAGTTTGTGTGAACTATCTGGCACCTGCCAAGATCACTGCTACATCTATCCCTGTGGGACAGAAATACTTCTCCAACCACAGCACAAGAGGGTCTCATCTGAACCTTCTCTGAATGCTTATCAAGCCTCTAGTGAACAATGTTATTCCAGCCCTGTTCCTCTGTTAGATTTACCAGATTGTACCTGTTTTCAAAAACTTCAAGGGCAGTATTTGACTAAATATTTCTGTTTCTTGAAAACTCCTATGAAGTCTCATGTTAATCAGATGATACTACTAAGAATTGCAACTGACAGACAATTGCATCATTTGACTCCTTAGAAGATGGGTAAAGTCTCCATTTCCCTTCATGTATATGGCCACATGGAGATTAATGGTCCTCTGTGCACGTTACAGTACCTCTTATCAGATAACAAGCATGGAACACCTTCATCTTGGATTTTCCCATACTAGAGAACTCTTACAAAATAAATTTCTTTTGTTTATTATTCATGCTATCTAGGTACTTTGTTGTAGCAATATGAACAGATGAATAAAAAGACCTCTGGGGCTTGGTTTTGTTTTACTATATGTAAAACAGTAGATGCATATGTATGAACTTTCTTTCCTAATTAAGCAAATTACTTTAGTATGTCACCAAATGTGAGGAAATGTCTACAGTCTTTATCTTTTCTCCTTTCGTTTGCATTTGTTATTAATTTGACCAGAATGATTAGTTATATCTTAGTGATTGTGTGTGTAAATGACTAGAATTATGGGAAAATTGATAAAAATACAGTGAATGTTAAAAAGAGACATATAGTGAGCTACAGGGATGGTTCTATTTGTATTTTCCTGATCATTCATCATGATGTTCTGAGAGTAGTTCTTGCACACATGTAAACCTGGGTGAAGATCCATGTGTCTGTAGAGCCAAGCTTGAAACTCAGAAACAGGAGGGTGTCTAGAGGTCACTAGCCAGCCACTGTCCTGCCAATCAACTCTCCCAAAATTTAAAGAAGAACTTTGTCTGAAAAAAAATAGTGGGAAGTGATAAAGAACAAGATGTTTCAACTTCTGGTTCTTTCATGGTAATACATAGGTGTACATAAACCTCTGGTGCACCTCGTCTCCCACACACATTGAGCTAGGCATGAAAGAGCAGAATATTTACCCTCGGGAACCTTGGAGAATGAAGCTTACTAGAAGTATTTTAGACTGGTGTTGCAATCAGTTACTTCATTAGAATTGCCATATGTTCACTAACACATAGTTCCTCGTGTAAGTAGTCTTCATATTAACTCATACCAACATCTAATTTTGCATTCCCTATGCGTAGATCAGAGACCAACATATAGTCAACATAAATCTGTATTTATGTTGTATATATATTGGCATTATATACCATAGTTCAAAATAGAAACCATCCATGTGTCTACCAACTTACTAATGAACAAAGAAAATATGGCACATGTACACAGTTTCATACTGCCCAGCTATACTAGAAAACAAATCTCAGTTATTTGTAGCAATATGGTTGAAAAAGGAAGACTCATATTAACATAGCTAAACCAGGCACAGCAAAACAATGCTAATATTGCATGGGAGAGATGCTGCTAAAGATATACAACTGCATAGTGGCTAGAATTGATGATCAAGTGTTATTCTTTATTTGTTTTACTTATGAGCATGTATATTTGGTTGAGTATGGGTTTTTACATATTAAACCAGGAACATGTGAGTCCAAAACATGTCATCAGATCCACCAGGATTAGAGGGCACATAGATCTGTGAGCCACCAGATAGAGGTATTGGTAACCATAAATCAATTCTCCGTGAAGAAGAAAATTACTAGCTATCTGTAAAAATGTATCCTTTAGGTCCCTAAATGTAAGCAATTCTTATACAGCCAGAAGGATATCTGGCACTTATGTGTCAATCAAAAAAGCTATAATCCTAACTAAATGGAGTATGCATACATTGAAATTAGTGGCTTAGTTGGATAGCAAGTGATCACATATATCTTCATGGCAGAAGACATTGGCGATGAAAATGAGTACAATTAAGGGTGAATTGAATGAGATTGTGGTCTTGATCCCAGAGTAGACCTCAAAATCCTTCCTTCCCTTTGGGATTTAGGCTTAGAGGGGAGCTTCCTACTCTAGAGAAATGTGACACTTTGACATGTTTGCCACAGCATGGCTCTCACATTCAGTCTGAAAAGCATAATTGCCATCTTGTGTTTCTACTTGGGATTTCGTGATTACAGCAGTTCTCACATTCTTAGCTGGGGAACACTTCAAAGTATGTCTGTAGTAATGACAGTTCTGCAGTAAACAGGTGTTTCTTGTGAAGAGTAGAAGTCTTTTGAACAATGTCTATTTACAAGGTTACCATAGCCCCTCCCAGAGACAACTTTATTTGCATGATTGTGTCATAGAATTGGAAAAGATAACAGCAATCACCTAGTTTCAATTTTTCCTATGCAATGTGTGGTGCGCCAATCCCGACCAGCAGGAAAGACAGCAACCACACAAGGATTCTTTTCAGATCACACTTTATTGGAGCGCTTCTTGGTTGAAGGGCGAGCTGAAGGTGAGGGGCCCCGGGCAGGAAGGGACAGCTGCTTATATATCCTACTAGGCAACAGGTCACGGTCTCATAGACTCAAAAGACCTTGCCTCAGTGTTGGAGCCACGGGATTGGCTAGGGAACGACCAGGCGCGCTGGAGTGCAGCCTCCAAGCTGGCGTATGCCCGAATAAGGTAAAACACTGAGGATACAAGAAAGAGGAAGTTCGCCATCTTGTAATGGCGTCCTGCGGGCGGCCGCCTACAGCAATGCTTCCTTAACTTTTGGTTATCCCCACGTAAGAACAATAACAAAGATCCCAGGCCCTTTCATTAAGAGATTGCTTTAGCTTTCAAATTATAGCTGATTTATTTTTAGAAAATTCCTAATTCATCTAACCTAATGTAATAGCCTTTCATCAGTGCCACCTGATTTATTCTTCTAGTATAAATCTACTTTGTAATTCCCTTTTAACTCTTGTATCTGCTAAATTAAGTTCAGATTCTATAGACAAGGACATTTGTAGATCTTGTTCCCTGTGGTAATGAGCACTGATACAATGTCTCTTGTATCATGTATGATTAAAATGTATGTCTTGACTTCATGGGTGAATAGCCTGTAAAATTGATGGTGTCAACTCTAAAACATTCTTGAAAATAGCATATAGGTCCAAGAGGTACATTTCTTTCTGAATTATGTACTAAGAACAGTATCATTCTGTACTTAGTATGATTCATTTTATAATTAGAAGTTTCACCTTCTAAATTGATGCTCAAGAGATAAGTGTTGAGGATGTTTTTGTACATAAGAGATAACTATATTTGTGAGCTGGAGGTATGATTCTTAAAACCAGCTGATACCCATTTCATAGACTTGTAATCGATGTTCAACATCCACAAACAGGTCATATTCAGTTCCCATTCCAGGAGATGTGTTGTCCTCTTCTAACATTCATAGACAACAGCCATGAATAGGATGTGTAGACACACATGTAGGCAAAATATCAATATCTAATACTAACAAAATAAAATAAGTTCATATATACATCCATGTTCCTGATGAGCTCATTTTAATTCTTTCACTTGATAGCATTTATTTTAAAATGTTTCTTCATACAAACTCTTTCCAAATTTAATTATTATGATAATAATATATATTATATATAAAAATTTAAATTTATCCAGAGATAAAACAAGCTATAAATGCCTGTGAGAAAGACTGATTTACTTTAGTAAAAAGAAGCAATGTTTTATCTATTGATGACATATGTCATCCCATTACAAGACAAATATTAAAATAATAGGATCCTGGAACAAAGCTACATAACCATCATTCCATACAATTAACTAGTAACAGTCTGTGAATTCAGCCACAAAGCTTTAATTAACAATATGCTTGGCTATGAGTTAAATGTTTGACACTGGTTGGCACTTTCCTTGACTAGCATAAATTTCCAAAGGCCAATATATTTTTGCATGTAATACCTGTCCTTGGTGGAATCTGGTGCCAGCATATTATGCATTAGTGAGAAAATGTTCCATACTCTTGTGTTCATTCAAAAACATCAAGTCCATTGTATCTTCCAGTTTTTATATCACTGGGCAACTTAAAATTCTTGCTCTAAATACTTTAATAATTTTATGTAATTTGAGACATTTGGCAGTTTAAAAGTACCTAACTCTTACGTAGCTTAAAAATCATGAAAAGTATGTTGCAAGAAACACATAATATTGGATTTTTGTACAATAAACTTATCTTTTAACTTTTTTAAAACTCTATGGGTTTTACATTATTTAAAGTTCTTATAACTTAGACCTTTAAGACATAATAATTATTCTACATTTACTTCATATACATATTATGTGAAATATCTGATTAGGTTGTCTTTACATGGTTTTGTGGAAATACTTGAAATTAATACAACTTCATGTAATAGCATGTACTATTTCAGAATGGCTTTGCTAAAAAAAAAAAAAAAAGAGAAATAATTGCCTTTCTAAATGTAAAAAGATATTTTGATATCAATCAGATACATTTGAAATCTGAATATTTATGGTATGTTAGCATATCAATATTTCTTACTTAATCTGCAAACAGTGTAGTGAGATCCAAAATGAAGCTAGCAGAACATGTTCACAGTTGTAGGAATTCAGAACAAATCCTTTCTGAAGAAAAAAAAAATAGGAGTCTTAGTATGACTTTAGCTTTGTAATGTGGGGCTTTATGAGAACAAGATGTTGAGATGGTTGAATTAACTTTTAAGTAGAAACTGATTTTACAATTATTTAGAAAGGAGTGCTACATTGCTTCCTTAGACTCCCATCCATCCTCTCACCAACTGAATCAAGAATTTGAATTGATGTGAGAGTCACAAAGTAAGTTGATTGTTAAGATGACATCATATGGTGTAGAACAGGACACTACCCCATTGTTAATGCCCTGAAAATAAGAGGAAATACAGAGATGTCAAGTGACCCAAAAGCCGGGATTCTGGGGTGTCTTCTGGAAGCCAATGATCGAAGACTTAGGCAACAACCTTGAGCAGAGTGAGGCATACAAAAGACTCCTACTTCAAAATGCACAAGTAGGGTATTTTCTAAGCATTCATATTACAGGCTGGATATCTGAACTGATAATTACAAAGGAAAAAAGAAACAATTCCCCCCACCCAAAGTAAACCTCTTCATTGAAAACATAACATTTGCTTATAATATGATGTATTAATATGGATGTTGCTGGCCTTAAGGCTAAGCCGCTCGAATTATATAGATATCACTTTTTAACCTGATGTTTTTTCTTGTTCAATTGCCACTTACTGGTTCAACAGTATTATAATGTCTAGAAGAAAATGCTGCTTGAAAAATGTCAAGATGAACAGCATGTTCCCAAAGCCAGAATATAGAGAAAATCAAAACAAACATGAGAAACACAATCTGACAGAAAGAAATTAGTGTTTTGCTACAGTCTGTGATATAGCAAAAATATGTGTACTTCTGTGGGCTTTAAGGGAATGGGTTGATAGTATATGTTTTATTACATGTGCTTATGCAGCTGGAAACATAGGTGTGTTTTCTATATTTCCCACAATGCTCAAGGTTTTGGAGTTTTCTTGTTAGAAAAACATGCTACTCTTGCAGTCCTCATTCCTTTTCTCTGCTCCAAATTGTCTTATCCCATTATCTGTAGCTACTGAAATGGCAAGCAGTCTCCAAACAACATTGTTACTGAGTCAACTTCATATTCTGACAAATGCCACATATTTGAAATTTCTGAATGGAAAGGACGTATTATTAATTTTATTTTAATGGCTATCATTTTGAGTATTCTGGGATAGTTTGTGTCTTGTGTATTATGTGGCATTGACCTATACAGAGTTCCATAAGTAATGTACTGTTCTTTTAAATATTTAACATGGAATGACCTTGTATTGTCATATTTTATTAAAAGAAAATTATCAATAATCACTTATTTCACACAGCTATACATTTAGTTAGTTACATGGTAGATTTTATATGCATATGATATTACATAATACACTATTTCATAGTCATTTTAAAAATAAAGATTAGAGAAAACTATAAATAATAAGGATTGAGAAAGGTACAAGAAAAGACTTAATGAATACCTCCAAATTGAATTTAATAAACATGGTTTATGAAAAATTGGTTTTTCTATGTTGTAATGAAGGGAATACAAAAACTACATAATTAATCTATGATTACCTCATTAATCACAATTTTATAGAGTAGAAAGATTGGCTACTTGTCTTTCAACATAGACACCACTGGAAAAAAAATCCATTTTTATTGTTAATGGTGTTCTTGATGAAATAAAGAAGTGTTTGTTGTCGTTTTAGAGGAATTTATATCAGTGTCACAATAAAATCCCATTAAATCAAATTATACTCTGAATTTCTACCATGCCAAGCTTTGTTTCTGTAAAATAAATAATGTTTTATAGGATTTGAAATTTATTTTGATTCAGAATCACTGTTCTTTAAAACCATACTATCATTCTGTGTAATATATTTTTGTTTTCATAAGGAGATTAATAAAAATATATTCATATGGAAAGAAATATTATAAAAGTATAGAAGTAGCCAGATGTGTCTATTCACCTACTCAGGGGATTCAGAAGGATCCCTGAGCACACGAGTTCAAGAACAACCTAAGCAAAAGCAAGTTTCTTCCTCCATCACTCCAAGAAGTAAAACATACTTTAAAGGGATATCTATTGCTTCTCTTAAGGAAATTAATAACATGTGAATAAGATGTATAACAATGTTAGATTAAGGTTTACCAGTACTTGGATTATTTTGCATGCCTCCCCCATTTTTTTATAAATCTTTAGAGAGAAGAGCCATGTAGAACCAGCACAGAATGTTCTCAAAAGTTTTACTTCTGAGATTTTGTTGTTGTTGTTGTTGTTGGAAAACCAGGGTATTTTTGAGCTGCAGACGCGAATCATGGGAAGGGTTATTTTGTGATATGAGGAGAGATAATGTGATGATTTGAGCAAGCCATCAGGGACTCCTTCTGAGGATGATTCCCATTACTCCCCAGGATATTTTAAATTGCAGAGAGACACACTTAAAGCCACAGGAGTAAATAGAACTATAAGATGGGGTATGAGTAGGGATCTTTACTGCTTAGAAAAATCTTTCTGAAAGATTTGTAAGACTTGGTAAGACATCAAGTCTTAGGGAGTTCCCACAGGGCTTATGGACTCTGTACCTGATGCATCAGTGAAATAGAAAAGAAAAGATAGCAGCCATCAAGGATGGTATTAAAGGATGGATTTGTGGAGGTGGAGGTGGGCATGTCAGAAGGAGGAAAACTTGCCCCCCCCTGCAGCCCCACGTCCTACAGAATGCAGGGAAGACTATAGAGAAAGCTTGAGAATCTCATTAGTAGTGCTTTCTGAGTGGATTCACAGTCCATATCAAAATCCCACCATTATTTTATGTGTCTGTCCCTCTGTAGGGTTAAGAAATTCCCATTGTCGTATTCACTCAGTCAGATTTGTGTTCAATATTATAATCTTTTCTCTGAACTAAAACCTCACAAGGGGGTGAAAAGCATTTCTTGTAGGATGTTTTTTTTAAACTCAGCTTGAAAGTCTTTATTGTTCATTCTTCCTAAGTGGATTCACAGCAGTTCAAGCAATAACTCCTAAAAGACTTTTACAGGGTTTATTTTTATGTTTTCATGGACGTAAAGGCTGCATATTACATAATTTTCTAATTCCAGTAGTTTAAAATTTCATGCACATTATTGTGAAAAGCAATTTAAGATGTAAAACTGCATTTGCATTAGTTATGAGTGTACATTTTGAATTAGTCACAAAGCTTCTATAGTAATAATTCAACATTTCTTTTATGTTGTAAATACATATCTGTACACACACACACACACACACACACACACACACACACACATATATATATATATATACATATATATATATATATATATATATATATATTTTCCCCCCTGAATGCAAGGTGTAATATGACTCCTAGACCTCAAAGTCTGCTATCACCAACACTTCTATTTTCAGAGTCTCAATGTTTTCACCCAGGAAATTAATGATTAAATTTTAAATTAGACTGAGAAATAAAACTGTATTGGTCCTTTCACTTTAAATACACCTTAAACAGATTAGAATTTCAGATTTATGAGCATAAGTCCATCTACTTGTAGATCCCCTTCAGCCTGTGAAAAAGGTGAATTTTAAAACTTGTTTTCTAATTTCACAGTTACAAATTATAGGCAAAAAAGTCACAAATTTGGAATTTCCTCATGGCATCCCCAAATTAACCATTTCTATCCTTTTACATATTTGAGACACATTGCAACTCTAAAAACTATACATGACTCACACTACTGGTAGGTATTTCTTGCTGTGGATATGCCAATTCTGTCTAGAAGTACTGCTTCTCCCAGTACTTCTAACCAAAGAGTTTTTTTTCAGTAGACATGGTGGCTCATTGGGTGAAATTGCTAGTCATGTCTGACTAGCAATTGCATGCATGTCTGACAAGATTAGTTTGAATCCTGTCTCCTTCATGTTTCAAAGACAGAACTGACACCCAGAAGTTATCCTCTGGCTTCCATATGTATCCTCACGTGTGTGTGTGTGTGTGTGTGTGTATAAATGTTTATGTACCCATAGACACACAAAATACATATTTTCCATTTGCTCATATTTTGTGACATATATTCCTTGTATGTTTTCGTTTAATTTTTACTCACTTTTAAATAATATTTGCCTATTTTCTTCATTGGTTCATGAGGAACATGAAATTCTAATATGTAGCCTTCCCTGCAGTTCATTTTTTTAATTTTCATAAAATCCAAATAAGCTTTGTATAGCAATGCTAGCATTTAAACTAATAACACAATAAATGATTTCTAAAGCTATAGTGACTTGAGGTTTAAATTCACCAAGTTTAACTCTATAGTGATGTGTTTCTGCTACTTTACTAACTGAAAAGTTGCTGATAAACGTTGCTGAAATGTTATTGCTGAGTAAACCATTCACTGATTATAGTATTACAATAAAGAAAACCAAGTTTGAAGATTGTAAAATGCCAGATACTCACTCTCAAAGAAACACACAACTAAACCAAATTGACAAGAAAAGCATCTAAGAATCTAAAGGCTGCATTGCACTAGTTTCTGGATGTTTCATTATTATATGCAGCTTGGCAAACTTTGGCATAACTAAATTTCAAAATGTTAATATTTGTCTTTACTGGAAACAGAAGTCAGGATTATGTTCCCAAAGATGGCTAATTTGATTTGAAATGTTAATGAAACTTTAAAGTCACAGGAAAAGCTCACACTTCCTCCCCACATAATCTCACAAAGTCAGTGACACACACTTTGAGTATCATTGTCCAGTTTCTTCAAATTTTCAGAGAATCTCTTTTAAGTTCACAGAAACAAGTTTATCAAAAGGTTCAACAAGTGGTGCTTAAAATAAGCAGCAAAAGTTATTTAGAAATATAACATGTACAAATACTTTTTTCACAACTATTTTCCTATATATTATAAAATAACATAAATCCATAATGCAGATACTGGATTCATTTTTTCCCTCCACATATAAATGGTAGATGAGTTAATGGTTCTTTTTAAGTTGTATCATAGTTTTAAATTCAGCCCACATTCAGTGAATTTGTTTCATGAAAACAATCGATGCCATGAGAATTATTGAGCTAGGAGCACATGTTAAAAAGCCATATAATGTGTTAAGAAATGACCCCTTAGAAACAAATTTATAGAGGAAATTTAGCATGATTTCTGGTGAGAGTGAATCAAACCAAAGTATAGCAATTAATATGACTGCTAAATCTTTCTCCCATTATGTTACCATTAAGCTTTTCAAATTGACAGAACAGTGGAAAATTTCAGGATGTCTTGGCCTAAGAGTTAATGAAACTACTCAAGGTATAGATGACCTAAGGTTTATGTAATTTACACAATTGTTTTCTTTTGACAAGCTGATGTATTTAAAAGGTTTGTGTACCTTAATACCAAGGAGATTTACATCCATCACTAACCATCTTTGTTGTAAAGGCATTTATAGTCAACTCTACTATTTCCTCGGCCGTGTCACAGTCAGCTGGGCTGGCTGGTACCAAAGCTCCCAAGGAATCTACAACTCCATAACACCAGCAACTGCTACACTCTTAGTGATGCTCAAAGCCATGTTTGTAAACAAGACAGCACTTCTTGTTCACTTTGAACAAAATGAATACATTTTGTTCATACAAAATTCATGTTTCGTTCATACATCTATAACCTGTTTGGGAAACAAAACTTCCCTGTATATCCTTTATGCCCAAAATTATAGACCAAAATTATGCTTCACATCTGAAATATTTCAACTCTTGCTTCTAATACAAAATTGATAATGGGATTCTTTCCATCTCTTTGAGAATGGTCACCATGGATACTTATGCAAGCCTGTCCTCTGTGTAAAAAAAAAAAATCCTTCAGAGAAGTGGAACTCTTTTTGATCCACATAACTTTGAGGAACTCTGTGTCCTTCTTTGTGTGAGACATTTCTTATTAGACATAAGTGAACTGCCAGCGTTCTCTTTGTCATTAATTTGAAAGAAACTAGTTATGGTTTGTAGACCTTTACTTCCTGATTTCGCTCCTTGGACAGGAAAGTCTTCCTTGGACTGTATGAATAAACATGACTCCAGATGGATACTGAATGCCATAGTTGCAGAGCCTGTGTGAGTGTTAAGAGTCCTAGCCTTTCTTTTCCTCTGTAATGATAGGAATAATGCAGGTTTACAAAAGAATGGCTCTAGTATAAGAAGCAAGCTCCTCCTTCAATTTGGTATCAGGGAAATGCTTAATAGGAGGATCATTGTATATTGTCTCCACAAGAATGCCACCTCATATGTTGTATCTAAACAGATTCTAGTTTCCATGATGGGACTGTTTCTTTATCTTCATTTAAGTCTATTTTGTCTTTTTGAAATAGATTATTCCATATAATAATCCCGGTTACCATTTTACCTTTCTTTAACTCCTCCAAGATTCTTCCCACCTTTTGTCCTTTTCATTAGGAATAAAAAGTAGCAACAACCATAAAAACAAGAGACTAAATGAGAACAAGAAAATAAAAATAAAAGAAGTAAGATAAACAAGAACTTATGAATCAACTAGGACTAAAGAAAAACTGAAAAAAAGAGTGAAAAAAATGGCAGAAGAAAGACGTATAGACACAGGAACACGTGTGTTAATACACACAGGAATTCCAAAACATGAAACTGGAAGAAATATATTTGTAAAGGAACTGTGTCAGGATGTACAGAGTCTACTCAAGATGGGGACCCAACGCCGAGAAGAGAATTTGACACTAGTCCCTATACCTAATCAAGAAGCTATTTCCAATTGACAAACACTTGCCAAAAAAAAAAAAAAAAAAAAAAGAAAGAAAAAAAGAAAAAAAAAGAGTTAATTATTTCCAAGGGAGACTCTTAGGGGAAACACACCACTCATTCCTCCCCCATTTTTTATATTTAAATTTGAAACGAGTTTGTTTTACATGTCAATCCCAGTTCCCTCACCCTCCCATCCTCCCCTATCACCCCCACCAAACCCCAGCCCATCCTCTTTCTGTTCCCCAGGGAGGGTAAAGCCTTCCATGTCAAAGTCTGTCATATATTTGCAGCAGGGCCTAGGCTCTCTCCCATGTGTCTAGACTGACAGAGTATTACTCTATGTGGGATGGGCTCCAAAAGCCCTTTCATAAACTATGGATACATACTGACCCATTACTAGAGGCCCCATAGACTGCCCAGTCCTCCTAACACCCACATTCTGAGATAGGGTTGGGTTAATGCTATGTTGGTTTCCCAGCTATCAGACTGGGGTGCATGAGCTCTGCCTTGTTCAAGTCAGCTTTTTCCAGCCTGGTCTTGATCATTTTGCTCATCACTTCTCCCTCTCTGCAAGTGGATTCCAGGAGTACAGTGTTTAGTTGTGGGTGTCTGCTTCTGTTTCCATCAGAAACATGGCAGACTAGATGAAGGCCCTAGGATGGCATAAAAGGTAGTTGTCAATCTCATTATCATAGAAGGGCATTTAAGTTAGCCTCTCTACTATTGCTTAGATTGTTAGTAATATACACTACTCTTAAGGCCAGGCCTCTTGCCCAGCAGTATATAGATGGTCAGCACAGGACAACCCATAGGACCTCTTTGGAGGTTATTTGTCTCATAATGTTTCATTAGGGCATTTTAATGTATTTATGTATTTAAGTTTTTTTATGCTTTTAATTTAAGGAGTTGCATCATATTTCTACTCTTTTTCTTCTAGCTAGCCCCTTGTATCTACCCAAAATCCATTCATGTTTCCTCCAAACTCAAGTTGATAACCTCTTTTACTTTATTATTATATGTGTGCATGTATATGCATCTATGTATATTTGAATATATATGCATATATATATCATAATGGATTGTATTTTTGGTGGTCTGTATATACTAAGTGCTGAATACTCTAAATTGGGCAACAAAGCAGGATGTTCATCCCATGGAGAGATAATTTTCCTTCTCTCAGCAATCATTACTTGTCTTTACCTATTTCTCTAGATATGGTGTCCCACTGAATTTTCTATGGCCATGTAGTGTTATTATTCCAGTCCTGTTTATGCAGTACTTTCTAGGAGAGATTGATTTCCATCAGGATTCCTGTAATTGTGGTTCTTACACTATTTCTTCCCCCTCTTCTCTGATACTCCCTGAGCCATATATTCAGGGGCAGTGATGTGATTGTATCATGTTCTTTTTCTCAGTAACCTTATCACCTTTTTCAGTATATCATTTCCATCTCCACAGCTGCCACTGCCATCAAACTCAATCCACCTATGACCACCATCTTGATCTATTATTTCTGCGATCTATGAAGGTAATAGATTCCCTGCTTGAATCATTAGCTGACTTGAGACTATACTGTGTGTCTGCAACTCCATCATGAACCTTGTAGAAAAAAGTGAAACATACAAATACACAGACAGAAAGGAGAGATGTATAACTTTAATTTTAATTCTTGGTTTCACATATTACAAGAAAACAAGGTATTTTCAGTTTCATCTAGCTTACTTATCTTACTCTAATGATTCTCAAGTTTGTATATTTTCCTACAAATAGGATATCAGACCATGCCTACCATATTTTATTCCAGTGAAATTGGAATTTTCCGGATATCCTTGGATGTATGGATTCCCACTGTAGAATTTTCGACTTAATGCTGTACTTCATTTGAGAGAAAACAAATTACCCCACTCTCAATAGCTATCAGATAGCTATCAGATGTCACTTGTTTGTGGTACTTCATGTTCAACTCTACTCTTCTGGCTAAAATTTGATTTGCTTTGAATTCTATATATCTTGTGCATTCTGTCACAACCTCCAGGAGTTCATATGTGCAGCCATTCTCCTGTGTTCAGAAAATAACTTTACTTGGTCTGATACTCCTGGCTCTTATTCTCTTTCTGCACTCTCTCTCTTACAAGCATACCTGGACCTTAGGAAGAGTTATATATGGGATACATGTTACTTGCATGGCTGAGCATTCTGAAGCCTCTAATCCTTTGCTTCTTTGCCAATTGTGAGTCTCCTCTTTAACCACTATCGAATACAAATAGAAGTGTGTATTGTGATGATTAAGAGATACATTAATCTATTGATATAATGATCACTCATTGGTAAACTGTTTAATATTTTATTGATTTACCAGAATAATACTATTAATTCCCCCCCCCCAAAGGCCTATTTGGTTTCAGGTATGTGTTCAGTTTACATAGTATGCACTAAATGACATAACAATGTGATGGTCACATCATATTTATGCTACTATTGGACTAATGGGCATGTCTTTCCAGCCAACCCATTGTTTTGTCTGACAAGGTTCTTAGATGTGCAAGGTAGTAACTGCTTTCCTCCTCTGGTAGCATGTATAGAATCTTCTAGCACTACGAAAACTAACCAGTAGGGATGAACCTTACAGTCCCCTACCAGTACAAAATACTCATGGTTTATAACTTAAATGTGTTCAGTTTTAATAATGGGGTATTACAACCTAGTTATGGAGGGATTACAATCAAGTTATCAAGATCATTGACAACAGCATGTAATGTTTCTTGTATTATAAATCCCCAAAGGGAAATATCTCCAAATCAACTAGGTTTTTTTGTTAGCCTGCATGTCCCATAGAGCTTTGTCACCCTTATTAGATGTTCACCCTATTTTTACTCCTTCTGTGGATATATAAGTATGTGTCATATGTGTTCCTATGATTTTTCCCTAAGAGTTTTAGTGTTATTGATCCATCCACTACTTTCTTTTTTACCCTGGTCTCAAATCTCCATCCCAGTTAAACCTTCCCTGTTCTGTTATTTATCTTTAACCCTTTATACAACTCCATCCCATCTTCCTTTCCTTCCTTGAATGTCATCCTCATTGTTATTCTGAATGAAAGACATATTTAATGATTCAACATCCACAAATGTGAAAAGACACACATAATATTTTTGTCATCCAGTTCCATCCATTTACCTAAGAATTTCATCTTTTTTCTTATCTCAGTAGCTAAAACACATTCAGTTGTGTAAGTATATCATATTTTCATCATCCATTCATCAGTTGATAGTGTCTCTCCTGTTTCTATTCTTTATCTATTGTGAAATAAACAGAAATGAACAAGGATGAATAAGTATCTCTTTCCTAGCACTGAGTCCTTCTGATACACTCTCAAGTGTTGTGGTCCATGTGATATTTCTATTCCAAGCTGATTGAAGAAAACAAACTTTTATGCAAGTGGCTGCATGAGTTTGATACCATAGGAGTTTTCATAAGTCTTCTTCTTCACCCAAATATGTACCAATATTTGCTATCTTATTTTCATAAAATCTTTAGGTAATTTTAAAATTCATTCCCCCTGATGGCTAAGGATGTTGAATATTTGTAAATTTTTTCCAGCCATTTGTATTTCATCTTTTGGAAAATGTGTTTATCTCATTGCATCTTTTTAAAATTGTTGCTGTTATTTTGTTTTCTTTGGTGTCAGTTTTAGAAATTTCTTTATATATTTTAGATATAGAATTAGACCTATAGATTAATAAATTATATAATTATAATGTGATTGTTCCTGTTGCATATGCTACTGCATTATCTGAATGGTGTTTCCCTGTGTTACTCAAAAGCTTCAAAAGGTTGTATTTATTAATTGGTCTTAATGCTTGTACTAATGGGGTACAATTCAGAATGTTCTTTACTATACAAATGAGTTCCCTATTTTAACCTCAATTTGAACAAGGTTATTTGGTCTCATGTTGAGGTACTTGATACACTTGTTTTGGATAAGAGGTACACTTCAAATCAGATAGCTACATTTAGAAGAATGAAAAAACTCCCTTATACTCTTATACTTTCTATTAATATACTAGTCTATCTTGGTGTCCTTGAGATGTCTTCAGAACTTGAGGTCTTTACTCTGTCAGACAACAAACAATTCTAATATTTAAACCTGGGCATCATCACTATCCTTGACTCCCCTTATAGCCTATTTTCTTTGGTTTGTTCTTTATAGCTCACTTCCTTTTCTTAATATACGAGATTGCAGATATTGTCCTTAGATTGTTCTTCCTTATGTTTCTGAAGTAAGAGGTAGCCAGGCAGAAAGGAAGTAAAGGTGAGTATATGCATGTAGTACAGTGGCCATTTATTTATTTATGTGTCTATAGAATGAAATAAGGTTTGAATAAAATTAGAGGAATAAAGTTGGTTATGTTAAGAAAAAAATGAAGATTAGCCTTGAGCTCCTATAAAAATAAATGAAGATTACCAACTTTGTTAAAAAGTAAACTTCAAAATAAAATAAAATATGTTTAATCAATCTTTGTCTTGTGTCAAGCATTATTTACTTTTTCCTAGGTGTTATTTTTTTTCTTATATTAAAAACTGTTGCAATTTAAAAAAAATGCAGCACTAGAAAGATGCCATGTGACACTTGTGACAGAGTTCAAGTGGAGTTATTTTTTATTATTTTTTTATTTTTTAATTTTTGTAAAAAGATCATAAAAAGGGAGAAGAGGAGACCTCCAGAGATAGAGCAGCATGAGAGAGGAAAGAATAAAGAAGGGGAGGGAGAGGAAAGAAGAGGAGAAAGAGAGGGAGACAGACAATAGAAGAGGGAAGAGGGAGAGTTACTAGGTTTCAGAAAATGATATCAGGAAAACAGGGTTGCTGATAGATGGAGAAGCTTAGACTCAGTTAAGGGTCAGGGTCTTGCTTACTAACATTCCCTAATTTCTTTCCTTCCCCACGGAGGGAGAGACTTTCAGCAAAGTTGTTTTGTCTTCCTTATAGAACTAAAAGACAATTGCCTTCATGTTTGACTTTTTCCCTCCCTTCCTTCTTTCCTTCTTTCCTTCTTTCCTTCTTTCCTTCTTTCCTTCCTTCCTTCCTTCCTTCCTTCCTTCCTTCCTTCCTTCCTTCCTTCCTTCCTTCCTTCCATCTAAGCTCAGTTAGGAAGGAAGAGAGAAAATTCCCAAGAAATCAGATATACTAATCACCCAGCATATTTTATTCCTATGGAGAATTATAACCCGCTATCTATTCTATGGACCAGAGGATGATGTGTCAGTTTGTTTTAAATATTGTTCTTCTGAAAGCATGTCTGTCCCCCTTGGCATTTTAAATGCCCCCTTCCAAAGGAAAAGTGGGATATACTTTTCATGTGTTACTATGGGAATCTCCCTTTGGTAGCTCTTTCTGAGGCTGTCATTTTTAATAAATCTATTTGTCTTTATTCCTATGCAGTCTCTCAATTGTTTATTACTTTCAACAGTCATTATTAAGAAGGCCAAAGGGAAATTCCACTTCTTTTTTAAAGATGCTAGGATTTAATATTTTTTATGATTATGATGTTGTCATTTTAAAGCTTATCTTTCTGGCCATTGAGAAAGCGATGTGTTAGCAATTTATAGTAGCACACAACTTTAATCCCAGCACTCAGGAGACAGAGGCAGATCTCTGTGAGTTACAAGCCAGCCTGGCCTACAAAATGAGTTTCAGGACAACCAGAGCTATATAGTGAGATCCTGTTTTGAAAGCCAAAACACAAACAGCTTGAAACAGAATTATCACATGGACCACACACACACACACACACTTGAGTGTGTGCCAGAAGGACTCAGTGCTAGGAAGGAGATACTTATTCATCCTTGTTCATTTCTGTTTATTTCACAAAGACAAAGAATAGAAGCAACAGAGACACTATCAACTGATGAATGGATGATGAAAATATGATATAGTTATAAAACTGAATATGCTTTAGCTACTCAGATAAGGAAAAATTTGAAATTCTCAGATAAATGGACAGAACTGAATGACAAACATAATATGTGTGTTCTTCACATTTGTGGATGCTAAATTATTAAGATTTCATTCAGAATAACAATGAGGATTGGCATTCAAAGAAGGAAAGAAAGATGGGTGGAGTTGTATAAAGGGTTAAAGATAAATAACAGAACAGGGAAGGTTTAACTGGGATGGAGATTTGAGACCAGGGTAAAAAAGAAAGTAGTGGATGGATCAATAACACTAAAACTCTTAGGGAAAAAAAAAAAACATACGGACACATATATACATAGAAGGAGTAAAAGTGGGGTGACCATCTAAAAGGGCACATTCAGGCTAACAAAAAACCTAGTTGTTTTGGAGATATTTCTCTTTGGGGATTTATACAACAAAAACATTACATGCTTTTATCAATGCTCTTTGTAACTTGACTATAATTCCTCCATAACTCAGTTGTAATACTCCATTGTCGAATAGACCATTGTGATTTTTCTTGCTATAATTTAGTATGTAAAAAGAGTTGCGTGAACTAATTTTACCAGTTGTCTTCTTAATCCAAGTAGCTGGAGTGAACTGTGAAGAAATAATTCATCCTAAGGTTCTGTGTTAGAATCTTAATTAAACTTGTTCTCACTTCCATGTCTTCTCATTATGTTTGTTTCTATGGGTTCAACCAGTGCTGTCTGTGTGGCTTTTGGGTTTTAATTGTCCATTGGAGCCAATTTGGTATACACATGAAGACAGAATCTGCCTAATTCCCAGTGTCAACTGGGAGCTCATATTATAGCAGTTAGAGGCAAAGTATTGTGAACTCCTCTAGCACCTATGACCACCTTTTGGTGCATGCCCAATGTAAATATGGATTCATGGTTACATTGGCTGACACCACTGGAAAATGAGATTTTATCCCTTTCTATTTTCTGTTTTTCAATGTTCCTTCCACCCCATTTTCTATAATGTTCTTTAGCAGTACAGCAGCTGGGGTAAATGAAACCTTTAGGGTTGAGACAGCATCCGTCACTTATTCTCCACATTTGGATTATATAGGAGTATAGGAAATTGGATGGTAAGCAAACATTAATCACATTTTTTTCTCATGTGGCCTAAGACTCTCATAGCATATCTTTTTGTTTTTTATCGATTATATTGAAAGTACATTTACTTTCATAAAACAAATTTTAGTAATTGTTTTTCTCCCCAACTTTCCTTTCACCTTCCTTCCCATCTAAATTTACAAATTTTCTGTCACTTATTAGAAAACAAACAAGCATCCAAAGAATAGTAGTAAAATAAAAGAAAAACATTCTGGAATTGAATAAAAGAAATCAACCAACAGGATTTTGAGAAGTTTATAAGTTCAAATATGGGAATCCTTCTGTAGAATTGGCCTCACATATGATCAGAGAGAGATTAGTTACCACTATAACAGCCCTACCAATATTGCAAATGAGGATACATATTGCTTGGTATGTAGGAACTGCAATTTGTAGAGTTCAGTGCTGGGTAACACCATTGCTGTTCTTTGCCCCCTAGCAGCCTAAATAGAATCTTGCTCTTTGAAAAGTAGATATTAGGAATATATTCAGTTCAATCTCAGATTGACTTGTCTGCATCATGTAAACATTGTATGTGTAGTCTTTATCAATAAGGTATTACCGATTTGTTCCATTAGACATCCAAGCAGAAAGGCCTTTTAAGGCCTTCCTCAACAATGGCTCCCATGGAAGAACCCCATAATTGGCATCAGAATTCTTGTGTAGTACCTTGCTGACTCTGGGAAGAATGTATGTAATCATTCATATTGTCACTTTTCTAATTCATAATAATTTTTAATTGCATTATAAGGTAGTAGGTTTCTACATGACTTGTCATACCACATTGGATTTATTGCTTATTATTAAAATGCTAAATATAAGAAAAAAATCCAAGACTAGAATATATTAAGGATTTAACTTACTCCAAGAGGGAAAGCAACTACACTAACAATATACTAACAGAGTCGTTTCTTTGCCAGGAAACCTTCTAGAATTCATTGTAACTATATCCTAGGAGCAATTTCTGAATTATATTTGACATTTTTGTCACCAAAGTGAAAACTGGAGAAAGCATTAAGAATATTTAATTTCCCCACTTAGCACTGAAAGAGTTAATGTTTCCACATACATACTAGTTTTTTGTATACTCTTTCCTTGTCTGCAAGGACTTTTTATGTACTGTTGAGCCTATTTTTGATTGTGAACCTAGCCTTTAATGGCCAAGACATCTCTCTAGCCTGAGCAAATGTTTTGTAAGAAAAGTTTATGCAATCCCCTATCACAAGAACCACATGTTTCCCTCCCAACAGTGTATAGAACAGAAAAGGACCGTGTTAGACTTTCTGAAAAGCAATTTATTTTATCTCTATAACTTGTTGTATGAATTAGAAATAGATTACTACTTTTCAATATCACGTTGACATCAATTATAAGGAGACATTTATTTTGTCTTATTGATAAATAGCTACTTAGTTATTAAAACTGAAGGGACAGACTGGAGTGCTCTTCATGAGGCTTGAACATTGGTTTGAACGTTTTAAAAGATTTTTTTAAATCTTAGAGCTTTTCACTTTCAAGATCATTTATCTTCATACTAATCCATGCAAATTATGTACTAAGATGATTACAGGTACTAAAGGCAATTACATGTGTCTAACCTATTAAGAGCTCTCTAAATTTCACATAAATTAAGCCTATTTCCAAATGTTAATTAACTAAATGTATGAAAACTTGATTATAATTTGGCCTCTGGCATTTGAAAAAAATATAATCCCCTTAAATTATCTCCCTTTATTGCTTCCCTTTTATTGAAACTGTCTAAATTCAGTAAAATTATACATCAAAATAGTATAAAGATAGAGTTTGCTACTCTTAGTTCTAGAAAATACATGGTTACCTTCAACTAACTTCCCTGACACTTAAGCTGTAAATGATAAGAAAAACTTGGGGGAAAGAACATAAGATTTCAAAGTGAGAACATAAAGGAGAGGCATCATATTCCATAATGGCAGCAACTGGTAAATTGTCACTATTTAATTAGTAGCCCCATATACTTGCTCATTCAGGGAACCCTGATCAATGATCTGGTCATGTGTCATGAAAATTTGGGAATACTTATTGAAAAGAGTATTTCACTGGTTCTGTGTGATGAGAAAGGAGTCATTAGTGGATGATAATAGGAAGGATAAGCTCAAAATACATTACACACACACACACAAACATACACATAACACACACACACACACACACACACACACACACACACATATATATATATGTATGTATATATAAATGAAAACAACTCATTTCATTACTATCTCTGAAATATATATTTTTAATTTTTTTCTTATTTTACCTATCAATCCCAGGTCCATCTCCCTCCAATCCTCCCATCTCCCCCAAAACTTCCCTTCCAGTCCCATACCCCACGCACTCCCCAGGGAATGTGATGCCTTCCAGGAGGGATCATCAAAATCTGTCAAGTCATTTGGGGTAGGGGCTGTCCCCCCTCCATTCTCTAGGTTAAGGGAGTATCCCTTCATGGGGAATGTGCTCCAAAAGTCCTTTTTTTGCACCAGGGTTACATTCTAGTTCTACTGTCGGTGATTCAATAGGCTGCCCAGGCCTCCTAACTGAGACCCATGTTCAGGGGGTTTGGTCAGCCCTATGTTGGTTCCTAGCTATCAGTCTGGAGTCTATGAGCTCCTCCTTGTTCAGGTCAGCTGTGTCTGTGGGTTTCAGCAACCTTGTTTTGACCCCTTTGCTCATCACTCCTCCCTCTCTGCAACTGCATTCCAGGAGTTCAGCTCAGCCTTTAGCTGTGGGTGTCTGCTTCTGTTTTCATCAGCTACTAGATGAGGGCTCTAAGATGACATACAAGGTAGTTACCAATTTCATTATCAGGGAAGGGCTTTTAACATAGCTTCTCCACTATTGCTCCGATTGTTAGGTGGGGTCATCCTTGTAGGTCTCTAGACATTTCCCTAGCACCGTGTCCCTCTATTATGTTATCTCTTTTCTTGCTACCTCTATTCTTCCCCTGATTCAATCTTCCTAATCCCTCATGTTCTTCTCTCCCCTCCTCTTCTCCCCTTCTCTTTGCTCTAACTGCCTATCCACTCACTGCCCTCCCACTCCTAATATGCTCAGGAGATCTTGTTCCTTTCCTCTTTTGTCAGAAACATTGTATGACTCTCTTAGGTTCCTCCTTGTATCTTTGTTTCTCTGGTGGTATGAAGTATAGGATGCTGATCCTTTCCTCTTTTTCTAAATTCCATATCTGAGTGAGTACATACCATGTTCCTCTTTTTGTGACTGGGTTACTTCACTCAGGATGTTTTTTTTCTAGTTCCATACATTTACCTGCGAATTTCAAGATTCCATTTTTTTTTCTATGAGTAGTATTCCTTTGTAAAAATGTACCATATTTTCTTTATCTGTTCTTCAGTTTAGGGACATCTAGGTATAATTTCCAAGTTCTAGCTATTACAAATAATACTGCTATGAATATAGTTGAACAGATGTCTTTGTTGCATGGATGTATATCTTTTGAGTATATGCCTAAGAGTGGAATTGTCAGATCCTGTGGTAGACTGATTCCCATTTTTCTGTGGAATTGACATACCAATCTCCAAAATAGGCATACAAGTTTGTACTCCTACCAGCAGTGGAGGAGTGTTCTCCTCTCTCCACATGTTCTCCAGCATAAACTGTCATTGGTGATTCTGATTTTAGCCATTCTGACAGGAGTAAGATGGTATCTCAGTGTTGCCTGATGTCCATTTCCCTGATGGCTAAAGATAAAACAAATCATATTTAAAGACAAATAGAGGGAAAATATTTTCAAAAGATTAAAGTACACTTATGGACTTTTCAATTCTTATTTACTCTGTGATTTTTAAGCATCTGTTCAAGATTGGAAAAAATGGGGAGGTTTAGGTCATCATAATGAAAATGGATTTTTAATTTTGTTAATTTTTATTAAAAAACCTAATTGAGATACAGTATTTTCCCTCCTCAATGCCCTCTCTAACTTTCTACATGTACTTTCTATGCCCTATTAAATTGCTGACCTTATATTATTATTATTGATACAAATAAATATGTGTAAATATGTAAATGCAACCAGTTGAGACTGTTTAGTGTGGTTTATGTATGTATTATTGTAGAACTAACTACTTTTATTTGGTAATTACTTAGTTAATTCATCCCTGTGTTAGGCTGATTCTCCCTCTTTCAGAGTTACTATTTACCTCAAGGTCTTTGTCTATATGTTGTTCCCAATGAGAGTTTTCCCTAATGTGATATCATTAATATAGACTTTGTTCACATTTTGTTGAGTTTGGGGCTTATAACACCATGTTTTAGAACAACACCTATTGCCATTAGTTTACTAGACCAGCATAATACCTAACTCTTTTCTAAAGATTATCATTCTACTCAGGTAAATGTATCTTTTACCATTAGAGAAAACTGCAAGAGACCATGTCATAGAGATTAAGGCATTATATCGATGTTAGCCAAAATGATGAGTTAAGTTAGCTTAACTCATCAATTTAAGGTTCAAGGATAATCACAAAATATGAGGCAGAAAGACAGCAAATACCAGAGAATATGGAGAGACTCCTGAAAAGTTGTTTATTTTTAAAGTGAAGTACTGGGGAAGGTGGACCAACATCTCCCCATTGCCATTGCTAAATTATGATAAAATAATTATGCCTTGCTTTGATAAACAAAGTTACTGTAGTTTTTTTACAAATTCGGCAGGGGGCATTTAACTGAAATGAAACAACTGAATAATGCATTTTCAAGCCAGTAATGGCTAGATAGAATTCTACTTAAATAATCTGCTTTAAATTTGTTTACAAATGATTAATTTAGTTTTAACTTAGTTATTTTCACTGTAAGTATTTTATAAATTTTTACTAAGTCATAACAAACATTCAGAATTAACATTTTTAATAGGCTTCAGTTTGATTTTCTCCCAATACAACTGTTAAAGGTCCAACACACAGAAATGTGAGTAAATCTGGCCTTTTATGGAAAAGATGTTTTACAATCAAGCTAAAATGAGAACCATACAAATAATTACATAAGGAGAATACTCCATGAAAATGAAGAATATTGTGTGCTTAGTAGCCAATGGATGCCAAGGATTTTTTGTAATTAACAAAAACCACACATAAATGAGCTCTTTCTTGACTTAAGATACTATGACTCTGCCCAATTTGATATCAAATATGCATCATCCTTTATTTTATTCTTTCTAATGTACTCAATATTATTAAATTCATCTTTCAAAATCTATACATGTGCAATAAATAATATGATATACTTTTTATATCTTGGTGGCTATATATATATATATATATATATATATATATATATATATATATATATTCTTAAGTGTAGATACTTAGTTATGGACTTTAAAAATGGGCCACAAATCTCATAATCTCATGTGCAGTAATCAGAATTCCCTGAAAATAACATTTAAACTAAGAAGACACAAAATTATGTGCAAATGACAATCCGCTGTAAAACTATTTCTCAAATTCTTTCAAAAATAAATGTTGACAGTGAAATGCAAAGTCAAATTTAAATGCAAGACCAAAAATTTAAAAAAAAACAATTCGAACAAACCTGTGGTGTAAGAACCCTCATGGGGATTCTGGCACGTGAAGTCACTGTCCATGGACTGTGAACAGTGCATGATTACCAGAATGCTGTTAGATCTAATCAAGGCTAAACATTTGCTAAACAACAACAACAAAAAAGGTTTACTTATTCAATTTAATTTAATTTTCTTGACCATTGAGTGAAATGCTATTTAAGGAACCAGTACTCAAAGTATAACTTTAAAAAAAATAACTGATTTCTATAAGGCAAGATTACAAAAGTTTTGGTCGGGGTGCATGTAAGGGGGGAAGGAAGAGAAAGAGGGAAGAAGGGAGGGAGGGAGAGGAAACTGGGACGATATGTAAATAAAAAATGATTACAAAAGTTCTTTATATATTGTTCTTTTCATTTGAACATAATATAATTTGGAGGGAGCACCTCACATCATACATTAAATTTTTTAACAAAAATAATTATTTTCAATAATAATTAATTTTTTAAACTTACTAATTAAAATATACCATGTTATTAATGACATTATGATGTAAAATTGTATTATTTCTGAGCCTACTCTTCAAAGCCATAAATACATTTAATTTTATGGTAGTGATATCAAAGATATAACTTTTAAAATTTATTTTTTGATAATTTTTTTACATGCTTACAGTGTGCTTTGATCATATCCATTCCTAATCCCCCTATTTTCTCATGGCAATCTGCACAAGCTAAACATAAACCATGGGGTAAATGATATTGTTCCTTCTTGTAGTCCAAACAGATAAATCACTGAAAGTATGAGATGAGAAAAAACACTGAAAATAGAATTTATAAACAACAGAAATAATAGGATCATTGTTTCTATAAACTGCAGAATAACACACTCCTTTTAAATTTTGTGACATTTTTAGGGGTTTTAAAAATGAAGTGAAAGCTAAATCACCTTGACTTTATAGCCTGCAGTAAAAACACACTGAGCCTTAAATATGAGCATTCAGTGCCTGTTCTCTTACTATGGATGTTGTGAAGACCAGCTCCCACTAATCTGCCTTCTCACAATTCACTTTCCCAGTATAATTCCAAACAAATGATCTAAAACGAGGTAAGTGTGCTAGACACCACCTTGATTCCAGCAGTGATTTATGTCCCTAAGATAAATGGCTAGCCTTTATATTTGAACAGGTATGGTCTAAAAAATATAAAGCGCAGAAAATGAGAAAAGAAACAGAAAAAGGTTCACCATATTAGATACAAGAAATGATTTCAGTAGTGTGCTCTAAGAATCTTAGGACCCAGAGTTCATTTCAATCTCCAGTTGAGTGAATTGGCCTAAGAACCCTGGGGATGAAACAAAAACTTATTATTGCTAGAAAATAGAATTGGCTGCACTGTTTCATCTTAGTGAGAGTGTGTTAGACATGATAAAGTATACACTATAAACAATTGTGCCATCTTGATTATCAAGGCAACAGTTTCGGGTGTTCTTCAAACCCTTAGGATGAACAGAATTATGCATTCTTTCGCCTCGGTAGTATTTTTTTATTAGATCACAATAGTGACTGTACAGATGCAAAGCAGAACCTTGCCTTTCCATGGGTTTGCTTTTCACATGTGATATGCACAAAATAAGAATAGAACATTTGCAAAAGTGTTTCAATTTATTGAGTATTTTTGCATGCCTTCTCCATGTCTGCCATCAAGGAAATTATAAGCATAAATATCTGCTCACAAAAACTAGACTAAGCATGACCATATTAAATTTGTATTGTTAACATGACAGATCAGTAGGGACTTAGTACTTCAAAGTGAACTATGCTTAATATCTCCCAGTTTTGCTGAGAACCATTTAGCTAAAATCAAAGTGCAAGTGTGCACCTTTCTTCCTGAATACGCTAGATGTGAATCCATACACCTGTTCATGTTCTTTATATATTCAAGGCCATCGTGCTATTACTTTCCAGTAATCCCAGGTGAAAGTTGCTCAGCTTTTTTTTTTCTTTTTCTTTTTAGGATAATACTTTATTTAACGTTGAAGCAAGTTTGTTTGTTTTGCAAGTCAATCTCAGTTCTCTCACCATCCATTTCTCTCCTGTATCCCTCACAACCCCCATCCTACCCCATCCCCTTTCTGCTCCCCAGAAAGGTTGCAGCCTTCCATGGGAGGACAGATGAGAAAAGGGGTCAAGACCAGGCTGGAAAAACCCACAGAATCAACTAACCTAAACAGGTGCAGAGATCATGCGCCCCAGTCTTATACCTGGGAAACCAGCATAGGACCAACCCCGGACCCCCTGATCATGGGTATTGCTTGTCCTTTTGAGGCCATCTATTTAACACCACCATATTCTTGCTCATGAGCTACAAGGTTGAGCAGTATCTTTAAGCTTCAGATCTCACCACTTCTTCCTCTGCCCTGCTTCCTCTCAGTAGAACATATATTCTTCTTTAACATTTAACTAGACTATGCAATCATCCCTTAATCTTACTTATATGCCCAGGATTATTATCTAGTTAAGTACATTTAATAATTGTATGTAAAGTGTTTTAGAATATACAATGTATTTACAGGTCCCAAGAAATAGGATGTAGTTATTGGGAGAAATAATTTAATTAAAGCCATTAGAACAAGAAAATATTCTTCCTTGGTTTGTGATGGAAAAGCATGGCTATTAAAAGACTCCTTTTTTAGTCCAAGCTGAGTTTGTCATCATTAATGGCCTTAGGTTCCAGAGGGAGGGATCGTAGATGCTTGCCACCTTGCCTATTTACATCTTTCTTTTCACAAACACTCAGTAGCTGATCCCCAGAGAAAGTTTGAGTCAGTGGCCCCTTTAACCAGTGATTTTCCCCTCAAATATAGTTTGTAGAGTATGCAAAACTTGCATAGTTCTTGCAAAATTCAAGCACTATATGGTGGGTTTTGAAGAAAATATACCTTTAGGTTTCCATTGCCATTGTGCTAATTTGAAAAAATGGTCCCCAAAATGAGTGGGAGGGAGGAAGAGGAAAGGGGAAGAAGGAAAGGAGAGGAAACTGGGGTCAATAGGTAAAAAAAGAAAAATAAATAAATGAATAAATAAATAAATAAATAAATATTTCTCAGATATAGTTACTTTTATTTTAGCCTCCTCTCTCTTTTTGTAGTTATTTCTCTTCTGTCTTAATTAGGGCCCTCCCTTTCACCATTGTCATTTTTGATTCATTGCTTAAGGTCTGAAGTCTAATTAGACAGTTGTTAGTTACCACAAACATTGAGTACCACTTTGTTGGCCTTTACAGATATCTTACAATGTTCATCGTTGCTGCGATTCATAGGCATTGCAGCTGGATATCACACTTTACTGGTTCACTCCCATGGGAGCTTGCATTGTATTTGCAGAAAAGAGGCTTTCAGGGAAGATTCAGCTCAAGTCATATGAATTCTATACCATGAGTGTGTGGTGTCTTCAGCAATAGGGGCTTATCTTCAACTTTTGAGAAGTACCAAGGGTGTTCTTAATAGAATATATTGTTAAGGGAGTCAACTAGAATATTCTGATCAGCCAGTCAAAAAGAAGACTTCTTATGCCTGTCACTGAGGTTGTTCATAATCTATTACTAATGTATAATTTTGTGGGAAAGTTTTTCAGCCCAATTGGAAAATCTCCCTTTAATATGTATTTAATAAATGGATTCTCTCTCTCTCTCTCTCTCTCTCTCTCTCTCTCTCTCTCTCTCTCTCTCTCTCTCTCTCTCTGGATGTATGTATGTGTGTGTGTGTCAGATACATTTGTGTATGTAGACTTTATTTTTAGGCAAATAGAAAACAATACCTTTTCTTGAGGTTTTATTAAACAACATTGGTTTTACTTGTCCTTCATTACTCTTTCTTCTTTATTGGTTGCCCTCCTTTCTCATTTTTTCATGGTTTATTAAAGATGTTTATTTTCGCAGCAAACAGTTAACCATCACAGGAACCCACAACTGGACACAGGGCAGAGAAATGTGGATGGTGGTTGTTTAGCACTAGGAGATAGAATTAAATCTACATCTGTATTTTGATTTGCAATGATAGGGGAAGAAACAAAAAGGGGAAAGTGGTGTGACTCATTTTAATTAAAAATGTATAAAATATTTTAGTAACCCTTTTAAAAATTTTACTTTCACTCTGGAAAATTGTCCTGTCTGGGTTAATTAATTTCAAAATCTTATTGATTCCTCCTAAAGCTTTCACAATAAAGATGGCTTATACATTTCAAACTATCTCATATATAGCTGCCTCCCAGATTTATTGCCATTTGAATGACACAGAACCCAATAAACAAGTAGAAACCTGGGGCTGCTTCTTTTCTGTAGCACACACCTTAAAGTGCCACACCTTAAAGTGGCACTGGCTTCCACCTTACACCTTCCCACTGGTGAAGGCTCTCTGGCTAAACAAGCCCTTAATTGGTTAAGTCTGTTCAGCCTGTCTGCTTCCGCATTAGAGTAGCCTATCTGCAGGGTCCATGTGGCTCACTGGGGTTGGTTAGCTCAAGGGTATTTAAGCCTGTGCAGAGGTCCCCTGGCTCTCTCTCTCTCTTGCTCTCTCTCTCCCTCTCCCTTCCTCCCTCCCTCCCTCCCGCCCTCCCTCCCTCCCGCCCTCCCTCCCTCCCTCCCGCCCTCCCTCCCGCCCTCCCTCCCTCCCTCCCTCTCTCTCTCTCTCTCTCTCTCTCTCTCTCTCTCTCTCTCTCTCTCTCGTGGTCCAGAAGAAACATGTTTAAAGGATTCTGATTAAAACTGCATGAAGAAGATCTACCCAGAGTCACGTCTTCCTTGCTGGTGAGGGTCAGGCACATACACTTTTCATTTCCAGTTAATGACCTCCTCAATAAAGAACACGTTTTTCCTAAGAGTGGAAATGCTGAGTCCTGTGGTAGACTGATTCCCATTGTCCTGAGGAAGTGCCATACTGATCTCCAAAGTGGCTGTACAAATTTTCACTAACACCAGGAGTGGAGGAATGTTCCCTTTTCTTCACAACCTCTCCAGCATTAGATGTCATTGGTGTTTTTTATTTTAGCAATTCTGGCAGGAGTAAGTTGTTTTGATTTGCATTTCCCTGATAGCTAAGGATGTTAAGCACTTTCTTAAGTGGCTCTCAGCCTTTTTGATTCTTTGTATGTTTTCGAGATCAACCCTCTGTCAGATATGGAGTTGGTGAATATATTTTTCTAGTCTGTGGACTGTCATTTGGTTTTGTGAACTGTGTCCTTTGCCTTACAGAAGCTTCTCAATCTGAGGAGGTCTCATTTATTAATCATCAAACAAGTGTCTGTGCCACTGGAGGTATGTTATGGAAGTGGTCTCCTATACCTATTTGTTCAAGGGTACCTCATACTTTCTCTTCTAAGAGGTTCAGTGTGGCTAGATTTATGTTGAGGTCTTTCAACATCAGTGAAGATTTGTGCTGGGATTTTGATTGGGATTGTGTAACAGGGACATCCATTTCATTATATCCTTAACATCACTATTTGTAATAGCAAGAACCTGGATGCAACCTAGATGCCCATCCAATGAAGAATGGATAAAGAAGATGTGGCACATTTACACAATGGAATACTACTCAGCAGAAAAACACAATGATATCTTGAAATTCGAAGGCAAATGGATGGAACTTGAAGAAACCATCCTAAGTGAGGTAACTCAGTCACAAAAAGAGCAACATGGTATGTACTCACCATATTTGGATTTTAGACATAGAGCAAAGGATCACCAGCCTATAATTCACACTGCCAGAGAAACTAAAATACAAGGAGGAATCTAAGAGATTCATACATAGTCCCTCACAGAAGGGGAAAGGAACAAGATATCTGAGCTTATTGGGAGTCGGGTTGGGGGGGCAGTGAGTGGAGAGGGAGCTAGGAGAATGAGAATGGGAGGAGAGAAAAGCATGTGGGACTGGGAAGTTTGAGTCAGGGGAGGAATAGACTAGAGCAAAAAGAGAAAGAGAAAAAAAGATCCTATAAAAGAGGAAGCCATTATAGGTTTGACAAGAAAACTGACTCTAGAGAAATATCCAGAGACCTACAAAGATGACCCCACCTAACAATCTGAGCAATACTAGAAAAGCTACTTTAAATGCCCTTCCCCGGTAATGATATTGACAACTAAATTATTCACCATCATAGAGCCCTCATCTAGTAGCTGATGGAAAAAGGACCAGACACTCAGCTAAACACTGAGCTAAACTCCTAGAATCCAGATGCAGAGAGGGAGGAGTAATAAGAAAATGGGGCAAGACCAAGCTACAGAAACCCACTCAGACAGCTGACCTGAACAAGGGGGAGTGAATGGACTCCCAGACTGATAGCTGGGAAACCAGCATTACCCCTGAACATGAGTCTCAGTTAGAAAGGCTGGGCAGTCTAAGGGACCTCTGACAGTGGAGCCAGGATTTATCTTTGGTGCAAGAACAGACTTTGAAAGCATATTTCCCATGGAGGGATACTCCCCTAACCTAGACAGAAAAGAAAGGGCCTAGTCCTTACTCCAAATGACAGATTTTGTTGATCCCTCCTAGAAGGCATCACCCTCCCTTAATTTGGGGGTGTAGTGGGGGGGATAGGATGGAATGGGGTGGTCAGAGGGCATGGTAGGGAGGAAATGGGAACTGGAATCGATATGTAAAATAATAAATAATAATAACAACAATTAATAATAATAATAATAATAATAATAATAATAAATCTAGAGGCTTCAGGTTGTCTGTGGCCCAAGTTTTACTTTTGAATGATCCATCCTTTACCCTATTAATATGATAGGCCACCTTTAAAATATATTAATGTATCACAAAAAAAGAACACATATCTCTTCCTAGTTGAATTATTTAACCTGAAGAATTCTATTAAGTTGCTTTTCTGAATAATTGTTTTGGATAACACGGACCAGGATAATCTTGGGTTCTATCATGGCATGCCTTTGGGATCATACTTTTATTTATGTGTGTCTACTTCTCTAGTTTGTGGGGAAGAGTTGTTTGATCAAACACCAATTTAGATTGTGCAATCTCAGAATTCCCAAAATGTAATTAACATTACCCGATATTTACTTTAAGTAAAGTAGATTACTTGTATAACTTAGACAGGCCTAACTAATATGACCAAGTTGGTAACTTTAAGAGTAGAGAGATAAACTCTGCCACTCTTCCTAAACTGTAGCAAAGAAAGCCTGTGCTTATGAGCTTTGAGCTTAGCTATGCAACATAGACATTTAGTGACTCTCTAGACTACTGGTCATAGAACAGTTTTCAAATCTGTCAGTGTCTAAGCCTTCCTATCTCCAGGCTGCTCCAACATCTGCTTCCCAAATTATTACTATCAGCTAATTTCTCCATTGCACCCCTTACTTTTTTCTTCTCTTACATTGAAGATGTCACCATTGACTTATCCCCCTTCTTAAGCATCTTTCTCATTCTGCTGTTGCTCTTTAGTAGAAATTTCTTCTGTCTAGGCTAGCTGACTTGTGCCTATGGTTCAACCCCTGTCCCACATCTCATTTCTATCTTCACATAGAGATTTAGCTCATTCTTCTGTAGTTTTATTAATTTCTCACCACATTCAATCTCATTAGTTCTCCATCCCTCTGCCTTTCCAGACTACAGTTCTCACAAAGACAGAGACTTAGTTTTATCTTCCTCATACTCATCTTCTGGTAGCTGGGTAGATGGGTTATTGTATCTTTATTCAAGGATAAGTTGATATATAAATATATGAGGTTTCTATGTCTTCTTAATTGATTATTTTAATTTTCCTTTGCTAAAAGTTTTACTATATTAAAATGTAAAATGTCTATTACAATTCTCCCCTATAAACCATTTAATCAATTATGCCAAACTCAGACAATTTCCAAGGGAACCAAAGATATTGAAAATTGTCTATGTCCCAGAAATCATAAAACCACCGATTTTCCTTGTCCTGTAATATTGTGTCTTTTTCTTTTTTATTTAAGCAAGAACAAAATCCATTTATCAATTGAGAAAGAAGCAGCCAAGACTAGATGACTTATAGTTCTAGATAAATACTTGTCCTGTATCCTTAAATCCTATTATTTTACAGCTGCCTGGATAATAAAGAGTCCCTTTAGAATCCTTTTAAATTATCAAAATAGTTGGTAGTAATTAGATTCATCATAATATTTCATTCATTCTCTATATATTACCTGAGTACCTACTACATTACAATTTCTGTAGTGAGATCTCTGTTAGTGTTACAGAACTTCCATTCTTAGGGCTGGGGGATGGCTCAGTCTACAAAGTGCTTGCTGGGAACGCATGAGGACCTGACTTTAGATCACTGGAATTCATGTTTACATGGAAGGCATCATAGATAATATAAACAATGGATAAACAAAGCTTTTATTCATTAGTATACATCTATATATTTTAGAGAATACCACTCAGTAAAATACCAGCCCCACATGTCTATAATTGTTAAACTTGTAAACTATATCTCTCCTGTAAAATTATGCCTGTCTGTTCTCTCAACCATATGCCAATCCCTATTATGTCACTGTATAAAAAATAAAAACAAAAACTAAAACTGAGATCATTATGTAATGTTACATTTTCTTCAGTATAAAGACTGTCACCTTGTGTGTTCACAAGACTCCATTACTCTGCTGAGATGACTTTATTTGTGTAAGAGACAATATTTAATGTTCATCTTTAAGACTGTGTTGTTACTTGGTAAAGGTCATGGATAAATTTCAGTGATATATTTCTGCATTTTCTATGGACTAAGGAAGTATTAAAACTGTCCACCTGAATCACCAGTAATTGACATGACTCTGATAGGTTTCAATTCAAACAGTGCTACTAACATGTGTCCTTGGTATGTGATGACTGTCCTTATGTTTATCTTGACATATACCTTTGTAAGAAGTTGTCTGCTCCACTCAATGCATTCCATTTATTCTTAATGTAATACTTCTTCACTCATTTTTTGGCCACTTATGTTAAAATTATTATTATATACTATTATAAATGTTGCTATATTTTTCTTATACTGACATAAACTTAAATGATCTATTAATTTCTTTTTACATGGTTGAGATACAATATATGGCAAAATCAACTTAAGAAATGAGAAGTTTATTTCAGTTCACAATCTGAGAGTATATTCCTTCATGGTAATGAAGGTATGGCATCAGACACATGATGTGACTAGTCCTGTGCACTCACATTCAACACTATTGATTTGGCTTTTCTTCTTAATTTAGGACTCCACATAAGGAAATGGTGCTGTCTACTTTCAGGAGAGGTCTCTTGCTCTCCCAATTTAACCTGGCTGGGTTCTATTTCAAAGAGTAACTCAAATTAATGTTTTATAGTATTTCTACATCTAGTCAAGTTGCCAATGAATATTAACCAGCAAAGATTCCTTCATAGTCCCGCCTTCACAAAAAATAAAAAAATAAATAAATAAATAAATAAAAAAATAAAAAGGTCAGAGCTAAGTACAACATTCCCTTCTACAAAAGGAAAGGCAATTCATATCACCTCCCTTATCTTTCTTGGGATGATAAAATTTGAGGAAGGGCATGTACAAATTTAAAAAAAATAATTGTTGGGCATGCCTTTAATCCCATCACTGTCCAGGTAGAGGCAGACAGATATCTTTGAATACAAGGACAGGGTTTTCTTTTTTTTTTTTATACAGTCACAACTAAACACTGATTTGAACTAGAATCCAGATGCAGAGAGAGAAAGAGGACAAGACCAGGTTGCAGAAACACATAGAGCCAGCTGACCTGAACAAGGATGAGCTAACACCCCTCATCCCCCAGACTGATATCTGGGAATCCAGCATGGGACTGACTCAGACCTCCTGTCTTGAATGACTGAGCAGTCTAAGGAACCTCAGACAGTGGAACCAGGCTGTGTTCCTGGTTCACAAAAGGAACTTGTAGGCACATCCCCCATGGAGGGATACTCCCTTAACATTGAGACAGGAGAGAAGTCCTATTCCCTACTTCAAATGACTTGATAGATTTAGATGACCCCTCCTGGATGACATCATCCTACATGTGGAGTGGGGGGGGGTGATCAGCGTGCCTGTGAGGGGGGAAGAGAAGGAAAGAGAGAGGGAGGGAGGGAGAGGGAACTGGGATCGATATGTAAAATAAAAATGAAAAAATACAGCTTATTTTATAACATGAGTTCCAGGAGAGCTAGGGTTACACAGAGAAACTGTCTCAGAAAAAAAAATGTTTATAATTGACATAGAAATGCACCACTTTCCCCCATCCCTTTTCTCCCTCTAGTCAATGCTAGGGTTTTCATTGTTTAACATAATTTTATGGACACACACACATGCATGCACGCACGCATGCACACACACACACACACACACAGTCCTGTGTATGTAAACATATATAACATAACCTACTAAATCTTTGTTATTAGTATGCATAGGGTCCAGGGCTTACTACATACTCTTGGACAACCAATAAGGGCACTTATCTCTGGGAGATGCTAATTCTCATCCCTGTGGTCATTAGCTATTGATAGTTATTTACATTGGAGTGAGACACTGAGATGTTTCTGCCTTTCATATTAACATGTCCATTGATAGTGTCTTTGTTCCAATTTGTTGCACAGCAGGATTCCTGGGATTCTGGCTCTTAGAATCTTTCTACTCCCTTATCTGAAAATTTCCTGAATAGACCTTACTTTTTGTCTTGGCAAACGATTAAGAAACCTGTCTTCTTATAAACCCACTTTAAAATACTTTAATTTGAGAACATGAAGATTATTTTTTTTCCTGCCTGTTATTCCAATTCTTAGGTGATTTTAAAATCAAACACTTCATTTTAGTTAGTGACTATGTTGGTGGTATTGGTACCATAGACCATTAGTACATCTGGCTGATTTTTGGTAATTTCTTTTCCAGTGTTGAAAGCTGAAAAGAATACTTTTTAGATGTTTCCTTAATGATCAGAAAACAGATACTTTAAATACTTCTCTTGCTGACTCAGCTTTGGGAGTTCACTGTTTTATTTTATGCTCTCAACTCTCAGCAGTTAAAGTATAAACCAGTATAACTGAGGGAGCCTGGAGCCGATGGGTGATTTCAAATGGATCCTACTTTTATATTTCCCAAGGGTAGTATGTATTCATGGATAGCAGGCTACATTTTCTACATTTACAGTTCAGATGTGGTTTTTACTGGTAAATCTAAGTGCTGAGAATAACTTAGAACCTGGAGACACTCTGTGAATATCAGAATCAAACTTTCATCACTACAGCTTCTTTGCGCATCAGAAGCCAGTTTGAACTCATCTTAGTCACTACTAGTTTTATGAAAAATTAACAAGTATATTTCTTTAACTATTTTCTGACTAATAGCATTAATAATAATAAGAAACTAATAGCATTAATGCCTTGACAAGGGGATTATATAAGGCACATTTATGAGTAGTGTCAAGACTGACCACATGAAAATAAATTCATATAGGCATTAAAACACACATTATAGAACAGGACTGACTGGATTTCTTAACTTGTTGAACCTTATCCTGCCTGTGAGACCTTGTGCATAGCCTCCTTAACCTTATTTTCTTTCCTGTGAAGTGCTAAGATTAATAAATAGACCTTCAACCATAGCACAAGATAAAAATTAATTAGTCAATTTGTGATGCATTTACAGCATGAGGCTAGGTACAGAAACTTAAACAACATGTATAGAATTCTATGACTTATGCTGTGAATGTTAAAATATAATTAAGGTGAAGTTGAATAGAAATAAGTAAGAAATAGCTAATCTGCCAAATTGTCTAATATATACTGAAAAGTATCTATTAAAAGATTTGTAATTTACTGAAAAATATTTTTAAATGTTTTTAACTATGAGCCCAGTATAAGGTGGGATACGTGAGACAAAAATTACATATTATTATGAATAATGTCATAACTTGGGTTGTGAGTAGGGTAAATGTAATTGCTTCTTCAGTAGCATCAAAATTTGTACCTGTCATGATGTAATAATTAATAGTTTCATTAATGTATCACTTAGCCAATATGGTATGTGCATATAAAATTATATGTATAAAACATATATAACATATTTTAGATAAGAATCAAATATTTCTACTAATTTTCTTTTTACATTTTTTTGTGTGCATGTGCATTTTCTCAAAGAGCTATTAATTTATTGTGTATGTTTGATATTTACTTCCAGCTATTGTTGAATGTATATGTAAATATATATGTACAAAGAGGGTGAAAATGGTGAATATTTTAATGAATTTACTACTATATTCAACTATATTTTGCAAAAGTTTGTATTTCACAGATAAATTTAATTTTAAACATGCCCACATGTTTAATAAAAAGTTTTAGATGTTCTATGTTGATAGAGCAATCTTACAAAACAGTGAAGACAGAAATAACACATTACTCAAAATCTACTGTAGAGTCTAATATTGAAAGCAGCAAGACATTTATAGAATATCAGACCCCCAGATGAATAAGAGAATGGAAAGGAAAGCCCAGAATTAACTCTTCAAATTAAGAACAAATAAATTGTCTGTTATAAGTATCACATTATGGAGAAAAGATAGACTTTAGGATAAAAAGTTGCATAGTTGAAGATCTACATATAAGAGAGAAATCTGAGATATATTCATCAGAACTATATCTAACTTTTTACACATGTCTAACACAAATTAACTTAGAGATCAAAATGTATATGCAAAGAGTAATTAAAACTAGAAATAAACAATGGGCCTCATTTTTTGACAATGATCTCAGCAAGGACAATTTGATAGTTGCTTGTTAATTATTTGAAAATCATCTTATCATCAACCTAATGTCCACAGAGGTTTCAAGTCAAAGACTGACTTAACTCATAGACTCATGGTCATAATGTAAATTCCACAATCTCTAACACATTCTACTAATAACAGAAAACATTAGAAAAAGTATCAGGAAAAGAGTAAAACCATGTATTTGAAAACCAAACTCATACTGTAGTTTTGCTGACATGTCTATGACAATTTAAAACATTTTACCACTAGTGTTGCATTCTAATTTATGCTTTACTGATATTGCTATTTCATCAAATATTCAGTTTTAGTGCTTGACTAGTGAACTTAAATATGTAGGCAAACATATCATATCTAAGAGAACAGTGGAAGGAATATGATTTTATTAGGTAGAAATACATCATGAGCCTTGTACATTTCTCTGTACAGCATAAGCAGAGACAGCTATTGCCTTTTCTGGACCGTATTTATGTTAACAATCAGCTTAGTAAGGTAGTCACAGTGTATCTTCCAAGGACAAGGAGCACGTGTGTTCATTAAATGCAGTTTATGTTCTTTCTAGGAAGAGATATGCAAGGATGTCAGCAGCACACAATAAAAAGTCAATGTACCCATGGTTTGTGGTGTTTCCATTGTGCATCCAGTCACCTGTATTCTATGTCCACATCATTATCTCCAAGTGCATTGCTGGGATCAGGAAACTATAAGGAACATGGAGATAGTGCTTTGTGTTTTCCTGTAATAATTCTTTTGTCTCTGATGACATTCTTGAGTTACTTATAGCATCCCTGAATCTGAGATTGCGGTCTACTTTACAAATCACTGTTTCCTCTCTTGAATTTTAATGGGAAATCAAACTCATATGCTTTGTGTGGATTTTTTTTTTCTGTTTTGAATGCTCTGAGAATTGAACACAGAATCAAGTGCATGCTAGTCATTGTCACAAAAAATATAATCATAGGCATATATATGTTTTTTCACATATATTCATTTGCATACATCTGGAGATATACACAAAACAGACACATCTGTGTTTATGTGTGCATTTTCGAGACATATTTTAAATTATATCACTAGCAAATGAATTCTTCTAAACAGAACAAATGGGACACCATGACTTCTTCAGTAGTTAATCTATCATCAGGTCAGAAAAATAAAACCACTTTGATTAACAGAAATTTTAAATAAATAAATGCATTAAATGCTACAAAGATAATTTCTAGCATAATTTCTGTTACATTGTTTAATAACAGTGTTGTTGGTTTCCTTTACTATATTAAAATAGAAGAGGGGAGGGTATTTAAATAACCATTTTACTAATAAAATGCCCACCAATCTTGTAATGGGTAAAGAAATTACAAGTAACGTTTTTAAAGTGTATTGTAGCAATCTATAGTCAGGACAAAAATACTTGATACAGAAATTTAACAGAACATTTGAATTTTATGCTTTTTATTTTATATCATATGTATATTTTTATTTTTTTCTCACATCATGTTTTCTACCATCTGTACTACAAAATGGTCATGTTTCTCTTTGGAATTTTTAGTGGGTACCAGTTCTTAAGCTAGCATTATATGATCATAAACTCATATTGCCAAATAAATGTTTTAAATATTAACAAAGAAATTGAATATAATATTGGGAAGTCATAATTTAAAGGTGTGGGTTTAATGTTTCACTTGTATTTTATAGTAAAATTAAAGACATCAACTGGATACATCATTGGAGATAGAGCTATTGTCTGCTAATTTGTTTCCTGCATTTAGAATAAAAAATAAAGTGTTAAGAAAAGGAAAGTGATCTTCAGAATAATTTTTATGTCTCCATGAATGTGACCTTGCTCATAATTGGTTCACATATTCTTAACACAAGTGGTTTATTATCAAACTGTATGAACTTCAGCTACTCTGAATTTGCAAAAGTAGTTTTATTTAAGAGTGTTTTCTTTCATCCAAAGATGAATTCAATTTCTCTTATCTTTTGACACTGGCCAGTAATTATGACAGCTTTCAAACCACATAGTATCTAAAGTGGTGTTCAAACATTTCTGCCACTCTTTCTGTATGCGTCATGAGCTATTACTTCTTTTTGAATGCATCTTTTCAAAACTAAAGTGTACTGCAAGTTAGCAACACATTCCTGACAGCAACATGAATATACTCAGAGATCCAGAGAAAGTGAGAGATCCATGCCCTACCTTTATAACAACAATCACAGTGAATGGCTAGTTATCATCCCTTCCAGGTGACAGCTCCATCAGAACTCAGAGGACAAGATTGAGAACCAGTTGGGAGTAGGATGAAGTACCGTTTCCAATTAATGATCCTGAGTGAAGGTGCATCTTAATATTCAATTGTGTAGCTCTGATAAGCTGCCTTTGCTCTAGTAATCTCCCACTCTTGCTCACTTGTGCAAGAACTGTAGGTTGGGTAGATTACATGCAAAAGGCCAGGAATGGAAGGAGAGTGCTTGCTGGGAAGGCATGCTTCAGTGGCAGAGGACAATAACAGAGGGAGTTGTGATGATGAAGAAAACCACTAATCTGACATAGCAGCAAACTACCTTCTAAACACCTGTGCTTGTGTGCTTAGACAAAAAAGATTCCCAGGCTGTTGGGTACCATCACCACCCACACTACTTCAGGCCTCTGAGATAGAAAATTACTGCCTCTTAAGAAGTAAGCAGAATGATTAGCAGAGCATTCCTAGATACAGGCTTGCAGTTTTACAACCAGTTAAAGAATAGCTCAGGATATTCCTCATGCTATAGTTTTAAGGCCAGTTAAAGATTAGTTCAAGGAATTCTTTCTATTAACCATTTCACCCTGCCCATTTGCAAACCCCACTCACATCCTGCCCATGGTCCTACATAAACCCCCACACCCAGAAAATAAAGTTTTGACAGCTTGATCAGAATATTGACTTGCTGTTATTCTTCTTCCTTACACTTCGATTCCCTCACGTGTCTCCCAGTTCGTCGTTGACTGCCCTGCGGGTCAGGGCACCAGGCTTAATCTGAGAAGCTTCAACATACAATGAAGGGGGACAAATGGGAAGACATGGCTTCCCAATATGTAGAAAAGAAGTGACAGATTTTGAAACAACAAATAACACGTCAGTTATATATCTGCTTTCTTTAAACACTCAGGGAATAGCATATGATAACTAGAAGATGGAGGGAAGAGGGAAGGGGTTCTAATCACTATTGCCAAGTCTCTTCCAATCACTACCATCATTAATTCGCATCAACTCTCCTTACCTGCGCAGGATCCACAAGAAACCTTCCTTTCCCCTTGTATAATCAAAGGGGAGATTCTTAAAGAACCTGATTCCTTACCTGTGAGCTGTTGTTGGAATAACAGCTATTTATTGTATTCAGCAGCATGACTCTCCATTTATAATATTTGTAAATTTATATTACCTATATCAAAATTAATTGTGTCTATCTAGATCAATATCTGTATACATATAATTAATGGTTATTCACACACACACACACACACACACACACAAACACATTACTTTGAAAAATCTTTCCTAATTTAGTCATTTAAGCAGAAGTCTTCAGGGTACATATTTTTGATGAGTAATATTCACAATAAAAAAGTACCACAGTAATATTTAGAGCCCAATGGCAGTCAAATTACCAGAAGAAAATCAAGGCTAAGCACTTGAGTAGGTCTGGAAACAGTATTTTCCAGGATAGTCTGTGGATGAGAATTTAGCCCAGCTGACAGGGTAATTGCAACTCAGTTGAAACTGATTGAAGGATTCTGCTTTTGTGTGACTCAGTTCATAATCTAGGTAAATATAGACTTTTTTGGTGGTAATTAACTTTAGAAAATAAATGTAAAGCAATAAAAAAATGTTTACATGACAACTTATGGCTGAGAAATTTAGGTGGATGCACATAAATTTCGGCTTAGTCTGGATTGTTTTAGATTAAATAACAAAAAGGAAGGTTTCCAGGGAACAAAACTTCTGGACTCTTTTAATGGTTATCCCAACAACCCATAAATTCTACTCAAAATGCTGTTCGAGTATTAAAGTACTTTTTATCACATTTGCCTTGACCATCAGCACCATTTTGCTCTCCACATTCCATTTTCTGAGAAGGTAAAGGATTCCAGTAATGACTCAATTATTTAAGAATTCAGACTCTAGTCTGAACCATTTCCATGTGTATGATTCTGGAAAGAATATGGTTATTTTGGATGGTGATCTGCAAGCATTCTGGAAGTGCATTCAGTCTGAATCTAGCACACCATATTAGTGATCAGGATAACTTGTATTCATCTTTCAGTTGTTTCCAACAGTTCTGTTGTTGGCATGTTCCAGAAATACTCATATGGCCTAGACTTCTGACTCACAAGAATTCGTGACACTGAAGATGAACACCATATGTGCTTATACAGTGCATTCCCTAAAAATAATCAGAGAAAAGGTTGCTTTTGCTTTGACTGCATTTATTCATGTTTGCTTTATCTCAATTTTTTAATATTTTCTTATTTCTAGTTGAGCTCACTGCCAACTTCTCAGGGTAATGTGCCCAATATGAAGCTGCTCATGCTTTGTAATATGTGTAGAAACCACTTCAAGCACTCTAAACTGTATTTTCAAAGCTTGAAAGTAATAATCAAACATAAATAAACTGGCAGAGTGGCTTCAAACATCTAAGCTCTTAAATAACTCCTTCAGCTGCACTTTTAAAGGCATTTTAGAAAGATTATTAAAATATAAAAATGAGATACATATTTTAGATATTTAAGAAATGTATTCTTCCCCCCCCCACTGGAATGATAGTTGCTTACTAAAGAGATGAGGAAAGTTAGGATTTTGGATAAACATAATGTGAATTCAATGTGCTAACTTTTAGTGATAAGATGGATGGACAGTGTCTTGACATTACAACTCAAATTGTAACTGAATTTCTAAGAGATATTAAGTGTTATAACTCCCTGGGGATAAGATATAAGTGTTAGGGAGAATGAATATAAATGATGAGTTTTGTCAATAAATTATGGTTTAAATTTTAATCATAGTTTGCAGTTTTTCTTGTTCATTTCTCATCCATGTAGGAAGAATAAATCAATTAAATGCCACCTTACAGAGAATACTAAGGACAAGTAGTTAGGTATACATGTGTTTGATTAACCAGTGTAGATTGAAACTTAAAATACCCAGAAATATTGTGTATTCAATCTATCAAAAATACATTCGAGCCAGGTATGGCTAATGCATGCCTTTAATCTCAGCAATCCTGGAGCAGGGGCTGGTGGATTTCTGAGAGTTTGAAGCCAGATTGGTCTGCATAGCAAGTTCCAGGATAGTAAGAACTACACAGTGAGACCTTTCTTAAAAAAAGAATGAAAGAAAAGTATATGTTTGATTGAATGTTCCTCAAATAGAACATTTCTAAAAGTACATGACACTATAAATGCATGATAACTGGCAAGATTTTTTTAAACATCATTCAAAAACAATACATTTTATGAACTACACTAAAAATATAATTTTAAAATTTTCTTTGAAAATTATGTGTATATTTAAATAATATAAAATGTTAAATTTAAAAATGAGAACTTTAAATAAATATACTATTTATATCATTTCACTTTTCCATTTCCAATATTTTCCTTTCATGTCCTCTCCATTCCAGAAATTCAAAACTTTTTCTTTAATTTTTTTACATTAAATTTATAAAACATGATCTCCCTCAGTCCCTGATGAAGTTGTGCCTTCATGGCTAAGTGGAGAAATAAACAGTAGAAGAGAATTTTTGGTGGGTATAGATTATGTGGATGCTCTAACACAGCGCTCTGTATTCAAAAGACAATAGACACAACTCTCAGTTTTAGTCACCTTTAGTGACTCGCTGATATTTAATTAACACAACAAATGCTCACATACTGACTGCACTGATAAAAGGCAATAACTTACTAGTCAACGTCCGTTACATTTGGATCCTAACAACTTAGCCCTTCCCAAATATAGAATAAAGCTAGACATTTCTTTATCTTGACACTATTTCATTAGTAGTGAAGGCAATGAAAAGAGAATTTAGAAAATCAGCTCCCCTCTTCATCTTCTTTTCATTTACTATTATGTCTATTCTTGGTGTGGCAAGAATATGTCAACATATTGTTCTTTGTATTATCAAATAGCATTTCAATTTGTAGACATATTGTGTTTGAGCATCAATTAAGTAGCCAGTGGACATTTTGATTCTTTCTAAATTTTAGGTTTCAGGAATAGTGATTTTACATTTATGTATACAGTTTTAGGATATATCTCCTGGTTTCTTGATTAGATACACAAAGGTAGGAATGTTAGAATGTGTAACTACTTCAAATAGTTTGATGAACTATGAAAGTTCTCCAATTTATGTTACCACATGAACTGTATTAGGACACAAATTTACCTATCCATGGTTGCTATAATCTCATATGGTAATATCTTATTGTAGGTCTGCTTTACACTATCCTAACTAATGTGGAACCACACCATTTCACATAGTTCCTGGTCTTTTGTATTATATCTGTATTACCTACTAAACTGTTGCTGTTATCAAACACTACAGCTATGGTAACTTATAAAAAATAGTTCATTTGATTTTACAGTTCCAGCATATTGGAGTACATGATAGCAGAGAAGCCAGACAAAAAACAATAGGTATAGTGTTTGGAACAGCAAGCTGAAGCTTGGAGAAAAGACAGTGATCTGAAAGTAGGTGAAGCTTTATTGTTACTATCATTACTAATTATTATTGGTATTTTCAAGCTCTTCCCCACTTATGGATTTCCTCACCAAGTCCATACCACCTAAACCTCCCCTAGAAAAACCAAAACCTGGGGACAAAGAGTTCAACTTCCCTAGACTGTGGGTGGCATTTATCACACCAATCATTACACTTCCTTTTGCAAAAAGTGTTCAACAATTTTAACACCTTCATTTGCTGCTTTACTCATTGCAGAGACAAATAACTGGCAGGATTGAGAGAAAGGCAAGAAAAGTAATTGGGAGCATATGATCTCAATATACTATATTCAATTAAAAAAACATAGCATAACTGGGGATTGGAGAAATGGCTTGTTGGGTAAGAGAACATACTCCCATAATTCACAAACACCTGTAGCCCCAGGTTCTGGATGATCTGAAAAATCGGGCCTCTCTGGATACTTGAACCCAGAAGTGCATCTATATAGAAAGACATACTGCACATAGTTACATGTAAGACAATATTTTTTTTAAATAAAAGACTGAATAAAAACATATCAAAACAATTTATTAGTTCAGGAAATAGAATTATACTACTATAGTAGAAAGACACAGAAGCAATACCTGCCATTGAATTCAGTGTTTTTTTTTTTTTTTTTTTTTTTTTGAGACAGGGTTTCTCTGTATAGTTTTGGAGTCTGTCCTGCAACTAGCTCTGTAGACTACTAGACTGGCCTCGAACTTACAGAGATTCACTTTCCTCTGCCTCCCAAGTGCTGGAATTAGAGATGTGCACCACTAATGCCCAGCAAAATTGGTGATATTCTTAGAAATTTTCAAATGACTCTGTTTTCACTGTCAGTATAACTCACTATTTAAGGCTTTGGCAAGAGAGGTAGTAAAATAACGTTTTTATTCACTGATCTTCTTTCAGAAAATCATGAGTGCCTCAGAGAAAGAAGGATTTCAGGACAAGAACTGAAAGCAGTGTGTCTGCTTAAGTTCATCCAGAATCTGTTTGGATGGCATGATGATGATTCTGACAATCTCCCAAAAAGAAATCCAACTTTTTAAATATTATTCATGGTTGCTTGAAGGGTTGTAATGTATTTCTTCTAAATCTTAGTTTTAAATAGCACAATATCGCCAGACAAATGACTTTATTATTTTTATATTAATATAGTGAACTATATAACTTTTGGTACATTTAAAGGAAGGTCAGAGTTAAGACATATTTATTTATGAGTACTCCTTGATCCACATATAACTATCTTTTCCTCTTTTTCTCTCCTGGATGGCATGTTTCTTTATTTATTTCCATTTCCTTCTTACTTTTAATCTTCTATGTCTGCAGCCCAGACCTTTACTCCCACTTGTCTACTAGTGAACTAACGTGCAGCTCTTTATGATTTCTTTTGACTGTAAAGGCCAGAGGACCAGGGAGTTATCTCTGAGACTGTCTTCTAGAAATGACACCAATGGGCATGATAAATTGTATGAAGAAAAGCCAATGAAGTGTCAATGCTACACAAATACCTATAGGTCACTGAGGAAAACTATAAGCAGAAGAGGTGGTCCTCCCTAGGAAGAGCTCACCAATTGGTGGCTAAGTGCTAAATGGTCGTTTCTGAAAGCTTGCATATAAGTAATTTTACATGAATTGAACAGGTTTTCTTTGGGACTATGCATGTATGTACACATATGCAATAAAAGCAATAAGTGGCAATAGAGGTCAGGAATTTGAAAGAGAAAAAGGACTGATGAATGGGAAAGTGTGGAGGAAGAAAACAGAGAAATATCATAATTATAAAACATTCAAACAAGTTTCCTCTAAATTGTCATAACACTTTACCAGCTGTCTTTGGCACATGCATTTAAATCAAAGATACAATTTTATAAAGCTGATAACAGTTGGGAACTGTGTTTGCAGGGTACATTCAGGGCCAGCCAACAGGTCCAGGGTTCATACATGAGAGGGGGGAGTGGGTATGAAAGAAAGGCTAGCTAAAGGCATTAAGAATACAAGACAAGCTTCTTGAGTTCTTTATGTATTTTGGAGATCAGCCCTCTAGCAGATGTGGGGTTAGTGAAGTTTTTCCCATTCTCAGGGATGCCATTTTGTCTTGTTTACTGTGTCCTTTGCCTTACAGAAACTTCTCAGTTTCAGGAGGTCCCATTTATTAATTGTCAATCTCAGTGTCTATGTTACTGGTGTTATGTTCAGGAAGTGGTATCCTGTACCAATTCATTCAAGGGTACCTTACAATTTCTCTTCTAAGAGATTCATTCAGTGTACCTGGATTTATGTTGAGGTCTTTGATCCATTTGGAGATAAAGTTTTGTGCATGGTGATAGATAAGGATCTGCCTATGGTGTTCTACACACCAGCATCCAGTTGTGCCACAATCATTTGTTGAAGATGCTTTCTTTTTCCCATTGCATGATTTTAGTTGCTTTGTCAATCTAAATTATACAAAGAACTCAAGAAGCTAGTCACCAAAACACCAAATATTAACTAAAAAGTGAAGTACAGAATTAAACAAAGAATGTAGACTCAATAGAGGAAACAAAAGAAGGCTAAAAGACACTTAAGAAAGTGCTCAACATTCTTAGCCATCAAGGAAATGCAAATCAAAACAACTCTGAGATACCATCTTATTCCTGTCAGAATGGCTAAAATCAGAATCACCAATGACAGTTTATGCTGGACAGGATTTTGAGAAAGGGGAACATTCCTCCATACTGGCTAGAGTACACACTTTTACAGCCACTTTGAAAATCATTATGGTGGCTCCTCAGGAAAATGGAATTCAGTCTACCACAAAATCCAGCAATTCCACTCTTAGGCATATACCTAAAAGATGTACATCCATGCAACAAAGACATCTGTAGAGAGCTGTGAAGTGCTGCACCTTAAAGATGGCGCTGGCTTCCACCTTCCACTTTCCCGATGGTGAGTGATCTCGGAGATAAACAAGACCTTATTTGGCTAAGGCTGAGATCTAGGCTTGCTTCCACGTATGTGGTCCTATCAGCATTCGCCACGTGGTGTGCCTGGATTGGCTACCCCAAGGCCTTATATGCTGTGGGCTGGCTTTCCCCGGGGTCAGAAGATTGCTTTCAAGGTGTCTGAGTAAAGCTGCATAAAGAAGAGTCCAAGCATTGCATCTTCCTTGCTGGTCGAGGCGGTCGCAACAGACATCTGTTCAACTATGATCATAGCAGCATTACTTGTAATAGCCAGAAATTGAAGGTAACTTGGATGCCCCTCAACTGAAGAATGGATAAAGGAAATGTGGTACATTTACACAATGAAGTACTACTCACCAGAAAAAAAAAATGGAATCTTGAAATTCACGGGAAAATCGATGGAACTTGAAGAAACCACCCTGACTGAAGTAATGAAGTAACCCAGTCACAAATAGATGATCATAGTGTATACTCACTCATAAGTAGATTTTAGATATAAAGCAAAGGATCAGAAGCCCACAACCCATACTGCCAGAGAAGCTAGGAAACAAGGGGGACCCTAAGAGAAGGGGAAAAGAACAAGATCTGCTGAGCAAATTGGGAGTGGGGGGGGGAGAGATTAAGTTAGGAAAAAGAGAAGGGAGGAAAAGAAGGGGAGAGGAGATCATGAGGGATCAGAAAGGTTGAGTCTGGGTAAGAATAGAGGAGAACAAGAAAAGAGATACCATAATAGAGGGAGCCATTATAGGTTTAAGGAGAAATCTCACACTTGGGAAATGTTCAGAGACTAACAATCTAAGCAGTAATGGAGAGGCTACCTTAAATGCTCTTCCCTGATAATGAGATGGATGACTACCGTATATGCCATCCTAGAACCCTCATCTAGTAATTGATGGAAGAAGAAGAAGACACGCACAGTTAAACACTGAGCCGAATCCAGTTACAGAAAGGGAGAAGTGATGAGCAAAGGGGTCAAGGCCAATCTGCAGAAGCCCACAGAAATAGCTGACCTGAACAAGGAGGAGTTCATGAACCCCAAACTAATATCTGGGAAACTAGCATAAGACTGACCTAGACTTCCTGAACGTGGGTCTCAGTTAGGAGCCTTGGGAAGTCTATGGTACCCTATGGCAATGGAACCAGGATGTACCCCTTGTGCAGGAACAGACTTTGGGAGCCCATTCCCCAGGAAGTGATATTCCCTTAGCCTAGAGACATGGGGGAGAAACCTAGGCCCTACCCCAAATGACTTGATAGATTTTGTTGTTCCCTCATGGAAATCCTCATGCTCTCTGGTGAGTGGAAGAAGAATGGGATGGGGGTGTCAATGTGGAATATGGGAGGATGTGGCAGAGAAGAACTATGGTTGACATATAAAATAAGGAAAAAAAAAAAAAAGAAACAAGACAGGAACACAGAATAGCTACCAGGAGGGCCATTCAATCCATACTGAATGATCCTAGTTTATTCTTTTATCATCTTATGTATTCAATCCACAGTGGAAACAAAGTATCAGAAGACTTCTATTGCCATGTATGAGGGGCAAAGAGACTTATTTCTCTTATTTCTCCAGGTGATTGCTAGACATACCTGCCATCCAGCCTTCAAGGTGGAGAGTAAACACACCTGGGCTCAAGCCTATTGATTTTTAGATAAGAGATATCCACTACCAAGGCCAAAACATCCTGTAGCCACCAAGATATAGACTTAATGATATAAGGACTTTTAAAAATTCATTGACCTTTTGTCAAAATGAAATAGAGTTCTTTCCATGGGTTCTGACAAAACATTAAAATTTATTATAAAGTGTGATGTAACTTAATTATTAACAAATAAAGAATACACTTAAAGTTGAATCATGATATAACTACTTTCTGAGTGACTTTACCAATTTCCTGCCACAGATTTGAGACTGAGAAAATACACTTGAAATTTGATTTATTGTTTTTGTTTTGCTTAGTTTTTATTTTCAGTTTTTCTGTTTTTGTGGTTTAAAAAATTCACATTTATGTACTGTCATATTTGTATTACATAGTTGTCATAATTATGCCTGCCATTTTGTTACCTGGACTTTCAAACATCTTTACTTACAGATATACTTATTTAGTTTTTATGGTTTCTCTACTACACCCTTAATATTCACCATTGCAACACTACTTATTCCCCATACAGGAACATTTACTCTCTCTAAACTTGTAAAATATATTTATTTAACATTGTTAGATAAACACTGCATGTTTTCTTACCAGTATTTTGCTTGATTTCTCACTCATCAATTTCTGTGGAAGTTAACATCCCACAACCCCCCACTCTCTATGCCACAGCCCATTTCACCACCTCTTGCCAGGCTACTCACTCTAAGATGTATCTGTTTTCTAAAAGCTCAGGTGATACACCCTAAATGAAAGAACTATGTCCTATGGCATGTGTGGTATTTCAAGAGGTCCCTACTCAGAACATGTTTTTTTGCTCTACCTAAATACATATTTGTTTGTAACTACAGTTGATGAAAACAGAAGGCATAAATGTGAAAGGGAACAAGACTAATATGTGGAAAGGATAGAATGGGGAAAGGGAAAATAATGTGATCATATCATGATCTCAAAAAAAGATAATTTAAAATGGACATTTCCTTGTGAAGTCCCAAGAGAAAACTTACCAAAAATAGATTAGAACTATTGGCAGAAATGTAGTCAGTTGCTTGCCTTCTTTTTTTCTACTGAGCAGTGCTGCTGAGGTAATAACAAGGACACTGAGACATTCTGCTTCTTCTTCCCCCGGGACTAGAAATCATGGCAAATAATTTGCTATTGAATAAAAGGGACCATTCCCATCCAAAATGAACAGGGAGATTGGATGATATTTTATGGTGTAGGCACTCTTCAGAGAGTCAATGCTGGCTATGATACCCTCTTAACCACAAATTTTAATTTGTGTCCTTATTATTGATAGATGTTTTCTGTAGAATCCGGAGGAATTTGAAAATGCATTTACTACCAAATAAATATTCCTCATCTGAAGCACTTTTTAATCTAGTTTAAAAGTTACTGAATTCTTTTTCTAAAATAGCAGGCTCCCCTAGAGTCTTATTTGTTTGTGTCAGCTATGATTTGTGTGGTTTTCCACTAATGGCTAAAAATCAGAGACCCTAGTCTTTAGACTAAACCATGCCTACCAGGGCAAGAAAAACCCCTAACTATAGTTCATTGTGATACAAATGGTTCTTGACAATATTTCAAGAGATGAACAAATCAGATGGAGAGAATACTGGCAGATACAAATCCTGTAATGGAGAGGTCTTTAAAATAGAGTACCATTGTATATTATGTGGTGACTGCATGCTTCACATCACTGAAATCCTCACATTAGCTGCTGTTCTCATAGCTGTCTTTCAAGATTAATGATAAGAAACCCTCATGCTAAATTTATGAATGGAGAAAGATATTATTTTTAAGAATCAGAATATATTACAGATTTGTAAATTCAGGAATGGCAGCAGACCTGAAAACAACTTGGTGATTGTTACAGCAGGTTTCCCCGCCGGCTGCCACTGGTTCTGCCGCCATTATCCTGCAACCACATGTGCCCCAAATAACACTCAGAGACTCTGTATTTGATACAATCCTGTTGGCCAGTTACCATTATTGTTAATGGGCTAGCTCTGTCTTAATTATTAACCCATTTCTACTTATCTAAGTATTTCCACATGGTCGTCTTATCGGGGAGCCGCGCGGCAGGCTTCCTGCTTCTTCCCGGGCTACATCTCGACTCCCCTACTACTTCCTCTTCCTCCTCCTAGTCTCCTAGCCCCACCTATCTAGTTTTCTATTGGCCACAGGGCTTTATTAACAGTATGAGAAACATATATACAGAATCACATCTCCCATCATCTCCTCTTTTCTGTCTAAAGTAAAAGAAGGGGTTTAACCTTAACATAGCAAAATATACCATACAACAGTTATCAAATAAGAATCACAGTTAACAATATTTAGTCCATTAACATTTTGTAAGACTTAAAGAAAATATCATCTATCCTATCTTTGTCAGTCTAAAGACCTATATGTAACTTATTTTTAATCCTAACTAAGAAAAACTATAATCATAACTATCTGTCTTCAATTCCTTCAAAGACCACAGAAGGATAATATATAAACTCTAGAAATGACAGAGACAATGCATTGCCTGGTCAGTCACCCGAAGTTCTTCTGTAATGTTCCATCTTCAGCCCATAGGCCATAATGTGTGTCCAGACTCCTCAATAAGGCAGGAAACTTTTCTCTGTGTCCTGTAGACTGTCTGGCTGTCTGGCAGCCTCTTCCATGAAGCAGGAATCCTGTAGCAATGTCCACCTTGCATCAGCAGTTACCTTTTGTGGGTCCTGCATGTCCAGTTTCTACAACATAAAGTCAAACAGTTCAGAAGAGCAGTACCTTGTCCAAATGGCTATTCTTGCCATATTAGAAGCAAACTCCATAATGTGTTTCTTCGATGTCCATCTTCCTTTCTTCTGTAGGTGGTGTTACCAGGAGCAGTTGTGCCTCACTGTCAAGAAAAACCCTAAACCATTTTAAATGCCATATTCTGTAGGTCTTTGAAAGGTTTGAAGAATGCCTATCCATCTCAAATACATCTCTATATATCTAGAAATCCAAACTAACTTAACTCCCATAGGTAACTCTCTATAATCTGTACTAAATTATTACATTACATTTTCTAATGAGCTATATAAACACAATACCTAAACAAGAGGAGAAATATACATATCACAAAATTGACCTTAAATTGTATCAATAAAAGAAAATCCATTCCAAAGCAAAGTACTCATATCTATACCTTAATTCCCTTTTTACCTTTACAAGGATTGCTTGTGTCATTAACCATTTATAACCAAGCCCATATAAATGAAAACAAACATTTATAAACAATATTTGGGAATTTGGGCGTCGTTCTTTCCAAACTACTTCCTGCTGGTAGAGGGCGCTGTCATGGGGGTCCAAAGAAGATGCAGAAATCTTGGCAGTAGTCTGCAAGGCTTTGTCTCAATTGCTTTGAATGTTGGATCACCTGGGGAGTTGTTTCAGGGGGTCTGGCTTGATCAAACCACATAAGTCTGGAAAGAATCCATAGCTTTTCATTTTCTGTGGAAATAAAAATAGAAATCCTTTTCCCCAGTAACTTGTCCTTATGCTTAAATTTAGGAGTCAAAGCATTTTTAAAATATATAAATTGAATTAATCTAGCAGCATTTCTTTTATTAGTAGTTGTTTTCTCAGCAATCAAATAATTTAAAGACAACAGAAGCATGTATAGTATCCAAAATTTCTCTGTGTTTTCCATCTTTACGTGGCTTTTTTATTATTCTATTTCTTCTAATTCTATTTTTATATATTTTGAGACAGGGTTTCTCTGTGTAACTTTTATCTGTCCTGGAATTCATTGCATACCAGGTTTACTTTGAAGTAACTTTTATCTGTCCTGGAATTCATTGCATACCAGGTTTACTTTGAAATCACAGAGATCTGCTTGCCTCTGTCTGCCGAGTGCTGGGATTAATGGCGTGTGCCATTACATCCATCCATTTAATTCCTTTTTTCTTTTTAAACCATTGTATCCCATTTCTTTATCTCTCCCAAGCCAGCGTATTTTTTAAAACACAGTGTAAACCTTCATTGCAGCTCTTGTACACACCAATAAATTGTTAGCAGAGCTCTTTAAAAGCCAGGAGGCTTTTTGCCGCTTATGCTAATTTTGGAAACTTCCCTTAAAGGAGCCGTGCAAATCTCTGTCTACAGCAAAACAAATCCAATCAAGAAAATGCTGCTACCAAGAAGTCTCTGTTCCCTTGTTTCTAAAAACTATTTTTTAAGCTTTTGTTAAGTTTTAAGCGAAAGTTCTCAATCCCAGTTCTGACACCATTATGTTATGGCAGGTTTCCCCGCCGGCCTCCCGGTCTGCCGCCACGTGGGCCCACAGCCGCGCCAGCCCCAAATAACACTCAGAGACTCTGTATTTGATACAATCCTGTTGGCCAGTTACCATTATTGTTAATGGGCTAGCTCTGTCTTAATTATTAACCCATTTTTACTTATCTAAGTATTTCCACGTGGTCATCTTATGGGGAGCCATGCGGCAGGCTTCCTGCTCCTTCCCCCGGCTACATCTTGACTCCTACTACTACTTCCTCTTCCTCCTCCTAGTCTCCTAGCCCCACCTATCTAGTTTTCTATTGGCCACAGGGCTTTATTAACAGTATGAGAAACATATATACAGAATCACATCTCCCATCAGGTGATAGTCTGTAATTTGTTCTGGATGTTCCATCATAAGAATTGTCCTTCACAAGGACTGACCTTCATGGCAGCTATGGCTATACAATATGGTATCAAGCAAGAAAATTAATGCTGCTTGCTGCAGTATATTAAATCTCAGCAAAATGAAGCCCACAAGTGTGCAAGAAAAATATGAGACAAAAATAAATTATGCCATTGACTCATTTGATTACTCTAGAGATCAAATTTTAATACAGAATCAAGCATCAGAAGCATAACTCATCACTATTTATTTCTTGTTTGTATCTGAGTTTGTTGACTTCCTGTGAACCTCAGTCATATAGCTGTCTCTACCTGCTAAACTTGAACTCCATATTGAATATGAGTGCCTTGCTCCAGAGTTTATATGAAATATTCTCAGGTTTTCCCCACTTAGTGTAATATCTGGATTACTGTGTTTGGTATGATATATCCTTTTAATCTTTATTTTTATCAGCTACTGTTCAGAAAGTTTTCAAACTTGTTTTCAGTTAAAAATGAGAGAGCTACTTGATTGGCTGTTGAACAGCTTTTGAAGTACTCTGAAATCATATACATATGAGCAATAGTAAATAGACATAGGTATTTACATTTATGTGTGTGTGTGAAAGAGAGAGAGAGAGAGGGAGGGAGAGAGAGAGAGAGAGAGAGAGAGAGAGAGAGAGAGAGAGAGAGAGAGAGAACACAAAGAGAGAATGGGAGAGTTGGAGGGAGGAGACATTAGTGAAGAAATGATGTAACTCTTTTTCAATTAAAACATTTTTAACAAATTAAAAATAATATTTTAAATTTCTTCCATTGTCATTAACCATGATTCTAAAATACAATTGAAGTAGCTGAATTTCTCATACATTTATTTAATTTCTCATTAGTAAGCACTTTTATGTATCTACAAATTTTTGTGAACTACAGTAGAATTTCTGTATGTTTTTTTAGGGAAGTCTTTCGGGATTTTGAATTTCTATAAAGTGTTTCTTAAATGTGAAAAATGAATTATTTACAGGGAAGAGCCCAAACAGTACCCACAATCATAAGTTAAAAGTCAAATTTCTCACATTTGATGAAATTGCATGCATCAGCACATCTAGAGTAGAATGGATGGGACCTGTGAAAGCCACACTCAGGATCATGCTATCTCCCTTGCATAGTCATCCTTAGTAATTTTTGAGAAGGAGAAATCAGGACACAAATAAGAAATTTGACAAGGGAAAGTCAAGGAGAAAATGATGTAATCATATCCTTATTAAAACTTAAAAATTAAAGAAAAGAGAATCTTTTGCAGTGCTGGCTTGGATGCCATGCTTTTTAAATATTTCTCTTAAAATGTTCTTGTCTTAATATCAATAATCCTGTATTGTTTTCTTTGTGTTTGTGTATGTGTATGTGTGTATGCATGTGTGCTTAGGTGTTCTGGTTCATATTTATCATGTTTATGCATTGTGAATTTTGCATAAATTTTATCAGAAACCTCTCTGGGGCTGATTTGTTGTTGTTGTTGTTGTTTGATTTTGGTTTTCGGGGACAGGGCTTTTCTGTGACGCTTTTAATCCAGTCCTGAAACTTGCTTTATATACCAAACTGGCCTTAAACTCATAGAGATCTCCTTGCCTCTGCCTTCCAGAATGCCGGGGTTAAAGTCATGTGCCACAACCAAAGGCTATGGGGAGACATTCTTAGGGATCTGTCTGTTCTAGAAAGTGCAGTCCCTAGGAACTGCAAAGATAAATACTGTTAGGATTTCCTTCCTACTTCCTGCTTCTTTTCCCTGCTCTATTCTGATACAGTTGACTTGCTTTATAATAATGTGAAGTTCTCTCCTGTTTTTCTACTATTCTGAGTGTCTCCTTCATTGGCTTATACAGAGGATATTTCTAATCTCATTTCCTGCAAGTCTTCAAAGTCAGTAAGTCCTGCTCCCATGCTAAAGAATGCCAAAAGTGAAGCTTCCTAGCTTCATATTGGCATATTCAAATGCTCACTATTTATAAATAATGATATGCACTTAATTATTCTTTTATTGTTACATATTCACAGTTTACAGTATTGGGTTCTATGGTTAATTAAATTTTATTTTTGTTACTTCATTGACAATTTTATATGACATATTTTTCCTGTATACTTCCAACTTTCTTCCCATTTACTGTCGTGTCATTCTTTTATTAAAAGTAGATTAATCTAGTTTTTATTGATCAGATATTCTGGGGCAAGGGGTCATTCATTAAATGTTGTCTACCTACCAGCAAGTTATATCCTTAAAGAAAACTCTTTTCTCTCTCAGAAAGTATGAATTGTCAATAGCTCCTCACCTAGAGGTGGAACTCTCTGACTGCCTCCCACTCTATATGGATTGTTCTCTGGCTTGAATGTAGGCAAAAGATGTGGATATTGTTACAACCACTGACCCTGTATGTGTCAGTGCTTTCTTGCATCTGAAAACAATTTTATTGTATTTGTCTGTGACCTTTGGTTTTTATACTCTTTTAATCTCTTATTCACCAAAATCCCTCACTCCTGGAGGCCAAGGTGTGATATGAGTGTATGCTTTTGTTCTTAGCATGCCACAGTCCCTCCTTATCTGAATATTGATCAGATGTGGGTATATCTGTTAATTACTGTTCACTGCAAGAAATTTCTCTGATGAGGGTTGACTGATTCACCAATATAGACATATAGAAAAATCATTAAGATTTGGTTTAGTACTGAGTTTATTTAGCAGAACAATAGCTAAAATTCCTTCCTTGATGTCTATAAACTATATAGCAAAAAGTCCTTGGCCTTGATAATGGGGCCAGGTATGGGTTTCATTTTCTGGAGTGGGCCTTAAATCCAATCAGAAAGTGGTTGGTTGCTCCCTTTCCCTTCAGGATGCTTTGGCACCAATGAACATATCATGCTACAATAGTTATTATCAAAGCACTCTAGCTTGACATCAGAGTAAGACTGATGATGTCTTTACTCTAATAGTGATATCACACCTTTCAACCCTGTGAAAGCTCGCTATTAACAGCAGATACTTTGAAGTCAATACTGGCTCGATTTCTCCATGCTCTGTACTTCAGGTATATGCTGTTTTCAGTAATAGAGCTTTAGTCTGCTTCATTTAGGGAAACCATAGAGGCTTGAGTTCAGTGTTCAAAGTGAAAACATATACGGGGTCACAAGACAACTTTTTTTTGTTTCAAATACTGAGCCACTAGGATAGTGAAAGGTCCAATTACAATTTGGAAATGTGATATGCTTGCAAACATCAAAAAATAAAATTATTTTCAAAATTACCTCAGAAATAAAGCGTCATGCAAATAAAACTAGAGTTGATTGTCTAACTATGAGAAAAATGTGCTGAAACAGTGATAGATGTGAAAAGCTTCAAGTGTTAACAGAACTAAACTGGCCTGTTTTTGTTGAAGTTTGCTTAGTCTTTCATTTTGTGAGGATTTGGTTTCCTCTTGCTAGCTACTTGTCTTTGTCATAATTCTACAAATAGTTACTATATCACTACATAATAGTCTAAAACATATTATAATTAAGATCATGAAAATGCTCCTTTCAATCAATAATGTTATTTTTCCATTTTTATCAATATACTTCTGAACTGAAATTTATATTTAAAATTCTAGCCAAAATAATTCATGAACACATGTTTCATCAATATGAGGTATTACAGGCGTAAGTGTGTTGTGAAATCATATTGTGATCTTAAAAGTGTCTAATTCGTCCATTGTGTACACTCACAAAAAGTAGATATTTTTACTACAGCTTCTCAAAGCAGTTCATCTTTGTTGTAGAGCTTCCTAGACCCCATACAACGATTTTGGTGTTGAAAAGAAATGATATAAACAGTTATGAAATGACATGTATCTTATTTAATAAGCTGCAACAAATCTAATGAGCTTTGGTACACACAATATATGTGCTTAGGTTTCCATACGGATATGAGCTTATGTGCATATGTAAGTGCATAGGTGCCTATGTGTATGTGCTTGTGGGTCTATGTTTCTGTGTAGTGTGCTTATGCATACATGTATGTGCTCTTATATGTTACTGTGGTTGTGTGTATGTATATTTTTGTGGAGGTTCAAAGTCAACACTGCATATCTTCTTCAATTGTTTTCTGCTCCATATTAAGTGAATGGTTTCTCTTACTGAACCTTTTCTCTTTTTTTTTTTTTTTGCCAGCTGTTACTTTTTAGTTGGGGATTTTAAGATTCCCATATACCACGTCTGCCTCCAGACTGCTCCAAGTCCAAGCTGTCATCATTCCAGCCTACCTCACTTTTGTGGGATTCTGAAGATGAAAACCTTCATACTTATTCTGTCATGCAAATCTTTTTATCCTCCAAGCCACCACCACTCCCCACAAATTTCCACAAATTTAGTTTTTAACTACACGATGACAGTTTCATTATTTTCCTCCTTCTTTAGGATATTTTTTTTACTTTAACTGAAGAATAGTTTCTTATCAAAGGAGGAAGGAATTAACTTGACTAAAGCCCTGTTAAAATGCAAATGCAATGCACTTGTAGGCATTAAATTGGAACCCTAATGAACAGACAATGGTATAGAGGTCTTGGAATCTTTTGGGCATGTCTGTCTATTTCATCTTTATGCTCATTTAGACATTGGTATTCTCACAATTTTAAAGGCTTTACATTTCCATTTGCTGCAAGCATGTTTAACAGGCACACTGCTGCACAACCTCCGGAGAAAGTTCTGAGAACCGTCACTTCAACAAACCAAGACCTGTGAAAAAATGTCACATGTTCATGTCTTCGATAGTTTGTGTTCATTTTCAGGAATTACTAAACGTGAGTATTAATAGTTACATACAATCTGGCTAAACTAAAGTTACCTATGAGATTTTGTTTTTTGGTGTAAAATACATTTTATAGTTAAAAGTATGAAACTTAAGTGTTTAATCACATTAAGAAGTTAATCATGAGGTTAATGAAAAGGTTTTTTTCTTTACTTTTTGAACAGAGATATTAATTCCTGGTATGTCATTCTAAGTTAAGAGTTAAGAATGAGATTTTTCTTATATCTAAAGAAGATACCTTCCGTAGTCATGGATTTTACTAAGTGAGGCCTCTCTTTTTATGGTAAAGGACAGAGTTTAAGCAAACAGAATTAGGTCATTTCTTTTACCTTGTTAGACCTATCCACATTTTGCTCAAAGGCTTTTTAAAATTCTGAGGATTTTAATATATAATCCTGTAAAATAATTGTGTAATCTATTATTATAATAGAGCATAAAAGTATGGTCATTATAGAGTAAGTACTGTTCAAGAATCATAAAATGTTAATAAGTGTCCAAGGTCATGAAAATATAGCATAGGTTTGGAGTTAAATCTACAAAAGCTGGTATACTGTGAGTTGAAATAGCTGCAGAAGATTCATGAAGTCTATTGTATGCCAAGAACAGTATCCCTGAAACTAATTTAAATGATTAGTTTTACTTTTTTTTATGTTCATCTCTTAGAAAGCACACGGCATAACCACAATGATTACAGCAATAAAAAGGACCATTTACTGGTCAGGACAATGTTATACCTATGAGAAGGAAGGTCTCATGGAGCTAATGAGAGAAATGTTAAAAATGAAAGCCTTAGGAATGTGTCACTGAATGTAGGGTGCATTGCTTTAATATTATTGTTTAGTTTTCAACTACTTATTCTCATTTATAGTGGAGAAGATAGTATCACTGATTTAGCATGGATTTAAATATGATTTAATGACTTAGTGAGTAGGATGTCTGAGCTCTTCATTAAATTGGATAGGCTATTTGAAAATTATATCTTTCTAAAGCCAGAATGTTTGCTTTGCAGACTGATTTGGAAGTCAGAGGTCCTTTGTCAAGGGTATGCCCTGCCAATCAGAAGTACAAAGTGCAGGGCTGGATGGTGACACACAGTGACTTCAAGAAGCATAGACAATGTAAATATTTTACCATCCTATTTAAATTATCTTTTCTTTTTTTTTAGAGTTAAACTTGAACTGTAATTGTATCATAAAAAAAGCTGCCTATGTACTCGTTTATATTCCCAGAGTAATGGTGAACTTAATCTATTCCTCTATGAAACAGCGGCCTTCCCTGCTAGTTTGAGCTGAAGTAATGTTCTATTCTTCTACCTTTTTGCATTTACTAAGTTGTAAAGTCAGTTTTCCTCATTATTAAGGAGAAAAGTGTAAACATGAATATTCATATGTTGTGCTTATTTGAGGCAAAAATACTTCACCTTTAAGAAATGTATCTTATATTTTAAAGTATATTTTACTTTGTACAATATTTGTTTATTTTTCAGTTATTAATGATGGTCATTTGTGAAGCTAATGTAGTTTATTGCCTCAGGAATTCAATCATTCAAGTCACAGGAAAAAGTGCCACGACCAGTGCCTGGCTGTAGGACACAGTTCTCTCCCAAGTTTTCACATGACCAATGCCACGGGCTCCTCAGCAATTCTCCAAATAAGTGAATAATTTTTATTGCTTTGGTGTAAGTTGTTACTAATACATCTTACCAAAATAGAGATACAAATATATTTGTAAGTAGAAAAAAATGGCTTATGTATACCTTCATGTATTTAATAGTTGAATTGTTATATGATGATATATTAATTGAATAGCCTATAATGAGGACCATTGGTTATGGTATAATTATTATGGTAAATTTCATCTACCTAGTTTGAAGCAAAATATCTATTAAAGAAATTATAACTATTTCAGACTTATAGTCCTTCGATTAATGTTAGCTGAATGATAGCAGCAATGATTATTATGTTTTAGGAAGGGACAAAGAGCTAGGAAGATGCTGCAGCAGTTAAAGTAATTTGCTGCTCTTGTAAATACCTGATTTCAGCTGTCATCTTCATGACAGTTTACAGCTCTTTGAAACTCCAGTTCCAGGCAAGAGGATGCTCTATTTTAGCCTTCATAGGCAGCAGGTATTTACATGCCATACAAATATCACTCAGGCAAACGCACATATAAAATAAAAATAAATATTTAAATGTTACAAAGGAACAAAAGTTGGTATTTTACAAATACCTTTCCTTGCAACATCATATTTTCTAAGCATTTTTAAATGTTAGTAAATACTAAACATATTTCAGTATTTAGAAAACTTTGTGTTTTCTATGGTCCTGCTCCTTGGTCTCTTCACTCACATATTTTAGTCTTGAAGCCATCTAAATGAGGTCAAACTTACTGTATACGCCCATGGAAACAATTTTTGTCCTTGAGATACAACACCTCCCATAATATTGATATGCTCAGTGTCTTACACTGCTATCTCTTACAGGAGTTTGAGCTGATATTCAGTGTTGAATTGTGCTTGCTCCTTTTCACAGTTGTCTTTCATTCCTGTAAGTGTGAACTTCCTATTAGAAAAAAAAATTGCCAGAATCAGCTGCCATCAGAAGTTGTAATGCTTCTAACTAGGATATATTCCACAGTGAGAGAACTGTACCAACTCCTCAAACCTTGCAGTATGGGAGGGGTCACAGGGCCTCATTTTCCTCACAATTTCCCTGTGCTATGGGATGGAATATTCAAGGCTGGGGATGACAAAGAGGTGTGACATCTCCAAGAAGCTACTCAGGCCATGCACTCCAGAGTAAGAAATATTTTTAGGACCTCTGGTCAAATCCAGGATACAGAAAGACAGAAATAATCTGAAATGGTACAAATTTGGACAAAGAGGAAGGGAGGTTTTTTATTTACTTGCAATGTTATGATGACAATATTATGAGCAACCAGAAAAGTAGTTAATAGCCTTCTTCCTCTATGTGGTTGCACAAGAAGTAACTTGTGTAACAGGGTATGATGAGAAAAATCTACTACTGTTATCCCATAGAAGGAACACTACTAACAGAGGAGAGGGAGAGAAAATGACTGTTACCATGATAATTGCCATCAGTTGTTCCAATATATATATGTATTAATATACGATGAGACTACAAGTGATTTAAGTGTTTCTGACCTACTTGTTGTTTTTGTCATGACTCTTTATAAGCATTTACTGTCACCTGCTTTCTTTCTTTCTTTGCTCTGTCTCAAGGGACTCAGTTAACACATTCTCTTGTGATTTATTCTGTGAGATGTTTCTTTCTCAGATTTAATGTATGTTTGTTATTTTCATTAGTGTTATTTCAGCCTAGAATATTGGCAGTCTACATTTAGCATTGTAAGTAAAATGTCAGTTATTAATTAGAAGGTTGTTATGTCACAATAATGGGCTGGGACAGTTCTGACAGGTTTTATTATATACATATATTAATTATTAATGATTATATTCATGTATTATTATATATTAATGAAAACATTGTATCTATTAATGTATATGTATGTGAGTGTGTGCAGTTGTAGAAAATATTAGTAAAAAGCATATTATACCATACCACAGAGATTGAGGTCTAATATATAAAAGCTTATTTCAAATAATATATTCAAAGTTACACTGAAACTTTCTTTGAAATGCATTAAATGATAAAGTGTTTCTGTTACACCCTCACTAAACAAGTTCCAGCACAGAACTTTCTTGGCTGGTACAGAAAGGGACAGAGATAGACAGAGATGGTAGAAGACAGAGTTATCAAGAAGACAATAACAACCAGACACGGGCAGATGATAGATATTTGACAGATGCTGGTCAGGATGCAGATGGTTCTTTTGCTGCAGAAGCAGAAGTAGTTGAATAAGGTATCACAGGACGTCTGATGAGAGTGTGTTACTATTTGATGAGAGTGCCTCACTATCTGATGAGAGTGTCACATTCTGACAACAGCGTGTCACTGACACTAACTGGAGTAAACACTGTTTTGAAGAGGTAATTTTATCTTTAACATTTACTATCATTGCTTCAAAAATTTAACAAAAAAATCTATTTCTTTTGTTTTGTAAGAAAGTGAATTGGCTCTGTTTTAAAGGGGTCCATAATGGGAGGTGGTACTGAGGAGTACCTGAGACTTCTGCTAAACTTTCTACCACACAGAGCTACTTGGTTAGGTTTTTCTGATGATTTCACTTTCCCAAGTAGAATATAAACTTGTATTGCTAAAATAACTAAGTAACTTTGGTTAACTTGCAAAGAAAAGTGGTGAAATAACATATGATTACATTATAGAACTAAGAATTCAAAAGGCGATATATTATTTTTTTATTAATAATATAATTTAAAATATTTTACATGTGGATCCCAGTTTGCTCTTCCTCTCTTCTTCCCTCTTACACTCTTACCCTTTCCCCCATCACATGCACCCTGACCACCCTTCCTCTCATCCCCCCAACCCCATTCCAAATGTAGGGCTATGCTATCCAGGTGGGGTCATGTAAATCTGTCAAGTTATTTGAAGTAGGGTCTAGGGACTAGGATTTCTCTTCTGCCTCTAAGTTAAGGGAGTATTCCTCCATGGGGGATATGTCTACAAGGTCCTTTTGTGCATCAGGAATACATCCCAGTTATACTGTCTGAGGCCCTTAGACTACTCAGGACCTCTAAATGAGACCATGTTCAGGTGGTCTGAGTCAGTCCCATGCTGGATTCTCAGCTAACAATCTGGGGGGGCATTAGCTCCTCCTTGTTCAGGTCAGCTGTCTTTGTGTGTTTCTGTCTTGTCTTCTCTCTCTGCATCTGGATTCTAGTTCGACTCATTGTTTAGTTATGGGTGTTTGCTTCTGTTTCCAACAGGTACAAGATGAGGGCTCCATGATGGTGGGTAATTTAGTTGATGATCTCACTATCAGGGAAGAGCATTCATGGTAGCTTTTCCACGGTTGCTCAAATTGTTAGTTGGAGACAGTCTTGTAAGTCTTTAGACCTTTCTTTAGGTTCAATTTTCTCTTCAAACCAAAAATGGCTCCTTTTTTATATTCTCTCTCTCTCTCTCTCTCTCTCTCTCTCTCTCTCTCTCTCTCTCTCTCTCTCTCTCTCTCTCTCGCTCTCTCTCTTTTCTGTCTTCTATTCCTATCTTGACACAATCTTCCTAGTCGCACGTGCTTTTCTCTCCTCCCGTTCTCTTTCTCCTAGTTCTCTCTCCATCACTGCCTCCCCATTTCCCATGTACTCTGGGTGACTTGTCCATTCCCCCTTCTGTGAAGGACCATATATGATTCTCTTAGAATACATCTTGTGTTCTAGTTCCTCTGGCAGTAAGTTATAGGCTGGTAATCCTTTGGTCTAGGTCTAAAATCTATATATGAGTGATTACATACCATATTCTTATTTTTGTGACCGAGTTACCTCATATAGAAAGGATTCTTCAAGTTCCATCCACATGCCTGCGACTTTCAAGATTCCATTATTTTTTTCTGCAGAATAGTATTCCACAGTGTAGATGTACCAAATCTAGGCATCTAGGCATCTAGGTTGCTTCCAAGTTCATGCTATTACAAATAATGCTGCTATGAACATAGTTGAGCACATGTCTTTGTTGCACAGATGTGGATCATTTGTGTATATACCTATGAAGGGAATTGCTGGGTCCTGTGGTAAACTAATTCCCATTTTCATGAGGAGCTGCCATACCGATCGCCAAAATGGCTGTACAAGTCTACACTCCCACTGGCAGTGGAGGAGTGTTCCCCTTTCTCCTCATCCTCTCCAGCATAAGTTGTCATTGGTGTTTCTAATTTTAGCCATTCTGGCAGGAGGAAGATAGTATCTCAAAGTTGTTTTGCTTTGCATTCCCTGATAGCTAAGGATGTTGAGCACTTTCTTAAGTGTGTTTCAGCCTTTTTGATTTCCTCTATTGAGAATTCTTATTTCAATTATGTACCCCATTTTTATTTGGGTTATTTGGTGTTTTGTTGACTAGTTTCTTGAGTTCTTTGTATATTTTGGAGATCAGCTCTCTGTCAGATGTAGGGTTGGTAAAAATCTTTTCCCAATCAGTGCATTGCTGTTTGTTCTTGTTCACTGTGAGCTTTGCCTTTCAGAAGGTTGAGGAGGACCCATTTATTAATTGTTGATCTCAGTGTTTGTGCTGGGATTTTAATGGGGATTGCATCGATCTGTAGAATGCTTTTGGCAAGATTGCCATTTTTACTATATTTATCCATCCTATCCAAGAGCATGGGAGATCTTTCCCTTTTCTAGAATCTTTTTTAATTTCTTTCTTTAAACCCACAAAGTTCTTATTATATAGGTCTCTCACATGTTTGGTAAGCATTACTCCAAGATACTTTATGTTGTTTGTGGCTATTGTAAAGGATGAAGTTGCTCTGGTTTCTTTCTCAGCTTCTTTGTCGTCTGAATAAAGTAGGGCTACTGATTCTTTTGAGTTTCTCTTGTATCCTGCTAGTTTGCTGATACAAGGTGTTTGTCAGCTGTAGGAGGTCCCTGGTTGAGTTTATTGGGTCACTTATGTAAACTATCATATCATTTGCAAATAGAGACAGTTTGACTTCTTCCTTTCCAATTTGGATCCCCTTGATCTTCTTTTGTTGTCTTATAGCTTTAGCTAGAACTTCAAGTACAATATTTAATAGATATGGAGAGAGAGGATAGCCTTGTCTTGTTCCTGATTTTAGACAAATAACCATAAGATTCTCTCCATTCAGTTTTATGTTGGCTGGTGGTTTACTGTATATTGCTCTTTTTATGTTTAGGTATGTTATCCCTGCTCTCTCCAAGACTTTTATCATGAAAGGGTGTTGAATTTTGTCGAAGGCTTTTTCAGCATCTAGGGAGATGATCATATGGTTTTTCTTTTGCAGTTTTTTTTATATGGTGGATCACGTTGTTAATTTCCATATATTAAACCATCCCTGCAACCCAGGGATGAAGCCTACTTGGTCATGTTGGATGATTTCTCTGATGTATTCTTAGATTCAGTTTGCCAGAATTTTATTGAGTATTTTTGCATCAATGTTCATCAGGTTTATTGGTCTTGTGTTTTCTTTCTTACTTGTATCTTTGTGATACTTAGGTAACAAGGTGATTGGGGCCTCATAGAAAGTGCTAGGTAATGAGCCTTCTGATTCTATTGTGTGGAACAATTTGAGGAGCATTGGAATTAGCTCTTCCTTGAATTTCTAGAATTTTGCACTGAAGCCATCTAGCCCTGGGCTTTTTTTGGTTGGAAGGCTTCTGATGACTGCTTCTATTTCATTGGGGTTATAGGTCTATTTATAGATCTGTTCTTGATTTAATTTTGGTAAGTGATAGTTATCTAGAAATTTGTCCATTTCCTTTGAATTTTCAAATTTTCTGGAGTTCAGGTTTTCAAAATATGACCTGAAAGTTTTCTGTGTCTGTTGTTATGCCCACATTTTGTTTATTTTGTTAATTTTAATGTCTCTTTCTGCTTTTTTGTTAGTTTTGTTAGTTGATTTTCTTGAAAAACCAACTCTTTGTTGCATTGATATTTTGTATTGTTTTTCTGGTTTCTGTTTTATTGATTTCAGCCCTCAAGTTGATTATTTTCTGGCATCTACTCCTCTGGGTTGAGTTTGCTGCTTTTTGTTCTAAGCCTTTCAGTTGCACTGTTAATTGTCTAATGTGACTATGCTCTGTTTTCTTCACATGGGCACTCAGTGCAATGAACTTGCCCGGTAACACTGCTTTCAAGGTCCCCATAAGTTTGGGTATGCTGTGTCTTCATTCTCATTGAATTTTTGGAAGTCCTTTATTTCTTTCTTTATTTCTTCCTTGACCCATGTGTGGTGCAATTGCACATTGTTCAGTTCCATGGGTTTGTAGGGTTTCTGCGATTTGTGTTGTTGTTGAATTCCAATTTTAAAGCATAGTGGTCTGATAAGATACAGGGAACTATTCCAGTTCATTTGTATCTGTTGAGGTTATTTATGCCACCTAGTATGTGTTCAATTTAGAGTAGGTTCCATGTGTAGCAGAGAAGAAGGTATATTCTTTTGTGTTTGGATAGAATGTTCTATAGATATCTGTTAAACCCATTTGAGACATGTCTTCTGTTAATTCTTTTGTTCCTTTGTCTAGTTTCTGATTGGTGGTCCTTTCTAGTGGTGAGTGTGGTGTGTTGAAGTCTCTCACTATAGGTGTGTAATGTTTTATGTGAGGTTTGAGTTTTAGTAGTGTTTCTTTTACAAATGTGGTGCCTTTGTATTTGGGGCATAGATGTTCAGAATTGAGACTTTGTGTTGATGGATTGCTCCTGCAATGAATATGAAATGACCGTCTTCATGTGTTTTGATTAATTTTGGTTTGAAGTCTAACTTGTTAGATATTAGGATAGCCAAACCTGCTTGCTTCTTGGGTCCATTTGATTGGAAGATCTTTTCCCAGCCCTTTACTGTGAGGTAATGTCTATCTTTGAAGCTTATATGTGTTTCTTCCATGCAGCAGAAAGATAGATTCTGTCTTCGTATCTATTCTGTTAGCCTGTGTCTTTTTATAGGTGAGATAATACCATTAATGTTGAGGGAGTGTTACGGCAGGTTCCTCCCCACCGGCCTCCTGGTCCTGCTGCCATTGTCCCGCAGCCACGTGTGCCCCAAATAACACTCAGAGACTCTGTATTTGATACAATCCTGTTGGCCAGTTACCATTACTTTTTATGGGCTAGCTCTGTCTTAATTATTAACCCATTTCTACTTATCTAAGTATTTCCACGTGGTCATCTTATCGGGGAGCCACGCCGAGCGTCCTCCTTCCTCCCAGGGCTACATCTCGACCCCACCTTCTACTTCCTCTTTCCTCCTCCTAGTCTCCTAGCCCCACCTATCTAGTTTTCCATTGGCCACAGTGCTTTATTAACCAGTATGAGAAACACATACACAGAATAACATCTCTCATCATATCCTCTTTTCTGTCTAAAGTAAAAGAAGTGGTTTAACCTTAACATAGCAAAATATACCATTCAACAGTTATCAAATAAGAATCACAGTTAACAATATTTAGTCCATTAACATTTTGTAAGACTTAAAAAAAATATCATCTATCCTATCTTTGTGAGTCCAAAGTCCTATATGTAACTTATCTTTAATCCTAACCAAGGAAAACTATAACCATAACTATCTGTCTTCAACTCCTTCAAAGACCACAGAAGGATAATATATAAACTCTAGAAATGACAGAGACAATGCATTGCCTGGTCAGTCACCCGAAGTTCTTCTGTAATGTTCCATCTTCAGCCCATAGGCCATAATGTGTGTCCAGACTCCTCAATAAGGCAGGAAACTTTTCTCTGTGTCCTGTAGACTGTCTGACTGTCTGGCAGCCTCTTCCATGAAGCAGGAATCCTGTAGCAATGTCCATCTTGCATCAGCAGTCCCCTTTTTGTGGGTCCTGCATGTCCAGTTTCTACAGCATAAAGTCAAACAGTCTAGAAGAGCAGTACCTTGTCCAAATGGCTATTCTTGCCATATTAGAAGCAAACTCCATAACACGTTTCTTCGATATCCATCTTCCTTTCTGATGTAGGTGGTGTTACCAGGAGCAGTTGTGCCTCACTCTCAAGAAAAACCCTAAACCATTTAAATGCCATATTCTGTAGGTCTTTGAAAGGTTTGAAGAATGCCTATTCATCTCAAATACATCTCTGTATATCTAGAAATCCTAACTAACTTAACACCAAGTTTTAATTATCATAGGTAACTCTCAATAATCTGTACTAAATTATACATTACATTTCTAAATGAGCTATATAAACACAATACCTAAACAAGAGGAGAAATATACATATCACAAAATTGACCTTAAATTGTATCAATAAAAGAAAATCCATTCCAAAGCAAAGTATTCATTTCCATACCATAATTCCCTTTTTACCTTTAAAAAGATTGCTTGTGGTTATAGCCATTTATAATCAAGTCCATTTAAATGAAAACAAACATTTATAAACAATATTTGGGAATTTGGGCGTCGTTCTTTCCAAACTACTTCCTGCTGGTAGGGGGCGCTGTCATGGGGGGTTCCTAAGAAGATACATAAATCTTGGCTGTAGACATTGCTTCAGGGGGTCTTGCTTGATCAAACCATATAAGTCTGGAAAGAATCCATAGCTTTTCATTTTCTGTGGAAACAAAAATAGAAATCCTTTTCCCCAGTAACTTGTCCTTAGGATTAAATTTTTGAGTCAAAGCATTTTTAAAATATATAAATTGAATTAATCCAGCAGCATTTCTTTTATTAGTAGTTGTTATTTTCTCAGGAATCAAATAATTTACAGACAACAGAAGCACGTATAGTATCCAAAATTTCTCTGTGTTTTCCATCTTTACGTGGCTTTTTTATTATTCTATTTCTTCTACTTCTATTTTTACATATTTTGAGACAGGGTTTCTCTGTGTAACTTTTATCTGTCCTGGAATTCAGTGCATACCAGGTTTGCTTTGAAATCACAGAGATCCGTTTGCCTCTGCCTCCCGAGTGCTGGGATTAATGGCATGTGCCACCATACCCATCGATTCTACTTTCTTTTTTCTTTTTTAAACCATTGTATCCTGTTTCTTTTTCTCTCCCAAGCCAGCGTATTTTTTAAAACACAGTGTAAACCTACATTGTAGCTCTCGTACACACCAATGAATTGTTAGCAGAGCTTTTTAAAAGCAAGGCGGTTTTTTGCCACTTATGCTAATTTTGGAAACCTCCCTTAAAGGAGCTGCGCAAATCTCTGTCTACATCAAAACAAATCCAACTGAGAAAATGCTGCTACCAAGAAGTCTTGCTAGTCTCTGTTCCCTTGTTTCTAAAAACTATTTTTTAAGCTTTTGTTAAGTTTTAAGCGAAAGTTCTCAATCCCAGTTCTGACACCATTATGTTATGGCAGGTTCATCCCCACCGGCCTCCTGGTCCTGCCGCCATTGTCCTGCAGCCACGTGTGCCCCAAATAACACTCAGAGACTCTGTATTTGATACAATCCTGTTGGCCAGTTACCATTACTGTTTATGGGCTAGCTCTGTCTTAATTATTAACCCATTTCTACTTATCTAAGTATTTCCAAGTGGTCGTCTTATTGGGGAGCCACGCCGGGCGTCCTCCTTCCTCCCAGGGCTACATCTCGACCCCACCTTCTACTTCCTCTTTCCTCCTCCTAGTCTCCTAGCCCCGCCTATCTAGTTTTCCATTGGCCACAGTGCTTTATTAACCAGTATGAGAAACACATACACAGAATAGCATCTCCCATCAAGGGAGAATAAGGACTATTGATTGTTAATACTTGTTTGTTTAGATTTGTTGTTGGCAGTGGTATTGTGACTATATTTGTCTTTGGTTTCTGTTGAAATAAGATTATCTGTTGCCTATGTCTTTGTGAGCGTAGTTAACTGCCATGGATGAGCGTTTTTTTTTTTTTTCCCCCTAAACTTTCTGTAGGGCTGACTTGTAGATATGTATTGTGAACAACTGGCTTTGTCATTAAATATCTTGTTTTCTGCATCTATAGTGATTGAGAGTTTTCCTGGGTATAGATAGTAGCCTGGGCTGGCATTTTTGGACTTTTAGTACTTGTAGAACATCTATACAGGAACTTCTGGCCTTATGGGTTTCCAAGGAGAAGTCAGGTGTAATTTTGATAGGTCTGCCTTTATATGTTACCTGTCCATTTTCCTTCACTGCTCTTAATATTCTTTCTTTACTTTGTATGTTAGGTGTTTCGATTATTATATATCAAGGGGTCTTTCTTCTTTGGTCCAGTCTATTTGGTGTTCAGTATGTTTCTTGTACTTTCATGGGCATGTCCTTCTTCAGATTGGGACAGTTTTCCTCAATGGTTTTGTTGAATATGTTTTTGGCCCCTTTGCGCTGGGCTTCCTCACATTCCTCTATGCCTATTATTCTTAGGTTTGGCCTTTTCACTTGTCCCACATTTCCTGGATTTTTGTGTTAAGGATTTATTGGATTTACGATTTTCTTTGGGTGATGAATCTATTTCCTGTAGTTTATCCTCAGCACTTAAGATTCTCTCTTTCATCTCTTGAATTCTGTTGGTTATGCTTGCATCAGTACTTCCCGATCTTTTGCCCAGTTTTTCTATTTCCAGCATTCCTTCGGTTTGTGTTTTCTTTGTGGTCTCTATTTCAGTTTTCAAGTCTTGAACTGTTTCCTTCATCTGTTTTATTGTTTTTACTTGGCTTTCTGCACTTTCTTTAAGAAATTTGTTCATTTCTTCCAATTATTTTTTGTTTGGTTTTCCTTTCATTTCTTTAAGTGATTGTCTTACATCTTTTTTGATGGCACCTATCAATTTTATGATGATAATTTTCAAGTCATTGTCATCTGCTTCATCGACTTTGTTGTGTTCTGGTCTAGTTGGTGTAGATTCCCTAGATTCTGGTTGTGTTACGCTTGTCTTTCTGTTGTTAGGTGTTTTCTTGTTTGCAGTTTTCTCATAGGTTCTTCCAGTAGGTGTTGGTGGTGTCTGTTCCTCTTTCTTAGGGCTTAGGTGTCTCAGAGGTTCGATGTCTACAGCTCTGGGTGGTACAAGCTCTCTAGGAGGTCTCTCCACAGGCAGGGGCCCAGAAATGGGAGTCAAAGATCAGGCTCCAGCAGAGGGCAGCTGAGGCCTCTTTAGCAGAGGCTAGCCTTCTGGATGTTTCCTCAGGAATAGGCAGGTCTAGCTGGGACCTGGTACTCTCCAGCTGAGGCCTCTTTAGCTGAGGCCCTGCGATACAGGTCAAGTATCCAGTCCACAGGCACTCAGATTGGTCCAGCAGAGATAGGGGGATCTCTGGGAGGTGCCCAGAACTCCAGTAGAAGACTGGTGGTGGGGGTCAGAGACCAGGCAGGTGGAAATTACCAGTGGTCCCGAGTGGATAGGCAGGTCTATTGTGCTCAGATCAGCTCCAGGAATTTCACCGAAGGTGGCTGGATCTTTGGCCCTACACTCTGTCTCAGTGCTCAACCAGAGTGTTAGGACAATGGGCAGGGTAGGTCAGAGGGTAGGGGGAGGGCAAGCTTTCAGTGGGTGTGGTTGGTTTATATCAGAGCTCCAAGAGCACTCTGGATGGGGACAGGATATAGGGGCAGCGAGATCCAGGACAGGCCTAGGGATTTACCTGGGAAGGGTGTATGAGAGAATCCCCCAGGATTGGACCTAGACTCACCTCTAGACATGACCTGGTGATGGGGGAGAAAGGTTGGGCGATATATTACTTAATAAGTAATAATTATCTTTTTTTTTTCATTCTGACTGTACACAGTCAGCCAGGATCTAAGATATAATTTTATGTTTTATTTCTCTACATAAAAATGGATTCATTTTTTTTATTTTATTTTCCCAGTAAAATTAAAAAAATTTAAATTCATTCTATGTTAGATTTTAATATTTAATATTAAATATTATTTGAAAACTGCAAAAATTGTAGTTATTTCAATATTTAATTATTTAATATACTAGATTTTCTCATGTTTGGTCTTTCTTATTCTTTAGTAGAAATTATATTCATATTTGTAGGACTTTTTTTTAGAAGAAATCTTTATGGATCCATTATTCTTTAGTCTACAAATGGTTTGTATATGTACCCTTCTACAGATAATTCCTTGATGATGGATTTATAAAATATATCCTCTCCATTCTCTTCCAAATGGAGAATTATTGAATGGGATTATTTAAGGTGCAAATTAGATGGACAGTGGTGGAACACATCTTTAATCCCAGAAGAGGCAGAAGCAGATGGATATTTGTGAGTTCAAGGCCAGCATGGGCTACAAAGTTAGTTAGGGGACAGCCAGGACTATATGTAGAAACCTGGTCTTTGAAAAAACAAAAACATAAAACAATAACAAAAAATAAAAGCTGGATACAAATTATTACAAATTCTTTGGGATAAACCAAACTAAGTTTAAGCTCATCCACGTGCCCTACACACTAGTGTTTAATTTGAAGTACTCCTCTCTGAAACAGCTAATTTCTGAATCTCGTGTATGACATCTCTTACTTTATGTGTCACTGTAGTAAACATCTGTGCATGGTCTCCAACAACTTTCGAAAAAGCTACCTGGCATGCTCCCTACACTTCAGTGTTTTGTTCTCCATGTTGTAGTAACAATTTAGATATTACAGTGATTAACTTCTTTAGCCAGGCCATTATAATTTACAAAGCTGTCAGCACCATTGTCTTCTTCTATTGTCTTACTTATATGTCTCATTGAGTAGCACTGAAGTGTTCAATTACTTTTCTTTTATTTTTTTGGTTCAAAATTATTTATTTATTTACATATTTATTATTTTTTTTAAATTTACATATCAATCCCAGTTGTCTTTTTTCCTCCCATGCTCCCAGATCCTCCCCTCATATTCCCCACCCTCTCCACAGGAAGGTTGATGCATTCCAGGAGGGATCATCAAAATCTTCCAAGTCATTTGGTGTAGGGTCTGGGCTTTCCCTCCTGCCTCTATGCTAAGGGAGTATCCCTCCATGGGGAATGTGCTCCCAAAGTCCTTTCATGTACCAGTTCCAAAAGTCAACAACAGCCTACAAGCAGCATGATCTGTCAGAGCATTACTCCACTGCTTGGTAGCAACCACTGGCTTAGTCACTGTTCTATTGCCTTTAAAAAACACCAAGGCTAAGGCAACTCTTTCTTATAAGAGACAGGATTTAATTGGGAGTTCCTTTGCAGTTTCAGAGGTTTATTCCATTATCATCAAAGTAGAGAACATGGTACCATGCAGGCAAGAACTAAAGCAATGTTGAGAGCTGGGCCTTAAATCTCAGACAAAGATGAAGCCAGAGAGTAACTTTTAACCTGTTATGGGCTTTTAAAACCTCAATGTTCACAGAGAATTTATTTCCTTCAACTAGGCCATGCCTTCCCAAAAAGAGCCACATCTCCTAATTCCTCTATTCCTTTTGATCATTCCACCCCCTGGTGACTGGTGACTAAGCATTCAAATATATGAACCTATGGGGGTCATTCTCATTCAAACCCCCACATCCATGAATCTACTTCTGATAACTCATTGCTATGTTTAATACCTTTCTATTATCTCTTTACCAGCTTAGATGATTTCCTAGCATTCATATCTACTCAATCTAATAATTTTACAGTTAAAGAGTACCTAATCTTTGTAGGTATAAGTACTCCTTTATTTTTCTTCAAAAACAGTTGCAAAAACATAAAATTGCCTTATAATTCTTAAACATTATCTGCTTGAACAATTATTCCATCTTTGTCCACTTTATGTAGATAAGAAATTGTGTAATAAATTATAAGACTTCTCTGACAAATTATATTTTAAGGAATAATTCAGCTCTATTGTTTTGAAAAACCATCTAAATTTCCTCAAAATGAAAATTCCATGAATACTAAAATTAAGGAATTGTCTAAATGCAAACAAAACAATGAGACATCAGAAAAACATGTATTCATTATTTACCTACTGGATCAAATATAAGATTCTTGTTCGGATTAAATGTTTACATTTTGTTTTCTAATGTGTTCTTTTAACTCCTCCTCCCTCTAACCCCATTCTTTTCTCAAATTATAGTCTCCTTTTTAAAATTATTCTTGTTTCGTATATATATATATATATATATATATATATATATATATATATATATAATCTTGATTAGCTTTTTATTGTTAATCACATATGTATGATTTTTGGTTGATAATTTGATATTGTTTAACCATTTAGGGAACTCATATTTGGGGAACAGTAATACTCCTTTGTCTCAGTTATCAACAATTACCTGTAGGTTTTTATCTAGTGGTAAGATGCCATGAGATTTCCTCCAGCTGTGATGGCATATCAATTTATATGGTCATTGATTAGACATTGTTTAGGCAGTCATATTCTATGAGGTTTCATGGGTATGGCCTCTGTACCATATAAAGAAGGCCAGATCACACAGAAGCCATATTACTAGTCTGACTTGAAAGACTTCTTTGCCCATGTCACGTAATGCTTCCTGAGACTCAAGCATAGGGGCTGTGAAGTACCTGAATGGGTTGCAATAAGGCATTTTTCTGTCATGGTCTTTCTCTGATGAAAAAACAAAAGCTTTTTGGGGTGATGGATGAGAACTATTCTTCTTTGGGAGTATATAGATGAATATTGAGAATTGAGTAGGGAATTATATGAGTTTAGAAAAGGGGCAGTAATAGATTATCCTCTTAGATCTATGACCATACTAGGCATGGATAATTGCTAGAATTTGTCACAAATTTGCATTTTTAATTTTTTATTTAATGTTTAAAACATTTATCTATTTGTATATTATGTGTTTTGGACAAATCTATATTTTACTTCTTCCCTTCAAACCTCCTCCATAATTCCACTACTTTCCTTCTCAGCCTCATGTTTTCTTTGGTAACCCTTTCAGCTCATTGTTGCATTTCTAGTTGGCTTCTCAGACAGTGATCTTAGATGAGTGGGCTAGTGAACTATTTAAGATTCAGACAGGTAACTTTTCTTTTTCAGGTTTACCCTTAGTGGATTTACAATGTGTCCCTCAGGAGTGGAAAGTAGCACAAGCTGGCTTGACTGGAAAAGCAGAGAGTATAATTTTTTTTTGTAGAATATTAAATTGTTAAGGAATCAAGAGTTTTCATATTTCCAATTATTACATTTATACAAATGATGATGTGAATTATCCACAGAGAGAAAATTTCATGAAAGAGGTTTCAGGAGAAAGGTATGTTTGATGAAAAAGAGGCAACAGAAAGAGAAGAAAAAATGATAAAGATTTGAAAGGCAAGGGAATGAGAGAAATGATAGGGAAAGAGAGTAAAGATTATAAAATTTGTAATTGATAAACTAAAATATTGTCAAGAGTTTCTTCCCAGCAGGGAGAAGATATGGAGTGTGCCTCCTGTGTTTAAGGATAGCATTATCTTCTTATCCAGAAACCTTTTTTCTGTACTTAAAGAACCCTAGACAGCTATTTATTTTCCATTACATTCCATTGTGAAGTACTTTTCTTACCCTGAAGTGAATTTAAATTAAAATGCCATATGCTGTTTGAAGAGCTTTGTTCTATAATGTGCTCATTACAGTCATAGGCACCCTTTTCAATTTCTGTTGCTGCTGTTACAGAGCAGCAGCATTGAAATGAGTGGATGTATAGATATGTCCATGAGAACATGGATATAATTCATGGCTTAAATTTGTATTGCTCCACATGACTGCTACTTTATGAATATCAAATATTTATTGCAAGCCACTTTAAGCAATTTTAGACAGATGCTTGAATAAAATGAAATTTAACATGGATATGCAAGTCTTTAAGGTATAAATAAATATTATGGATTTAGAATTTTAATTTAAAATTTGTAATGGTGAACATATCAAAATGTGTTTGGCAGAATACAAAATGCCCTTTGATTATTTTTTTGTATGGTATCTTAGTTATGGTTACTGTTGCTGCGAAGAAAGACCATGACTATGGCAACTTTTATAAAGGAAAACATTTGATCAAGGTGGGAGCTTACAGTTTCAGAGGTGTAATAGATTATCATCATGGAGGGAAGCATAGTGGTATGTAAGCAGTCATAGTCCTGGAAAAGTCTACATCTTGATCCAAAGCCAACAGGAAGTGTCCCCCAATGTGTATGGTTTGAGCATATATGACACCTCAAAGCCCACCTCCACAGTGACGTGCTTCCATCAAAAGGACCACACATTTTAGTGGTGACATTCCATTTTGGGACCATTTTTTTTCCAAATTACATATTCCACTCCCTGGTCAACCAAAGTCTTGTAACCATATTATAATGAAAAAATGTATTCAGTCCAAGCTCAAAACTCAAACTTATTTAAAACTTTAAAGTCTCTTTTGAGATTCAAGCTATCCCTTAACCATAATCTCCTGAAAAAGTAAACTCAAAAACCAGATCACACCCTTCCAACATATATTGGCACACAATACACACTACCATTATACAATGTATGGGAAGGAACATAATGAGGAAATACTGGACTAAAGCAACACTGAAAACCAGCTAGGAAAACTCCAAATTTTGAAGCTCCTTGTCTAATGTCAAAATTGAATAATAACTCCAAAATTCTCCTCAGTTTGCTGACTGTAACACACTTCTTTCTCTTTGGCTGATTCCATTTCCTGTTGGAATGGAATCACGTCTACTTGGAAAATACCCCACTGTCCTGGTATCTCTAACATTTTAGTGTTTCTAAGGCAATCCAGACTTCATCATTACAATTCCACACAGGGATACCCTTGATTGGCCCTTGTGGCTTTTTTTTTTTTTTGAGTCACTAAGGAAGGTTCCATAATAACTTTCTTGTATACTTAACTCTGTAATCCAGAACCACACAGCCAAAGCTGCCAAATTCTACTGCTTGCTTGGGTAGAACATTAGAACATTGTCCTCTTGTTCAGTAGCATCTTCACTAGCTTTCTGATTTTAATGGTTTCCTTTATTGCCTAAGCTTGGCTATCCTTGAACTTGTTCATTCAATCAGGCAGTTCTCAAACTCAAGAGTTCACTTCTGCCTTCCAAGTGCTGGGATTAAAGGTGTACACCACCATATCAGGCTCTAAGATTTTTCTTTAATTACTTTTCACAAGTTGGAAACTTAGTTCGGTGAGATATTTCTGCCTCAACATCCCTGTTGGGATTAAAGGTATAAAACACCACCTCCTGCCTAAAATTATCTTCCATATTTTTTTCCTTAAGTTGGAAGCTCAATTGGGATGGGCTCTTTCTCTGAGGACACCATTCTCCGTATTCCACTTCTTAAACTGTTTGTCTCCTTAAACACAGGATTTAGCTCGATTCCAACTCCACATCCTGGTGTTCTTTTTTTCCTCAAATCTCACATTAAAAAAAAGTTTTCTTGCCCTGCTTGTTCATTTTTATAATAAATATTTATTAACATTTCTACTAATAACCACAAAAAAGAGTCTATCCAAGGCTCTTTTGAGATTTTCTCTGCTAACATAAATAATTCAAAACTCAACACTGTAGCTGTAGGCATACTCTTTGGACAAGGGCAAAAGGTAGACACAGTCTGTCAAAATATCACAATAACAATCTCTAGATAAACATACTAACTCCTGATATCAATTTCTGTCTTAGGTATGGTTTCATTTCATGTGAGAAGATACCATGACCACTGCAACTCTTATGAAGGGAAACATTTAATTGAGTTGGCTTAAAGTTTTAGAAGATTAGTTCATTATTATCATGGCAGAGAGCATGTGGGCACAAATGCCCATTAGTGCTTTTACAGTATTTATTACTACTACTACTGTTCTAGTTAGCATTATTTATCACATTGATATGGTTTAGAATTACCTGAACAAAAAGCTGCAATTAAGTAAGTATCTTTATCACATTGTGCCCAACTCACTATGGTCATTGTTCCCTAGAGTAACAGAATTTATAGAATGGATCTCTCTCTCTCCCTCCTTCCCTCTGTCTCTGTCTCTGTCTCTGTCTCTGTCTCTGTCTCTGTCTCTGTCTCTCTCTCTCTCTCTCTCTCTCTCTCCAAGATTAAAAGATTAAAGATGTGTCTTCCCATCTCAGGATATAAATCAAAGATGGAATTAGATTCACCCACTTAAGATGAAGCAACATATCTCTCATCTCATCTTTCACAAGTGTATTCTCTACTTCTGGACTACAGTTTATTCCAGATGTAGTCAAGCTGACAACCAATAACTGTCATAACATCTATTAACATTGTTTAGGTAATAACTCTTGTCTGTATAATGGAGTTAGTTAAGCATGAACTTGAATAAGCCAGAGAGCAAGCCAGCATTCTTCTATGGTTTCTGCCCAAGTTCCTATGAGAGTGCCTGCCTTGACTTCCCACCATTATGGACTATGGCCTGGGTTTATAAGCCAGATGCTTCCTTTCCTTAGTTTCCATTGGTCAGAGTGTTTTGTCACAGCAATGGAAAAGAAATAGGAACACAAACTCTGTGCAAATGCAAGTGAGAATTAATTAGAAGGAAACCTCACCTTAAATTTTAACTTCTACAAGGCTGATTAACTGATTAGAGCATCAATGTTTGTGGGAAGATCAGAACATTGTAGCTTCAGAATCTAATTTCAGTTTATCTTTATCTTTTAGCCTCTTTAATACCTTCTCATTCCTTTACTATTTTTGTGTCTGACCTAACAGCCTTATGACTAATAATAGGTAACAACTTTTGGATTATATTAATTTAACAGAGCACTGTTTTCCAAGAGCTAAAAGGATAAGAATGTCCCCAGGTAATGATTGAAGACTACATCAGATATTTATCTGCTTTGGTGAATCTACCTATCTGGTGTTTCTACCAAGTGATAGGAAAGTGTGTTGATTTATGAGGTTCTTTGTACCCTTAGCATAAAAATGGCATGAGAATGCTGATATTTCAGGACATGGGATTTGGTACAATCTGAATTAAATTTGGCTCCAGAATAAATTACCTCTTATTCCTTTTGATGTAAGAATTGTGGTTTTGTGTAAACAGTATTATATATTATATGCCTACATCTGTGTTTCATCTGTAAATGTTCAGAGGGCTGACTCTGATTTGTACATGTTTATATGCTATGTATTTAGGACATACCTAGATAGTAACTAAGATATTATTTTTCTATAGTATGCTAGACACAATTGAAAAATAAAATTATGATTATGAATTATTTTTCACTGAGAAAATAGCTGTTAACCCAGATCTCTTAAACCTTGTTACATGTTTAATTGGGAAAAATTAAAAATCTAGAAGCTGAGGAAGCATTACAAGTAAATTAAATAATTGTAAATAACATTAATGTTATAAATTACTCTCGAAAGACTCAGAATTAAATTAATAATGTCTAGCCACAATAACATGGATAATTTACAATGCAATAAAATGATATTAAAAATGCAAATAAAGGCAATACAGTGTTTAAAAAACTTTTGTGAAGTATAGAAATGTTCTATAGCCATATTGAAGCTGAAAAACTATCCAGGCATTAAAAATATGATATAAATTAGCTTATAATTATTTTAGAACAATTTTTGCTTAATGTGTAAAAACGATGTATCTCCTAAGGTAAAAGGTAAAGCACAGTGGTTTCCTCCAGCACAGGAAGAAAGGAAGAAAGAAAGAAAGGAAGGAAGCAAGGAAGGAATGTAGCCAAAAGGAAGGGAAAAAAAGTGTTCTGAACATAGTATAAATTATAAAGTAATTAGTTAGTTTCACATTGAAATGGCACCAACATCCCTAATAAATTGGTGTTGTTAAGAACTAGACAGATCACAGAAATTTCTGTGTTGTGTTTTAAATATCCTACTCCCTGATTTTTCCTATTCTTCTCCTCCCAAGTTGGTAACTTAGGCAGACAAAGCATTCACTGCAATAATCTAAGCCACGAGGAACGGCAGGGCATGTGTGGGAGGGTTTATTTGAGCAAATATGAAGGAAAAGTCCTGACAAATCCCAAAAGTTTACATGAGAAAGTAGAGGAATGAGTTTGATATATGTATTTTATAGGGATAGGCTTGGGATTATTCTACATTCAAGAATGATTGATGGTTGGCTCTAGTAATTCCAAACCAAATGAAATTTTAAGAGGAAATCTTTTTCTAAAGAAATTAACTCACTGTGAGTCAGCATGAACCTATGTTCTGCAGCTCCCAATGCAATGATTCTCTGCAGGAAGTGCCTTCTGTTCTTGACGAATTACAAGTTGATCAACCTATGTATCATAGAATTTCAGTTTTAACTAAGATATGACAGATACACTGTGATTATAGATTATGCAGAATGAAAAAAAAGACAAAGAATTTTAAAATGAATGATAAAATATAAAAAAAAATTGAAATTTTATATTTCAAGTCATGATTAAATTTTGGAAAACTTGTAAAAATCATTACAACCTTGAGGTTTTCCTATCATTTGTTTTCTTCTTATCAGATCAGTTTTAAGTATTTATACAATTTAAATATTACTTAATGTCATTGTCTTATTCACCGTTCCATTGATGTGAAGGGACACCATGACCAAGACAACTCTTACAAAAGAAGGCAATTTATAGGATGCTTGCTTACACAGTTTCATGGGGTTAATCCATTATCACCATACTGAAGCCATGATGAGAGCAAGATAGCACACATGATGCAGTAGCAGTAGCTGAGTTGTATTCTGAGCTTGGAAGATATTATATCTGTATGATCTACATCATCTATCTACATCTATAACATCTATTTATGTGTACATCCATCTACACTTACATCAAGTATGCCAAGGGCCTCTTCAGATCTTCAGGTCCTTTCATCTTTATTGACTGCAACACACTTCTCTCTCTCTCTCTCTGGCAGGTTTAAACCTGGTCAGACGCTTTCTTCAGCAGACAACTTATGACATCCCCAACAATTTAGATCTCTACAGCAATACAGGCTTAATCTTCAGAGTTTTATGAGATGGTATCTCTGGACCTCCACAAAAAGATATCCCTGACACATGCCTGGCCTTGATATCTTTCCTTAGTTAGGTAGGGAGGAGGATTCCACAATCCATTTCTTATATTCACGACTTTAAAGGCAAAACCATAAGCCAAAATTGCCAGGTTCTGCTACGTACTGACTACCTAGCTCACTTACATTTGCATCAGCTTTCTGTTGTTGATTGTACCTTTCCATACTTCATCTTCTCTTTAATTCCTTTCACATTTTGGAAGCTTAGCTAGGTGAGGTCTTGGGTACATGACTCCACTTTTTTCCTCTACTTTTTATATCCTTGAGCACTGGACTTAGCCCCATTATACTTACTTTATACTTATTGATTTATCACTTGTAATTATTATTATTAATGGTGTGTGTGTGTGTGTGTGTGTGTGTGTGTGTGTGTGTGTGTGTGTGTGTGGATATGGGTGTGTTGTGTGGAGGTAGGTCACAAGGGTCAACTCTAAAGTTTATACTTGCCTCCTGTTATGATTTGACAGTCTTCTTTATTGTCATTCAATTATGTAAAATATAACAGTTGAACATATCTTCCAGTGTGTGTGTGTGTGTGTGTGTGTGTGTGTGTGTGACAATAATAATTTAAAGGAGACTATCAATTGGAGATGCAGTAAAGAGAGAGCATGAGAGTGGTTGAATATAAGACAAAGAAGGAGGAAAATGAAGCATACAATCTTCTGGCCTCCAAAAGGCTTAGGAAGCCCCATTTCTTCAGCAGTACCATCTTTAGACAGACATCATGTGTCATAGGCTATGCTGACTCAATTTTACAACAGCCAATGTTCTTGGCAGAAATCCCACTTTCCTAGAATTTTCAATATCCTTGGGTCTCCAGAGCAAATAAGGATGCACCTTGATTAATAGCCTCTTCTGACCTTTTTCCAGAGACTCCAATCCCTTCCACAAGGTTTTGGCCCTCAGATATTTTCCATGTTCACCTCAATTTTGCATTTAGATTGCCTTAAAAATTAGCATCTGGCAAGTTAAGGTGCCAACTTGATATGTAATCTTGGCCTTGCTGGGCCAACTATTCTGCTTTCTGTCCCTAATAGTGTATTTCCCCAAAATTTATCTTCAATTATTCTGATTTCTTATTAACCACAATTCTTCAGTTCCCTCTTAAGTACAATAACAGATTTTTATGGAATGTATCAATCAAGCAGCCCTAATAGTCTTTGTTCTCCTCTGCACATTAATAAGCAAGATTTCTACTATCTATATCTTTCAATATTCTTATATTGGAATCTTCAATGAATAAATCATTAACCTTGGAAAACCCAGTGGCTTTTCTAACTCAAGGTTACAAAGAGTTCCAATATTCTCCCTTAAAATGAAATTGCCGGGTCCTTTACAGCAACACTGACTTCCTAGTAAAAATTTCTCTTCAAATTTCCTCACTATTGATATGTTAAACACCATGGTCAAGAGCAATTTATTGAAGAAAGGGTTTATTTTACACATCATCCATCAATGAAGACAATCTCTTACAGACAGGGTCACAGCCAATCTAACCTAAGCAATTACTAAATTCAGGTCCCATTTCCCCAGGCAATTCTGGATTGTATCAGATTGAAAATAAAAACTAACTAGTCCTTTATGACATTCTAATATTTCCTGATCCAGTATTTCCCACTTTTTGCCCTTTGATAAGTTCTGTACATACTGCAGAAACTGCCATCTACTGGAAATCAAACTTCTCTGTTGAGGACTGAGAGCTGCCTTAACCTGCATGCAGCCTTACTTTCTGTCATGATGAAAATAGACTAAACTTCTAAACTATAACCAAACTGTAGTGGTTTGAAAGAAAATGGACCCCAAAGTGAGTGACACTATTAGTAAGTATGGCATAGTTGGAGGAAGTATGTCACTATGGACATGGGCTTTGAAATTTTTTTTTCCTCAAGCTCCACTCAGTGTGTCAGTTGATTTCCTGTTGCTCTGATCAAGATTTATAATTATCAACTCCAGCACCATGTCTGTCTGAATGCCACTTATTCTCCCCTATGATGATAAGGAACTAACCTCTGAAACTGTAAGTAAGCCACACTAATTAAATGGTTTTTTTTTTATAAGAATAGCTGTGTTCATGGTGTCTCATTACAGCAAACAAAACCTAACCAAGACAGAAGTTGGAACCAGCAATTGGAATATTGTTGTGATGGGCCTGACTATGATTTTGTTCACAGTAATATGGACTCAGGTACTTTGGGTTAGGAAAGTAGTGGAATGCTTTAAGCACTGCTTAATTGGACAAACTAGTGGAAACATGGAAAACAATAGTGTTGATAATGGTTTGAAATGTTGGGAGTTGGCTCAAGATGTTTTGAAGAATTCTAATAAGTTGCTTAGAAATCATTCTTGTGAGAGGTCCCTTAGACTGCCCAGGCCTTCTAAGTGAGACATTCAGGAGGGGAGGAAGGGAGAGGGAACTGGGACTGATATGTAACATAAAAATAATAAATATATAAAAAATTAAAAAAAATAAAATGTATGTATGTTTAAAAAAAGAAATCATTCTTGTGATATTTTGCTGAAAGAAGAGGCATCTTTTGCCCTTGTATAAAGAGTCTGCTAAAGTCTAAAATGAAGAGTTTTTGATTAATTCTGTTGGCAGAAGAAATTTCAAAACAGCCTAGAAGAGATTCTGTCCTATGGGTATTAGTGGTAACTCTAATAGAGATATAAAATGATAAGATGCAAGCTGAACAAGGAAAACTATACGAGGAGGAAAAGACATCAGAAAGTGGATTGGTGATAAATGTTATCTTGTTCAAGACTATAAACGATTTAAGAAAATATAGGGAAAGATGTTATGATAAATCATGTGGTAAACCTTGGCATATTCCATGATGGGTGAGGGTGACCAAGGTGGAGGGACAAACATGCCAGGTATACAGAGCTTAAATGAGAAATTTTATTAGAAAGGGGAGGGAAGGGGAAAAGAAAGAGAAAAGAGGTAAAGAGACACAGAGATGAGACAGAGAAAGGAAAGAAGAGTAGAGGATGACATGAAAAGTACTGTCTTCCCCAAGTCAACATCAGGAAAGAGAGCAGGAAAGAGAAGAGCATGAAAAAAGCAGAAGAGTGGAAAAAAGAGCCAAAAGAGAACGTAAGTATGAAGCACCTGCGCTGACCAGGGTACTGTCTGAGTGCATTCTGCCAGTTAACAGGGGCAGACCAGAATAATGCCTGAACGCTTTTAAAAGGTCCTACCCAGCTAAGTGAGAAGGAACTGAGGAAAAGTTTAAAAGTTTAGAGTTGGGTGTGGTGGGGCACACCTTAAATTTCAGCACTGGAATGGCAGAGTCTGGTGAATCACTTAGTTTGAGGCCAGCCAGGTCTACAGAGCAAGCTTCAGAACATCCAAGTTCCTGAAAGACAGGAAACTGATGAAGATGTAATTGAATAAGGGGACCATGGTCCAGCCCCAGCAAGCACCAGAGCTTGGCAGCTTTGGCCATGTGGTTCTGACTTTAGAGTTAAGAATATAAGAACACAGTTATGGAATAAAACCATTAAGGCCAGGCATATATCAGGGATATCTGTGAAAGGAGGCCTAGTAGAGAGGTCATCACATGAAGCTGCAAGATTGAAGCCTGGTTAATCTTAGAGTACCCAAGATATTGGAGATGGCAGAGAGAGACATGGAATATCTGCCAATAGAGATAATAACAGGGAGTAGAATCTATAGTGAGATAGTCACCTTGTCCCCACCTGTGGTATAGACCATGCCCATTTGGGGTGGAGACAGGGCCGGAAGTGACTGGGGGAACTAAGTCTGAAGAGCTGGCTTGGAGAGCTCTCTTGCTTGCAGCACTCGGACAGGAGTACATCCAGAGGCATCCTTGGGACCAGGAACCTGCTGGTGTCCATCTATGTTGAAAGTTATTTCTCCCTGAATAAACATCTATTCCACCAATTTGTTTTTCCTGATCCTTATTAAATATCAATAGGAAACAGCCAAAGAGAGAGAAGTGTATTGCAGTCAAAAAAGCTGGTAGAAGTTGGAGATCTAAAGAGCACTTTAACACTAGACATTGAGATGCAGAGTTTGAAGTTTTCCCAGTTGGTTTTCAGTCTTGCTTTCGTGAAGTATTTTCTTACTATGCTCCCTTCCTACATTTTGGAATGGTAATATATACCCCATGCAATTTCATGTTGTAAGTATGTGTACTTTTATTTGTATTTTAAAGGGGAATACAATTAAAAGATTGCATGAGTCTCAGAATAGACTTTGAACTTTGGATTTTTAAATATTGTTGAGACTGTGATAGACTATGGGACTTTTGAAGTTAGATTAAATAAATTGATTTTTATGAAATTATTATAAAGTTATGGGGATCAGGGAGTAGAGTATGGTAGTTTAAATGTAGTCAGTCTATGTAGGCTCATATGTAGGCACATTATTAGGAAGTGTGGCTTTGTTGGAGTATGTATAGCCCTGTTGGAAGAAATGTGCCACTCCAGAGGTGGGTTTTGAGGTCTCATAAACCTCAGAGTGACTCAGAACTCTTGCTGTTGCCTGAGAGTCAAGAGTGTTGTTCCCAACTCATGAAGACCCACATAGATCACCAGGGAGACCAACTCAATGAACTGCAAAAGCAAGGTTTTATTGCTCTATCCAACCGAGGAAGAGACCTCATCTGTTTAGCTGATGCAGCAGTTACCAGAGGAAGTAAATTCTTTGTCTACTTCTGGGATTTTTAAAGGAAAAAAAACCTGCAGGGTTACTTCAGTGGGAGGGGAGAGGTAAAGTTCGATTCCTGGTTGGTTGGCATTTAGAAGAAGTTAGGTAATTTTTCCAGAGTCATATTTTTGGCAGGGCAACTGGTCTGTCAACCCTTTTAATTTGTTGGCTACCAATGGGAACATTGTGAGGTTTCTGTGGTTTTGTCCACCTTTTGCATGTGCCCTGTTGTAGATACATACCAATAGTTTCCTGGAGACTAAGTGGGAAGTTTTGGTCTCTCCTGGAGTTTCTTTGTGGCCAAACAGTTTCCAGGAACAAAGCCTCCAAGAGGCTAAGGGGATGTTTGGTTCTCTCCTAGTTTCTTTGTGTTCAGTTTTGGCCCTTCATATCTATTTCTTGCAGGTGGCCTGTTGTGCAAAACATAGTCACCAGGAACTATGCATCCTGGAGGCTAGAAAAGGGTTTGGGGATGTTCAAAGATGTAAGAAATCTTACTTCCTTCTCTACCAACATGTCTGCCTATGTGCTACCTTGCTTACCACAATAACAGTAGTATACTAAACCTCTGAACTGTATATGAAACAGCCACCACAATTAAACATTTTCCCTTATAAGAGCTGCTATAGTCATGGTGTCGCTTCACAGCAATAGCAACCCTAACTAAGACAGATTCAGATGTCAAACTAATTGTTCTAAGCCCACAGACATAATTCACTATTGTATTTATTAATGAAAATTCATAAATATATGCCTATACATATGCACACATAAAACCAGGTGCAGTTTTGAGTTCTATCAATTGTCCTGTCCTTCAATTTTTAATTATAGTTTCTAGTTTCATACATGTTACATTGCCTTGGGTTCTGAGGCACCAAATTCCTGATCCTACATCATCATTGGAAGTTTATCATTTCCTATTTTATGTCTTTCTAGTTTCTGCCTTTAAATTTTAATAATTTTATCATATTAACATGGAAATTCAAATTTACTTTAAGTCACTTTGGAATTGTTGAAATTTAAGCAGACATTTAGCCCTCATAAAGATATCATTCCTGCCTAAGTCCAGTTTGAGTGTTGATCTATCACAACAGACACAGGAAAAGATGTGATGCCCCTATTAATCCATTAGTATATAATTCCCTTCTTATTGATGGTAAAATAACCTGGGCATTGTGTGAGGAAGAATGTTTCACTTCAAGATAATGCAGAATTGATGGTCTTTCATAACCTGTTCTCAGACACTTTAATGGGAAGAATAAATAATGGAAGGAAAGGCTAGCTTAGTCTTTTAATATTTACCAATTTACAGAATTAAAATTTTGGAAGTAGGTGAGTGTGGACTAATCATCAATTTCTTACTGTAACTCTCATACACACACACTCTCTCTCACACACACACCTTTATCAAACCATTAATTACTGTAAGACTTTTCATAAATCTTGTTTTTTATCTTCCCACCCACCTCATAAGAAATACAAAGACTTTTAAAAGTGAGTCACTGTACTTTCACTATAGGCTTTGTGTCTTCATGATTTTCACAGGTGATTAAGGATTGCTTTAAAACAATCATTTTACATTTATTCTCCTGCCAAAAAATGTCTTGTTATTATTTGAGCCAGACTTAGCTGTTCTTTGAATCACATTTCTGGCCTGAAACACTAAGAAATACTTTCTAGAAAGGTATTTCTGAGAAATGTCTGCTTTATATTCAAATTTACAATGTTAGAGTCATATTTAACTTTATTAGAACATTGTGACATCAGTTTCTTAATTTCTGAAATTTCACTAGTCCTGTTAAAATCACTGTGATGTGGTATGGTATGAAACCAAACTACAAAGGCTGAAACATGAGCATAACTTTTAAAAAAAACGGTTTTACTCAATAAATTTAGCCCAGTTAAGTAATCAGTCCAACAGGAACTACTTTTATTATAATGAGCAACTAATGTATTAAGATTGGGGTTAGTGAGGGGAATAGAGGGGTAGGGAAGGAGAGGGAACTAGGATTGGTATGTAAATAAAATTGTTTTTAATTTAAATAAAAATTATTTCTAAAAAAGAAATTTAGCATTAGATTGTGGGAAGCATGAATTCATAATTTCATTAATTATTTTTTCCTTTGTCAGTGGTTGCAAACATTGACAATTTTATTGAAGTAAAAGATAGAACACATAACATTTATGTCAATTCATTAGCACACGCTGATCATTACATATTTCTTTTTACTATAAAATAGCCATTATCTTTTCCTCTCATTTGACCTTAATTTCCCACTCATATTTCATATTGAGCAAATCAGGTGATGTATGGACACATTGAATCAGACTTCTGCAAAGCAAAGCAATTCTGAACAAGCAGTATGTTGTACTCTCAAGCTCCTCAGACTTTATCACCATCAATCCCTTTTTCTGTCCACAAGCATGATTCTCACTGACTTGGCAATAGATGGAAACAATCTCAAATGATCTATAAATCCTTTGATTATATTTTCTTCAGGTGAGGGCATAAATAGCATTGGCTGGAAAGTTCTATCCTGGAAGATGTGAACATGACTGAAAGCCATTCCCTGTATTCAGTGGAATAAACTTGAGTGATGGCAGTAGATCAAGGGGGGGGGTGGTAGTTAAAAAGTGATACCTTTGCAAGTCTTATTAAGCTGATTTGTACATTGATTGCTTCATAGATCATTGAGTATCAGTGTGTCATCCATCAAATAGCCAGGCTGACTCAGGAGCTCTATAATCTCAAACACATTCTTTTCTTGACTCAAATGAGTTTCTGAGATTTCTTATAAGCAATAAATGTATAGCAAGCCCCCAAATAGCAACCTTCTAGTTAGTAACCATATTCTAGATGTAAATGAAAACCCATAAAAGAAATTGTAATAAAGGTATTTCATATGTCCTTTTCATGTTAAATATCATTTCAATCCTGTCATATTGTCCCAAATGATGCATGTAGGGGCAACAAGGTCTGAGTCCATATTTCATAAAGATATCAAAGATACCATGAGCACTATATTAAATAAACGTCTATATTCAGCTTATAACTTTCTGTAAGACAAGACAAGGTTCATTGATCAAAGACCAGTAAGATGGAGCAATAGGTGAAATCATGTTTGAGGAAGAAAACAAATCCCTTTGTGAGTGCACACACACACACACACACACACACACACACACACACACACACACACACACTACACATATTTACTTTTACAAACCATACAAGCATACACAAAAAATTTATAATAATAAACATTAAACTACCAATTTTGTTTTAAAGTAGAATTCAACTTAAAATAGTAAAACAAACTAAACTTGTTTTCATAGATGAAGACTATTAAAACCTTTTATTCTTAGCCAAAATGTGGATGAGTTTGCAGACTCTCACCACAAATTTAGACAACGACAACATCATCTCTCTCTATAATCAATCTAAGGACCATAATTTTAGTCTAAATATCTTTGCATGCTTACACATTGCTTTGTGACTACTGACATGGTCAACATTCTGACAGGATGCGATTGTTTACTTTTATTGAAAAGAGATGTTTTTCATATAATATATCCCGATGATTGTTCCTGTTCTTTCTATTTATCCCAAATTCTTACCCACCTCCTGTCCCACTGAGACCCTATTTTCTTTCTGTCTCTCATTGGGAAGCAAAAGGGATAAAAACAAAATAAAGTATTTAAAGTAAAATATGTACAACAAACACATAATGGTAGTGAAAACATAGAATGTAAAAGATAGCCCATGTAAAGCCACAAGAAACAGATATAGACACAGAGAAATTTTTATGTGTGCTCTTATTTCATGAGACTCTACTCTTTTTATTATTAAAGACTTATTTTATTTTTTCGTGTGTGTGTGTGTGTGTGTGTGTGTGTGTGTGTGTGTGCGTGCACGTGCGTGCGTGTATTCCTGCATATGTGTGTGTGTGTGTGCGCGTGCATGTGTGCGTGCATTCCTGTGTATGCGCACGTGTGTGTGTGTGTGTGTGTGTGTGTGTGTGTGTGTGTATGTGTGTGTGTATATCTGTGTGTGCGCGTGCACCCACAGAGGCAAGAACACTTCTGATCCTTCAGAACATGAGTTTCAGATTTTTGTGAACTGCAGGATATGAAGTGGAGAAGAACCTAAATCTTTTATTAGTAAGTGTTCTCAACTGCTGCTTCATCTCTCTATTACCTCTTTTTTTTCTGATCAAAATTTAGACAGCAAAATGTTTGAGCATCATCTAGTCATCTGAAATAACAGAAAAACTACATGTTTAAGGCTAGCTTTGTAATTTATAACTCCATGAAAGTCTCAGAAACTGTAGATAAAGTACTTTCTCACATTAGTCTTGAACACATGTTACCATTTGTGATTATTTATAAGCCGTTAGATGCAACTTTTTCTTTCCCTTTCATTTTCTCCATGCCACTTACTTTCTATCAGAAGTCTATTTTAAAAATTGTGCCTTAAAATTTCAGTGAGCTCTGACATTTCTTCTCTGATTTTTACATTTTATCTTAATGGTGAGGATATATCTTCGAATGTAGTACAAAGAGTATTCATTCATGTCATTTAGCAATTTCAAAATAAGTGCTACACTGGAAACTCCAAACCCTTTCATTCAGAAAAATATCTGATTACACATCTTCTTCTTTTTCCCTTCCTTCCTTCCTTTTTTTCCTTCCTTTCTTTCTTCCTCCCTTCCTTCCTTCCTTTCTCTCTTCTTTCTTTTTTCTGTCTCTATTTCTCACACCCATCTTTCTCCTCTCTGTCTCTTTCTTTTATTTTTTGGAAATAATTCCAGCCTTAAAATATTATTACTAAATATTGTAAGTGTGGATGCTTTGGTTTTTTGAATCTTTGAAATGAACAACATCTAAACATAATTTTATTCTTCATATGCTAGTCTTAGAAATTATCCTCATTGTGTGATTGTTATTTTTTCATTGCTTTACTTTTGCTTCTATTTCTTTTCCTCTTTTTCCTCTTTTTCCCTTTGTAAAAGGTTTGGTAAACTTAATTAAGAATGAAGCATTCAACAGAAGAAGAAATATTTTATTATATTCTAGTAATTGTTGTAAGGCTTTGCAAATTTTATGTTTTAAAATGTTATATGTAGTCTGTTTGCCATACTATTATATGTTATACTGAGAAATGTTTTATTAATTATGAGATGGGGTCAGTGGGAAAAGGAAGAAATGAATTTGATGATAATAAAGTCCAGTGGAAGGATAAATTGTGCTGGCTTCTGCAGTGAGGAGAACTTCCCAAGATTCCAGGGCATTTCACTTACACATGACATTTGATTTTACACACTGATTTAGATGCTATAATGGATCCTGTTGACAGAAACATTCTCTGAAGTTTCTGAGAGTAATATATGCTATGAGTGATACAAGGAATTAGTTTTTAAAAAAGAAAAGATTTTTACAATACTGGTACATGAGTTTTATATAGTGTGTTTGCACAAAGAGTACAGCCAACCAGTAGCTTAAACTAATGAAAGTTTCATATTAGAAAATGAAATTAGGAAATTGGTAGGTAATAGTTGACTCTTAGTGCTTTCCTTGAGTCTTAGGTAAGAGGCACCATGACCAAGACAACTTGTAAACTAAAGCACTTAATTGAGAGTTTGTTAAAGTCTCAAAGGGTTAGTCTATGACACTCATGGTGAGGAGTATGACAGGTGGCGGGAAAGCCTAGAACTGGAGCAGTAACTAAAAGTTAACATCTTTTTAGGATAGAAGAGAATGAGCCTGGAATGGGCTTTTGAAACCTCAAATCCTACTGCTACTGACACATCTCCCCCAACAAGGCCATAGCTCCCATACATTGCAAAAACACTTCCATCAATTAGGAGCAAAGCTTTAAAGTTTTGAGAAAATGTGTGTGTGGGGGGGCTCGGGGGGAGGCATTGGTTCTCATTCAAACCTCACACTGCAATGAATAGAGAGGCACATGGCTGCTCAAGGTGGAGAGAACAAATTGTGATTAAATCATGGAAGGGGGCCTAAGAAGGTAAGAGCCAAAAGGTAAGAAAGGAGTTTATGAAACACTGTCTCTGTTATAACTCAGCTACTGAATTCCTGATTTTACAGCAGATGTGGTTATTGTCATTGGACTCACAAAAGACAGGATCTATCAACAGCCAACCTCAGCTTATAGATCCCCTACCCCTAACAGTTGAACAACTGGCTAAGGAAAGAGTCTGGGGCAAGATTTGGGGCAAGATTTTCTCTTCAGTTAAGTAACCAGTGATGAACCTATCAAGTTCAAATGTTTACGTTGCAGTCCTCAGTCATACCTATGACCCTCATTAAACTCTGGGTAAAAGAATAAAACAGCAGCAACAACAAAAACACATTAATAGTGATGCATAAGGCTGTTATAGGGAGGACTCGACTTTAAAAACAGCTGGGGGAGATTCAGAGATGGTAGGGCAACATTAATAAGAATGAACTATAAGCCAGGGAGTAGTGGAGGACACCTTTAGTCCCAGCAATCAGAAGGCAGAGGCAGATGAATTTCTGTGAGTTACAGAGTAGCCTGGTTTACAGAGAGAGTTCCAGAACAGCTGGGGCTGTTACATAGAGAAACCTTGCTTCTCAAAAAAAAAGTATGAGCTATAAACAGGTATAATCTTGTCAGGCAAAATTTAATAATAGAAGTTATAAAAAAGAAACACCACATTATAATGTACTAAGCAAAGAAATGACTATCATATTCATCACCACCTGGAAATATTGAATGTTCATTGTGTTTCCAGAGAGCAGAAACAACAAATAAGACTTAAATATAACTATGAAAAGGATGCCTTCTTAATTGACTATGAAAATTGCTTATCATCAAGTTATCTTTTTTAATATATTGGTAATTTTGGCCTTCATAAAGCCTTCATTGAAACATATATTTATGTTTCAATACACACACACACACACACACACAAACACACATGAAGTTTCTATAGTAACAGAAAATCTACAATGTAGGATAGAAACCCTAAAACATTACATTCATATTGAATGATATATTTGTAAATTAAGTGTCATGTTTAGTTGTATAAAAATCTAGAATCACCCATGGACATATCTTCTGGGTATGCCTATGAGATTTTCTGGATTAGTTAAAATGAAGTCAAATGATCCATAGTATCGCATGGGTTGTGTTGCTGAACTAAACCAAAACAGAAAGCATACCATTTGTTTGTCCCTGATTCCCAAGTACAGAAGTCATATGAACATGTTCCTCAAATTCCTGCCAGAATGTCAGAATCAAGCTTTGGAATGTGATCCAAGGTAAATACTTCATTCCTTGAGTTGCTTTGGTGAGGTACTTTTTGACATAATGTTAGCAAAGTTACTAAGGCATGCTCTAATTAAATAACCTTTTGGTATACTAATTATATTTATATATCAATTGAATATTATCCTTTAGATTTATTTATTTTTACTTAGTATTAATGTACTATATTCCTGATATTTATATATGACTCAAACTCAAACTGCTTATTCTATTAGTAATACAATAATTTTGTGTTACAATGAAATTTGACCAGTAATTTTACTTGTAGACCCCATCTATATGAATCACTTGTATCACTATTTTTAAAGATGTGGGGGGGGTCACAGAGGGCAGACAGGGTGTATAAACCCCTGGAGTTAAAGTTCCAGGTAGTTGACAGACTCCAGGCATGGGTTCTGGGAACTGAAATCCAGTCCTGACAATGGTCGCAAGACTCACATCCTCTAAGTTGTCTCTCCAGCATTCCTATCCCCATACACTTCATGCCATCCTTAACTGAATGCTCCTCTGTGGAGCTTGTGTAGGGTATCTATTTTCATCGCTGAAGTGCAGTGTATTTGCATAAACCAGACTGTCAGAAAGCAGGCATTCTGCTTGTGTGGGAGTATTGTCTGACAGACTAATGGATAAATGACATATTTAAACAATTTCACTATATTAAAGGTGTTTGTCTAAAGCATTTTGAGGTTACTTTATTCCCTACAGTAAATGGCATATTGTAGAAAGTCACAGCTAATGTTCTTTCTTTAAGTTGTCAATTGTAGTTTTAGAAGCTACAGTTTTGAAAAGTCAGTTCTATATATAGTCTTTTCTCCATGCTTTACACATTCTGTTTCCTTGGACTAATACCTCCTTCTATGGTATCATATTAATTTGCATAAATTAAGTTATATGTATTAATATTTTATTTTTTATTAAAACTATAATTTCTATCAACTCAAGTTAAATTTGAGTGAAAGTCAAGTTAAAATTATAATTTCTATCAACTCAAGCCTCAATTGGCATTGACATCCAAAACATTTCAGTTTCCCTAACATTCAAAATTTTTACTTCATGTCTTTGCTTCACTTTTGTTTTTAAAACCCTAATTTTCTTGACTGATTTACTTTACACTCTCTGAAGTGTTGATATGAGCAAAGGTTGTGGTAATCTTATCTACTACTGATGTGCTGCATTTTTCCTACCTTCAGAGATTATATTTGTGTTCATATGAAATAACCATCTCTATGTGGGTAGAAAAATGTTTTACCAGGATAAGAAAAAAGACAAGTTTCTGTTCATATCAGAATGTTGTTAAATATTCCAGAGGCCAGAAACTCAGCTTCATTCTCTAAAGCCAACACTTCTTTTCTTTCTTTCTTTCTTTCTTTCTTTCTTTCTTTCTTTCTTTCTTTCTTTCTTTTTCTTTCCTTCCTTCCTTCCTTTCTTCCTTTCTTTCTTTCAGAATACTTTATGAGTTTTTGTAATCAAATCCATGTAGATGACACCTTACATATTTGAAAGAGTGCATTACTGCTGTACAAATGGAAAATATTCAACAGTTCTAGATGAGTATGGTTGTTGATTTCTATACAATGCCAACTCTACATGCTAAAAACTGTGATACTTTTTTCAAAGCTGACAGCACAGCTAAAGTTGAAGCCAACAGTTTTTATAGGAAGTACTAAAAAAAACCTAAATAGCTATGACATTAGCTTTTAAACTTTGTTACTTTGTTATTAAAACTCACCTATAAAGTAGAACTGATGGTATATCCAGAAAACAAATATAGTGAATAAATATTTATTCACTATAAGTATTTATACATCCCTTGAATATCACTGCTCCCAAAGTTACAAAATTGTGCATATATCTAACACATGAGTGCACGAATAAATTTGTTTTCATGTATTGCATATTATCATTCATAAAGTACCAAAGGTTTTAAATCATGCATTGTTTTCTGTATTACATAACATAACATAAGCAATCTGTATAGCATAACATGAGAAATAAAAAAAAATAGCATTGAACAGGGATACCAAACCAAGGGAAGAAAATTTGTCTCTATCAACCCATATATTAATGATAGGACTTTGTGGAGGGAGATTCATATATTTAAGGATAAAATAAGGCCCAGAAATAGAATAAATTTATTTATAGACAGAATTACATAAAAGTGAAGATTGATATGTACAGTAAATAACAGAGAAGGTCAATATAATAAGACTCTGGTTTCTTCTCTGATTAGTGAGGATACATGACAACAATACATGGACAGCTTTTGTTTAAGAGAAAAACCAGAACATACATGTGAGATTCCATATGCTAGGTGAACACAAATTTTGCACATTCTCTGTCGCGCGCATCCTTTGCCGATAAGGAAGACGCGGCAACCGAAGATGTGTCCAGCAGAATCTTTATTGTAGCGCTCTTTACATGCTGATGGAGAAGGACCCCAAGCCCCGAATACGCACGGCTTAAATAGCCTGCAGGGCGACGTATTCGTCTGTAATTGGTGCTCCGCAAAACGCCCGAATGATATAGCTTCTCTGATAGGGAGAGCTACCATATAGAAATTACCATACAGTGGCGCATGTGCAGTCAGCATGACTAATGCTGTAAACAAGAACCAGGAAACAGGAAGCCAGCGCCATCTTGTAATGGCGAATGCGGCTCCTGACAATTCTCCTAGTAAATGAACTTATATAGCTCTTGTATAATTCACTATAACTCCAAACTTCAGCATGATCTTTCATTATCAGATATAAGTTTACAGATCTCTCTTCATCTGAAACATTTCTTGTGACAACTGGTAACATATAAATGTTTCAGTTTATTATTTTTATATTTTTATTTTACATATACATCCCAGTTCCCTTTCCTTCCCTCCCTCCCTCTTTCCCTTTCTCCCACCCTCCCATCCCCCCAAACACTCTCCCCTCCCATCCCCCTCCACTCCACAAGTAGGGTGATACATTCCAGGAGGTGTCATCTAAATCTGTCAAGTCATTTGAAGAAGGGACTAGGCCCTCCCTCCTGCCTCTAGGTTAAGGGACTATCCTTCCATGAGGAATATGCTCCCAATATCCTTTTGTGCACCAGTCATACATCCTGGTTCCACTATCCAGGTTCCCTCAGACTCAGACTGCACAGACCTTCTAACTAAGACCCATGTTCAGGGAGTCTGAGTCAGGCCAATGCTGGATTACAAGCTATCAGTCTGGGGGGTCAATAAGATCCTCCTCGTTCAGGTCAGTTGTCTCTATGTGTTTCTGTAGCCTGGTCTTGTCCTCCCTCTCTGCATCTGGATTCCAATTAGAATCGGGATTTAGTTTTGGGTGTCTGCTTCTGTTTTTATCAGCTACTAGATGAGGGCTCTATGATGGTGGATATGTTAGTTGTCAATTTCATTATCAAGAAAGGGCATTTATGATAGTCTTTCCACGGTTGCTCAAATTGTTAGTAGGGGTCAGTCATATAGGTCTCTGGACATTTCTCTAGATTCAGTTTTTTCTTCAAACCTATAATGGTTCCCACTTTTATGGTCTCTCTCTCTCTACTCTCTCTCTCTCTCTCTCTCTCTCTCTCTCTCTCTCTCTCTCTGTCTCTCTCTCTGTCTTTCTCTCTCTCTCCTCATCTATTCCTGCCCTGACTCAATCTTCCTATTCACACGTGCTTGCCTCTCCTCTCCTTCTCTTTCTCCTAGCTCACTCTCCACTCACTGCCCCCCTCCCAATATGTTCAGGAGATATTGTTCCATTCCCCTTAATCTCTTAGAATCCTTCTTGTATCCTACTTTCTCTGGTGGTGTGAATTATAGGCTGGTGATCCTTTGCTATATGTTTAAAATCCATATATGAGTGAGTACATACCATGTTCCTCTTTTTGTGACTGAGTTACCTCATTCAGGATAGCTGCTTCAAGTTCCATCCATTTGCCTGTGAATTTTGAGATTCCATTGTTTTTTTTTTTTCTGCAGAGTGGTATTCCATTGTATAAACATGCCACATCTTCTATATCAATTCTTCAGTTCAGGGGCATCTAGGCTGCTTCCAGGTTCTTGCTATTACAAATAATATTTCTATGAACATAGTTGAGCACATGTCTTTGTTGCATGGATGTGGGTCATTTGGGTATTTACCTAAGAACAGAATTGATGGGTCCTATGGTAAACTAATTCCCATTTTCCTGAGGAACCACCATACTCATCTCCAAAATGGCTGTACAAGTCTGCACTCCCACCAGCAGTGGAGGAGGGTTTCACTTTCTCCACATCCTCCAGCATAAGTTGTCATTGGTGTTTCTTATTTTAGCCATTCTTGCAGGAGTAAGATGGTATCTCATTGTTGTTTTTATTTGCATTTCCCTGATAGCTAAGGATGTTGAGCAATTTCTTACTTGGCAACTTTGTCCTTTGCCTCACAGAAGCTCCTCAGTTTGAGGAGATCCCATTTATTAATTGTCAATCACAGTGTCTGTGTTACTGGAGTTATGTTCAGGAAGCAGTTTCCTGTAACTATTGTACAAGGGTACCTCCCACTTTCTCTTATAAGAGGTTAAGTGTGGCAGGATTTATATTGAGGTCTTTGATCCATTTAAACTTGAGTTTCGTGCATGGTGATACACATGGATCTATCTGCAGTCTTCTACACACCATCATCCGGTCTGCCAGCACAATTTGTTGAAGATGCTTTCCTCCTCCCATGGTATACTTTTAGCTGTTTTGTCAAAAAGCAGGTGTTTGTAGGTATGTGGGTCTGTATTTTCAATTTATTCCATTGGTCTACCTGTCTATTTTTGTGCCAATACCAGGCTGTTTTCAGAACTATAGCTCTGTAGTAGGGCTTAAAGTCAGGGATGGTGATGTCTCCTGAAGTTCCTTTATTGTACATGGTTGTTTTGGATATTTTGGGTCTTTTGGTTTTCCATATAAAGTTGATTATAATTCTTTCAAGGTCAGTGAAGAATTGTGCTAGAATTTTATTTGGGACTGCATTGAATCTGAAGATTTCTTTTTGCAAGATTGCTATTTTTACTATGTTTATCCTACCTATTCAAGAGCATGGGAGATCGTTCTATTTTCTGGTGTCTTCTTTAATTTCTTTCTGTAAAGACACAAAGTTCTTGCCATATAGGTCTTTCACTTGTTTGGTAAGCATTATTCCAAGATACTTTACGTTATTTGTGGCTATTTTAAAGGGTGTTCTTTCTCTGATTTCTTTCTCGGCCCTTTTGTCGTCTGTATATAGTAGGGCTACTTGTTTTTTTGGGTTTATCTGGTATCCTGCTAGTTTGCTGAAGGTGTTTATCAGCTGTAGGAGTTCCCTGATAGAGTTTTTTGGTTGCTTATGTAAACTATCATATCATCTGCAAATAGAGACAGTTTGACTTCTTCCTTTCCAATTTTATCCCCTTAATCTCCTTTTGTTGTCTTATTGTTCTAGCTAGAACTTCAAGTACAATATTGAAGAGATATTTTACTTGTAAGGATAGAGAGGGCAATCTTGTCTTGTTCCTGATTTTAAGGGAATCTCCTTAAGCTTCCCTCCATTCAGTTTGATGTTGGCTGTTGTTTTACTATATATTGCTTTTATTATGTTTAGGTATGTTCCGGTTATCCCTTATCTCTCAAAGACCTTTATTATGAAAGGGTATTGAATTTTGTTGAAGGCTTTTTCAGCATCTAGTGAGGTGATCATGTGGTTTTTTATTTTCAGTGTGTTTATGTTTCATGTTTTTAAGGTACTGTCTCCTATAGTTCCTGTTTTAGAAGGACAGAACCAGAAACTGTATGGATTACTGATCCAATGACTGTGAAGAAGGGAGTTTTCACTACCTGTATCCTCTTACTCCTCTTATTTATGAGTGTTGTCAACTAAAAAATGCCAGTACACAGTATGTAAGCAAGGTGGTTAATGTCTCTAACATTCAGTTAGAAAGGAAAATTAAAAACAGAAAAAAATTGGAAACTATGTTTTAAACATAGAGATAACTTGCCTTAAGTTGTCAGTAGCCAAACAGATGTGTGAATCATCTAACAGAGAGCACAGGACAACTAACAAAAATATGCAAAAGAGATCAAGATGATATTAAATGAATAAAGTTTTAAAGTTATGAACAATAAATCATACAAAAGATGAGAACTGCAGTGGTTGATTTGATATATTTAACACCTAATCCAATGAGCAAAAACAAAACTGAAAATATTAGAGAAATCTTTCAAGACCACAAGATGGGGTTTAGTGTGTCAGGTTATTCAGTTTGGATGCCACAATGGAAAAAAGTGTTAAATGCTGATTTTTGAAAACAAAAACAACATTTCTGGAATTCGTATTTTAAAATCCTTAGGTTCCTACAAATATTACATAATAGAATTGTAAAGAGCAAACCAGCATACATTGTAATCAAAATGGTAAGTATGATAACATAAAATTTGGAAAGAAAAATGACTCACTGTGTACAAGACAAGCTCTTTAAAGATATGAAGAGATTATTTCTCAACAAAACTTATGTAGAATCTTATAAAAATGGTAAAAGGAAAAATTATACTAAATCAACAAAACAAATAATCCTGCAAAATCAGATCAACAAAACAGTAAAGTTTCTCTATGAAATACAAACATTCAGCATGTATGTTACTAGATCTGTATTTCATGAAATGATAAAAGAAATTATTTACTTTGGAACAAATTAAGAATATGAAGTATTACAAAAGCAGACGAGAGACAAAAGATTTACAAAAATATAGCAAGTTATCCATGACACTTCAATTTAAAAATAAATGAAACAAAAAGTATTATGGGAAAATGATAAGACAGAAGAATTATAACAAATTAATCAATTACAAAAATGACAATGGAAGATATTTCCTTACCAAAAAATGATTTAAATTTAAACAACTTAAACTGTCCAACCCAAAATACTGTTTAGCAGACTAAAGTACCAATGCCTTTTTCTAACTGTTATTATGTGGATGAAATCTTCGAATTCTGCCCTGTGGTTTTCCCAGTCTCACCAAGAATTAGTCACATTCTTTCATCTTAAACTTTCTTGTCTCCAGCTGGAGAAATTAACCTTATAAACTTCCAAACAAAAATTGAATCCACATGAATAATTTTGTACTATATTTCTACATTTTAAGTTACCTAATGTCAAATACATCTGCTAAGCATATATACATACATGAGTGTATGTGTGTATCTACATGCAATAAAAAATTCACTAACCTCTCAAATTATGGTTTGTTTACATTTAAGAGTGTAATTTTGTCTTCACTATGTCATATACCTTATGCACAGACACACCCTTGTGTATGATACAAAAGTGTAAACAAAAAATTTACAGAAAAAAATAGTGTTCTATTCAGAATTGAAAAAAAAATGAATTTTAATTTTAGGTTTTTTGTTTCTTCTTAGAGTTTTGAACTGGATATTTGTATTGATATTTTGTTCATGATGTAACAGATAAACATGTTTGAAAATCAGAGTGCAAAAACAAGCCACAGTCATAGAGGACAGGCAATGGTAGCCACACCTTTATTCCCAGCAGAATAGAGGAATAGAGGCAGATGGATCTCTCTGTGTCCAAGGCAATGCTGGGTACATAAGAGTAAATCATTATAAAAGAGAAACAGAGCTCATACCTATGGTCCCAGCACATGGGATAACATGCCTTTAATCCCAGCACTAGAGAGGAATATAAGGCTGAAGGAGACAGAAGCAGTTTAGGCAATCTGACGTTTGGTGGAGACAGATGGAGGCAGATTCAATATGAGGATTTATGGAGGATCTCCACAGTGTGGGGTAGATATAAGAGCTAATGGCTGGTTACTCTGGTTCTCTGATCTTCAGCTGTGGCCCCAGTAACTGTCTCTGTTTTTTTGTTATTCATGCTACAGGTATTTTTTTATTAATTATCTCCAGAAATGAATAACTGTATAATCTCTTGTTCTCTGAATTTTACTATCTAATGAGGAAGACTGTAACTATACAAAAAATATTGTAAACTAAGTTTACCTTTTCCTGAAGAAAATATACCATAAATACCACACCACTTCACAATGCACATGTTATAGAAATGGTCCTTTGGGGGGGGGTAGAACATTAATGCAACTTTGTGTTTATGTAATGAGTTCTTACAAAATAAGGAAGTAGCTATGAAAAGTACTATAATCTTACTATAATTATTTCTATGCATCTTAAGGAACTATTTATAGTTTCTGCTACAGTGTACTTGAATTTTTGCATCACTAAGGAACACCAATGGGAATGTAAATAGGCAAATGCTATTGTGGGATTCATAAGTTAAATGTTGTGCTCTGATTGCTTATGACTATATAAAGGTTTTCTGACAGCTGAATGACTAAGCACAGCAAACTTCTGAGCCTGGTACTTTTGATGAAAACAGGAACCTTCTTGACACTGTTTTTCACATTGCTATTGACATTTTTCCTATCTGATTGCTCTTGAAAAGTCTCCTTATCAGGGAAGGGCATTTAAGGTAGCCTCTCCGCTATTGCTTAGATTGTTAGTTGGGATCATCCTTGTAGAGCTCTGTATATTTCCCTAGTGCCAGTTTTCTCTTCAAGCCTGTAATGGCTCCCTTTATTATGGTATCTCTTTCTTGCTCTCCTCTATTCCTCCCCTGACTCAGTCTTACTGCTTCCTCATGTTTTCTTCTTCCCTCCTTATCTCCCCTTCTCTTTCCTTTAACTCCCTGTCCACTCACTACCTGCCCCCACTCCCAATTTGCTCAGGATACTGTGTCCCTTTCCCCTTCTGTGAGGGAGCAACCATGTATATCTCTCTTAGGGAACTCTTTGTTTCCTGGCATCTCTAGCAGTGTAAATTGTAGGCTGGTGATCCTTTGCTCTAGGTCTAAAATCCATATATGATTGAGTACACACTATATTCCTCTTTTGTGACTGGGTTACCTCATTCAGGATGGTTTCTTCTAGTTCCATCCATTTATCTGGGAATTTCAAGATTTTCAAGATTCCATTGTTTTTTCTTTCTTTCTTTCTTTCTTTCTTTCTTTCTTTCTTTCTTTCTTTCTTTCTTTCTTTCTTTCTCCCTTTCTTTTTTCTTTCTTTTTTTGTGTGCTTTTGGTTTTTGTTTGTTTGTTTGTTTGTTTTCTGCTGAGTAGTACTCCATTGTGTAACTATACCACATTTTTTTTAACCATTCTTCAGTTGTGGTGCATCTAGGTTGTTCCCATGTTCTACCTATTACAAATAATGCTGCTATGAACATAGTCGAATAGATGTCTTTGTTGCATGAATGTGCAACATTTGGGTATATGCCTAAGAGTTGAATTGCTGGATCCTTTGGTAGACTGCTTCCAATTCTCCTGAGACACCACCATACTGATCTCCAAAATAGCTGTACACATTTCCACTCCCTCCAGCAGTGGAGGAGTGTTCCCTTCTTTCCACATCATCTCCAGCATAAACTGTCATTGGCGTTTTTGATTTTAGCCTTTCTGACAGGAGTAAGATAATATCTCCGAATTGCTTTGATTTGCGTCTACCATACCCCCTCAATTTGTGCTTAAGCTATTAATTGCTGATTGCTAGGAGTTACAGGTAAAATTTTTATAATATAGAGTATGGATTCTTTTTGGTAAATTTGATATCAATCCTGTCACTGTCTGTGTAACACTTTAACTCATATTTTTACCTGTTTCTTGAGGTAATTTGTATTATAAACCAGAGCATAATATTGTAATTCAATCTTTTGTAAAAGGAATAGTAGATGATATATACTACCATAAAACAGCCTATACCTAAAATGGCCACAAGTATGATATTGGCCTAAGTATATACCAAAATAATGTATCAACTTTAACTTATAGACAGATCTATAATACTGTGAGCTTGATTTATAAATTAGCTGACACTACAAAACAGTGCACAGTCTCATCAATGGATGTATATTGTTGGGACAGAGATAATTTTGAGCAAAGTACTTACCTGCCTACCATAGACAATTTGATCACACCTTAGAAGTTGCCTATTTAGAATTTTTTGTATTTTTCTTTTTTATTTTGCTTGGCTTGGCAGGGCTTCTTAGTGTTCTGGTGTTTGCCAAGTAATAAAGCCACCTGGTTGTCCTGTGGGCTTTAAGGATCTTCCTACCACTGTCTCTCATAGCAGGAAATAAATACCATGTTTGGATATGGTGTTGTGAGTGATAACACTCCTCGAAGTCTGATGTTTGGAATTCCTGGTCTGCTGTTGGTGCTGCTGTTAAAGAAAGCAATAGAAACTTTAGAAGTAGACTTTGAATTTAATAACCTCTCCCCTGTCATAGCTGTTTTTGTGAGGTTGCAAGTTCAGACCTGAGTTGGAGTGTGTGGATGAGGGAAAGAAGCTCATACCTGAGTGGGGATGTGTGGATGAGGGAAAAACTAGCCTTAGACAATAAAGAAAAGACAGAGGCATAGAATTAAAGTCAAGAAGGCAGATCAGTCACTACTGAAATGCCTCAAGTTTCTTTAGAAGTAGACTTTGAGATTAATAAGCTCTCCCCTGTCATAGCTGTATTTGTGAGGTTGGAATTTCAGACCTTGTTCTGTTTCTTGTATGTTATCCAGCTTCCAGGTCTTAGCACCATATTTCAGGTACCATAACCCAAAATAAACCCTTTCTTCTTTCAGGGACATTTCTTGGGTTATTTCGTTACATCTGCAATACAGTAAGTAAATTTAGATTTAATTATTGGTTCTGGTGACCAAACTTTGATCATTATGTAAGCAAGAAAATATTTCATTGTCTGAGATTCACTCTCAAGCATGAAAGAGATTTCTTGAACAATACATCAAAGAAATAAAATTTATATATTATGTGGAAATCATCAATCTATATTCATTAAATTATATTAAAGAAAGAGTTGTAAAAGCAAAATCAAAGAAGGTTTTTAGAATGTATGTTGCTGAGTGTGATTTCTTATTCATATTGGGATTATATGTAGCATATCTTCAATTGAGTCTAAAAATTAGAACTATATAATGTTCTCAAAAGACTTGTGCTGTAACTACACAAGGAAAGGATAACTACAAAAACAATTAGCAACATGAGCATATGTGTGTGTGTGTGAGCATGTGTGTGTGTGTGTGTCTGTGTGTGTGTAGAACACTATTATATAGTGATACAAAGAATATGTGTATATATATTAGAAATATATATATATATATATATATTCCTAAAATTACTAGATGAACTACCTTCTTAAACAGAAAATCATAGTTAATAAAATAGAGGTGATTCCTTCATATTTGCAACAGTTTTTATGTTAGGGTTACATGGCTATTTTTAATGAATGGAAATGAAATTTCCCAAGCTCAGTAAACCTAAGATTTTCACAGTAGTCATGAATTTTAGGAGGTTGGAGCACACAAGAGGTTCTTTTCTGAGGTTGTGTAATCAGTAAACTGTTGTTGAGGGAGAACAGGCTGAGTTGTGATGTGAGGCTATCTGTACATCGAACAGCTGTATTCTTAGAGATGATGCTGCCATGAGTGAGCCCCAACTTTCTGTTGTAACAACAGTTAGCTCATAGACTTACCAAACTTAATTAGAATCATTTTTGTTTTCTGGGGTAAGCAAATGTTAGTTTACACTCCCCAATAAAACAAGAATTATATAGAATTACATCTTATAGGGTAGAATAACTGGCAACTTCTTATATGAAGTTTCTAATTTAGAGATAAAACAGTAATTAAATACCTTGCCAAAACTCTTTTGGATAGTGATAAAAGATTATGTTTTTCCTTGAACATCATATATAACACTATGCATCATGGACTCAAACATAATATTAAACAAAATCATGCATTCTCATTCTCCTTCCTATAAATGTGAAGAACATTTGTTTCCAAACAACATAACCATAGCTCAAATTGGCATAGGCTATAAACAGTCATGGTTTTTCTTGTAAGGACTATGACAACAATCAATCATATCTAGAAACTGGTATCTAAAATGTAAGAACATTCTGGGAATATGTGCATAGCTTTTCATGGTTAATAAACAAATCAAAAACCTTTGCATATTGGCTTGGTCCCGGAACCCTTTTCTGTATACAGGGACAAGACTGTAATGACTAATTACAACATGACTGCAGAAAATAAAAATACACCTTTTTTGTAGTTTCTTACATGCCCTTTGCATATTAATTGTGGGTTCTGTAGAGAATTAAGGCACACATAAATAACACTTAAAAGGGATTTATCAAGAAATAATTGCCTTTTTAATAGCTTGCATTAAATGTAGACAGTGATATTCCTGCCATTTTCTTTTACCTCCCTTTATTTTTAAATACACACCTTTACTCTTACTAGGAACTCACATTATACTGGTGTGTTTGTTCCTATTTCTTCTGCATTGATAAAATATATAACCAAAGCTCCTCACAGAAGGAGTTTATTTTAGCTCACCAGGCAGGGTGTGGCAGTAGCAGAGAATAAAAAGCTGCTATGTCACATCCACCATCTGAAACCAGGATTGTGAGTGAACAATACCACTAAGTTCTGTGTCTACACTTGTATTTAATAAGATCCCAAGTACTGAGTGGTCTACACAGCTCAGTGCACTAAGCTAAGGTGATATCCTACAAGAATGTCCACCTTCTAGGTGACTCCAGATTCTGTCAAGTTGACACAACACATTAAATATCATATCAGCAAACACAGTATACATTATTTTCCTTCTATAGTGCCCAGAATTTGAGGTTTTATCGAAAATATTTTGCCCATTTATTATCAGAGATTAGGCTTGTGGGTTGAGGTAATCTATGATTGTGTATGTGTTAGAAATATATTTGTCTGAAGAATGCAGTTCCAGCTAAGGGGTTATTGTTATCTACACATAAAAAGAAAGAGGGTAGTGATTTTTTTCCCACAGTGTTCAGTTGCTGAGAATGAAAAAGTAAATGACACCCATCAGGCTTGTTACTGATACTGGTTGTCCAGGTCAACTATGGTTTCCTCCTTGCCTTAGCTATCAAAGTGTATCTGATTGTCTGATGGTAGGGCAGAATGAGCATAGAAGTTAGATTATTATTTGATTGCTTTTATATCAGGGCTCTAGTGTGTCTTCGCATTTGAATATGAATCTCAAGTTTAAAATCCTAAGGTAAATAAATCTTTTACATATTCATTATCAGATTTTAGGCATGTGGGTTTAGATAATCTACCATGGACTCAGTTGGCCCTATGAAATTAATGACTTTCCAAATTAAGTCAGAACAGTGGGGGATATATTAGATCAGTGGTTCCATGCTCTCCACACATGGGGAATGCATTGGCAGCCCTTTGAAATTCAATACCCATCACCATAACATACCAATTAGAATGCAACCTCTGGGGACATGTCCTAACATATCCCCCAGTATATTCAAGATTTCCCAAGACATTTCTTAAATTTTAAGATAAATTTTTTGTCTTGCTTTAAACCTTGAATTAATACTGGGAAGAATATTCCTTAATAGATTACTTACTGCAGATGTACATGCTTTGGGGGTGTTTCTGTTTTATATCATTTGAGATGTCTTGTTTTATTTTTAAATAGAGACTATGGTAGAAAGATTTTCTATTCTACCCCTCCATTCACTAATGAATTTGAGAATAAATGCTGTGTCCAACCCTGACTTTTGTCATTTGTGTCAGCTGAGAGGAGATAAAATATACATTAGTTACGAAGAGGAGAAATGCTCAAAATGCTGAACTTGTGCTTACTATAAGAAGAACCAATTACTTTCCTGTCTATTCTACACACATAAAAGGTATCTGATGCTCACGCAAGTTTCAAATTACAGGCACGGGCAGGCCTCACTTGTAAGACTTAATCACTTGTGGCAGTGTCATTTCTAGGTCATAAATGTGCTTTGTCAGTGGATATTTTTTTTTTTTTTTTTTTTTGCTAAAAGCCTTGAGACTATCATTACAGAATACTTACATTTCTTCATCTAGCTACTGAAGCTATTCTAATAATGCAAATAAACATCATATTTCTATGCACCCTCAAGCACAATTAATTTTTTCCTGAAGTAACTTTCTTACAAATCTTCCTTATTCCCACACACACTTGTCAATTTATATTAATTTCCTGAACATCTCTTCTTCATGAGTATTTTATTGTCTCGGAGTTTTCTATATAACTTCTTGCTATTAATATGTATCCAGAACGCTGCTTAAATTTATCAAATTGAATGCTTGGGCTTTAAGGGGGTAATATTCTGAGGTGATTGTATGATGAAAGCTCTAGTCTGATAAACAGATTAATCCAATAATTCATTCATATTTGATCAAACTATTGGTGGTTGCAGAACCTGTAGTATATCAGGCCAACATGAAGAGTAGAGTAGTGGGGTGAAATCTAATGCAAGGCCTCTCTTGTCTTTAATCTCTCTCTCTCTCTCTCTCTCTCTCTCTCTCTCTCTCTCTCTCTCTCTCCTCTCCCTCTCCCTCTCCCTCTCCCTCTCCCTCTCCCTCTCTTTTTCTCCATTCTCATTATAAATTCATCTGGGGGTTTTGTTTCAGTATTTTGAATAAAACCCACTTTGTAATCTAGATTCGAATGCTCAGGAAAGCACACACAACTCATACAAATTCCTCCATGAAACACATACAAGGGCCATCTCACCAGTATCTCTTTCCCTCATGTGTATTTCTATATAGTTCTATTTTAATTAAATGATGAATATAATAACAAGATACCTTAAAATTAAAAAAAAATGGGCTTAATGATGTTTGACAAGCTGTTTATCAAGATAACAAATACACAGTACTATCTCTGTAAATATTCCTTAATAAATAAATATATCAGTGAATTGTAAATACATTTTTGAGATCTTTGTGAAGGAGTGTGTAAAGAGTATGTTTTCCCTCCAGCCTCCTGATCCCAACGCCATGCCATCCAGCCACAAATAACACACAGAGACTCTGTATTTGATATAATGCTGTTGGCCAGTTACTAATTCCTTATTGGCTAGCTCTGTCTTAATGATTAACCCATTTCTACTAATTTAAGTATTTCCACTTGATCGCATCTTACTGGGGAGTGACAGTCCGGCATGCTGCTCTCTCCAAGCTTTCCATGCTGACCCCTCCTAACTACTTTCTCTTTCCTCCTAGTCTTCTAGCCCTGCCTATCTTGCTTTCCTATTGGCCAATGGTGCTTTATTCATTAACCAGTATGAGAAACATATTTACAGAATAATATCTCCCATCATGTATGTAAAACTGGTGTCAGGTAAAATATTATCTTCAATCTTTCTAAAAATCTAGTGTACTTAAGTTTACCTTGTCTGAACATCTACCTACAAAGTTAGCATTTACTGATTTCTACAAACTCAGCAAAAACAATACCATAATTGGTATTAAAATGACTGCTCATATGCATATTTTATTTTCTCAATTCACTTTTGCCAGAGTAAATATTATAAACACTGTGATAATTGAAAGTGAAGGTTTTCCCTGTATTAATAGAGTCAATATAGTGCATACAGATTCCATATTGTAATGTCATTCAAGATGCTTGCTCAAAAAGTTGTCAAGAATATGAACTGCTTGTAATCAGGTCAGTTCTGAAAGGAAAAAGGTACAAGCTGCTATTTCAGAGTTTTAGTTAATACAGTGTCACTGACTCAGGATGAAGGAATAGAGCCAAATGAATAATCATCATCTCAATAGACAATTTAAGGAAGTGGCAGCGCTTGATCGTCAGGTTGCTGAGGAAAAAAGGGTTAATTGAAAAGAGGAACTACAAAAGAAACATGGAACATGAAAAAAGATTCAATTAAAAATGTGTCTGTCATATATACAAAGATCAATTCCAGATGGCAAACCTGAGGACTATGAACATGCAAAGGCCTGGTTAGATAATCTATGAAAAACTCAAAAATAATGAAAGGGAAGGTTAAATTTTGTTACTTGGATAATGACTAAATGGGTGTTCTTTATGTATATGTTAGATATTTTAAATTGTTATATTTATATAAAATTAAAAATTTCACTATATCATTTTTAAATGTTCACTTTCATCAAAATGCCACCAAAATAGAATTTTATTCCATTTAGTAAAATAAGAATATGATGTTTCCTTTTAATTTTAGTACCTTCGTTACAATTTTATCATGAGAAACTGGTTGCTTCATCTAATTAACAAATGTCAGATTTGAATAAGAATGCTTAGATATTTGGTCCTTTGTATTTTGAGTTCAGATGCAGAATGATTTATAATGGGTAACAGTTAGAACCCTTAGTGATTTTAACTGGCCTTGAATTATCTTTCACAGATGGTCAGGTAGTTAAGCAGATGGAATTTTCTTGACCTTTAAAATCTTTGTTTTCTCTTCATAATTACCTGTGGCTTAAAATGGATCAAGTTATGAATTTCACATAATTGACTATTATATTTCTTACCTATGTCCACTGCACAATATTGCTTGCATGATGAAGATACATATAGTTATGAATCAAAAACTTTTATAAGATGAAATACATATTAGACAAGGAAATTTGCATTAGTTTAGTTTCTGAATTAAAGATGTTCATATCCTAGAACAGAGTGTAGACGGAAAAGATACTTCTTTCTCATCAAGTTGGACTTTGTGTTTTCCTAGAGCAGGGTATAAAATGGAGCCTAAGGGTACTATTACAGAATTACAGTGTTTTACTGCCATAATGAAACAGAGGTTTTGGAATAAAGGTCTGTGATTTGATCAGGCTGTTGAAATTAAGCATTTTGTTCCCCAGGCTTAGTGCTACTACTGCTTTACGATATCTCTCTCCCTGCTTTTGGTTGGCCACCAGCTACCCCCCTTTCTCTCCTCTCTCTCTCAATAAACTCCAAGTGGGCACTGAAAAAAAAAAAGATATCTTGTGGAATACATTGAAATTGGTAAGCATGTCATATTTACAGATTAGCCATAGTACAATGTTCACTGGGTAATTTCATTCCAGCTAATATATATATATATATGTATATATATATATATATATGTATATATACCAAAATTATTGTTATTATGACATCCTTCATTAAATTTAATGTAATGTTTGGAACTTTCTCTGTTTCTTATAGTGGGTTACTCTCTTTTGACTGATGTTATAAAAGTACACTGTGAAATTTATATACAATGGGAAATTTTCATAGTTTACTTTAATTAAAAATAAAATTAATTGTCTTGGCCACCCTTTTCACATCAAGAAATCTTAAGATAGGTGGAAGCCAGCTGAACCATCTGTTATGGAAACTGAACAAGGGTGGATAATCCCTTCTCTTTGGCAATACAAAACCTGAACCAACTGGTCATCCCTTCCTTTCCTTCCAATATCTAGACATTAAATCTTGAGTAAATGAAGCAAAAACATCATGACATTTACAGAGTTTCGATAATAGAATCAACAGTAAGGAGTGCAATGTCCAATTCGGCAAGACACAAGTACCTACTTAGGCATAGCTCCAACTGGAAAAAGCAGTGGACAGTGTGTTAGTTAGCAAGAGTGTTCTCAGATGCTAGCTATGGCATTTCTGTGCCTACATTTTCATTTAATAATTCTCATTTTATATTTTGAACAGTATTTATCAGTTTTAAAGACATATTTCACTTTTAACTGATATGAAAAGGGTATTATCAATTCCACACTAGCAGTGTTGTGACAACTTTAGAATTATAACAGAATACTCATAGTGAAATTAGAAAACGTGATTCTCTAGTTGAATTTGAGAGGCAAAAATTTGGTACTTCTTGAAAGGCAGTTTGGAAGAACTAACATATATCAACTGAAATTATATTCTAAATGTGGCCATTTTGGGGGGGATCAATGATATCCAAATAATTTGTAGCATATACACCTTAGACATGGAAACACTGGAAGATATTTTAACAATTACTTTGTTCAATGCTATTTCTAATGCAATAATACAGAATAGTTATAGGACTTCATGAAATTTATTTTGGCTCTGATTTTTATGGTTGAGTGCTGACATCTTGTGATGGCATTGTTGCTGGTTTCTCAAGGTATTAAGGGCAATAAAGAAAAACAAAGCTAAGAGAATTAAGGAACAATCAAACAAAAAACCCAAAACAAAACACTGATTTCAATATCCTATTTATTCTCAAGATATCACCGTAACCCATCATGTCATTAAACCATCAATTGTAACATACTAATGTAATAAACTTTCTCAGACTGCCAGTCCTCAAATTATCACAAAGACATAGTATTAATTATGAATACTAGGCCTTTTCTTATGCTCATCCCACCAGCTCTTCTAATTTAATTTAACTTGTTTCTCTTCATCTACATTTTGCCTCAGGGATGTTTCACCTTTCTTTTTTTCTTTCTCTCTTTCTTTCTTTCTTTCTTTCTTTCTTTCTTTCTTTCTTTCTTTCTTTCTTTTAGTGCATTCTACTATTATGTTTCTAACATGTCTGGCTGGCTGGTAATTGCCTGGCGGGTTGGTACTTGGCATATCCCTTTCTTTCTCTCTTATTCACTCTCTTCCCTAGCCTGGAGTCTTCCTCCTCCTTATTCTCTCTACCTGCTAGCCCCACCTATCCTTCTATGCCTATGTGCTTGCTCTTCAGCTTTTCATTAGACCAATCAAGTGCTTTAGGCAGGCAAGATAAAACAGCAACACATCTTTACATAATTAAACACATGTAACATACGCAAATACATCTTTTCATAGTTCAAGTAATATTCTGCAACACAAATATAACAAATCTTTACATATTTAAAGTAATATACCACAACAAACTACTAAACCCATTCATGAGGGAAAGGAAAAATTAATCAATCTTAAAGTTGTACTGGGTGGTTTTGTGTGACAACTTGACACAAGCTAGAGTCATCAGTGAAAGGAGGCTCAGCTGAGAAAATGGCTGCCTGAGATCCACCTGTAAGGAATTTTCTCATTTACTGATCAATGGGAAAGGACCCAGCCCATGGTGGTTAATGCCATCCCTCACTGCTGTTTTTAGGTTCTACGAGAAGGTAGACTGAGCATGCCGGGGAATCAAGCCAGTATGCAGTACCCTTAATGTCCTGTGTATCAGCTCCTGCCTCCAGGATACTGACCTGTTAGTGTTCTTGTCCTGACTTGATTAATGAACAATGCTGAAGTGTAAGCCAAACTCCTGCCCAACTTGCTATTTGGTCATGGATTTTCATCACAGGAAAAGAAGCCTTAAGTAAGACAAGGATCATTAATAACCTCATCTCTAGTTGTTTACTTTTATAACTTAGAGAGTTATCCTATATTTTCCAGTTTGTCCTTCAATTGGGGAATTACTTGATCATCCTGACTCAGCATCATAAAAATCTAGGACTACAAAAATACACCACTGAGTATAGTCCTACCTCTTGATGTCTCATGATGGTGATTAAATTACAATACAAAATTGGGAAGCAACAATGCATGCAAAAATCTGTTTCACATCTGGGCCATGATTTGAAAGTGTCCAACAGTCTTAATTTAGGATGTTTCTGTTTTGTGTCACTTTTCAGACACAAATTAATGCTGAGATACTGGGGACACAATATGGTACTGCAAATAAGATTTCATCCACCAGTAAGAAGATAGCATTGTACATAATTAATCAGGCTCACACAATTTTGATGTTTTATATTGCTCTGCTATAAATACTGGTACATTTTGATATGCTATTAAGCAGATCAATGGATCTGCTTTCTGAAAGGCATCTGAAGAGTAGTGGCTAGACATATAACATACTTCAGCTGTAATACTTTCTTCTGCACCTGACGGAGAAAGATTATACACCCTAAAATTCTGTGACCCTCAACAATAAAGTCTGAAAGGATTTTTCAGTTGGCAAACTGAATTAAAACATGGTGCCATGCTTTATACTGTCAAAGCCTTATCTCAAAAATGAGAGAAAATAAATAATTAGGGTTCAGAGACACAGGGACACCCTTATATTACTAAGACTTTAGGTAAGTTACTGTATCTCTTCCTGTCTACAACTACTAGATGCAGTTCTACTTGTGCCATAGGACACAAATGGCATGTGTTGTAGAGAGCTCTGGAGAATATTTCCTTTGGAGAATAACTGATTTTTTTTGATAAACATAAGGGAAGATCCTATATATTAACTCACTGCTTGGGGAGGATCAAATAGGAATGATCCTCATAGACTCATATATTTGAATACTTGGCCATTAGGCAGCCTAGGAGTGTGGCTTTGTTGGAGTAGGTATGACCTTGTTGGAGGAAATGTGGCACTGCAGGTGGGAGTTCTGGTTTCATATGCTCAAGCCAGGACCATTATCTTGCTATATTTTCATGCTGCCTGCCAGTCTTGTATGTAGAATTCTTAGCTTCTTATCTATTACCATGTCTATCTATAAGGCTTGCCTTAATGATAATGGACTAAATCTCTGAATATAAGCAAGACCCAATTGGATGCTTTCTTTTATGAGAGTTGGTATGGTCATGGACTCTTTTCCTAATAATATACCACTTATTAAGACATTGCTTATGGGGTAGTCATGAGCTCTGGCCACTAAAAATTAAATCAAACAGATTAATGCTTCATCAAACATTTATCTTCCCATTGAAAACTGTTTAGGTATCATGTAAAACAAAACACCTAAGTATTCCCTGCACAGCTGCATCCCATTAGATGCCAGGTATCTAGTGACCATGTGACACATTCCAAGTGGACACAGGGTCAAAGTTCACAGTGTCAAGGAAAGAAAACTTAGATGTAGCACCGTCACTATGATCTGTTCCACAAATCGGGAGAGAACCTAGAGATTGAAATAAAGACAAGACAGCGGATCATTCGTTCAATGGCAATGTTGGACACCAAATGCTGAATGCTGTTTATTGAGAGGATGGAATGGGCTTAAATACTGACTTACAGCACAGTGGAAAATTCCAAAAATTTTAGGCTTAGCTAAGAGTCCATGGATGCCAGCACAGGTTACTATGCCCAGCAAAACTCTCAATTACTAAAGATGAAGAAAACAAGATATGCAATGACAAAGTCAGATTTTCACAATACATATCTGCAAATCCAGCCCTATAGAAAGTTTTGGAAGGAAAACTGCAACCCAAAGCAAATGATTTCACATGGAATCCAGTCACAAAAAGAGGAACATGGTATGTACTCACTCATATATGGATTTTTTTCGAGAGCAAAGGATCACCAACTTAAAATTCATACCACCAGAGGATCTAGGATACAAGGTTTATTCTCAGAGAACCATATAAAGTCCCTCTCAGAAGGGGGAAGGGAAAAGTCACCCAGAGTACATGGGAAGGGGGGGCAATGAATGTTGAGGGAACTAACAGATAAAGAAGGGGAGGAAAGGAAAGCACATGCAACTAGGAAGACTGAGTCAGGATATGAAGATAGAAGAGAGAGAGAGAGAGAGAGAGAGAGAGAGAGAGAGAGAGAGAGAGAGAGAGAAAGAGGGGGTGAGAGGGAGAGAGAGAACATTAAAGAGGTAGCCAATATTGGTTTGAAGAGAAACCTGAACCTAAAGGTATGTCTAGAAACCTACCAGACTAACTCCAACTAACAATTTGAACAACAGTGGAAAGGTTACCATAAACGCCCTTGCCTGATAATGAGATCAACAACTAACTTATCTACCAATATCAAGCCCTCATCTAATCCCTATTGGAAACTGAAGCAAACACACATAACTAAACACTAGGTTGAACTAGAATCTAGATGCAGAGAGAGAGGACAAGACCAGGTTGCAGAAACACATAGAGACAGCTGACCTAAACAAGGAGGAGCTAACAAGTCCCCCAGACTGATATCTGTGAATCCAGCAGGAAACTGACTCAGACCCCCTGAATATGGGTCTCAGCTAGAAGGACTGAGCAGTCTAAGGGACCACAGACAGTGGACCCAGGATGTATTCCTGGTGCACAAAAGGACCTTGTGGGCACATCCTCCATGGATGTGCCCCCTTTAACCTACAGACAGAGGAGAAGTGCTAGTCCCTATTTCAAATGACTTGCCAGATTTACATGACCCCACCTTGATAGCATAGCCATACATGTGGAGTGGGGGAGGAAATGGGAGGAGAAGATGGTCAGGGTGCATGTGAGGGGGGAGAGAGAATAAGATGGATGGAAGGAGGGAAAAGGGAGGGAGGGAGAGGGAACTGGGATCGACATGTAAAATGAAAAAATAAATAATTTAAAAATAAATCTATTAAAAAAATCAATAAACTTAAATAAATAAATAAACATGTGCCATAATAGATAGGACGTGGTTATCCATTAGGACAGAATGGTTAAAAGTGATTGCAGTACTCACATTTGGAGTTAACATTTGTGCTGTGACCTGGATCAAAGTACTATCATATCCTTGTGATGTTTTTTTTTCTGTGTCATAAACAAGAATAATGTTTAGTACATTAGTGTCAATTTTTAAATAAAAATTTCTTAAGTATTTCTTATATCCCTAGAATGTCTTTCTTCCCTTTGCATATTTCCTATGTAAAATCACTCCAAACTCATACCATAATACTTTTTTCCTCATAGTGAATAATCTCTGGAACTCATTTGCAATATTCTAGTTGAATGAATTGATTAATAATTTTAAAGTGTTTAAATTCATAGGCCAATATTTCTAACGCTTGAAAGGTTATGTCTGTTTTGTGTAATTTTTGGCCTTGAACTGACAGAGATCCACCTGCCTCAGCCCCTTAAGTTTTGGGATTAAAGGTGAGTGACACCTCTACCCAGATAACTCTATAAAATTTAAAATCAGTAATTTTATGAATAATGTCTACTAACAAGATGTTCTCCCTGCTTTTCCTTCCTAACTTTATTCTGTCAGGTATTGGACAATCAGCTATTTTTGTTAAACCAATCATATTGATATAATAAAACATTTTACAGAGTGATTATTCCATAGCACTTTGATTTCTTTCTTTCTAAGTTGTATCCCATACATCTCCTCAGTTGTTTTATTGATCTAGCTACAAATTCAAGTACAATATTGAATTGCTGTGTGCATGATTTTAGTGAAATTGCTTTGTGATTCACTCCCTTTAATTTTATTTCTGGTATAGGCTTGCTGTAGATAGCATTCATTATATTCAGGTATGTCCCTTTTATCACTAATATCTCCAGAACTTTTATCATGAAGGCATGGTGGATTTTGTCCTGGCCTATTATACATCTCATTAAATGACAATGTGTTTTTTCTTTCATTTTGTTTATACACTTTATTTCATTTACTGATATTTGTTGAACAGTTACTATCATTTCATATTGACTAACTCTGTCTTAAATATTAACCCATGTGGTCTCATCTGACCAGAGAGAGAGCCCAGCGTACTACTCTGTTGGTCCTAACTCTTGAAAGCTCCTCCCTCCTTCTTCCTCTCTCCTCCTTGTCTCCTTGTCCCACCTATCTTGCTTCCTTATTGGCCAACAGTGCTTTATTCATTAACCAATATGAGTTACATATTTACAAAGTGACATCTCCCATCATCTTGTAATGTATAATTTAGTACAAATTATAGATCCTTATCTATAATAGTCAAAACTTATAGTTTGACTATTATATAGGACTTCTATATATACCAAGACATATTTGATATGGATAGACATTCTTCAAACCTTTCAAAGACCTACAATATATGGCATTTAAAATGGTTTAGGGTTTTTCTTAACAGTGAGGCACAACTGCTCCTGGCAACACCACCTGCATCAGAAAGAAAGATAGACATCAAAGAAACTTGTTTTGGAGTTTACTTTCAATATAGCAAGACTAGCCATTTGGGCAAGATACTGATCTTGTCCAGACTATTTGACTTCATGCTGTATAAACTGGACATACAGGACCCACAGGAAAATGACTGCTGATACAAGATGGACATTGCTACAGGATTCCTTCTTCATGGAAAAGTCTGCCAGACAGTCTGCAGGACACAGAGAAAATTGACTGACAAACTGCCAATACAGGTTGGACATTTTGAAATTTATTGCTTTGCTGAGGAGTCTGCCATACACACTATGACCTTCAGGCTAAAAATGGAATATTACAAAAGAATTTTGAGTGACAGACCAGGTGAGTTGTCTCTGTCATTTCTAAAGTGTATATATTATCCTTCTGTGATCTCTGATGGAGTTGAAGACAGATAGTTTTGGTTATATTTTTTTCTTAGTTAGGGTTATTGATAAGTTACATATATGACTTTAGACTCACAAAAATAAGATAGATAATGAAATATTTTCTTTAAATCCTGCTAAATGTTAATGAACTAAATATTGTTAACTGTGGTTCTTATTTGGTATATTTGATATATTTTACTATGTTAAAGTTAAAACCCTTCTTTTATTTTAGACAGAAAATACGAGATGATGGGAGATGTCATTCTGTAAATATGTTTCTCGTGTTGGTTAATGAATAAAGCGTCTTGGCCAATAGGAAAGTAGGAAAGGTGGGACTAAAAGCCAAGTAGGAGAGAGGAAGCAGTAGGGAGGAGATTTAAGATGCAGGACAGAGAGAACAGGATGCTGGCCCCTCTCTCTGGTAAGATGATACCACATGAAATTACTTAGATTAAAGTAAGTGGGTTCATATTTAAGACAGAGCTAGCCAATAATAACTGGACAATAGTAACTAATAACTGGCCAACAGCTTTATATCTAATTCAGCCTCTCTGTGTGTTATTTGGGGCTGGCACAGCTGTGGGACCAGGCTGGTGGGAAAACCTACTGATAACAGATATTCATTTATTGATCCATCCCTGTATATCGACGATGAAATCTACTTGATCATTGTACATGAACTTGATGATGCTTTCTTGATTTGGTGTGCAATGATTATATTGATTAATTTTGCATATATTTTCATAAGGAAAATTGGTCTGTAGTTTTCTTTGTAGAGTATATGGTTTCACTATAAGGGTAATTGTGGCATAATAAAGTGAATTTGTCAATGTTCCTTTTGTTGCTATTTTGTGAAATAATTTGAGAAGTATTGGTTTTAACACTTCCTTGAGAGACTGGCATAAATCTATGCTAAAACCATCTGGATATCCTACTTTCTTTGATGAGGACACTTTTAATGACTGGTTCTACTTCCATAGGGGTTATAGTGTAATTTGAATAGCTTATCAGATCTTATCTGATTTAACTTTGATAAGGTGTTGAGAAAAAAATTTCATTTGTTTTAGATGTTCCAATTTGATGGATTATAGGTTTTTAAAATATGTCCTTATGATACTTTGAATTTTCTGGGTGTCTGTACTATGTTTCACTTTCTGTTTCTGATTTAATAATTCTATATTTTTGCCTTTTTCCTTGGGGCTGCAGAAATGGCTCAGTGTATAAGAGCCCCCTCTGGTCATCCAAAGAATATTATTTCAGACCCGAGGACCAACTAGACAGGAACAACCACACACACACACACACACACACACACACACACACACACACACACTGATATGATATGTTGGTAAATCACACAGACACATACAATAAATGAATTAGTATTTAAAATTGTCCTTATTCAAGAAGGTAAACACAAAAGAAATGGGAAAAACATAAGTTTTATAATGATATTTCAGGTGAGATTATTTTGTTTTTGTATACTTATTGAATAAAGGTACCAACTTATATATGTATACAATAGGATAGTTTTACTTATTTCTCATTAGTGTTTTGAATTTAAATTTGTCTTATGTCTAGTGAAATGTTATTATATATCAATATTTCAATGTACTTTACAAATGATTGCATTATATACATTTTTGCATGCCATTTCATTTTAACAAATTAATAAAAAAAGTTTTAAAAATACATATAATATTCTTTTTGGTACTCACTTTGGTAACTAACTGATATTTCTAGAATCCTTAATTTGTAGGTTCTACTCTATATGCTAAATTTTCTACAAAAATGTATACTGCATAAATCAAGGGAGTTAGATACAGGCAATGTTTTAGCCAAGTAACAGAAAATGAGCAAAATAGAAATTGATGAATAAAGTTAAAGAAAAAGAAAACAATGGCAAGGCAAAAACATTCTTCCTTTTGATTTGAAGCACAAGGAAAACCTCCTTACTCTAAGCAGTTCAAAAGTAACCAAGATCCACAAGGCACTCTTGATTATTTATTCAAATTCATGTGACTTTTAAAACTAGGTCTATGCTTATAATTGGAATGGGACCAAGTTCTCTGCAACAAGTGATGTTTTATTTTTGTTCTAAGAAGCACTCCTGGGCTTTCATGCTTATAGAGTTATATAAAAACAAGGGAAATGGATTACACAAAATTGTTTTATTAATTAAAGTGGAGGCAGTCCATATATTGCAAACTAAATTTATTTATCTATTGGTTACCTAATGAAAACATTCATTCCTTTTAATTTTACTTTCCTTTTGTTCAGAAACATGAGAAATAAGCAGTTGAAAATAACATAATGAATAAATATTCTTCAATTTTTCTCTTCCTTCTAGTTAGTCTCTTGTATTTTAAAAATAAAAATTGGTGTACTAAAACAGTATTATTGTATATGTAATCACACGTAAGTACTATTGTGTTTACTACTTTGTGACTCATCTTCCCAGTGCCTTGCTTATATTTTACAGACAAACAACTTTCAGATGAGGAACATAACTGAAAAATTGCACAGGATATTTCAAAATAGTTTTCTCATAATTTGGCCTGAGGACAAGTGCACAAAAGTCTAATCATTTGTAATCCTCTTACAGAACAAGTGTAGTGGTGATGTTAGTATGAAATTCTATTGTAATTCTTTTAAAATATTTAAAATGTATTACTTGAGAATACCACATATGCATATAATGACTATGTGGCATCCCCTCACCACAGTACTTCCCGTGCTCTTTTATAAGCTAATTATATTCACTTACTGTTGTCATCATGTATGGAGGAGGCCATTTGCCAAATCATGGGTAACCTATCAAGGTTGCAGTCATGAAGAACATTGCCTATCTCCCTCCTTCAATGCTCATCAATTGCCAATAGCTCCACACCTAAGGCAGAGACTTCCTAAGTGTCTTCTATCACCTGCATCATTCTAGGAATTTGGCACCTTGATTTTTGTAGGTCCTGGAATCACAGCCTTGAGGAGTTCTTGTGTACAATGCCACCATTATACATTATATTGATTTCCAGCAAACATTATATTGATGCAGACATCTGCTAACTCTGGTTCTTACCATTTCCACCTCCTTTCCCATGATGATCCCTTAGCTTTGCGGGTGAAAATGTGACATAGGTGTAGAACATCTAGCATTTCATAATCTCTTTCACCAGGTGAAATTTTGTACATTAATCAATGTCTATGAAAAAATAATACAGCTTCTTTGAAAGGGTTTGAGAGAAATAATAGTAAATGGGTTTAAATGTAAGAAATTTAGGTGCAGTTTACTATTTTGCATGCTTAGCAGAGTAACAGTATTTCATTTTTCCTTAGGGCATATGACAGCCACTACCAATGTTGGCCCAGTTAATGATATTAGATACGAGTTCCTCTTCATGGAGAAGGTCTAACATAAATTTTCTGAATGTATATAAAATAGGGAATATGTAATATAAGAAAAATAAATAAATATTACAAGAAAAAGAGTTTGGAAAAGAAAGGAAGATACACCTGTATCCCCAGAGTGAAGAAGGTTGATGCAAATGATCAAGATTTCCACGTCTAATAAAGTATGCAGACACAGGTTAGCAGTAAAAGAATAGATCTGTCTGGTATTCTAAAAACTATGAACTTAAAAGCACACCAATACCACAACTATTATATTTTTGATAGGAGAAGCTAATTTTTGAGATACTATTTAATGTTAAATTAATATTAATTTAATAGGATTGATGTTGCAAATTTAATTGTCTACTGAAATATGTCAATTTATGTATGTTATGAAATCATTTAGTGTTATATGTTCAGACAAAAGGAAAAGAACAATATAGGAAACAATTTAGAAAAGAAAACTCCCCTACAAAAACATTTTCATTACATAAGATTCAATTTATATGTAATTTTTCATGAAAATGTAACTTATTTATTCCATTGTCATAAAAATCTTATGGAGTTAAAATAGAAAGAATCACTATTTTAATACTCACAAGAACACGTCTTTATATTCATGTTTGTTTATTGAGTAGCTTACTGGTACTCTGGAATATGAGAAATGAAACTTCTGTAAATTTATTTTGAATTTATAAAGAACTATTAATATATATTTTTTAAGTTTCCTGTAGTTTGTAGACAGGCTGATTTTTAGGGAGATTCTTACCAATTACCTTTTTTGTACTTCAGAAGTAAGCAATTTAAGGAGCAAATTTATTCAATATAGCATCTTCAGAGTACACTAGAAATTTCTGTTGATAGAATGTGTCCTGTGCAATTATTTTATTAACTTAGAAAACTGCTGATTTAAAAATGAAACACAAGGTTATTTTTTTTTAATTCAACTTTAAACATGGGAGACTAGCTTTGTCAGTATCCCAGGATGTCATTATACTGCTTCCTGTGTATAGAAAGCTTCCAACCCCAATTTTCCACACAATTTGTATTATTGCCAGGAGTTGCAACTTTCATCTTGTACAGATTTCATGTTGTGATTCCTAAACCTTCAGACCTACTGTCTTTTTTTTTTAAATCAGATTTTAGGTTTAAAAATATTTGAATTAACATTTCAATAGTCTTATGTTGTTTTGTCTTCACAGTGCTTTTCTGTTTATACTATTTTCACTGCTGAATCTAAAATTTACAATGAGTGAGTATTTATGCTGTTTTCCTTTAGACATAGTACAAAATATATCCATTATATTTTAATTAAGCATCTAAATTAATTCAAATGACTCAAATAAATGTTATAGACAATTTATCGTTTACTGCTCTTAATCATTTGTAGATCATTAATGAATTGTAAAGTTGTATACACACACACACACATACACACACACACACACACACACACACACATACACATACACACACACACACACACACACACACATACACACACACATACATACACACACTTGAACTTTACACTGTGGGGCCAAGTTTCCAAATATGTCTACATGACCTAATTAAAAGTTCAGATATATATCTAGGAAGAGGTAGTAAACTGAGATAATTTGCTCCTTTGTGAATATAACCAATCAGAAAATCATTCTTATATTTGTCTTTGAACATATTACTGACAAGATTATTACATATTTCAGATTACATTTATCATATCTGTGTATTTGATAAAAGAGACTAACATGTAGCTTGGGCTACATTCTTCTATGTCCTATGGCCAAATTGTGTGGTGCCTTTTCTACTAAGGTCTTACCATACAGTTATGGTTGGTAGCCAAAGGCAGTGCTTTCATAAAACAGGTAGGGCCTTTATGACCAAATAATAGCAGTGAGGCAGTCTATGCTGAAGTTATCATTTAATAAACCATGTCTATAATTAATATTTTTGTGGTGAAACAACAAATGAATAAAAAAAGAGGTCTCTGTTAATTTAAAGTATATCAAAGTTAAATTGGTTCCAGCATGTATTCTGTGAAATCTCTCAGTGTCATTAACAGTTCATCCTTTGAGTAAGACCTTTGCCCCAATCCACTCTAGGTGGTTCTTTTTTTTCTTTAACTTTAATCGAACTTTCATGTCTCCATTATTAGTAGTAATCATACAGAGAACAGCATGGTTTTCATTTAAATCTCTTGGCTCCATTAATATTGATATGGCATGATTTTACAAATAAGACGCTACATTGCTAGTTTTCTATCAGTCTCAGCAGTAAACTTTAAATCACTTTAAAAAGTTTTGTAGTTTTATTGGTAAATATCTATTTAATAGCAGTCATTGAATTTTTGTTGAGGTACATTATGTTAAATAAGTTACTCTAAGGTCATTTGTGTGGAAATAATGTTTTATTTTTTCCTTATGACTGAGAAAATTTTACTTATGGCTTTCATCCCTGGGATTGTAAAAGAGTAAAGAAGCAGAAAACTTCCTCACAATCCCCAATACTCATCTTGAAAAGTATGTCTATGCATAACCTCTGTTCTCTTGGTACCACTCAGGGGATCATCTTTGTCTTTACATGATTCTGCAATTAAAACATATTGAAAGTTTTGCATACTCCTTTAAGTTGTGTTCTGCTTTATTCTGTTTGGAATAGAGAAGATTAAGAGTGTATTTGAGATCAGATTGGGCAGCATAAACAGTTCCTGGTCATCAAAGCTAAGCAAGAAACAATTAAAAGCTGTTACCAAAACTAGCAGGACACACAACAACAGATAGGTAAGAGTGGCCCTGAGAAGTGTAAGAGCTTTCATATTTAGACAAAACCATGAAGTAGAGAGAATGATTTGGGTTTTTGAAACCTCAAAGTGTGTATCAGTGGCATTACTCCTACAAGTCCACACATCTTCATCCATCTCAAGCAAATCTACAAACTGCATCCAAGTATATAAATATATGAGTAAATAGGGATAATTTTCATTCAAAACACTGCCTATACTTGCATTTTTCCTTTTATTCTTTTGCAAAAAGTCAAAAAACTGCAGCTGGTAGTTTTTTGTCATTTTCCACACTCCAAGTAGAGAAGAGATGTATCTAACAAATGCATAAAATACCAAACATTAGGTAATAATATGCATGTACTCATTATCAATAGAACACTGAATTCCATAGTAAACCTCTTCATCCATATATCTTTACTTGCATGTATTCATTGCAAAGAGTCATTGGTCTGGATCAAGGCCTCCAATTTCTGCTACATTATCGATGTGGGGCCCTGACTGGGACTCTTCTTGATTACTCTGTTATAGTAATACTACACCATACATTTCCTCACCAAACTAGGGTCTATCTGCCTAGCACTGGCATCATGCATAAGTCTTATTATCTGCCCAGGTTATCGTGTCACTGGGCAGAACACTGCTTCCTAGTGATCTGGGGCAGAATTGTGCTTGTTCTCCAGGGGTCAGCCAGCTTTAGAAACAGTGGGAAGGCTTCTGGGTGAATATTCAGGCCTAAGTCCAGTGACTTGGAGAAAAACAACCTGTGTATAAAGTAATGTTATTCAGAAAATTTAATTGCCTTAGCTTAACCTGACTGTACCATGATGAAAGTTCTAGTTGGTTAATATGTGGCTGAGAACATTAAGACTTAAGTTCCTGGTTTGTCTTGTCACATGGATATCAAATGGATCTTTTCCCTTCATCCTCACATTTCAAAGCTGTTGCCTTCTTTCTCACCACTTTGAAAATTGGCAGTGTCTTCAAGAGCAATGTTAAGTAAGAAGACTAAAGGGGATTACATACTCAGGTATCATGGATAAATAAGAGTCTGGGAAAACAAATAGGCTGATGTATGTTCATTCAGGGAAAAATCACTCACTACAGAAACAGATGAATGTCAGCAAGAATGCCTCCAGATGCTATCTGTTCTGGCCAGGAATCAAGGTTGAGTGTCCTGCGGTCCCTGACCCCAGACCTAGTTCTGCCAAGTCACATCCACACCTGTCCCCACCCCCCAATGGGCATGGTCAGGTGCAAGCAGGGTGGATATCTCACTACACTCAGGTCTTTGCACCACTAACATCACATTCAAAAAATAATAGGAAGTCATATCCTATAACATGTAATAAGATTATATTCCAAAATAATAACAATAGACAATAAATACATGTTTGAATTTAAGAAAATATACTTACAAATTAAATTTATAATAACACTAAATGCATATAACACTTGGTTTAAATTTAACAGACAGTATAAGATACATACAACCAAAAACTTTGAGACAACATTTAAAGAACTTAAGAAGATTTAAATTGATGAAAAACTATCCTTGTTCATGGACTTACAAGCTAAATGTGGTGAAAATGCCAATTTACTCCAAGCAAATAAATTGATTTGGCAAGTTGCCATTCACATCATACATGTCTTTTTGAAGAAATGAGAATGACAGAATGTGCAAGGCAATCTTGAAATATTGCAGCATTCATGCCCTTCCCAATTTACAAATGTGTGAGAAAACTAAATTAATTAATGTGTGATATTTTCATAAGCATAGATATAAGATTTATTGAAAATGTCCAGAAAAAATCTGACATAGAAAATATTAATTAATTCTTGTCAAAGATACATAGAGAATCAAACATTAAGATTTTTTGAAAATTAATGAAAAATAAATATATACATACAAACTAATGATGATACATGTGAATTTTACTTGATATGTAGCTATTAAATATAGACTGATAACCTAAATTTAAGATGTAAACTATGTGACTATTAGAAACAAATATCAATTCTTTTGATAAGCATTACAATAACGTATTCTATACCAATTCCATTAAAAAGTTCAACCAAGTGAAATGAGGATTTGTGGTCCTTTGCATATTTTATTTTGTTCAGTATCACCACTCATAAAGTCAAGGAGGACAGAATAAAGAAACATGCCTACAAATAATATGTATAAATGGGAACTTGTATATTCTATGCCTTTATTGTAAATATAGCATTTTCTCCAACTTACTATCTAGAACTCAATGGAACAGAATAGCATTCCCACTCAAGTAGTGTTGAAGATATCAGCACATTGTCTACACTCACAAGGAAAAGCTTCATACTCAGAGTAGCCATCATGGTATTGAGAAGATAATCAGAGGAACAGCAACTGTTTTCCACATTTACTATGAATCTACTGCACAAGCAATACATATGTAGACTAAAAAACAGCAGAACAACGAAACCAGATATCAAACTTAGAGAGTGACGAGAATATGTGGTATGTGTGACAAAGGTAGAAAGGAAATTTAAGGAAGTAAAGAAGTCTTTTCAACAGAGAAGATAGAGCAGCTGATCATTCTAAGAAACATAAAAGGAGTCTAGGTGCAGATTTCAAAACCTTTTGCAAAACCCAACAGAAAGTGATTGATAGGCCCAAAGGAAAAAAGAAAAATTGTAAAACTCATAACAGACAAAGATGAAGAGAGTCTAGATATCATCTTTGTGGATAACCTTTATAACAAAATGCCAGAGAAAACGTTTGAGGAAAGAACTGGCGAACTAAATGGAAGTTTCACACATGTAAAAGATAGTTTATGATGAAAAGGTGAGCCAAACTTTGAGAATGAAATAGTATCTGTCAAAAGACATTTCTTTCTTTTTAAATAGTAATTAACTTATTATTTTAATATTAATGAAAATAGACATTTTCTCACATAATCTATCAATATTATAGTTTTCCTTTCCTCTATTAATCTCTGTATGGCACCACCTCCCCTCCAATCTGAAGCCACCCCCTTTCTGCCTCTCATTAGAAAAGAATAGGCTTCTAAGAGATAACAACCAAACATGATAAAATAAAATATATTGAAATAAAACAAAGCTAACAATCAAAATAGGGCAAAACAAACAAAAGAAAATGAGCCCAAGAAAAGGCACAAGGAATAGATACAGGCATAGAGATCCACTCTTACACACACCCAAGAATTCTATAAACACCCCTTACCAGAAGCTGTAATATATACCCAAGGATCCATGCAGGCCCTTTGCATGCTGCCTCAGTCTCTGTGAGGTCAAATGTGCATCATTTGTATTGGTTTAGAGGACCTTGTTTTCTTGGTGTCCTCCATCCCTTCTGACTCTAACACCATTTCCACATGGAAACAACACCTACATTTCTCATTGAACATGGAGAAGTTAAACTGGGCACACACAGAGCTCTTTCACCCTTATAAGCTAGTATCTTAGTACAGAGGTTTCCTGCATAACACTAAAAGAAAAACATAAATACCAACCCAGTTATAAACAATTTCATCAATGCTGTCCTCCTTGCAAAATACACTAGTAAAAACAGCACAACGCTTGAAGGAGTAACCAATGTATATCTGATTTGATATAAGGCCCACTCTATCACATAGGATCCATGTCAGATATTGTTTGTTTGACCCAGTACCTGAGACTAGATAGCTCAGGGACCTAGAATAAAACTGAATATATGAATGTAGAGAGCTGCAAAGTGCTGCCCATTAAAGATGGCACTGGCTTCTGCCTTCCACCTTCCTGATGGTGAGTGCTCTCTGGGGTAAACAAGTCCTTATTTGGCTAAGGCTCAGATCTAGGCTTGCTTTGGCATATGTGGACCTATCTGCATTCACCATGTGGCATGGCGTGCCAGGGTTGGCTACCCCAAGGCCTTATAAGCTGTGGGCAGGCTTTCCCCGGAGTCAGAAGATTGTTCAAGGTTCCTGATTAAAACTGCTTAAATTAGAGTCCAAGCATTGCATCTTCCTTGCTGGTCAAGCAGTGGTGACATGTGAATACTTCTAAAAATTCAAATTTAAGAAAACACATTGTACTGGATGATTTTGTGTCAACTTGACACAAACTAAAATCATTTGAGAGTGGAGAACCTCAGTTAAGAAAATGTCTCTATGAGAACAAGCTGCAGGAAAGCATGTAAGATGTTTTCTTAATTAATGACTGTCTGGTGCCCTGGTTCTATAAGAAAGTAGGCTGAGCAAACCATAGAAAAGGTCAATAAGAAGTACCTCTCCATGGCCTCTCCTGCCTCCATGTTCCTGTCCTGTTTGTGGTCATATCCTTTCTTCCTTCCATGGACTACAATGTGGAAGTATAAACCAATTAAACCCTTCTATCCCCAACTTGCTTTTTGTTCATAGTTGTGTTATAGCAATAGAAAGCCTGACTAAGATACAAGTCACCCTATTTACATATAATCAAATATTTAACTGCCTTACTTTGCCTTTTCACATCACTTTTATCTACAATAGAGAGGTTGAAGCCAGACTTCACATTGAGATGAAAATGTCTGAAAGATAAAAAAGTAAACAAGGCAAAGCAAACAGTAGAAAATACACTACTTAGGAGAGAGGAAGGTGGTACTGCCTATCCTTCAAACAGAAATGTGTTTAGTTTAATCAGAATGTCTGATTCTTTTGTTTTGATACAAAAAGCTGAATTCTCAGTCATTAACTAATTAAAATAGAAGAAATAAAGGGAAATTTCTATGCATTTGCTCAATTTATTCACAATATTTTTAGGCCTTAAGTGACAAGATTTGTTTCTTATTTTAAAATTTGTTTTCATCTAGGCACCCAGGAAAATATGTAGCAACTGGAAATAAGTACACGAGCAGAGCTTTGGGAAATTAAAGTACTAACAGGAATGCAAATGGGCAGAGATAGAAAATGTAATTAAGACAGAGGGAGGGAGTAATGAAGGGAACTAATTTGGGATAGTATTAATTTGGACATTTTTGTCTTATGCTAAGCAGCCTAGCAAAAAATTAATCTGCAAATCAGTAAAAATATAAATTGGGAGGAAAAATTGAAGATTGGTAAAAGAGAATAAGGCTCTAAGAGACAAAAAAGGAAGATGATAGGGGATTTGGGCCAGGGAAAATGTGGCAAGAAGAGGAGAGAGAGAATAAATAATGTCTATAGGAGCATGCTCTAACAATTTTGAAAGATAACACTTGATGACACTTCAACATGTGTTGACCCATGAGGACATCCTCAGACATTGGACACTACTTCTCTGTGATAGTCCTACCTATTTCTTACAAACTGTGGAGTCATTGATAATTTTAGTTCACTAACTTGGAACATATACTAATTTGAATTAACCAAGAAGATAAATATGAACTAAATTTATTGCTATTTTATGTGTTTTAATAGTAACACATCAAGTAGGTTTTACTAGGAATTATTTTCAAATAACTAGAAAGAGAGTAAAACAAGATTTTCATTAAGTGTTCTCTAAATGAATGCCAAGCCTATTTTGTGAAATCAATCACCATGATGTTACAAAACCCAGTACAGTCCTTGACAAAATAATTTGCTTTTATTTTATGGGACCTTATTATCTTATGATAATATATGTATGTGTGTCAGAGGAGGCGTGATGGTGTCGAGTCTAAACACAATATTATTCTACATAGCAGCTAGTCGGTTAATAGAAACATTTCTAAAAGTTACAGCCTTACAGTGTTTTCCCTTAGGTTATAAATAATGCATTCCTTTAGTGTTTAATCCAATGCTGACAAGAAGAGTAATGAGTTGACATCCATATGGAGAATATTAACTACATTTCTAGCTATTGTTGCATCTAGATCTTTAAGGCAATATTTATAGATGGCAATAAATGAGAAAAAAGAAATTAATATATTGAATCTTAAGCTATAAACAAAATCATGTATAGTAAAGGCATCAAAATATTTTATCTGTGCAAATGAGGCCTGGTCTGATTAATAGGGCTAGTCTGAAGGAAGTACAGCTTAATTATGGAGAAGGTAGCCATAATTTCCTGTTGGTGAATTTATCACATTGCATGTAATTGAGATCCTGATGTTGAGTATTATTTAGGCAAGAAGGCATACCATAGTGTTTAAAGTCTCAGTGTAAAAAGTTGTGTCTTGTTTGAGCTCCATTATTCTGCTTTCTTATCATCCATAGGAATTGTTTTTGTAAGAATATTAGTTATCTTTTTATATAAGAGGAGGAACTTAGACCTCCTGGTCTTGGTAGTGCCATCCTAAAAATAAAACTAAATATTTTTCTAAAGGAATTCTCTGTCTTAAAACATTTTAGATATAAAACAGTGTCTCCTCTTTCCATTTGCCTGTTCTCCATGGATGGTAGTTCTCAAGCTACCAAGATCCTTTCCACTCTTGATCTCTATAAACCTTTCAGGATTATCACAGTTGATAAAACCTTATTCATTACTTATTAAGTGAATTGTTTTTAAATCCGTAAGTAAATAGGCACAGAAATTTCATCAATGTTTTGTTCTTTATAATCATAGGAGAAAATTTTCACTATTGCTGAAAGCTCATTGGAAACTTTATTCTGTTCCTGAGGTAGAAATTCTAGTAGAGCATTTACCTCACTGCTGTCTGCATTATGTTTTGAATTTCATGATGACATTTGGTTGCATTTGTGCTTCATGGCCTATGAGGCATTGTGACACTCTATGAGGAACTGGGGGTAGATTTTGAAGCTTTGATCAGTTTCTCATTAAAATGCTGGCTCCAACCCTGCAGAGATAAATCTATGTTCACTGTGCTAGGACAGAAAGTGAACTTGGTGTTAGAATTGTACCTGTAATGCAGCCTTGACAGCATGCCCGAGACAAATTATAGAAGAAATGATTTACTCATGGCCTACCATTTCAGAGGGTGAGTACATGACCATCCAACTATCATGACTAGGAGAGTGGCAAGCAGGAAGGCAGGTGTGATTCTGGAGGCTGGAGGAATAACTGAAATCTTACCTATGAACAAACAGGGAAACAGGAGAGAGAGAGAGAGAGAGAGAGAGAGAGAGAGAGAGAGAGAGAGAGAGAGAGAGAGAGAGAGAGAGAGAGAGTTCAAGGAAGGTAGGGAGGGAGGGACAGAGAGAGACAGAGAGAGAAGAGACAGAGACTGGGAGTTACATGGGCTTTTGAAAACTCAAAGCCTGTCATCAATGAAAGACCTTTAATAAGAACACACTTCCTCAAGAGACAAACATGGTATGTATTCACTCATAACTAGATATTAGAAGTAAAGCAAAGGATAACTAGCCCACAATCCACAACCCCAGAGAAGCTAGGTCAAAACGAGGATTTGAGAGGCACACACATGGAGGGCCTCAGAAAGGGAAAATGGTTAAGATACCCTGGGTAAACTGGGAGAAGGATAGAAGGGAAGAGATGGAGGATGGGAACATGAAAAATCAAGAAGACCATGTTGGGGTAGAGACACATGTGGAGAGCAATGAGAGGGAGCCACTATGGGGTCAGGAACCTGGAGTTAGAGAAATTCTCAGGAATCCACAAGGATGACCCCAGCAAAGACTCCTATAAATAGTGGAGAGGGAGAGGGAGAGGGAATGGGACTTCCTGTTTAATCATAACTGTGACTACCCAATTGTCACCAAAGAACCTACATCCAGTAACTGATTGAAGCAGATGCAGTGACCCACAGCCAAGCACTGGACTGAGCTCCTGGAGTTCAGTTGAAGAGAGGGATGATCAACCATATGAACAAGAGAGGTCAAGACCACAATAGGGAAAACCACAGAGACAGCTGACTCAAGCTGCTGTAGTTCATGGACTACAGACTGACAGCTGGGGAACCTGCATGGGATTAAACCAGACCCTCTGAATATGGGTGGCAGACAGATATGTGGTTTGATCTGTTTGTTGTTGGCGAGGGGGTGCCAGGCAGTGGGACCAGGACTTATTCCGTGTGTAGGAACAGGCTTTGTGGCGCTCATTTCCCATGGTGGGATAACATGGTCAGCTTTGATACAGGGGGGTTTGATCCTGTTTCAATTTGGTATGCCAGACAGACTTCATTGAGCAACCCCCCAAGGAAGGCCTTACCCTCTATGAGGTGTGGATGGGGAGATGTAATTGAGGAGGAGGGGGCAGGAGAAGGGGTGAGGGTGGGGGAACAGGTGTAAGGTGAAAACTAATTTTTTAAAATAAAAACTGAAAGAAAAAAAAAGAACATACCTCGTTGTGAGATTTCATTTTGCCAATAGCTTTGGGGTACCAGCTCTAGGTTGTGCCCTGGGGTGTTATGTGAGGGACCGATGAGCCTGAGAGGAAAGCATGTTCACCCTCTTGCTCTGTCTGAGACGTAATAGAGCAGAGAGTCAGCAGGGAACCAGGGAAAGCTTCAGCATTCCTCTGAATCTGTGGGTTTGCTTGGTCCTATTGTAGTGCAAAATCTACTTAGCTGGAAATCAAAACCCCCCATAGCCTTTCACAGCCCCATCACAATTTACAAGCCCAAAGTGTTCTGAGACTCAAGGGGATTTATTAATTGTAATTCCCAGAAAAACTAAAATGAAAATATTTACATATATTTTGAACATACAATGGCACAGAATATATGTTATCTTTGCAGACAAGAGGAATGGGGACATGGAGAAGAAATGCTATATCAACACAAGAATCCCAGCAGGACAATACTCAAATCCTATTGCTCTGTGTCTGATATAAAAGGGCTTAGGTAGTTCTTCCCTTCAAGCTTTTTAATCTGCAAAACGCTTCACTTTCTTAAGTTGGTTCCTCTTCCTGTCTTCAGCGCTCCCTGGCAGGTGTAATATGGATCTAGAAAATTCAGCATCCTGAGGTCTCCAAGGCAACAAACTGCTCCATTTTCACAGTCTCACACAATGCTCCTGATTTCTATGCAAGGACTATGCTGTCCTGTGTGTGTCTGATCTCAGTGACTTTCCCTCAACACTAACGAAGTTTCTAAAACAAGCTGTGCTTTACTGTTGTTCTATAAGAACAAATAATTCATAATCTCTTTCCACACAAATTTGGCTCCAATATTAGTTTCCCTGGAATTCTTTTTCTCCTCATACAGTCTGTTTTATAATTTTTTCCCTGGTCTTCCTTCCTTCCTTCCTTCCTTCCTTCCTTCCTTCCTTCCTTCCTTCCTTCCTTCCTTTCTCCCTTCCTTCCTTCCTTTCTTCTTTCCTGTGTTGCTTTCTTCCTGCCTTCCTTCCTACTTTCATTCTTCAGTGCAAACCATATGTTAACAAAACTAATTGTTAGCAATGCTACAATAAAGTAAATAATGGGCAATCTTGAAATATTCTTTGACAATGAAATTGCTTCAAACCTCTCAGTTTAATCTCCAGCAGATTCTCAGAACAAAGCAAAAAGTTGTCCCATTCTTTGCCAAAATTTCACAAACATGATTTCTAGCCAAGTTGATAATATTGTTTCCATCAGAAACTAAATGAACTGTGTCTCCCTAGTGCAAATTTCTCTCAGAACTATTGTCCTCCAAGCTCCTAGTAGGATGGCCTGTGAAGCCCTGCTTGTGTGTATTCAACCATTTTCTTGAACTAAATTCCTAAAGTCTTTCATGTTTCTCCCCAAAGCCTGTGTTATCTGGCTTATAACAGCAGTAGCTCACTTGCTGGTACCAACTACTCTCTTAGTTACCTTTCTACTGCTTCAGAGAAAACATGACCAAGTGAACTTACAGAAGAAACCATTTTCTGGGGATTTTAGTTTTAGCAGAAGATAAAAGCAAAGCCACCATGACAGGGAGTGTTGCAGCAGTCTAACAGGTAGTGCTGGAGCAATAGCTTACATCTGATCCATAAACAAGAAGCAGGTTGGATGGGGAGAGTCAACCAAAAGGATTTATAAATGAAATTGCCATAAGGGCAGCTGCTACTTTGTAAGCTATACAAGAATAGAAAAGAGAGAGAAAGACAGGAACAGAGAAGACAATGAATGGGCTTTTGAAAACTCAAAGCCAACACCTAGTGATATACCTCCTCTACTAAAAGTCCCACCTAATCCTTTCCAAACAGTTCTACCATACAGAGACCAATCATTCAAATGTATGAAATAATGGATTACTTTAATTCAAAGATCTCTGGGCTCTAAACAAGGAGATAGAAATAAGACAAGTAAAAGTGTGTTAAGAAATAGCTCAGAAAGTAGCTAACATTCTTACTAATCAGAAAACATAAGTTAACACTAATAAGATTTCATCTTACCATAGTCAGAAGAGCTAAGGTAAAGAAAATAACTCAAAAATGGTGATGAGGATTGGTGGGGTGCAAATTAGTGCAATCATTATGACACTCAAAGTAAAGAATTCTCAAAAAGCTGAAAATTCATATGACCCAGGTATCACACTCAATGGCATATGCACAAAGAGCTTGATGTCCCTACTGTAGGGATACTTGCCCAGCTTTGTCCATTGCCAGTCTAGTCCCAATAGCTAGGAAATTATAGAAGCCTAGAAGCGCTTTAATTGATGGGTGGATGGATAACAATAAAAAATAAATTTAAAATGTGCACTTCATGTACAAATTCTTAAAGTTGGTGGGCAAAATTAGAATTACCCTGTGTCATTATTCTATGAGACTTTCACAGATGATATTAGCTTATACCTCCATATGAAACTAATTTGTCAAGCAGATCAGTTTTCAAAAACAGATTAAAAAATGTCAAGATATGTATAACAAGGTATATAGTACATAAGGAAAAGCAAAAATGATCATAATTAAAACTCTCAATGACTGTGATAGAGGTTAGAAGGAAAATGAAACTATTTGACTGAAAAAATGGTAGATTAATGGTAGAAGAAGGGATCATCATAATTCATATATTAAATGTGCATATTTGCAAGTATCAGTGTGAATCCTGTGAATATGCACAATTAGAATGTGCGTTTTAAAGCCTAATTTAAGATTATTTTGCATTTGACTTCCCATTTGTAATTTGAATAGGCATTAAATGAATCTAGAATTAGTTAGTGAGGAAATCAATTAAAAAGGGAATTACATTTACATGAGGTTTTATTTCAGAATTCATCTTATGAAGCAATAATTAAAAATTACTATAGCATATATCAAAAGCAAATGCCACTTTGAAGTTAATGAAAGTTAACTACACATCTGGCTTTTTGTAACATTCAGCTGCATTCCTGTTTCTCTTAGGGGTCTCTGTGTGTGTGTATATATGTGCTTGTGTGTGTCTGTGTGTGTGTATGTGTGTACGTGCTTGTTTGTATCTGTGTGTGTGTGTATGTATGTACTTGTGTGTGTGTGTGTGTGTGTGTGTGTGTGTGTATCTATGCGTGTACATGCTTATGGGGGGCTGTTTGTGTGTGTGGGGCTGTGTGTGTGCTTGAGAAGGAGATGATTTTCTGAGGTGTATTCACTGGATGGAAGAAAAAGTAACTGAAAAAAATAAAACCATGCCATTGTACTCTATATACAGGCAAAGGTAAGACTGCCTTGAGACATTGCTAGTTTAGGAGTTTTACCTCTAGCTTATACAAATATAGTCAAATCTTACACATACAGGTTTTTCTTCTTATTTTACATATCAATCCCAGTTCTCTTTCCCTCCCTCTTTCCTTCCCTCCTTCCCTCCCTCCCATGTCCCCTGAACCCCCTCCCATCACATACTCTCCCCCACTCCATAGGTTTTAAAAAATGAATTTTTTGAATATTCCTCTTTCACTTTCTATTTGGCCAATTTCCCATCCATTACCCAGAGTTTTGGGACTGCCTTTTTCCTAATTAAGTTTCTGTTGAGAAAAACTGTCAAGATTTTTAAGAAGATATAATCTTTTAACTTTTGCCTTCATGTATATTTGATCCCGTTTTAACTGTACTACTTGGCCTCCTTAGGGTTTAAAGACTCAAGTCACTTAATAGGAATCAATCTGTGGTTTGGGAAAGTGGGAAAACAAAGGAGAAAATTAGTCCATCAATGACCGAATCTATTAGGAAATTATGCCAAAGGGAAAGGTAATTAGTGCCATTGTATTGTCAATCTTCCTCAGAATTAAGCTCACAAATAATAAAGGGTTTTGGAATTAAGGAGTATTTCTGGAAGAATTTCTAACAGAGCATACATATTGGACTACCTTTCAAGATATTAAGAGAAAGAGTGGAATGAGTATAAAATAAGAACAAAACATTTGGTTCATTTCATGACTTAATTTCCCAGGTGATTATTATCTGTTTATCTATGGAAAGTATACAACAAATATTCATTGAAGTACTACAACACATTTGGTTCTTTTCCAATATTGTCATTAAATATGATCACAATTCAATTTGGTACAAGTTGAGTCTGTTTGTTAAGGAAGACTATCATATTCTTACTTAACAGATATCTCTGCTTTGCTTTGTCTATTTGCAGCCATCTTACTTAATATGAATCAACACAATAATAAATGGAAAACTCTCCAAACAATGTGAATGTGTAGATTATGTACCATGGCAACATCTATACTTGTTTCATTCCTCCTGCTGAGATTGGTTAGGAATAGCTCCCTGTCTTTCTTTCTATGCTGAGTGCTCAAACACTCATAAGACAACTATAAGCAACCTTGGTTATCAGATTGCTGTCATTACATTACATGGGTTTTATTCAAGATTCCATCCTAATAAGGCATGCTGAGAGTGGGAGAAGCTATATTTTCCCAGAAAAGAGAACACCAACTCATTGCCTAATACCAAGTAATCAGCCTTGAAAACATACATATATGAAACACTACACATACTGAGTAAGTTATATTTTGCATTTAGAAATATATATGTACATATATACATTCATTTCTGTATGTACATATCTATATAAATATATGCATATATATGTACCAGCAATAATTAAAGAACCAGGAAATTGAAATAGAGCAAGGGAAGTATATGGGAAGGTTTAGAGGATGGAAAGAGAAGGAGGAAATGATGTGATGATGTTGTAATCTGGAACAATACATGTACTTATAAGTGTCAAAACTGCCATTAGTGAAGCTTGATAACCAGATATGTCAAAGAAGATCAAGCCCTGTGACTCAGCCATGGAATATGAGAATGTGGAGGCCAATATAAGCAGACTGCAGTGAGTTCAAGACAAACATGTATTACAGAAATCCAGTCTTAACAGCTTCCTCATCAATAGCACCAAGTAAAAAACAGCATATTTATGCTTCTTTTGAGTATAAAGTTCATTGTAAAATATTATATTATGACAGATACAGAGATCATGTTTAAATAACATTTATGACCACATGCTGTTATAATTCTTCCATTGTAGCAATGCTTTTATTAAACTGTGTAATTTATTGAGACCCTATTCTAGTTATGTAAGTACATTTGGAAAATATGAGTTATTTAGTACTGTGCAAGGTGTTTAGGCTCCCTCAGTGTCTCTGGACATACTTCTTAGCCAGTGTGCTGTTCTAGAGTGGTTAAATGTAACTGCCCCATTCAGCAGTTCAAGTGGCATCTGCCCTCCAATTGATGGAGCAATGTATCCGACATGGACATACGTCAACTGGGGGTACTTCATACCAGTTTAGCCACAGAGATGATGAACTAATAAACTCCAAGATTACATATAAAATGACACCCTTATCTTTACTATGTCCATAAATGAATGCTTTCTTTCAATAACTACTTAATTCTGAAAAGGTATTTTTAATTTGCCTCTTGGAAAAAAGCCACACATATAAAAGTAAAAGTGGTTGTTGTTTGTATAACCCTTCTGACTTCTTCCTGAAATAATGAAAACATTTCAAAACATTTCAACTCCTCATCTTCTCCAGAGAGAAGATTGATGAGTATCATACATTAACCACACTAGTTGAAACACCTTCATGCTTATTTATCAGTTTAATTATATATTTCTTGCAGACAACTACCTAACATGCATCACATGAGTCAATTCCCACTTAATACATTTTATCTCACTGAGGAAAATTAAACAAGGTGCAATATAAATAATACCTTGTCACATGCATTAAATCATAGTAAGGAATTGCTCTCTATTGTATGACCAGTGAAAATGTTTCCAGATAAAACACAAGAAGTGTATCAAGCTCAGCAGTTCACAAATGCTTAAACATAAGTAATCAATTACATATATTTTATATGGTGCATAGAACCCTCAATAACAAACTTACATAGTCAAATGAGTTAAGATTGGTGAAGTTGCATTAGAGCTGATGAAGATTGGGAGATTGCATAGAACATTTGTACTGGAAAAGAAAATGGTTCAGAAAATTTAGTTTACAAACCAGGTTGAGATGAAAAAATGAATACTATTTCTTGACTTAATGTGTTTATAAGGACATATTTAGTTGATCAGAAAATACCTAGGAGAATATGATACAAGTTAAATAGGTTGTTATTTGAAGGTAATGATGTGAGCTATGTTTGTCTATTGTGTTATAATATGGGAAACTATGTATGTTTAAACATATAATTGCACATTTTTATCTCCATAGGGTTATTCAAGGTAGCTTCATTGTTAACCACAAAAGATGAGGGATTATCATGTAACTACTTCAGCATGTTTATATATTTAATTATATGACTGAAGGTAAATTTCTGATTGATTTTCTCAGTCTGTGATTGGAGGTTAACAGCTGCTCTTGCGGAAGACCTAAATTTGATATTTGATTCTCAGACTTACATAGTGGCTTACAACCATTTATATTTTCAGTTATATGGGATCGGGCACATTCTTCTGGCCTAGGTGATACTAGGCTAGGCATGCATTTGGTTCATAGACTATATGAAGATGATATATATATATATAGATTAATATAAATATTTAACAACCCTATGTCCTATGAAACATAGCATTATCAATTTTATAAATTCACTATCAAATTGATATATTTGAATATGTAGAACAGGAAAGTAAAAGCCTTCATAAAGCCAAGTAATTTATTTTAATAAAAGAATAAAAGAATCAAGCCACATTTTCTCATTCTTTTTTCTTTCTTTCTTTCTTTCTTCCTTCTTTTTTTTGTGGTCTTTCTATACTACTTGGCAAACTGATTTGCTACATTTACTTTGTTAAATCATCCATCTTTCAGCAAAGTATATTCATAAGCAAAGCAAACTCTTCTGTACTTCTCTGAATATTAAAATATTACATTACCATTTATTCATGAATAAATATAAAATAGCACATCTGATATATTCATAGCAGATTGTATTGAAAAGGGGGATAGATCAGAAGTGAATGAATGGAGAAATACAAGAGAGGTATAGAGGGAGAACATTTTCTGATATATTGGTATTTAATATTGTCTTAACTATGTTTCATCGCTTTGAGCAGCTATTATACCCCAGGATGCAGTTAGATAGTTCACACAGAGTAATATAAGAAAAGATGAAAAAACTCTCCTTATAAAATTAAAATCAGAAAGATCAGTTAAAATGGTTTCTTCTTGCAAATCCCTTACTTAGTATGCCCTGAATTTATTCTGTTTTAAATTAGAGTAGTCTTTGAGAATCCAGTGACATTCATGCTCAGCTTCTCAATTACCCTTGATTTTAAATATCACTAAACTCAATTTTTCTTTTATGTTGCACATTATAATATTTTCACTATCTATAAATTTGGTATAGAGTAACATTGTGTGTGTGTGTGTGTATGTGTGTGTTTTCTGTGTACATTTTTCTGATAACATCTGCAATTTTTCCTGCATATTGCAAAAATAAATTTGCTTTCTGTTTATTTCATTAATGACTACATTTTGAGATTGTTTAAAGAATAAATAGAAGCAAAAGAAGACTCATTTTATTATAATTATTTTTGTTCTTTTCCCAATTATTATCTTTGGAATACCCTGGGACTGAAGGGGTTATGTGATTTTTCCAATGGATTTCATTTGTATAGGATTATAAACTACATGTATTATATTTCATATTTTATAATATGTCATGATCACAGATAACTATCAAATGTTTTGGACGAGCAGAGATTCTCAGAAATGACTGTGGAGGGGAATCTGTCCTGCCTTCACAGATGCTTGGAATTCATTACTCCAGTTAACAAGGCTATCCTTGATTGTGTTTTCTATGAAGGTAGTGATATTTTCTCATGGCAAAGTAGTTCACCTAAATCTAATTCACCACAGGCTCCAATATCCACATGAAGAAGACAGCTGCTACCTACATCACATTTCCTCACTAATGTATTTTCCAGGCTAATGAACCTTTTCTCTTTTTGATGACCATGAAGAAAATCATCAAGAAGAAACATTTTCCAGTACTGTGCAATGTCCTGCTTTCTGTTTCCCATCAAACGGAGAGGGGGTGACACAAGCCTCCCCACCTTTTCCTTACACAGTTCTTTAACATATACAATCCTCAAAAAAATATGGGGCTTTATTTTAAGACAGTATGTACAAAACCACAATCAAATCCCAGAAAGGTAAGTAGAGGTGGGCATACAATCCTACTTCCAGATGTGGAGCTGTTGAACCTCATCAACTTCAGGGAAATAGAGCACCAGTTTCCTCCTCCAAGTGTTGCCATTAATCAATCAAACTCTTCCCAGTGAAGAACCCACATTCAAGCATATTTGACAATAGATCTTGAAGGAGGTTTTGTTGTTTAATTTGATTTGGTTGTTTGTTATTGCACAAAACTGAGTGGGGAGAAGGGGGAATGGATTGAGGAAGATTTAGCAATTAGAATAAGTATCAAAAATACATTCTTTAAAATTCTCAATAATCACTATTTTATAAATGTTTAGTTTTCATTAGTATATATTATGAGAGACTTCCTTGTTTTATTTTTCACCTGATTTTTCATTGGTTAAAATAACAAAGATTTCCTGTATAAACCTTAGAAGCATATTTAAATATCAAACGATTTAGTAAAAAGGTTTGAACTTTGATGGTAAGGAGATGAGTCAGTGAGTACAGTTCTTGCTGAACAAGTATGAAAGGCTGAGTTTAGAAGTAATGTAAAGCCAGATAAGAAGCAGCACATCTCTAATTCCATTTGGTCCTATAGTGAGTTCAGAGGGACAGTAACATAGGTCTTCTTGACAATGAAGTTTCTGTATTGTCACAAGCTTAAATGCGGTGGATCCAGGTAATTTCAGACTCATACTTGTTTCTGGGATTTTGTGTACATTGTGGTTTGATGTTCATGGAGTGGGGCATTGGTGGGCTGAATTCATGCTCAGCTGGCTTTAATGGATTCAGAGTCCCCAGGTCAATTAGGTCAGAAGAAGAGGCAGGGCCAAGGGTATTGTGTTGATGTTGCTTGTGGTGCTCTAAGGTTTATATCCTTATTTCTCACTGAGTTTTATTTTTTAATAAATGATAAAAAGAAATCACAGAACAGATCTGTAATACCTCAAGAAAAAATAAATCTTCCTTCACTTAAAAGTTGTTTATCTGACATATTTTACCATACCTCTGAACAACTTAAAACTACTCATATAGGAGGAATCTGGAGAAGGTAAGCATACTCATTCCTGAATGACAGTCTCTCTCTTCTTGAAGTGTTACACTACCACATGTTGCTTTTCTATAAAATGAATGTGGCAAGACTTTGAAGAAAGTATCTTATCATGATTGTTTATCATCTGTAGAAGTAACACAGTATCACATCTATTAAGAAAGACAAATGACTTTCACATAGACAGAAATTAGCAAAATATCTCTTCTCCAGTCTTGGTTCCATGAGTCATAATGAAGCTGGTCTGCAGGCATGTTAATGATGTTTACAGAAAAACACCTTTCTTCTCTAAGGCAAAGGCCAGTGTAGCCATTGCAGAATCAATTCATAGGAGGTTATTCATTCAATTAACAACTAAGGTTTACATGTGGTTTTGTACTTCTACCAAATGATCATTTACAGATTGCTGCTGGATTTTGCTACCCATATGGTTGGAAGTAACACAAAGTACTTCCATTTTCATTGATATTTCTGTTACAAAATAATTATACAAATTTATGTGGAGTGTCTTGTTTGGACTGTATTAAGTATACCTTAAATAAAAGGATGAATATTGCTTTTGGCAAGATTGCCATTTTTACTATATTTATCCTACCTATCCAAGAGCATAGGTGATATTTCCATTTTATGGTATTTTCTTTAATTTTTTTCTTTAAAGCCACAAAGTTCTTATTATATAGGTCTTTCACTTGTTTGGTAAGTTTTATACCAAGATACTTTAAGTTGTTTGTGACTATTGTAAAGGGTGAGGTTTCTTTGATTTCTTTCTCAGCCTCTTTGTTGTCTGAATAAATTAGGGTTACTGATTTTTTTTTGGCAAAGTACAGATTCAATGCAGTCCCCATTAAAATCCCACCACAATTCTTCACTGACCTTGAAAGTATAATAATCAGCTTTATATGGAAAAACAAAAGACCCAGGATAGCCAAAAAAAAAAAAATCCTGTACAATAAAAGAACTTCAGGAGGCATCACCATCCCTGACTTTAAGCTCTACTAAAGAGCTATAGTTCTAAAAACTGCCTGGTATCGGCACAAAAATAGACAGGTAGACAAATGGAATCAAATCAGAATTCCTGATATTAACCCACATACCTATGAACACCTGATTTTTGACAAAATAGCTAAAAGGATACAATAGGGGGAGGAAAGCATCTGCAACAAATGGTGCCGGCACAACTGGATGATGGTGTATAGAATACTGCAGACAGACCCATGTCTATTGCCACACACAAAACTCAAGTCCAAATGGATCAAAGACCTCAATATAAATCCAGCCATACTGAACCTCTTAGAAGAGAAAGTAGGAGGTACCCTTAAACAAATTGGTATCAGGATACCACTTCCTGATAATAACTCCAGGAGCACAGATACTGAGATCAACAATTAATAAATGGTACATCCTCAAACTTAGAAGCTTCTGTAAGGCAAAGACAAAGTGGACAATACCAAACAGCAGCCCAAAGACTGGGAAAAGATTTTCACCAATCCTACATCTGTCAAATTGTAGAGCACTGCAAAGTGCCACGCCTTAAAGATGGCTCTGGCCTCCACCATCCACCTCCCTGAGGGTAAGTGCTCTCTGGCATAAACAAGCCCTTATTTGGTTAAGTCTGTTTAGCCTGTCTGCTTCCTCGTTAGAGTAGCCTATCTGCAGGGTCCAAGTAGCTCACTGGGGTTGGTTAGTGCAAGGGGATTTAAGCCTATGCAGGGGTCCCCCATGGTCCCATGGGTCAGAAGTACATGTTCAAGGATCCTGATTAAAACTGCATGAAGAAGATCTTCCCAGAGTAGCGTCTTCCTTGCTGGCGAGGGTAGGCACAGCACAACAAAGGGCTGATATCCAAAATATATAAAGAACTTAAGATACTAGTCACTGAAACACCAAATAACCCTATTAAAAAATGGGGTACAGAACTGAATAGAGAATTCTCAATAGAGGAAATAAAAAAAGGCTGAAAGACACTTAAGAAAGTGCTCAACATCCTTAGCTATCAGGGGAATGCAAATCAAAACAACATTGAGATACCCTCTTACTCCTGCCAGACTGGCTAAAATTAGAAACACCAATGACAACTTATGCTGGAGAGGATGTGGAGAAAGGGGAACACTTCTCCACTGTTGGTAGGAGTACAGACTTGTACAGCCATTTTGGAGCTCAGTATGGCATTTCCTCAGGAAAATTTGAATTAGTTTACCATAGGACCCAGCAATACCTCTCTTAAGCATATACCCAAATGATCCACATCCATGCAACAAAGACATGTGCTCAACTATATTCATAGCAGCATTGTTTGTAATAGCAAGAAACTGGGAGCAACCTAGATGCTCCTCAACTGAAGAATGGGTAAAGAATATGTGGCACATTTACACAATGGAATACTACTCTGCAAAAAAAAAAAAAAAAAAAAAAAAATAACGGAATCTTGAAATTTGCAGCCTAGTGAATGGAACTTGAAGCAACCATCCTCAATCAAGTAACCTTGTCACAAAAAGAAGAACATGGTATGTACTCTCTCATATATGGATTTTAGAACTAGAGCAAAGGATCACCAGCCTGTAACTCATATCACCAGAGGAACTAGAATACAAGGTGTATTCTAAGAGATTCATATAAGGTCCCTCACAGAAGGGGGAAGAAACAAGCCCCTAGAGCTCATGGGAAGTGGGGTGGGGCAGTGAGTGGAGAGAGAATTAGGGGAAAGAGAAGGGGAAGAGAGGAAAGCACGTGCAACTAGGAAGATTGAGTCTGGGTAGGAATAGAAGTCAGACAGAGAGAGAGAGAGAGAGAGAGAGAGAGAGAGAGAGAGAGAGAGAGAGAGAGAGAGAGAGATAACATTAAAGAGGGAGCCATTATTGGTTTGAAGAGAAAACTGAACCTAAAGAAAGATCTAAAGAACTACCGGACTGACTCCAACTAAAAATTTGAGCAACTGTGGAGGAAAGGCTACCATCAATGCCCTTCTCTAATAATGTTATCAACAACTAACATATCCACTATCATGGAGCCCTCATTTAGTACCTGTTGATAACAGAAGCAAATACTGATTCAAACTAGGATCCAGATGCAGAGCGAGAAAGGACAATACCAGGTTGCATAAACACATAGAGACAGCTGACGTGAACAAAGAGGAGCTAATGTGCCCCCAGACTGATAGCTGGGAATCCAGTACGGGACTGATTCAGACACCCTGAATATGGGTCTCAGCTAGGACTGAGCAGTCTAAGGGACCTCAGACAGTGGACCCAGGATGCACAATAGGACCTTGCAGACACATCCCCCATGGAGGGATACTCTCTTAACCTAGAGACAGAAGTCCTAGTCTCTACTTCAAATGACTTGACAGATTTACATGACCCCATCTGGATGGCATAGCCCTATATTGTGAAGGGGATGGGGAATGGGAGGAGAGGGTGCTCAGGGTGCATGTGAGGGGGGAGTGAGGGTAAAAGAAAGGGAGGGATGAATGGAGGGAGAGAGAGAGGGAGGGAGGAAAAAAGGGCAAGAGGGAGGGAGGGAGGGTGGTAGGAAGAAGGAACTGGAATCGACATGTAAAAAAAGTGGACCTGTAATAATCAAAGATAGACAGCACTGGATCTGGAGCACTTTTTCAGAGACCTGTAGTGATACATTGTTTACTATCTAATAAAGTCACTGAATATAAGAATGAAAAGCCAGCCACATTAGACAGACATAGAAGATGGGCAATGTTGTCACACACTTTTAATATAAGGACTCAGAATACAGAGGCAGATGGGTCTCTGTGAGTTCAAGTCCCCCCTGGGCTACATAAGAGTGAATCAGTCTAAAAAAGAAACATATCTCATGACTTTAATTCCAGCGTTAGAGAGGTATATAAGGAAGATGTAAAGAGTCTCAGGTGAGATTTAGTTTCCAGACACAAGGAAGAAAGGATCTCCATTTCAGCCTTAGTAGAGCTTATGAGCTGTTTGCTTTTCTTCTCTGATATTCAGCTGGAATCTGCATATCTGTCTCTGGGTTTTTATTGTTCATGCTACAGAGACCACTTAATCCTACAGGACCTAGCTAGCTCCAACTCAGAACCAGCACGGTGGCCCACAACTCTCTGTAATTGCAATTCCAAGGAACATAATTCCCTCCTCTGACATCTGCAGGTATCAGTTATGCACAAGGTACATTTATGAACTTTTCAACTAATATCTCATACATCAGAAATAGAAATAATCATTTTTTTTTAAAAAAAGAGACATAATGTATCTAATATGTTCCTCATATTTTCATACCTAGAATTATTTGTTAATTGGGTTGATTAGAAAAGAAGCACAATTTGCCTTCATTTTCTCTTTTATTTCTCTAACTGTGATTCATAAAGTTGACAGGGACATTGTTAATAACAGGCAGTAATAAATTTTAGACTTTCTAATCTTGTTGTGTCAGTTTCAATTAAAACTGAATCCCATGTTCAACTGTTTTGAATTGTTTCAATAATTAAATATAATGAAGTCATTGAATGTTTAACATATTTATGCAAGTGTTGTTTGTTTTCAATAAGATGGAATGGTTAATTATGACCTACAGACTTTGAATTTTATTGAGTGAAGTATCACACTGATGGCTAATGGTGGGGATGGAGGAACACTAAAATATGCAATAGAAATACTGTCTCGAGTAGTTTCAATGAGAGTGCCCCCCATAAGCTTATCATATATTTGAATACTTTGTTTTCAATTGGTGAAGTGTTTGGAAAAGTTAAAAAGATGTGGCCTTATCAGAACAATCATTAGGGGGTGTGCTCTTGGGTTTCAAAAGGCCACTCCATTTCCATTCATGTCTGTCTCTGTCTTTCTCTCTCTCTCTCTCTCTCTCTCTCTCTCTCTCTCTCTGTCCCATGCTTATGGATAAGAAGTGAGCTCTCAGCTACTGCTCCAGTCTCAAGCCTGCATTCCTGCATCTTCCAACAACTCTGCCATGATCATATTGGACTCTAACCCTCTGCAACTAAGAACTCCAATAAAAAATTTCTTTTCTATGTTGCCTTGGTAATGACGTTTTGTTTCAGGAATAAAAAAGTAACTAAGACACTGAAAATGATTTGGGCATTCAATACAAAATAGATATTGCAGCCTTCACTAGGCAAGTCATATTCAATGCTTATCAATGCTCATTAAAGACAGAAGCCCACCCAGGATAATATAATGAGAAGGTTTATTTCCTTCTTCTAGAGTTTAATTATAGCAAGTGTAAATATAAATGATAGTAAGCTTAAGCAGGTACTTCAGTGGATATATGGCCTGTGAAGCTAAACTGAACCAAGCAACCATAAAAGAATGTAATTTGTGTCAGGATTTGTGATCATATTGTTGAAATTACAACTTCTCACTGGGAATTACATTCACTTTTCTTTTATGCATGGTCCTCAACATCTATAGCTAGTCCACTTTGGAAACCATGGTCTTTGTTTTATATTATTTTGGAAAATTATAATGTCTGATTACCTTTAGGTTACAGAGCCAATTGCATTACAAAAGCATTTTTCTCATAGATATTGATAAGTTTGAGACTTATTTTAGCATCATATATGTATCATACTCTAAAAGGGTTGTACTTTTATGCAAGGAACAATATGTTTTGGAATTATATTGAATATTTTGTGGAAGAATTTGGGGGATATAAAAGTCTAGAGAAAGAATTTATAGGAACTGTTTAAACTTCACAAGACAATGCTTCAGAAGTATTGGTATGTTAGGATCTATATATACATGAATACACACACACACACACACACACACACACACACATATATATATTATGTACTATTATATTTAATACTATTATAGTATATCTATATATATATATACACATACATATATATATATACATATATATATATATATCCTATTACTGACATGATCTCTACAAGATGTTTACATAATGCAATTTAAAATTATTCATGTTAGTATTGAAAAAAATGCTCATGATTCATTTAATGGTAGGATTGAAGTAATTAGATAGCATATCTGTTTTTCAAATTTTATAACCTTGTTTTAGCATGGTACTAAGTTAGAATACTAATTGTTGAATAAATTAAAATACTTAAAACCTCTAGGATTCATTTTATGGTAATATACAATGAGAAATAACAAGGTCCAATATTCAATACTTATGTAAGAGGATTTTACAATAGTTCCCCCTAAAAGTTATTGAATGGCTTTTAATCTTATAATGATTGTTTCTTAAGAAATTCAGCCTGTGTGTATTTAATGAATATTATGTCACAGCATCTCCTTGAACACTGAAAAATTAAGGACGTAAAGTCACATAACACATGCTATTGTCATCATAGAGAGTCATAAATATAGTGTAGGGTAAGACTTAAAAGAACTGAACTTCAAATGTTCCCTTATAATCCTGTAACATATTTGAACTTTGCTAAATTATGTGGGAGGTCTGAATTTTGTGTCTTATATTTTCTTTGTTGAATCCCTGGAAAATAATTTATTCACATTTCTTGTTAAGAATCCTACTACTCAAAAGATATATTCAAGAGTATCATCTTTTGCTCTGTGGATGGAAATGTAAATCTCTTATTAAAATAAGTTTAATGGCACTAAACTCATTTCCTGTTTAAATTCTAAGGAAAGTAGCTGATTATAAGGCAACTCCAATTCCTTACTGCATGACTCACATATTGTTTCTTTGAAGTATAGACACAGGCTGCTTCTCAAATGCTCTGCTCCGGCATTGCAGTCAGCCTAATAGCCTGAAACTAAAATAAAAATAAGATACAGAACATTCTGGGGAGTAGATAACTCTATTTTATCAACACAAAGTAAGAAAGCGAACTATACCCCATCAAATTTTACCACCCCAAGGAAGAAGTCTCTATACCTCAATTAATTTTAATGGAAAAGGTGACTACTTGAGACAAAAGATAGTGCAAAACTTTGTGTGCAAGTGATGGCATTTCACAACACCTTCATAAATACCTCTCAAAGAAGAGTCCATGTATCATTTGAAAGTATATGTCAGTGTAGTTTCATCTAAACCAAATGGCATTTTCAAAAACTTTTATATCTTTATTTAATGGTTTCTTCCAGCACTGTAAGTATTAATAGATTATCAAATTGAAAGATGCTTGCTATGACCTTCAAATAGCTCCATTTCTCCAGAGGTTTAATGTCTCTTACTACGTAAGAGAAGAACATTAAGTTATTTCTCACTTCTCTATGATTCTGTACTACCTTTGTCACTGACAAATGACAAATAAGTTGGCATATGAAGCTCTAAATAATGAACACAGAATGCTTTTTGTGCACTTTTGACACACATAGACACCTCAGTTACACATCCAGGTTCTCAGAGAATTTGTTCAGTTGTTATTAAATTGGTGAAGAGAAACAAATACAATTGGGCAGACATAAGTATATGTAAAATATATGTATGAAAATTTATACAGCTCAAACTCTGGCTTAGATTTTCAACATGGAATACATCATAAAACTTTGAGAGAAGGCGGTAGATAGATGGGCTGAGAATGGTTTTAAATGAATTTCTATGACTGCCCAAACAGGAGAAGAACAAGGACAAAACCAGTAGACAACCCAAGGAACAGAGGAAAAATTATGAGATCTCAACCTTACACAAAGAACTACAGGGAACTAAGAGATGCTGAATGTGGGGGGAACAGTGCATCAATTGGTTATTTAATATCATACATGGGAGGAACATTACACGTTATTTCATGGAATATGTGTGTGTGTGTGTGTGTGTGTGTGTTTAAACATAAACATACATGCATGCAGTTACAGTCAATGAAACTAGAGGTTGTGAATGTGAAGGCGAGCCAGGGTGGGGCATATAGGAAAGCTTCAGGAAGAAAAGGGAGTATAGGGAAAATTAATATGAGAATAGTGAAAATTTCAGGTGAGCAGTAGCTTTACGAGAGTTAGAAAGTTTTATAGGAAGTAAGTTAATGGTAGAGACATGTTTGTCAGAATAGGAAAAAGTGTTTACTGGAGGGATGACCATTATGCGACAGAAGAAAGTTGGGGTATGATACTCTTGGTGCAGAATTATGTGCTATAACTTACTGTAGTATCCATAACTCTGAATGGCTAGTCTCCTTTATCAAGACTTTAATAGTAATTTGAGCATTCAGTGGCTTCACAGGTACAGCATACCTAAACAGTGCTATGTACAGGATGAAGGTAAAAGCTGCTGTTCACATGTTTTTAGTATTTGATCCTAATGACAGACATTCTTCTAGTATTATTTCTCTTGCAGTGATAAAACACTACAGCTAGAAAACACTGAGAAAGAAAAGGCTTGTTTGGCTTTTAAAACCACAGCAGTTTGTTGTTTGCTGCAGGTGAGGGAAATGGAAAATGAAGCAAAATATTCAACAAAACCCACAAGGAATTTATTGGGGATGGGGAGTGAAGGAGGGATTGTTGTCAGCCAATGTTGAGCAGAAATGAAAAGAGGGTAATGGGTTGGAGATGCTTGCTTTAAAGGGAGAGGCAGAGAGAGCCAATGATTATTAAACCTATAATCAATATCCTGGCACAGGTTGTTCTATTGCTTGTCAGCCCAAGTAAGAGGGTCAAAGTGCTAAGCCCAATAGGAGACCAGAGTCCAGGTAGTAATCAGTTACCCTGAAGGTGTGAAGCTGAAAGTTCAATGCACCGTTCAAGGAAACATTTATGCTGACTGGGTGACAGGGTACCTTACCAAATTGTAGCAGGTGTTTTGTGGGATACCAGCAGACAGGCTGATGGAACAGTGGGCTGTTGATTTTAGATCAGGGTCCCCAAGTGTCTCTGGTTGGCCACCAGTGGGCAGGGAGAGTAGCCACAGAGACAACCCGAGTAAGCTTCAGGGTACCAAATGCTGTTTGTTTACTACAGCAGTGGGAGATAAAAAATGAACCACAAAACTCAACAGAACCCACATGGAATTTATTGGGGAGAGAGAGCAAGGGCAGGTGTTGTCAAGACTGCTTCTATCTGACCATCTTTGGGTGAGGGGAGCTAAAAAAGCTGGAATGCAGGTAGCCAGTTGTTCTATTGCAGTCCAGGCTCTATGAAACTTTCCTGGCACCTCTTTGACTTGTTAAGATGTTGGCAGAGCAGTGGACAAGGTTACCTATTGTAAGGATGGAAAAATTTAGCCTAGCTCTCCACTGACCCCAGGAAGCTAGAAGCAGACCCTGTCTGCTGGTAGTAAATAGGCAAAAGGTAACAATCTTTGCTGTTTATGACAGGACCTGTGAGTACAGGAAATGAGACTTTTTTCACCCCACCCAGGAGTCTGCGCAAATGCAGACCTCCAGGGCTGTAGAAAAGTGGTCTATAAAGCGCTGGCTTTGTTGTTTTAAATTGATGAATCTGCACTGTGCAGGTTCTTGATGCTATGAGATTTTTGGTTTAAGATGCATGGGCTTTGTTGTAACCCTAGAAAAACTGTCTCAGTTCTGTACTCAGGGTCCTCAGTCCTCTACACCTGCATGGCATATGGCTGTGGACCCCAGTGCACTTGGAATATAAAAGATCTCATGCTTTTACATCAAGACCGCTTCTCGTGAGTGATTTGGCAGGAACACCTTTCCTGAGTCGTGGCGTGAGGGTCCATGCTCTGAGGATCTTTCAGTATCAGGAAAAAATCTTGTAGGCCCTGTAACAGGGTCACCAAGTGTCTCTGGCTGGCTATGGGAAAAGCTGTGGATTGAGTTTAAGCACCAAATATTGTTTGCTGCAGCTGTGTACGAAAAAAAAAATTCATAAAACTCAATAAACGTCAACAAAACCCACTTGGAGTTTGCTGGGGAGAGGGAGTAACAGAAGGGTTTGTTGTCAGCCCATCAGGCATGGAAATGAAAAGGGGGAACAGGCAGAAAGTTCTTGCTAAAAAGAGAAAGCTTGCACGTGTGTATAGAGACTTTATGCAGCCACATATGACGGAGGCATGTATGGTGTAGTACACAACACAGGGTCCTTAGAGGTGTCTAGGCATCTGCCTGAATGTAGGTGTGCATACCCATACAATCATCAGGGGTAAAGTTAGCATAATGCCAGAATAGGATATCAACACACTCCATCATTGAGAAGGAGTCAAGGAGTATTAATTACATTGAGTAGTGAGTAAATTTTCTTCGTGGGATGAGTTACCTATGTAAACATAAAAGCACATGTATTTGCCATGCTAACTAAATCCCTGGTGCTTTCCTGCGGTACATGGAAAGCAATGGGAGCCTGTATTTTTGTTTAGTATATTCTGGTTGATTCTGTAACTAAACTATTATCTGGGTAATTTCAAACAGAGTGATGTGCTCATTCTCAGAATCATGATTTTAACTTCTGTATTGAAGTCCTTGTTTTCCTCTATTCATCCCACTGCCTGGGAAATGGAGAACATGGGATAATATTTAAATTCCATCACTGGGCATATTAGACATGACACCCTTTATCAACTCTCTCTCATGGAATGTTATCCTGATGGGAGATGTTATTCTGTAAATATGTTTCTCATACTGGTTAATGAATAAACCACTGTTGGCAAATAGGAAAGCAAGATAGATGGGGCTAGGAGACTAGGAGGAAGAGGAAGTCTTTAGGAGGAGTCAACTGGAGAGCCTGGAGAGAGCAGCACACCGGACCTGCTGTCCAGTAAGATGAGCCATGTGGAAATACTTAGAATAGTGGAAATGGGTTAATAATTAAGACAGAGCTAGCAGATAAAAAACAAGTAACAGGCCAACAGCATTATATCAAATAAAGAGTCTCAGTGTGTTATTGGGGGCTGGCGTGGCAGTGGGACAAGACCGGCAGGAAAAAACCTGCTCATAACAATATCCATCTCTTTAATAGTTATATTAACTGCTAACTCACCAGCAACAGAACCTATGAGGGTTCACTTTAAAGTGCCAAGAAAACTTTTCAATACCAATAGGAGAAAATTCAATAACACACATCAATAGCCATAAAAATTAATTTTCCTCAAGCTTTTCACCCTTTGGGTAGCAAAACTGAAATAAAAGCTAACAAACAAAAGTCTCACATAACTAAACCAATTTGTGTGATACAAAATAAGAAATTGGAGCGTTTGCGTGTTTGCTCAATGGTAGAGCATCTTAGAGCATCTAAGCCGTGTTTCCCAGCTTCTGTGAGGGTGCAAAGTACAGCTGTTACCACTGTAAAACAGCTCTGCTTCCAATTGGTAGGAAGACTTTCCTATGGTGATTGGACCCCTGCCCCTGCCCCATGTGAGCTCTGTTCCTCCTGTGTTGGCTTATATTTGGGACTTAAATGTTTCTAGGGAGCATTGTTGGGAACTGCTAATTAATTAGAGTAGCAAACAAACACATTCCATTCCTTTTTACTCCTCTCTCAAACATGACATCCCCACTGCTGTTTCCTTCCCAGTCCCTTCACCTGCCTCCCCACAATTCCACCCTTTCCCTCTTTGACTTCAAAGAACATCAAACCTCCCAGGCATATTCACAGACTATGGCTTAAAGTTACAGTAAGTCTAGACACAAACCTTCTTTTTCAAGCCATTTTAAAGACTCCGAAGGGTGACTTATTTCTAGCTTTCAATTCTTCCTTTTGGAAAATAGATTCTTCTTTCAAAGAACACTTCCAGACCACAGTTTCCCCTCCCTCCACCTCTCCCAACCCACTTACCCACCCCTGCCCATTGCTCGCTTCCCTCTCACCCAGATCCATTGGCCCTCCATTTCCTTTAGAAAAGAGCAGGCCTCCAAGAGACAACAGACAAACAGGACAAACAAGATACAATAACAGAAGGCAGAAGCCTTCATACTGAGACTGTTCAAAGCAACCCAAAAGGAAGAATAGTCTCAAAAGTAGGCAAAAAAGTCAGAGCCACACACAAACTCTCTTAAACACCAATCCAATCTACCCCCCATAATTTATATGTAATGACTTGGTGCACACCCTTGCAGGCCCTGTGCTTGCTGTTTCAGTCTCTGTGGACCCAAGGCCACCAGCTTAGTTGATTCTGTGAGCCTTAATCTCCTGGTGTCCTCTATCCTCTCGGATATCTACATTCTTTCCTGACTACCTTCCACTGGGCTTGCAGATCTCCTAGAGGATGGAATTGGAGGAGACCTCTAATTTCGACTCCCCTCATAATGTCTGGCTGGCAGTGGATGTCTTGATCACTCTGTCAGCTACCATTCCTGATATGTTTCTAGTTCATTGTCTTACATTTTGCTTGCTTAAGTACTTAAGTAATGGACTACAAACTGTAGTAAATAGTCTTTTGAATGTTATCTGAATTACAAAAGGAATCATTTTTGTCCTTCTTATCATGAATTTTGTGACTTTCTTTTTTCACATTTTTTGTGATTATAATTCATCATTGCCTGCTCCCATTTCCTTCTTCCTAACCCTCCCTCCTTCCTTCAGCTCTTTCAATTGATGGACTTTTTTCCATTGATTATTGTTAGAAGCAAATATACACATTTCTGTGTATACATATGTACTTATAAATATAACTTGCTCAGTCTATATGATACTTATATGTAAGTTTTCACAACCAACCTAGTTAATAGTGTTGGATACCCAATTGGTGGGCCCTTCCCCTGTTAAAACTAGCTCTTCCCCAATGGGCATTTCTAAGTTGTCTATAGTTCTCTTTGCAGTCCTACGGTTGTGGTACTATTGAGCTCATGTTTAGTCAGGTATGTTGGTGAGGCTTCATGGGTGTGGCTTTGATATTGCTGGGAGACACAGTCTCACGGGGAACAGTATTTTAAAACTGTTTATTTCAAAATGTGATATTGGCAGCCGGGTGTTGGTGGAGCACGCCTTTAGTACCAGTACTCGAGAGGTAGAGGCAGCTGGATCTCTGTGAGTTTGAAGCCAGCCTGGTGTACAGAACTCATTCCAGGACAGGCTCTAAAGCAATACAGAGAAATGCTGTCTTGAAAAACAAAACAACAACAAAAATGTGACATTGGCAAAGGGTAAATATGCACCATAGACACACGACTTTTACATTGTACTTTTGTTTCAACTGAATTATTAATTAAGAAAACATCCGTATAGCCCTCAGTTTAATATATCACAGATTGAAAAATAACTGTTTCTCTTTAAAAGTAGATTCCTGGGCTGGAGTAGTGCTCTGTAGTTAGGACCACAAACTATTCTTGAGGAGGATGCAAGTTGCCAAGCTCCCACGCTGGGATGCTAACTGCAGCTCCCAGGAATCAGGTGGCCTCTTATAACCTCTGCAAGCAACTAAACACACCTGTACCAGTCCACCACATAAAATCATACACAAAACTGAAAGCCAAAAAATAGGTTTTTAAAAAATAGTTTTAAGTTACTTGGGGAAATATAATTACTATAGAAGGTGTTAAAATGTACAGGTTTAATTACATACTATGAAGAAAAAAATCTAATTTTAGGAACAGAGAGAATTCTCCTTCTTAAATTCATTGGAAGATATTTTTAAGAACGTTTTAGAAAACATAGGTAATCATGTGTCTTCATCAAAATACTACCATTAAAAAATGTTACTTTCCCTCCTTAACTTATCTGAAATATGGATGTATTTTAACATTCATTTTGTCTGGTTACTGTCATCAGTAAAACAGTAATAAAAAAGATATCATTTCTTGAGTATATACATAGATATGCCATAGCTGTTCAAGTTATTATCTTACAGTTTTAATTGTTTGATTACTGACATTACATGAATAAAATTAATTTCCTCTCACTGACATTAAAATTTGACATTATAATTTAGTATTGAAAATTTTAAATAAAACTGTGAATTAGAGGCACAATACCAAAAAGAAACATAGTGGATAAAATTGACATTATGTTAAAAACAGAGTTCAGAAAAAAACAGAAGAACAATTCATTATTTCAGTGCATATCCCATCCCATTGTATGGAGAATACAAATATAACAAACACGCCTTTAAGTGAATCTGGATCACCAGTATAATGGCTTGTTTCTTAATTCAGAATGCAAATGCAAACCCATAATATCACAAAGTCATGTAAACTGTTTGGTTTCAGTGGTGGACTTTAAGGAACTGAAGAAAGTGTTTGTACCAAAAGTGAATGGGATGTATTTTTTTAAAATTTATTACGTGAATAATAAAGGTGCCAATCATTGACATGTGTTTTCACTGGCTGAAAAAATAACAATAAAATTTGAAGACATAGAAGTGAAAAAAATTCAAATTCAGTAATAAAACATAGTGATTTTCTAGTTTCCAGTCTCTCTAGGAGTTCAGAGAATCACTAAATCAAAGCCTTCCACTTTTGCACACATATACACATAGAAATTCTCTGTTCATGGACAGATGCTTATGCTATTATATGCACAAAATACACTCAATTTTATTTTGTCATGTAATTATTTTTGACATAATATTTAAGAGTATTTTCAAAAGTAAGATATAAATATATTTTACCTTCAAGACTGCATAGCATAAAATTGAAATATTTTTCAATATTGGAAAACCACTTCCTTTCTGTTTACTTATAGACTATACTGATCACATAAACATCCACAGAACACTAGCTAGACCATGCAGTAATTAAAGCATTTCAGATCGATACTACAGAATGCAATCATCCTGCATTATTTTACTTAACATTAAAAAATTCAAACTGTAATTTAATTGCCACATTTTCCTTTGATGGGAGATGTTATTCTGTATATGTTTCTCATACTGGTTAATAAAGCCCTGTGGCCAATGAGATAGCAAGATAGGCGGGGCTAGGAGACAAGGAGGAAGAGGAAGTGAGAGGGAGGAGTCAAGATGTAGCCCTGGAAGGAGAGAGGACGCCTGCCGCGCGGCTCCCCATAAGACGACCACGTGGAAATACTTAGATAAGTAGAAATGGGTTAATAATTAAGACAGAGCTAGCCCATAAACAGTAATGGTAATTGGCCAACAGGATTGTATCAAATACAGAGTCTCTGAGTGTTATTTGGGGCTGGCACGGCTGTGGGCCCAGACTGGCGGGCTGGCGGAAACTTACATGCTACATTCCTTCTCTTTTCCTCCCTCCAAACCCACACATATAACTTTTCCCATTCTCCTTCAAATGCATGATCTCTTCTTTCTCTGTTATTTTGTGCATGTACACACACATACACACACACATGCATGCACACACACACACCCCACATATATATATATATATTATATTAAATTAAATATATATTATATATATTAAAGTTTTTCCTTATAAGAGTTGCCATGGTCATGATGGCATGGTCTCTTTTTAGCCATAGAAACCCAAAGACTATATATATATATATATATATATATATATATATATATGTATGTATGTATGTATGTATATATATATATATATATATATATATAAAATGATATAAAAACGAGATAAAATAAAAGTAAACAAATATGAATTCCTGACATGGACGCTGTGTGGTGAGAAATCTCCAAAGATGCCACTGAGTTCAGTTTCTATTGTCCATCCTCAGTTGTGGTCTGTTGTCAAGTCAATTGTTTCCCCAGTATGACTACCTTGATGAAAATTAAATTTTCATTTGCAAATGGTTATTCATTGGAGACAGGATATTCATTAGTTAAGGATGGGCATGTGTCCACTTGTTTCGGCCTAAGGACCCCATATGGGTGAACACCAGTGGAAGCTGTGTGTCTGCTATCTCTCTGTGAGTTAACTGATCATTGGTCCTACTGATTTACAGGGCCTTGTTTCCTTGCTGTCCTCCATCCTCTGACTCCTAAAACCCCCTTCATTCTGTATCTGCAAGGTCCATTGAGCATGAGAGGATGAGTCTGATGGAAACATTCCATTTAGGGCTGAGTGTTCCAAGGTCTCCCATTCTCTGCATAATGTTTGTCTGTAGGGCTCAGGGTTCACTTCCATCTATTGCTTGAGGAAGCTGCTCTGATGATGTCTGAGCAAGTTGCTAATCTAAGAATATAACAGAATGTCAGTAGGAGTCATTTTATTTTAAAAACAAAGTATTTGCATTTACTCTAGATTCGTTGAGTATCTAATCTCAGATTCTTGGTCAAACCATGGTTGGGCATGGGTTCCATATTCTGGATAAGGCATTTAGTCAAATTAAATATTGATAGATTACAACCACAAGCCTTGTGCCACCATTGCCCTAGAATATGTATAGGTCAAGGGTGTTGTGTTTAATCATACCTCTAAGTATCTAAAATACTAGAATGTAGGGGTGAAGGTTCCATGTAGCATCAGTTAAACTTATACAATGAGTTGTGTATGTGTTCACTTCAGAAATGCAGCCTTGTTATCAATTTTTGAAGAACAACCTACTGTCAAAGCAACAGCCTGAAGTATTTGCAGAGCTCTTTGCCCAACAACTTAATTTTATGCAAACCTGTCCTAGCATGGGGCTATCCAGTTGGGTCTATGTCTTCTAGGTTATTTGGTTATTTCATTAAGATTCCAATATATATATATATATATATATATATATATATATATATACACACACACACATATGTGCGTCTATATGTGTATGTATGTATTCATACATATTTTACACATACTACTCCTTCCATGGCCCTTAATTTCATCATTCTCTCCCCATATCCACTCCCTTGTCCCCTCTTCCCTACCACACTTGATCTTCCTATTCCAGCTTCCCATCAATCCGTAACTATCTGTATATTTGCCATTCTAAGGGAAAATTATCTGTCTTCCCCTGTCCATAGTTTATCACTGACTTAACAGCTAATGACTCTCAATAAGTGAATGAATACCATAGTTGCCTTTCTGGGTCTGGGTTGCTGTATTAGGGTTTCTATTGCAGTGAAGAGACATCATGAGCACAGCAACTCTTATAATGGAAAACACCATGGCAGGAAGCAAGGGAACATACAGGCAGACATAGTATTACAGGAGCTGAGAGTTCTTAGTTTTGACTCATGGGAAACAAGAAATGTACTGTCTCACTGGGAATGGCTTGAGCATATATGAGACCTCAAATCTCAAATCCACAGTGATACACTTACTTTTAAAAGGCCACACCTCCCAATAGTGCCACTCCATTTGGAGCCCATTTTCTTTCAAACCGCCACAGATATTTCACCCGGGATGAATTTCTGTAGTTCCATCCACTGACCTGTGAATTTCACAATTTTATTTTTTAACAGCTGATTATTATTTTGTTGAATAAATACACCACATTTTCTTATCTATTCATCTATCAAGGAACACCCAGGTTGTATTCTAGTTCTGGCTAGAAGCTACAAAGTTTAGCAACAATGAACACAGTTGTACAAATGTCTCTGAGGCAGGGTGAATTGTCCTTTGTGTGTATTCCCAATAGTGATACAGATGGATCTTGAGGTAGAATAATTCCCATCTTGTATCTTCATATGAAACCACCATACTTTTTTTTTTGCTCTCGTAATTGGAAAATTTTGAAGTACATATAACAATTCTTGTTAATATTTGAAAACCCACTGACTGTAGTCACCCATAATAAAATCGATGACATTGACTTGGTGTGGACTACACAATAAATTACTGCTTATCCATCATATTCCTCTTACTTTAGTGTTCTTTCCTGCTAGCAACTTATGTGTATTTTACATGGACACTCGGGTATTGATAGATAGAAGTCAAGTTTCTTTTGAACTTGAGTAAAAAAATACTGTCTGATTTTATTGATCTTTTATTTTATTGAGTAAGACTTTATTGACCTTTTATTGAAAAATAACTTTTTCTGTAAATTAGACCTTAGGAAAAATTCATATTAATACCGACAGTCCCTGTGAAATTTTCACCAACATGAATAGTGATGTTTTGTTAAGTACTAATTTGGGACTCCATTACATGCAAATTACAGTAAGCTATTTGGTTTATCATTAAACCCTGGTCTTCTTTATCTTAACAAATCTGGAATAACATGCACAATTAACTAATAATGGTTTATTTTGCCCTGTGTTATATTTTATATTTTAAAAGACAATTTTGATGGGTAATATATAGTTTTCAATATCATGACATTTAATTATCTCTCTGTGTGAATGTTTATGTGGTTGTATGTTTGTGGAAGGGGATTCACATGTGGATAAAGCAACCTCAATTCAGTCTGAAATCCATCAGTTAATCTAGTAGTGAGTTCTCTGGCAGCATTGACACCCATGCTGAGGCAATGTATGAGCTTCAGAGAACCAAATTCACAGAAAGATTTACTGCTTTCAGCAATGATTTCATCATTGATAGTTTTCATCATCTTTTCTGGTTCTAAATTGACAAAGCTGCTCTACCCTCCTCCCTGAATGCAGGAAGTATGGAGACAAACAAGGAATTATGGCAACAAAGTATCCTCCTTGAACTAATTCCTAATTTGTGTCAGGCTCCAAGTAACATAAAAGTAACATTCAACTATAGATCTAACTTAAGTGGAGAATTTGGCCTCCTTAAACTGGAAACGTCTTATATGGGCCAGTTTATGGCCTACTGAACTCCAATTGGGAAGACCTTCGCTATCCTGCATGAAGAATTAGGTTAAGCTTCCATAATTAGAAAAATACTAAAAAAGAATTACTCATAATGGGAGTAGGATAATGAATCAATTGATAAATTCATCTAACAACTATTTGACCGATTAATTTGAGATGGTGTAACAAGTTCAGGTGATAGAATGATAAAGATAACAGTTATGTATTCTCTACTTTAAAACATTCACTGCCATAAAATACATTTAATAAATGGATATTATAGTTCATCCTGAATACAAGGTTAAATCACAGTAATGGAAATGAAGTCAATGGTTGTATTCAAGAGAGTTTCAAAAACAATGTGTTGAAATTCAGTGCTTTACTAGATTTTCCCTACCAATGAGAAATGCTCAAGATAACTTTCAGAATTCCACTTCACTATTTAGAATAATAGAACACAGATAAGGAAGACACTTCTTAGTCCTAATAGAAAAAAAGATTTATATTAATATATTTCTAGACATGAACTTCAGGTTGAAATAGACTACTTAGAACTCACTGTAGCTTCAGTACAGTTCAGTGAGGCTTCAGTGCCTCTTTGCTGCTATTATTTGTTGATTCTTTGATCGAAACTTTGCCTTGATATTTCCCTAGGTATGTCAGGCTGCCAAAATCCTCATACCTACCACATGGTAGAATAGCAAGAGCAAGACTATGCAAGCATGTGTGTTTTTCAGTTTGTGAATGTATAAAATGTCCGTGAAAAATTTTAATTTCTGATTTGAAGTTACAAGCCTGAGTTGTTTCAGCAATTGTATTCCTAGTAATAACAAGGTTTATAGGAAAAAGTAATCTAATAATTTTATCTCAAATATTTATTTTTAATGTATTTTAAATCTATCTTAATATAGAGTACTCCTCATGGTGGACTTCTATAGATCAAGAGTTTATATATGAAAAATCAAAACTGATTAGAGATTTATATTTTCACATCATGATTCAGAAAAAGCAATGTGTATAACAGCAATTTCCCATTCTAAGGAATGAATGTCTACAGCCCCCTGAAATTTCAAATGAATAATCAGAATTTCTGATGTATTTGTCCTAAGAGGTAGGTCAATGGGAGGTGATTATATTGAAGTTCTTATGCATGTAATTGTGTCTTCAACAAACCACCCAAATGGAAATGCTCTCTTTATTCCTGTATTGGATGAACATTGACAATGGAAATTCTAGAATTAATGTACAATGTCAACTTGCTTTCCTGCTTTCCTTCCCAAGAAACATTCCAAGTACTTTCATTCCTTTGCCAAAATCAATTTAACTATCAGCATCAAGGGGACACACACACACACACACACACACACACACACACACACACACACACAGAGAGAGAGAGAGAGAGAGAGAGAGAGAGAGAGAGAGAGAGAGAGAGAGAGAGATACAGAGAGACACAGAAGACCCATATAGAGTAGATAGGTCAGAGTATTAATTGAACAATGACCAACAACCTGAAGCAATTAGTCAGAAAGTCTAGCCAATACATCTCTGTAGCACTTTGTTGTATAATGTCAGATTTGATCAATAACTGCTCCCTTACCTAATTCTCACTTCTTGTACATACACATATTACACAGTATGACAAACTAAGAAATGCAACTATTCTCTATTGATCAAACATAAAAAAAAATACTTTTCTTCTAATTTCCTTGCTGCAAGTGCCAGGTGCTAAGATCATCACATCAGGGTGTGTCTAGAGTCCTTCCTTGCTTTGGCTACAAGGCTCTCCTATCTGTATCTGACTTCACTGTTTTTTTTTTTTCCCAGGTGGCATTATAGAGGCTTCTTCATTAGCTAGAACAAGTTCTGAATGATTGCCATTTATTATTTACATTGGGGCTTGCACCATTAGTCTTTTATCAGATTACAGTGATTTTTAGCAAGAAAGACAGAATAACTCTATTCACAAAGTTGCCGAGTGGGTAAATTTCTATGAAACACATCAAAATGGCTTTAGGATTGTCCAATGGAGCAGTGGTTGAACTCCAACAGAAAAAAAAATAATGTGTAAACCTAATTTAAATGTGAATATGCACATGTTAAAAATAGTAACCTCATCTATATAATGTTTTAAAATGTTCATCTTTATAAAGTCAAAGTTTCTACAGCTCTAATTCTCTATTTACTACATTCTGAAATATATTTTGTAAATGCAGTAAAAAAAACAATAACAACTAGAACAATAGTAAATTATTTGTAGTTAGGCAGACCTAGGAATAATCTTATCGTAACAATTTATTGGATATGAAATACAGAGAAAATTAATTTCAGTTTATACTTCTGTGACATAGTGTTAATAGTGGATACCATTTACGGTGTCTGTGATTGTTAAATAGTCAAAAATATAACAGTTCATCACTCATCAGATAACTTTGGTATAGTTATCTTGTGAACAATGTTGCTTTTAGAATATTTATCTGTAAGTGCCAATGTATGTTACAAAGTTTATATAATATAGATTCACTATGTATCTCCTTGGAATTTTGGTGTTCTCATGTTTGGTTAATTATAAAATTTTAAATATTTAGAACAGCTATGTAATAGTCCATGAAATGGCTTTATATGTAACATTGCCATGTTTATCAAGGCATTCTTGAGGATACAGGGATTAAACATATTTGTTTTGTCAACTAATAGTGAGACTGTCTTTGGTTATGGCCAAGCAATAATCTGAGAGTTGCCTGTGGTATAAACATTTTTACCTGAGGTGGCCTTTAGCAAACCAATCACTTGGTACTTATCTCTTGCTTTGTCTATCATGGGGGTGAGAAGTTTTAAAGAATTTTCAAATATTTTGAAGAAAATTTATTAATATTAATATTCATGTTAAACAGTTTTGGACTTTCATGAATACAGTAAAAGAAGTGTTAGCATGGAATACATTAGGAAGTAGAATATTCTCACTATGTTTTAGAGGGAGAAAGAACAGAAACTAAGTTATAGTCTCATGGATGTTTGCCTAATAATTTATTTTGAAAATAATGCTACTTTCTTTTTCTTTAATCCCTCCAAAATTGTGTGAAATTTTGGAATTGCTCTATAAACTAACACAAAACTCATAAATACTGCCCACAAAACATGTCCATTTCAATTATTTGTAAGATAAAAGAAACTTGGTCTCAATTGTTAATGAGTCTAGAATCATAAATCTAACTTTCTGAAATGTCTAAGAAACCTCTCCATTTTGCCAGACATGGTGGGACACCCCTTTAACCCCTTTAAATTTAATTTAAATTTAAGAATTTCTGTGAAACAGAAGCCAGCCTGATGTACAAAGTGAATTCCAGGATAGCCAAGGCTACCCAGAGAAAGCCTGTCTCAATAAACAAACAAACAAACAAACAAAATAAAAAAAGATCCTCCCAGGGTTCAACTTCAGAATAGCTGTGCTACACAGAAGAGAGTCTTCCAATAGTGGATGACTAAGATTCTGTTACAGTTTCACTATGACATGTCACCCTTAAGACTGTGATTTTAGTGACTGGACCACAGATGACAGCAGTATGATGAGGGATGTGAATCTTTGGGAACATATGGCTAATTGGATAAATTAAATCATTGGTAGTTCTTTGGGTGTATATCACTCCAGATGGTTTCCTGTCTCATTCTGCATTCTTCTCATTCACTGTACACAATACCGTAATCTATCATTCTGCCTCCACCATTGTGGAGTGCTAATTCTTAGCTTATGATACCTAAAACACTTTCTCCTTTAAGAAACATCTACGGAGGTATTTTGGTCATCAACACAAAGTAACTATCATTGCTATTACTAAATGTTATCCTGATCACCCTGTTTTAAGCCTTTGGCACTGGTCTGGGGAAGGCTTTTGGAAGACTTTATTGAGACTGGGAGAGACCAGCTAGAAGGCTGTTAACAGACAACAATTCTGAATCTGCTGAAAACGCAGAAGAGCTAAATTCTGACAGAAATGTAAACAACTTGTATATGGTAACTATAACCCCACGAAGAATTAACATAAAGGGGTTTATATTATGTTAGAATAAAAAATAAAACTGTCTATATTTCTCCAGGTCTTGAAAGACTGTTAGGGGCTGGACTTAAAGATAATAGGCAAATTCATTTAGAGGTGCAGCAAAATAGCATTCAGACTTAACAGTAGAGTGCCAGATTTTAGCCCAGTTTAAAATGTAAATCAGACAGAAAAGTCAGAGAATGAAGATTTTCTAAATGTGCAATTTGGCCAGAAAATGACAAAGGAGGATGACTTTTTAGAAGATCAGTGGATAATAAAGGAAGGTAAGTAGGATGTACTTGGAAAATAGAAAATTGGTCAGAAGTCACAAAGTACAGGGTTCAAAAACTAAAATTATAAATCCATTCCATTTGAAAGACTTTTCCTTGGGAAGAAAGCTTCTGGGACACTCTGGTCACACAGGCAACCTCAGGAAGTCTTCTCCTGAAACTGAAGCTACCGGAGCTTGTAAACCACTTCTCAGGAAATTGAATAGGACTCAGGAAATTGAAGCTAGAGGAGGTTATGTACCACTCTAAATAGACTCTGGGAACAGAACTCAGGTCCCCTGAAGAGCAGACTGTGCTCTTAACTGCTGAGCCAACTCTTTTACCCTACCCTTGGTTATAATTTCCAAAACCATAGCAAAATGAAAACAGAGGTCAAACTAAATTTTAATTTTAAATTAATAATGCACTATGTTATAGAATAATTAATTAATAAATATTTCCCAGAACATACTTATACTAAAAAAAAAAACCATTCATTAGTTATCTGATACTCAAGTTAAAGTGTTTACTCTATTTCTGGTAATACTTACTTGCAGAAGCCTTGAAAAAAAGAGCTCGATTTATAGAATTTTAGTAACTTAATTTTAACTGAAAGAAATTCTGAATGTTCTTTGGCATTAAATTCATTTTATTAAAAAAGTTGTGTAGTATGCTAATATAGGTTATGTAATCCAAAGATCAAAAGGAACCTTTGTTTCTCTACTTACGTTCTCTTTAATAGGTATGGGTGCAAAGACATAACTAATACAATTTCATAGTTATTTGAATTGTGTTATGTTTTGGACTGCTCTCTAGCATAGCTCCACTTACTTTTTGCCAGTTTGGCAACATCCATTTCTTAAATGAAAAGGGAAGGAATATTGTCTCTGGTACACTTTCTGTGTTCCAGTGACTTTCCCTTCCCCAAATCATGCAAAAGGAACACAAATAAAAACATTGGATAGGATAGGAAACAGGCACAAATAGGACATGAATTTGCTATGGGCATACATTGTGGTATGGGTGTTTAGGGACAATTAGAGGGAAAGTAGGGCATGGGTGGGATAATAATACATTATAATTATATGGTAGACATTGACTGAAGAAAAAATGGAAGCTAGAAAGTCATGGAAAGGAAACTAGTAAGCATTCTTTTATTGTCTCACCCTCAATTCTGATCTCCATGTTTCTGTGTTGGAATCTTAATGTGGCTTTTCTTGATGATGGACTTAAATCAAGAAACTAGAATCTACCGTTTCTCCTCCCATGTCATTTTTGTTAGTATTTTTTCACAACAACAGAGAAATAAGCTAGAACAATGATTTAATCATGGAAGTAATCAGGTTATGATTAGCAGGATGACATATTATTATTACCAGTTTGTACCTCACTATGTTGTATATTAAAAAGCAGTGTAAGAGGGAAAATATGCCATGTGTCAGTGCTCATATGGAAGGTTATTTATTTTTTAATTAGGGAAAGTTAATAGGAAAAGGAGGGAAGGGAGGGGGGGACACTGGACTCTGGGGAAAGGAGCAGCAGAAGAGAGGCAAAGAACTGTGGAGGAAAAACAAAAAAAGAATCAGAGAGAGAGAGAGAGAGAGAGAGAGAGAGAGAGAGAGAGAGACATTGGAGGTGGACAGGATGCTTTAAAAGAAAGTAATGAATGTGTACAGTGTACAGGCAGTGCTCTTAGTGGCTACAGCTGACGAGGTATCTTGTCAGAACCCCAAGGGCAGACCAGTACAGATGCCTGGCTATTAACACACTGTCTTTGATATATGAAGTCAATGGAATGTAGTATAGCTGAATGACAATGGTTGACTTGCTTTTAATAAGACCTTCTAGGGCTGTTTTTTTTATGATTGGTTGAAGGAATCATAGAAAGAAATAAGTAGAACCACTTGGATACAAATCAAACAATTAAAGTAAGAGGTCCGGTGATCAGGATTGAGTTTGAGTGCAGATGGTTCAAATCAGCATTAGTAGTATAGCTTACATCCTTTAAAACACCATGTGTACTTAAAGAGCTCAAAGCTGGGGAGTTGGTTCAGCAGTTGAAAGAACTTGAAGGAGTTCAGTTTCCAGCAATAACCCAGGCTGGACATACCTGCCTGTGACTCCGGGACCAGTGTATCAAACATTCTTTTCTGCAATTGGTGAGGATTTGCATATCTATGTACAGAAATAACAGTAAAAAAAGAACAAATTATTCTTTCAACAAGGTATTGAAGCCATCCAGACTACATGAAAACCTTGTGGAAAAAATATAAAATAAGAAATAGCATTATAAAAGAAGGGAGGGAAAAATGGAGAGTGGAGGGTGAAGGGGAGGAAAGTTGGAACAAATGAATAAAAAAGAAAATAAGGAAGTAAGAAAAAATGCCTTGGAGATATCAGGCATATTATTGATATGAATTTTATATTTAAGCTTATATTCTTACTTTCTGTTTTAAAATATTTTAGCTAATCTATAGTATGTTTTTATACCAGATTAGTAGATAAACTCTAAAAATGTACAACACATTTGGGTGAAGTATGTATAATTTTACATCTGTGAAAACAAATATATCAAGACAGACCAAAGCATTGTATTTATCACATTGTATTTAATACCTTTGTTACAGCTTGTATTCTTGGATTTTTAAAAATACACTTTTTATTAAAATATAATTGCATTATCTTTTCCATTTCCCTTCTTCTCTCCAATCCTCCCAGATGGCCTCCACCCAAGCTTTCAATACCCCACTCTGAAATTAATATAAATTTATAGTTTCCTTTCTGATTCTTATTGCTACTATATGTGTATGTATGTATGCGTGTATGTATATCTTCATGTGTTCATTTTATGGCTGGACAATATGGAGTTTCAGTCATTAGCAACCTATATTTCTTTAGTTAAGTGTAGGGCCCCATGAAATTTCCCCCATTTCAAATTTGAATATTTATTGGTGTGTCATTATTGCAGTTTTATTTATAAGGCCTTTCCTAGAAAAGACTTCATAGCAGACGTCCTGGTATTCTGTTCTTGCAGTCCTTCTGCTCTCTCTTCCATAAGCCATAGATGTAGGAGCTGTGGTTAAGATATGATTCCCTGATACTTGCATTGTATCCCACTGTGTTTTCCAATGCTATACTCCATTATCTGCAAAGAAAGGCTTGTCCTAGTCAGTGTTCTATGACAGTATAAAGACACCATGACCATGGCACAACTCCTACAACCAAAATCATTTAATTGCGGCTCAGAGATACTTTCAGTGGTTTAGTTCATTATTGTCATCATGGAAGGAGGCATGGCAGTGTGCAAGCAGGTATAGTTCTGGAGAAATGGCTGAGACTTCTACATCTGTATCCACTGGCAGCCGGAAGAGAAAGCCACTGAGCCTGATTTGGGGTTTTGAAACCTCAAACCATTTCTCATGGTGAACTTCCTCCTACAAGGCCACACCTCTTAATTCTTTCAAACAGTGTCACTCCCTAGTGACCAAGCATTCAAACCACCACAGAGGCTTCTCTGATGAGGGCAGTAACTGCACTTATCTGTGGGTTTAAGAATAAGAGTTAGAATGTGGTAAATTTGTGTGCTGGTACAGCAACTGACAAAAAGAATTTCTTTTGTAAGGTTTATGACTTACAAGATGACATTCTTGGTTCACATGCCAGGAATAATTTTTATCCTTATGAGTTACTTTTAAATTCAGTTGTAGAGCTATTGGTTGCCACCAATATATGAGTGACACTTACTGTGTCGTGCTGGTAATTATTGTGGGTCATAAGAGTCACAGATGGATGAAACTGTTGTCTTCTGTTGTCAGACTCCATAGTATTTTATGGTGCTGTCCATTAACGCTAGAGTGAAATGGGAACTTTTAAATTAGACATAGCTTAAAGCATTTGTATTCTATTCAGGGTTCTAATGTTCTATGTCTAATATTCTAATGTTCAAATGTCTTTTAAGCCATTAGGGCTTACCTTTAACCTCAAAACTTGTTATTTCCTCACTTATCTATTGTCCTATCTCCAAGCCTTCAGATGAGATATACAACATGGAGTAACCACACAAAACAGAAAAGTATTAAGAGTCTATGGCAAGGTTGTGGGGATGAATGTGATTTGAAAGAAGAATAGTGAATAGCGGTACACAAATGATGTGAAATCAGAGATAGAAAATGAAGAGAGAATAGGGGGATATGTCAATATGCATAGAGGAAAGTAGAAATGAGGGGCAAATAACAACCTCTTTTCCAATAATTCAAGGGACTCCCTGAGCAATATAGACTATTGATATAGTCCTTGAGCTCATCACCTTACCAGAAAGTGGAAAAACTCAAATTATTCCTGGGAAAACTTAAAAGATGTCTTGCGATTTTGCTTTGACTTAAATTGATCCTAGGGGAGTTAAGAGCATGGCCTTGAAATCACAGACAAAGGAAACTACAAAAATATCCAAAGGCAAGATATTATTTTTAAAAAGACAGAACCTTCTAAAATATTTCCTAGTGCCAGTTTGTTTAACTCCTGTCTTGTATTGTACTTAGGATTCATTTTGTTCTACAAACTCCTTAATGAACTTACATGCATGTTTGGTTATTAACCTGGTTTTCCTGATTGTTGGGAACACTCTGTAGATGAATAAATTTGCATTGTTTTGTATTTCCCATTTCTGTTATACAGTTACAAACACCTCCTATGTCTGTGGCCATAGATACCATTCAGGATGGGTCCCTCTTTACCTGTAGATTGTTCTTTAGTACAGTCATATGGTTTTCCTTAGAGAATGGTAAATTTTCAGGAGCTCCTCAGTGTCAGTGCTCCACCTGGTTCTTTTTATTTTTTATACAAAATTCAGAATATCCCTATTGTTGCAATTTCAGAAAAGTGGCTCAAGAGGAAAGACATCATGGAGCAGAATTCAAGGAGAGAGAATTTTTATTAAGGAAAAAGAATTGTGAAAGGGAGAGTGAGGATTATCAGCTTCCAGGACAGAAGCATCAAGAAAGAGGGACAAAAAGAGGATCAGAGAGGGAGGAAAAGAGAAGATGAGGGAGAGGAGGAGGGAGAGAGAGAGAGAGAAAGTGAGAGAGAGAGAGAGGAGGAGGGAGAGATAGAAGAGATAGAGGAGGAGTATAGTATGTGGGCAGGACCCCTTTTAAAGCGAACCCTTTATGAATATGCACAGATGGTGTTCTTAGTAGCTGCAGCTGAGGACTTATCCTGTCAGAGCCTCAAGTTTGGGCCAGTAAAGATGCCTGAATATAACATCTATGATCTTTAAGTTGAGTTTTATTTTAAGAGGATTGACAAGGTTTATTTGTAAGGTCTACATATTTTAATAGTCTTTGAATGATGCACACATGATTGTATGATGTTAATAATTTTTCCATGCTTGCATCTCTCAACTACCTTGTGATTTTTCTTGTCCCCCAGATAGTTTCAAGAATAAGGTCAAAATCACACAGCATGTCTTCTTTGATATGTGCATCTAAAGTCTTGGCTCATTAGACTTGCACAGCAAGATCATTTACCTACTGACTTATTGCATCAATATCAAAAAAATTTTTAATGTGATAACTTGACTCTAAATTTTGAATTTTTTTATCAAATGATATAACAAGGAAGTAAATTAATGAAATTTCATAATAAATAGAAGTACTGCCTACATACTTAAGGAAATTAATAAAATAGATATTACTGAAATGAAGACTAGTATTTGCTACAAAAAATAAATATTAAGTTGTCTAATATTAATCAAAAAAAAGTTGATATTAATCTGTCTAACCACCTATCTACCTACCTTTTTATCTGTCTTGCTGTCACTTTGCATGAATATGTTTGTACAATTTCAATTTCAATTTACAATATGTCTTATAGTAATTTTCACAGGAAATACTGTCTTTTAGACAGTTTGAGTATATGAACGGATGACAGTGACCAAGACAACTTGCTTTCTCAAAACGTTAAAAATGATATTTTTCAAAGTTATTTCTAAAAATTTCCAAAAAACTCTTATAGATCTCAAAGAATTTTAGATATAATTAAATAAGTTTATTGATTATCAGCAGGAAAAAATGAAATAGAGAATCATTACTTTCCTATACTATTTCCATCTGACAACAACCAAAGAAGTCTGCATAGCATCTTCTGGTATTGTGAAATCTATCCATCAGGAAGGTAGACATACTGAGTAGTTTCACAATTATTTCTATATGTTCTGAAGCCAAAGCTTGTGATGTCTTTATCAATGTTATCTTCCCATGTAATGTTGAGTAATTGGACTAATTAGTTTTCACCAACTTTACACAAATCTAGACATACCTGGGAAGGAGAAGTCTAAATAGAGGACTTACTTCCTGTCTTGATTGCTAGTTGACATAAAATGGTTTAGTTAACTCTGGCTGGTGTCATCTTTAAGCAGTTAGGCCTAGACTATACATAGCCATGTATACTCAGAAGTATAAGCTACTATGACTGAGATTCAAGGAAATCTATATGAGATCATGAGGGGCTTCTGAGGTCAATTGCTTAAAAATTATTGGTAGCTTATGTATAATAAAAATATAAGACATAAAATATCTGTATCTGTATATATTATATATTTATATATATGTCAAATAAAATGTCATATTCAGTAAATTTATTTTATCATTCTGCACTTTTAAAAATAAAAACCTTATAAAATTTTATTTTAAAAAGAGTCCTCACATTAATTTATAAAATTTTAAAATTATATATTATCTATAAAACTATACCATAAATGACACAAAATATTTCAGAAAAAAATGACCTTGGTTTAGGTATTGTGATGGCTATTCTTGTTTGTCATCTCGACTACATTTGGAATAAGCTAAAGTCCAAAAGAGGAGGGGAATACTTATCAGTGATTTATGCTTTATTTGAAGTAAATTCTAATATAAATTTTTGAGGTAGGAAGACTCGCCTATAGTAAAGGTTATTTGAGGAGAGAAAATCCACCTCTAATCCAGACCATGTGTTCTGCTGGAAGAAGGAAGCTTTTAGTCTTTGCTTGCTCTTATTTGCTAGCGAGTACATTTCTTCAATAGCATTAGGTCTCACTCCTTTGGGATTCTGTCATATAAGGAAGACCAGTTGAGGCATTCTATCTCAAGGACTGGAAAAATATTGGATTCTTAGACTTATGTTCACAGACAGCCATTATTGTATTAGTTGGACCACAGCCTGTCAGTCATTAATTTTAATCTACTTGAGAAGGGGGTGGGAGAAAGGAGAGAGAGAGAGAGAGAGAGAGAGAGAGAGAGAGATATTGAGAGATTGAGACAGAGTGACAAATAGAGAGAGATTCATTCTATAAATTGTTTCTCTAGAAAACCATGTCTAATGCAGGTATTCACATATTCTTTATTGTCTCTAAAATGTGTAATACCTTAAGACTGAAGCATTGTACTTACCATTAAAACTGAGGAATAAGAATAGTTATCCACTGCAAAGTACACATGGCATTCTGTTCTTAATGGATAGCTTTATGTTTTCACCATTTACTTGGATGGTAAAATTTATTTACATTCTAAATAATGTATGGGACAGTCTCATCCCACAGCTCTCCTTTCTCAGTTTTCAAAGTATGACTCTGAGGTAACATGTTTATTTGAGTGTCTAGGGAGGCCAGTTTTCAAAAGTGACCATATAACTGTATTTGGCCTGTGGGAGACATTTTCATTGAAACCACCAAATACCTGATGAAATGTTTGCCTTTATAAGAGTTGCTGTGGTCATGGTATCTCTTACAACAACAGAACTTTGACTAAGACACTGTGTGCACAATCCTTCGACTGGTATGTTCAGTCATTCTTTATTGCTACAAGGTGCTTGGTATGAAACCACTCCTGCTTACTTACTGTTTATAAAATTTACTTCTGTACTATCTCCTAAAAATTATACCAGTGTTGATACAATATATTAAATAATTCAGGCTCAATGAATGACAACCATATCCACAATTCTTCCAATTGCTATGAAATCTTTCTATATCATTACAGGAGGCAAAAAGCCATGTCAAACTTTATTTATTTTGAAAAACAAATATAAATTCCAAAGGTAATTTTTTTAGTTGTACATAAGTACCATATACGCTGTGATATATTGAACTAAATAAGATACTAAGGTTGACTAAATGAACTACCTCAAATTGTCAATTTCCAGAAGAAAAGAAAAAGAATGTTATAAGTTTTTATTTTGGACTTTTGTTTCATTAAGTTTTCTATTATTTTTAAGACATCTATAATTATGTAATGCATTTAAAGCTATCAAAACACTGTAAACTGACATACCTCATGAATAACAAAATTTTATGATTTCTATCAGGTATAAAATTACATAGTATTGCAAAATTTATAATAAGAGAAAACAATACATAATGTTACTATAGAAGCTACAGAAATAAAAATACATGATAGCAATTTCACAAGTATGATTGTTATTCCATTGTAAAGATGTAAAATTATCTTTGAAAAACCAAGATTACATTTATTTTCTTGTGGCTTCCTGTATGTGTATGTGTATGTGTGTGTATCAGATAACTATGTAATAAACCAATGATAAATGTTAGTAATACAGAAAAAGATACAATAATTTGTACCATGAAACATTATTGAGATACTTTAATTAAAAATATACTAATTTGGATTTTAAAGAGATATTTTCAAATCTCATTAGATTGCCTGTTTTAATAAATAAATTAGTAGTTACAAATTTTGAGAATACAAGTGGATCACTGTTTTAATTGTTTTGGTTTTAGTGTTTCATTCACATGTGTAGTCCATCTGTTAACTATTTTTATATATTATATAATGTGACATATTCTTATCTACCCCTATTTTTATTTTAATTTTACTTATTAGAAAAACAGGGTAGAGACACAGAATAGTTCATAATATCATGAGGGATTTCAAAGCCCAATGGCTCCTAAACCTGAACTCTTCTACTCAACCACAGTCACATTTCATTTCTTCCACTTATTCTGAATATTTACCTCACGATCAATATGTTCATCTCATACTTTCACAAAGACCACTTCTAAGTCAGTGAACTCCCTGGCCAGGGATTCATACCAAGAAACACTAGGAAGATAGTATTGAAATCCCTATTCCAGGATTCTTCCCAGGATCAAATTAAGGATGAGGCTTCATCTGAATCTGGATTTTACCATGAGGGACAGGAAATAAGTAGCACTCATCAAAACAATCATAAAAGCTTAGTTCATGTTGTTGCATCTGCAGTTGGCATTGGGAATGCAAGAAGTAAGAAGATTATCAAAGAATATAAAACAATACAGATAGAAAAATGTTTTAAGTTTTTTTTGGTGTTGTATTATACTAAATGCAATAACTAAAAACATTTCTAAATAGCCGAGTAGGTTAAAAATATTGGTACCACAAAATAAGTTTGTGAATTGATTTGATTTATTTTAATTTATACTGTATTAATAAATTTGACAATATTTCATATCCCATAAATAAATGTGTTACACAGGTGTTAAAATTTAATTTTGAATGCTAACTAGTAATCTTGGTACTTGAGCAATCTGCATAACTCTGTGCACACTCATGTGAGAAAGTCAAAGGAGAGCATCCACCTATATCACTGTATTAGTTTAATTCTCTCTTGCTGTGATAAATCACTGACCAAAAGTTACTGGATGAGGAAAGGGTTAGTTGACTTCCATGAGTAAAGTTATAGAGAAGCTCCCACAGGTACATGTGCAGAGACCATTGAATAAAACCTGCTTCTTTGCTTGCTTCTGGCTTCATCTCAGCTAGATTGGTTATATAATTCAATACACCCATAGTGGACTCTGCCTTCTTTTAACAATTTGAAGCCAATAAAATATCCTACAGACACATCTTCACAGATCCAGCTGATGGAAACAATTCCTCAGTTAAGGTTCCCTCTCCCCACCTCTGCCAAGATTCTGAAAATTTAACTGAATTGGACAATTTTCTGGATAGATATCATTTACAAAAATTAAATCAAGACCAAATGAGCAATTTAAGTAGACCTATTAGCCCTAATAAAATGGAAGCAATCATCAAAAGTCTCAGAAAAAAAAGTGCAGAGCCTAATTTCAGTGCAGTATTCTACCAAAATTTAAAGAACAGCTAATACCAATAGAAGGAGAAGAGTTATTGCCAAATTCATTTTACCAGGCTACAATTACCCTGGTACCCAAGCCACACAAAGATGCAATAAGATAGAGAACTAAAGACCAATACCCTCATGAACACTGATGCAAAAATACTGGTAAATAAAATTCAAGAACACATCAGAGAAATCATCTACTATAACCAACTAGACTTCATCTCGGGGATTAAGGGATGGTTCAACACACTAAAATCCATCAATGTAACCTACCATATAAACAAAGTAAAAAAGAAAAATTACATGATCATCTCCTTAGGTGTTGAAAAAGCCTTTGAGAAAATCAACCACCCCTTCATGATAAAGGACTTGGAGAGAACAGGACTAACAGAAACATACCTAAACATAATAAAAGCTATATACAGCAAACCAAGAGCCAACAAAAAACTAAATGGAGAGAAACTAAATGCAATTCCTTTAAAACCAGAGACAACACCAGGCTGCCCACTGTCTCCATATCTCTTCAATATTGTACTTGAAATACTAGCTAGAGCAATAAGACAACAAAAGGAGATGGATGGGATACAAATAGGAAAGGAAGAAATTAAACTTTCACTATTTGCAGATGATATAATAATTCATAGAAGTGACCCCAAAAAAAACTCTATAAAGGAACTCCTATAGCTGATAAAAACCTACAGCAAAGTGACAGGATATAAGATTAACTAAAAAAAAATCAGTGGCCATAATATATACAGAAAATAAAGGAGATGAGAAAGATATTAGAGAAACATCACCATATACCGTAGCCACAAACCACATAAAATATATCTTGGGGTAATGCTAACCAACTAGTAAAAGACCTATATAGCAAGAACTGTGATTCTTTAAAGAAAAAAATTAGATTCCAGAAAATGGAAAGATCTTCCTTGCTCTTCAATGGATAGGATCAACACAATAAAAATGGAAATCTTGCCAAAAGAAATCTACAGGTTCAATGCGATCTCAGTCAAAATCTCAACGCAATTCTTCACAGACTTTGAAAGAACAATAGTCAACTTTATATGGAAAAACAAAAGATTCAGGATAGCCAAAACAACCCAGGACAATAAAGAAACTTCCAGGGACATCACCATCCATGCATTCAAACTCTATTATAGGGCTATAGTTCTGAAAACAACCTCGTTGTTGCACAAAAATAGACAGGTAGACCAATTGAATCTAATTGAAAACCCTGATATCAACTCACAAACATATGTGTACCTGATTTTTGAAAATAAAGCTATAATTATACAAGGAAAAAAAGAAAGGATCTTCAACAAATGGTTCTGGCATAACTGATACTGGTGTATAGAAGACTACAAATAGAACCATATCTATCACTAAGCACAAAATTTAAGTCCAAACGGTTCAAAGATCTCAACATGAATCCTGCCATTCTGAATCTCTTATAAGAGAAAGTGGGAGGTACCATTGAATGAATTGGTACAGGAGACTATTTCCTGAACGTAAAATCAGTAGCCCAGACACTGATATTGGCAATAAATAAATGGGACCTCCTGAAACTGAGAAGCTTCTGTAAGGAAAGACAGTCAACAAGACAAAACGGCAGGCTACAGACTGGGAAAAGATCTTCACAAACCCCACATCTGACAGAGGGTTTATTTCCAAAGTATACAAAGAACTCAAGAAGCTAGTTACCAAAATACCAAATAATCCAATTAAAAAGTGGGGTACAGAACTAAATAGAGAATTCTCAATAGAGGAATCTAAAAGGGCTAAAAGACACTTAAGAAAGTACTCAATGTCCTTACCCATCAGGGAAATACAAATCAAAACCACTCTGACATGCTGTCTTTCTCCTGTCTGAATGAAAAAAAAAAAAACAAAAAACAAAGATAGTTTATGCAGGAGAGGAGGAGAGGATGTAGAGAAATGGAAACACTCCTCCACTGCTGGTGGGAGTTCAAACTTATACAGCCACTTTGGAAATCAGTATGGTGATTCCTCAGGAAAATGGGAATTAGTCGACCTCAAGACCCAGTAATTTCACTCTTAGGCATATACCCAAAGGATGCACATTTATACAACAAGGACTTCTGTTCAACTATGGTCATAGGAGCATTATTTGTAATAGCCAGAACCTGGAAGCAAACTAAATGCCCCTCAACTGAAGAATACATGGAGAAAATGTGGTACATTTACACAATGGTGTACTACTCAGTGGAAAAATACAATGGAATACTGAAATTGTCAGACAAATGGATCAAACTAAAAGAAACCATCCTGAGTGAGGTAACCTAGTCATAAAAATATGAACATGGTATGTACTCACTTATATGGATTTTAGACATAGAGCAAAGGATTACAAAGCTACAATTACACCCCCAGAAAAGCTAGGAAATAAGGACCATAAGAGAGACATACATGGTCCCTCACAGAAGCTTAAAGGGACAAGTTCTCCTGAGCAAATTGGGAGCATAAAGGGAGGAGAAAAAAGTTAGGAGAAAGAGAAGGGAAGATGAGGAGAGGAGAGGCAGGCATGAGGGAACAGGAAGATTGAGGCAGGGAAAGATTAGAGGAGAACAAGAAAAGAGATACCATAATAGAGAGACATTATAGATTTAAGGAGAAATCTGGCACCAGGGAAATGCGCAGAGATATACAAGGATCAACCCAACTAACAATTTAAGCAATAATGGAGAGGCTACCTTTAATGTCCTCCAATGATAATAAGATTGATGACTACATCATATGCCATCCTAGAGCATTCATCTAGTAGCTGATGGAAGCAGAAGAGGACACCCACAGCTAAACACTAGTCAACTCCTGGAATCCAGTTATAGAGAGGGAGGAGTGATGAGCAAAGGGGTCAAGAGCAGGCTGGAGAAACCTGCAGAATCAACTGGCCCAAACAAGGGGGTGCTCATGCACTTCAGGTTGATAGCTGAGAAACCAGCATAGGACTAACCCAGACCCCTGAAAGTGGGTGTTAGTTAGGAGGACTGGGCAGTCTATTTGGCCACTAGTAATGAATCAATATTTATCCCTAATATATGAATGGACTTTGAGATCCCATCCCACAAAGAGGAATACTTTCTCAACCAAATGATATGACAGACATTGAAGCCTTCCCAAAGAAGGCCTCACCGTCCCCGTGGAGCAAAAAGGGGATGTACTGGGGTTTGGTGGTGGTGGTGATAGGGGAGGATGGGTGGTTGAGGGAACTGGGATTCAAATGTAAAATTTCAAATTCATATTAAAAATGGGAAAAATAGTATAGCTGTCACAAGCACCCTTCACATTACTCTTCTGAAGTGGTACCTTTCCTATAAAGATCCATTTTTGGCATTAGATTGGCCAATAAGCCAAAGAATTCTCCAAGGAATTGAGGTTAAAAGCATTTAAATTATAACACCCAACTTGTTACAGGGGTGATTGTCCCCGAACTTTTGATTGTAGTCCAAAATTTCAGTGAATGGACTCTCTATTGGACCCTAAGACATTATTATCATACAAAAATTTGTTGTATCTTGTCTGTGAATTTTTAATCTGCCCAGAAATTTAGTATGGAAAAATTACAACAGTATACTTTAACTACATGGCCAGTGAATACAAAATGTTTATGTAGAAATCACCTACAGATTTCTATTGCCAGTGATATGAATTTCATTTGAATAAAACTGACTTTTCTAACACAACAGTTATAAATTTTGTGTCAGAGAAATCTACAGAGAAAATGGCAAGTTCAAGGATCACAGAAATAAAGTTGTTTAGGAGAACAAGTCATTTACTGATGTTCTTTTTATCTACCTGCCACATCATTGTAACTTGTCACTTACTGAGACAATTTGCTACATGAGCACCTGACAACACAAGAAATGGAGCCGATAGAAAAGAAAGACAGTAAAATAATTACCCTGGAATTTCATTTTTCATAGGGTTTGCATGCCAGTCCAATTCTCCTCTATTTAGGCATTCAAATATGGTGTTGCCACTTTACAGCAGAAGTACTATTTTATTTTTAGGACAGGTCAGGCTAGAGGAATGACAGATTTATGACCATGCCAAAATCATTATACAGCAAACTTTCAAGAAAAGCTTTGTCAGCTCATCACATGCCCAGATTTTTACATCAGTGGAGGTGACTTTGATCTTAATTCTTATCCACAGCATTTCAGAACTCATACACATAGTTTAATTTCTTATAGGTCACTTTACCTTTGAGAAATTTTGAAGACATTTGAAATGCCTTTGAGAGTTACAACAGTAACAGAAAAAAATAAGTGTTTGTGCCGTATGCCTTGTTTCAGAGTTGTGATGTTGCTCATTTTTACTTATGTCCTTTGGGCATAAAGGGCCAAAGGACCTTAATGGGGCATACACTTTGCTGCTCATAGTGATCAAATCATATTTTTCTCTAAAACATATTAGGAATAAATACCTTGAGTAGTAAAGAACTTTTTCAAATATTGTTCACTCCCATGAGTATGAATGCATGGTTTTTAAAAATTAGTCATAAGAAGTAAATGATTACAAGAAGAAAATATGTTACTTGTTTTCACTTGATTTTTATAATAACAATCTTCCATTTCATCAGATAAATGCTTTGTTAGGGGAATGCATGTATTTAGGGAATGTATCCTTGAGTGATTTTGTGTACATCTCTTTACAAACAGATGTGTATTTCTCAAAGCAACACACAACAAACTACGTTATACATTGTTTTGAACAGATGCAGTTTATCATTTTACAAGTATGAGGGTTTTTAAAAATAAAATCATAGTTCACAGGTAACTTTTTCTCAAATTAAGAATAGGCCATAATATCCCACATTGTCAAAATGTTGAATTTTCTTATTTCTTTATTCCTTTCCAAAATGATTCTGTGTGTGTGTGTGTGTGTGTGTGTGTGTGTGTGTGTGTGTGTGTGTGTGTGTGTGTGTAAGTGGAGCCAAGAGCAAGCCAGGAAGCAGTGTTCTTGCAGGAGCTGTGATTCAGATGCTGACTCATCTTTCTGTCTTGAGTTCCTGCACTGTTTTCCCTGATGATCTGTTTTCCCCTGATGATGGACTGGTATCTGTATAATAAACATTCTTTTTCCTTCAGGTTGAATTATGATCAGATTTTTAACAAAAACAAAAAACAAACAAAGAAAAAACAAAACCACACACACACACATACACACACACACACAAATAGAAAATAGAAAGTGAACTAGAATCTTTGGTATATTTAGACTTTTCCAATAATTCTACCAATTGAAGCCATGAACTGGCCTTAGAAAATTTAATTATGCATGTTTCCCAGCCTGTGATAATAACTGTGATATGTAAAATTCTATTATATGTATATGCTTAAATTTCACATTGTAGGCATAAGATTATGAGGTACTTGTCTTTTTATTCTTAGTCTGTTTTACTCAGCATGATAAATTCCACACCAATCCAAACTCTCAAAAATGACAGGATTTTGAATGGCTGAGTATTTCTATTGTCTATTTAACCCATTCTTATCTACTTTACAGTTGCTAGAAACTTCTATTTTTCTGTATTTTGAACAAGCAAGATTAATAAATTGATGTAAAAACTGGTTTATATTAAAAATATAAAATGTTAAAATGTGTGGTTTCTTGTTAACAGCTTACTATATTAGAGCTTTGAAATTATTATTAAATGACTCTTACAATATTTCTAATAATCTTTAAATATATCAGCTGTCCAGTTTTAAGATGGCAATTTGGATATTAGTAGCTCTCTTTCTTAGGTGTTCAAGCATTTATAAATGCTAAATATAAATTTCTAAATAGAGTAATATGTTTATAGTTTGTAGGAACCAACTTGATATCTGGCTGCCTAAATTTATCCAAGTCAATAACAGCTATCACTCTTATATGTTGCTATTTTGGAGAAACAAATAGAAAGTAAACATTCCTAGTGTGTCAGTGCCTGTAGTATTCTTTTGCTTTAGACAAATAACTGAACAAAACACTCATAGCCTCCTGTTGAGCACCATTAAAATCCTAAAAGGGGGATCATTCAGCTCTATCCAAGATTAATTTTCAGCAATAATTTTTTTCATCAATACCTCTACGTTTATGTGTGTATGTTTTAGTGAGATAGTATATACACACCTCCTTATGTTTGTAAGAATTCAAATGTGCATGAGAGTACACATATTTTCATTCATGTTCTTCTACATGTGAAGACTGAAAGTAAACATGTGTGTCCCCTTCTATATCCCTTGACCTATTTTTTTCTATCATTTTTATATTCTTTCTAAAAATGTAATTAATTTAGAAACAATCTTATTTTATGTATTTTTATATGGACTCTCAATGAACCCAGCACTATTTCTTTTCAAGGGAATTAATTCGTTTATTGATATCACATGATAATGGGTGATATACAAACTACAATCCCATCTGTTATTTTATCTGATACCATTATTCAATTGATATTGCATAGGGTGTGCCTACAACTATTTTATAACCAAATAGAAACTTTGCTTGGATGAACCTTTTAATGGTGAAACTCATTAAAATCACAGCAATAACTGACAGTTTAACTACACCAAAGTTTTTGAAGACAATAGCTTCTCTAACTAAGCAATTATAAATAAAAACCAAATAGAACTTGGCACCACCCAGAAGGAATTCTAACTTCTCACTGTTGGGGAAGTTTACCAAGATACTTCAGAGTAGACTAACTTTACACAGCACATAAAAGGAAGAGAGAGAGAGAGAGAGAAAGAAAAGAAAAAAAACACACACACACACATTTATGTTATGAGTACGTTTTTTTCCCCCGCCGCCAGTCTGGTTGCGCTGCTATGCCAGCCCCCAATAACATGCTGAGACTCTGTATTTGATACAATCCTGTTGGCCAGTTACTAACATTGTTTACTGGCTAGCTCTGTCTTCATTATTAACCAATTTCTACTTATCTAAGTATTTCCACATGGTCATCTTATTGGAGAGCAGCGGGCCCACGTGCTGGTCTCTCCAGTCTCTACATGCTGACTCCTCCTATCTATTTCCTCTTTCCTCCTCCTAGTCTCCTAGCCTTGCCTATATTGCTTTTCCATTGGCTGATAGTGCTTTATTCATTAATCAATACAAGAAACATATTTACAGAATGACATTTCCCATCACATTTATTCAGTGCCATGAACAGAGTAATGTTGTTGATTAGCAATCAACAACATGGGTGAAAAAAAGGTATACAGTAAAACCATTTGTTGGAATGCTTTCAACTTTCCACATAACAAAAACTACATAACCTGTTATACATACAATTAGTAACAAATACAGTCCTGAAGTTTTTATTTTTTTTTTTTTTTTTTTTTTTTTTTGTCCATACACATGAGTATTGTCTAACACATGTCTTCTTTGTAGCAGTGAGGCCTTGCCACCACTGTGCTTGGCTGAGTTCACAATCTGTTGCAACTTATAGTTCTGCTGTCACTTCTCTGGCTCTCCTCTCATACTAAGCTTTGTTTCCTAGCTGTAATTAGAACCTCCTACCACTGTCATGGCTATGAATCCTTCTAGAACCACATAGCCACCAAGGTTTCATGGTATAGCAAAGTATTGGAATCAACCACCATAAGGGTCAGAGCTTCTGCCTCCAAAGTTTCCTCCCTTCATTTGTCCAAAATTTGAAGACTGATTTTTATAATTGCCAAAATCACTGTAGCCTCCACCACCTCGAAAGTTGCTTCCATTATTACCAAATTCATTATAGCCATCTGCACTGCCACCATATCCACTATGACCACAGCTACCAATGAAGCACCATGACCACTGAATTTTGTCCCCTGACAAAAATTGCCATTGCCACCAAAAACCACCTCCACAACCACCCCCAAAATTTCCAGAACCACTTCGACCTCTTTGGATGGATGAAGCACTAGCCTCTTGATTTGACTGACGTGGCTGTTCTCACATCACAGTTGTGACCATTCACAGTGTGGTATTTCAGAATAACAATCTTGTCCACAGAGTCATGGTCACCAAAGGTGTCAAAGCAAACCCTCTCTTTTTCACACTGCCTCTGTCCATCATATTTCAATCACTTCAATTTTCTCACACTGCTCAAAATAATCTCACAGGTGATATTCTTCAGTGTTCTCTTTAAAACCACCAGTGAAGATCTTTTTCACGGTTGAGTGGGCACCTGGTCTCTGAGAATCTTCTCTTACGTTCCACAACTCTTTCATCCACCTTGTGTGATCTTGCATTCATAGCAGCACCCACTTCTTCTACAGTGGTGTATGTGACTGTTGCAACTGCCTCAACCAGCAAGGAAGATGCAATACTTGGACTCTTCTTTAAGCAGGTTTTATTCAGGAACCTTGAACAATCTTCTGTCCCCAGGGAAAGCCAGCCCAGAGCTTATAAGCCCCTGGGTCGCCAACCCCAGCATGCCACGTGAGAAGTATAGACAGGTCCACACATGTGGAAGCAAGCCAGATTCTCAGCCTTAGCCAGATAGGGAGTTGTTTATCATAGAGAGCACTCACCATCGGGAGGGTAGAAGGCAGAGGCCAGTGCCATCTTACAGGCGCTGCACTTCGCACCTCTCTACAGTTCCCCCGTTTTTATTTTAAAACGCTACAGTCAAGAGTAGAGGTCTGATCTCTGAAATACTAGAAACTCTTGTACTGATCCTCATTCAGATGTCACCCACCCAAATGAGTACCAGACCCGTCGGATGCCTTTTCTTCAGAGGCGGGGCCTGGGGCATCAACCCGCATGCAATCAGACATGCTCTTCTTGGGATTGCTAGCACCTACCCTGAGTGCAGTGATTCGCCTTGCATCCTGAGTGTGAAGATATTAGCTCTTTATGGTAGCTAACCATGCTTGGGGGACTGTCCTGCTTCAATGGCTGCAAAGGCTTGAATAATCATAGCTGCATTACGCTGTTGTATAACTCTGATTCTACACAAACACCACAGGCAAGCCAAGGAGACCAACACCAAGAGGCCTGCTAACACTCCCATGCCTGCCCATTCCTTAAGATGATTCATTGCAGAAGTCGGCCAAAAAGACAGTTCTATGCAAAGGAGAGGTCCACTCTGGTAAAGTTCACATTAACCACAGCCAGCCTCAGTTCTTTCAAAGTATCTTCAAATTCAAGTGACCAATTATTCAGGACGATCTTCATGTTGGACTTTTCTAACCAGGCATTCAGGTTAGAATCTGGATCTTGTTGGTCCTGTGGGAAAACACAACAGAACCTCGTGTCCATGTCAGGACAGGATCAGGCTTGTGCCAGAGTCCTGTCAGAATATACTTCCATTTCACCATCCCTTTAGCAGGTCCATGGCATTCTTGATGCCTATCAGCCACAGAGTGACCCTGAGCATCCAAAATCAAAAAATTAATAGTAAATAAAGCAAGGGAAAGTCTTTCCTTAGGAGAATGGCCGTGGCCTATTCCCCCTTTTTGTTTTTGTAGGCATTCTTTCAATGTGCCATGAGCATGTTCCACAATCCCTTGCCTTTGCGGATTTTATGGCAGTCCATGAAGGAACTGTACCTCTATTTGTTGACAAAAGGAGGCAAAGCTTTGAGCTGTATAGGCTGGCCCATTGTCAGTTTTAAGTTGCTGGCGCTTACCCCAAGCAGCCCAAGCTTCTAGGCAATGAGCTCTAACATTGCGAGCCTTTTCTCCAGTTAAAGGTGTGGCATGTATGACACCTGAACAGGTATCCACAGACACATGCACATATTTTAGGCTTCCAAATTCAGAAATGTGTGTTACATCATCTGCCAAATCTTTATGGGGAGCAGGCCTCTCAGATTTACTCCCATACCAGGTGGATGTTGATGAATCACACTTTGAGGACAGTCCAGAACTACTTGCCGAGCATTGGCTCAAGAGAGATGAAATTTTTGTTGTAATGCTTTAGCATTCACATGAAAAGTCTTAATGAAAATTCGTTGCCTTCTCTAAGGTAGAGCTCAAAAATATATATTCCATCCTAGCTCACTGATCAACCTTTTCATTACCTTCACTTAGGGGCCCTGGAAGGCCAGTATGAGCTCGAACATGTTGTACAAAAAAAACAAAACAATGTTTTCTTTGCCAAATCAAACTTTGCAGCTGTTGAAACAAGAGGCAAACTGGACTGGCACTCTTTATAGGGCCTGCTACTTCCAAGATTTTTACTGTATTAACCATATAGTCTGAATCAGATATCAAATTAAAGGCAAAATGACAAGTTTTAAACACCTCCACTACTATTTTTAATTCCACAATTTTAGGGGAGCCAGGCTGAAACTGATGCAACACAGGCTCCTGTCTTTCTATCATGTAGGCTCCACAGCCTGTCTTAGAGCCATCTGTAAACACATTCAAGGCATTTGAGATAGGAGCTGCTTACGTCACCTTAGGAAAAATTACAGTATGTTCCTTAAAAATTCCTAATAATGGATGTCTGGGGTAATGGTTATGTATTTCTCCATCAAATCCACACTGCAAAATGGCCCAATCATCCACAGTGGCACAAAGGATTTAACTTGATGACTGGAATATGGCACAATAATTGTACTTGGAGTAAGGCCGAAAAATTGCAAGTATTTTTGGATTCCATTCAGTGCCAATTTAGCTACGGTTGTGGGATAGTGTTCAATAGATTTAGCAGGAGACACTCTTGGATAAATCCAAAATAATGGGCCCTCTTGCCATAGCAAGCCTGTGGGTTGATAAAAGATAGAAAGAATGCAAATAACAATGGCTTGACCTTCTTTGCATTTTTGCAAAAAGGCACTTTGTAATCTCACACCTTTTGTAAAGCATCTTTTGCTTCTAAAGTTAACTGTCTAGGGGAATCCAAGGCCGAATCCCCATTCAAAACATTATACAAAGGTTTTAGTTCATTATTTGGCAATTTTAAATAACACCTAATCCAATTTATATCTCCTAATAATTTTTGAAAATCATTTAAGGTTTTCAAATTATCTTTTCTCAACTCCACCTTTTGTGGTACAATTTGTTTATCAATAATCTGTGCTCCCAAATAGTTTACAACTTGGTTCTTCATATCTGTTTCCTTGTGGATCTTGGAACACTGGATAAGCCAAGTGTAGTTCTGTTCTCACTGCCTTCCAGACTTCAGGGCAGAGTGAACACCCTGCATTGCCACTCCTTTGCTCTGCATACGGAGGGGAGGCAGAGGGCATCGCTGCACAAGGGAAGTTTCACAACAACTTTCATCCTCTTTCTCTCTTTCCTTCTTTCGTATTCTAGTTCTTTCATGCTGCTTAATAAGAGCTTGCAACTCTCCCTCGGAGTCTGTAGACTCTTAGTCACCTGATTCTATTAGATTCGGATACAATTTATTCTTTGTGTTGCCTCCTTTCTCACTATTCACCTGGTCTGACCTTTCTTCCTGTAGCATCTCTAAAGCTGCTTGTCCATTCTCCACTGCCTCAATGCATTTCTGATCCTCAAGACAGCATTTCCCTAGTTTCCAGATGGGCCTTACTCCACCTCTAAGCGTTCCCTGATCTGCAGCAAAATCAAGGATCCTGCCTAGTTTTTCCCGTGAAGGGGTCTTAAGACTCCCAGAGACAGCGAACCAAGGTGCAATTGTATCTCATTCGTCCAAGAACCTCTCTAGGATGCTTTTCTTAATCTTTATGTTCTTAGAATGAAGCAGCTCATTTAGAGCCAAAAAAAAAAAAAAAATTGGGTGAGTAGTAGAATTCCCCATATCTATTCAATGAGTATTCTCAACACAGCCCCTACAAAAGCAGGTAAAAACAAAGAACCAGAATACTGTGTTTAGGAGTACCCAGGCTGCCAAGAGCAAGTAATAATCCATCAACAGTACCAGGCAGATTTACTTTTCGGTTTGCCAGGCTTGCGAGCCGAATTCGCTCTGTCTTTATCTACAGAGGGAGCAATTAATTCCGCTTTTATTGTGGTTTTTCTATCCCGCGGATCCCCTACTTACCTGGGGACTATCCAGTGCACTACCCTGACTGCAGAAAGTTCTGAGTCCGGTTCCGTTCGGGCCACCACTTGTTGCGACTGCCTAGACCAGCAAGGAAGACACAACGCTTGGACTCTTCTTTAAGCAGGTTTTATTTAGGAACCTTGAACAATCTTCTGTCCCCAGGGAAAGCCAGCCCATAGCTTAAAAGCCCCTGGGTCACCAACCCCAGCATGCCACGTGGGAAGTATAGACAGGTCCACACATATGGAAGCAAGCCAGATTCTCAGCCTTAGTCAGATATGGAGTTGCTTAACACAGAGAGCACTAACCATCGGGAGGGTGGAAGGTGAAGGCCAGCACCAGCTTACATATTCTCAGGTCTCTACATGTGACAAATGCAAAGCTCCCCAGATCGCTGGTGTTTGGATCTCTCATTACCATACAGTTGGTGGGTGTTCCCTGTTGCTCAAAATGCCTCCTCAGACTCTCGTCAGGTGTTTCCAAGCTCAGACCTCCAATGAAGAGCTTCTGCCCCAATTCAGGCTCTTTGGTGGCTTCAACTTAGACATGACAGCAGGCAAGAAATCAGAGCCTTCAGCAATACTTCCTCAGCTGTGTCAACAGACAGAAAGCAAACTCAACATTATTAGACATCAGAAACAGATAAGTGTATTTTGATTATAGAAAAAAAATTATACTGGTACATTTATATCATATATGGAAGGGAAAAGTTAAATTCATGATATTTTCCTGAATCATGACATCTATGAAAACTGACCAGTGCCAGTTACCATATTGAGTTTCCATTGATGACTATGAAATTTGTGAATGATCCCATGTTACACAGTGCCACTCCACTGGAGAATTTTTCCCAGGATGTAAACTTAAAATTTAATGCATAAAATCAACTTACATTTCATGCAATTATTCTATGCTGAGTACTTTTTATTTTCAACTTGACAAAACTTTGAACAATCTGGAAGGACAGTCTCAATTGAGGAATTGTCCAGATCAGATTATTTTTGGCTATATCTTTCAGTAACTTTCTTGACTCATTATTGACAGAGAAGGACCCAAACCATTGTACACTGTACCATCTCTAGGAAGGAGACAAAAATTGGACAAGAAAGCTACATGATCAAGCCAGGTACTATGTCAGAGAGTAATCTCTGAGAAAAAAAAAAAAAAGAAAAGAAAAGAAAAAGAAAAAACCTTATGTATGTATATTTAATTACCCTATTTTATTTGCATCCAGGCAAATTCCACTGAAAATGATGTTAGGAAAAGAATTCACAATGAATTTCAATTTTAGAGACCCAGGTATTCATGTTTATGTTCTTTTTCACTGGGTCCACCCTTTAATTCTCTCTTTCTTTCTTTCTTCCTTTTTATATAACACAATTCTTTAACACAAAGAAATGATAAGACTCAGGCTAGCTCATAGTAATGAGTTCCAAGGAGAAAATAATAATTGATTTTCCACAGCTTTTAACCCTGTCTACCATAATGACTAGCTTAGGAAAGCATGCCCATTGGTAAGTTTGACACTCACATTATGGGAACAACCACCCACATTCTTCTTTTTTTTTTTTTCTTTTTCTTTTCTTTTCTTATTTTGCATATTGATCCCTGATGGGAGATGTTATTCTGTAAATATGCTTCTCATACTGGTTAAACAATAAAGCACTGTTGGGCCAATGAGAAAGCAAGATAGGCAGGGCTAGGAGACAAGGAGAAAAGAGGAAGTAGGGAGGGGGGTCAGCACGGAGAGCCAAGAGATAAGATGTGGTCTGCTGCTCTCCAGTGAGATGAGCCACGTGGAAATACCTAGATAAATAGAAATGGGTTAATAATTAACAAAGAGCTAACCCATAAACAATAATGGTAACTGGCTAACAGGATTGTATCATATACAGAGTCTCTGAGTGTTATTTGGGGCCGGCATGCCAGACTAGCAGTGGGCGGGCTGGCGGAAAACATGCATGCTACAGATCCCAGTTCCCCCTCCCTCCCTCCCTACCGCCCTCCCTCCCTCCCTCCCTCTCTCTCTCTCTCTTCTTTCCTCCCTTTTTCTTTTCCTCCCATGCCCCTGGCCACCCTCTCATCTCATTCCCCTCCTCACTCCAGAAGAAGGGTAATGTCTTCCAGGAGGAATCAAACAAAATCTGTCAAGTAATTTGGAGTAGGGACTAGGTCCTCCCTCCAGCCTCTAGGTTAAGGGAGTATCCCTCTGTTATGAGTAGTTTTTCCCGCCGGCCTGGTCCCACTGTCCATCATGCCAGCCCCAAATATCACACAGAGACTCTGTATTAGATATAATTCTGTTGGCCTGCTACTAGCATTTCTTATTGGCTAGCTCTGTCTTAAATATTAACCCATTTCTATTAATATAAGTTTCCACCTGGTCTCATCTTACCAGAGAGAGGCCCCAGCATTCTTGTCTCTCTGTCCTCCATCTTGAATCGCCTCCCTACTCCTTCCAGAATCCTCCTTGTCTCCTAGTCCCACCTATCTTGCTTTCCTATTGGCCAACAGTGCTTTTTTCATCAACCAATAAATGAAACATATATACAGAATGACATCTCCCATCATCTCCTCTTTTCTGTCTAAATAAAAAGAAGTGCTTTCACCCTAAAATAGCAAAATATATCACACAACAATCATCAAATAAGAATCACAATTAACAATAGTCTGTTAACATTTACTAAGACTTAAAAGAAAATATTCTATAGTCTATCCCATCTTTGTGAGTCTAAAATCTTACATGTAACTTATCTTTAATCCTAACTAAGGAAAACTATAACCATAACTATTTGTCTTCAACTCCATCAAAGACCACAGAAGGATAATATATAAACTCTAGAAATGACAGAGACAACCCACTACCTGTTCAGTCACTTGAATTTATTCTCTAATGTTCTATCTTCAGCCTTTAGGTCATAGTGTGTCTGGCAGACTCTTCAACAAAGCATGAGATTTTAAACTGGTCATCTGTACTGGTAATTTGTTAGTCATTTTTCTCTGTGTCATGCAGACTGTCTGGAAGACTCTTTCATAAAGTAGGATCTCTGTAGCAATGTCTATCTTGTATCAGAAGTCATTTTCCTGTGGGTCCTGCATGTCCAGTTTATACAGCATAAAGTCAAACAGTACAGAAAAGAGCAGTATCTTATCTAAATGGCTAGTCTTTCATATTGAAAACAAACTTCATAACGTGTTTCTTCAATGTCCATCTTCCTTTCTGAAGCAGGTGGTGTTTCCAGGAGCAGTTGTGCCTTACTGTTAAGAAAAACCTTAAACCATTTTAAATGCCACATTCTTTAGGTCTTTAAAAGGTTTGAAAAATGCCTACCCATCTCAAATACATCTCTACATATCTAAAAAATCTAACTTGCCTAACTAGGTAAATATCTATAATCTATACTAAATTGTACATCATATTCCTAAATGAGCCATATAAACACAATCCCTGACCAAGAGGAGAAATACACATATCACAAAATTGACATTAAATTGTATCAATAATTGAAAATCCATTCCAAAACTAAAAAAGTGTTCATATCTATACCATAATCCACTTTTTACCTTTAAAAGAATTTGTTGTGATCATTAACCTTTTATAACCAAGCCCATTTAAATGGAAACAAACATTTATAGATGATATTTGGGAATTTTGGCATTGTTCTTTCCAAACTGCTTCCTGCTGCTAGGGGGCACTGTCATGGGGGATCCTAAGAAGATGAAGAAATCATGGCTTCAGGAGGTCTGCTTGATCAATCCATGTTAGTCTGGATGGGATCCACAGCTTTTCATTTTCTGTGGAATCAAAAACAGAAAACTTTTTCCCCTGTAACCTGTCCTTAGACTTAAATTTTGAAGTCAAAGCATTTTTAAAATATATAAATTGAATTAATCCAGCACCATTTCTTTTAACAGTTGTTATTTCTTCAGCCGTCAAATGATACAAAGACAATACAATACCATACAGTATACAGATTCTCTCTGTGCTTTCCATCTTTACGGGGCTTTTTTATTACTCTATTTCTTCTATTTCTAGTTTTTCATTTTTGGAGACAGGGTTTCTTTTTGTAAATTTTATCTGTCCTGGAATTAAGTCTGTATACCAGGTTTCCTTGAAATCACAGAGATCTGCTTGCCCCTAGCTTTAAAGTGCTGGAATTAAAGGTGTGTGCCACTATACCTGGCTATTCTCTGTCTTTTTATTATTATGTAAACTATTTTATCCTGTTTCGTTTTCTCTCCCAAGCCTACATATATTTTAAAAAAGACTATAAACCTTTAGAGGTTTTTCTTAATCTGAATCTGTCTTTACTGTAATCTTTATCTTTTTCTGGTCATGAGTCTTTTATCTGCTAAACAACATTGCTAAAATGAAAGCCACAGATGTATTAGCTGTGGTCTATCAAAGATGTTGAAGGGTACCTTTACTGCCAGAACTGAGAGCTATGCTCACTGCCTTGGTCTATGTTGCCATCCAGCTGGCATGAAGTTGTGGTCACTGCCCGTGCCAGCTCTTTTACAGACCGTTATGTTGTTAGCAGACCTCTTTAAAAGCCTTCTAGATTTTTGCTGCTTATATTGAGTCAGGAAATCTCTCTTAAAGGAGCTGTACAAATTTCTGCTTGTCTCTAGCAAAACAGAGTTCAACCAAGAAAAATGCTTCTACCGAGAAGCCTTGCTTGTCTCTGTTCTTTTGTTTCTAAAACGCTTTCTTAAGCTTTTGTTAAATTTTAAGTGGAAGTTCTTATTAGGTACATTGAAGGTGCCATTAAGTTATGAGTAAGGTTTTCAATCCGGCCTAGTCCCAACGCTGCTCTAGCCGCAAAACACACAAAGACTCTGTATTAAATATAATTCTGTTGGCCTGCTACTAGCATTTCTCATTGGCTAGCTCTGTCTTAAATATTAACACATTTCTATTCATCTAAGCTTCCATGTGGTCTCATCTTACCAGAGAGAAGCCCCCGACATTCTTGGTCTCTGTCCTCCATCTTGAATCTCTTCCCTACCACTTCTGGAAACCTCTTTGTCTTCTAGTCACACCTATCTTGCTTTCCTATTGGCCAACCGTGCTTTATTCATTAACCAACAAGAGAAACATATATACAGAATGACATCTCCCATCATCCTTCCATTGGTAATGTGCTCCATACATCCTTATGTACACAAGGGTTACATCCTGGTTCCGCTGTCAGAGGTTCCTTAGACTTCCCAGGCCTTCTAAATGAGACCCATGTTCAGGGGTTTTGAATCTGTCACATGCTGGTCACAGCTGTCAGTCTGGGGGACCAGTAGTGCCCCCTTGTCCGGGTCAGCTGTCTCTGTGGGTTTCTGTAATCTGGTCTTTTCCTCCCTCTCTGCCTCCAGATTCCAGTTTAGCTCAGTGTTTAGCTGTGGGTATCTGCTTCTGTTTCTGTCAGCTACTAGATGGGGGCTTTATGATGAACCTCCTATATTCTGACTAAATGTAAGAAATACTTCACAACCTGGAAGCCATACCTGCAAGCATTAGTTGGGTCAAGAACCTGTGATTAGATCAAATGCCTTAAGGAAGAACATACTATTATCAATTCTGCTAAATGGACATATTAAACATATTCTTGATTTATTATTACCATTGATTAGTGCATATCTTAGTCCTCATCATTAAAACTTATTTTTCAGGTTCATAATAATTAATACAGAAATCCAGAAATAGTCAAGGTGAAGAGAAGAAAAGACTGCAGACTGTTCATCCTTAATAGGACACACACACACACACACACACACACATATATATATATATATATATATATATATATATATATATATATATATCACACCCCTCCTCCTGCTCTTGTACATAAGGGTACATACTGGACTTAATGAGATTTTTTTTCATAAAGGACACAAATGTGACTAAGTTGTGAAGTTCTGTGTCTGTTAGGAGTTGTAGTATGTGAGTGAATACAATCAATATACATTGATTAAATAATTAAGAAATGATTAAAACATTACAAAAGAATATATGAAATCAGGGTACATTGGAAGAGGGTATATGTGGTTGGTTTATGACCATATTTCATTATAAATATTATAAAATGTCTTTGTAGTCCAGTTGGAATGTCTCTGGGAAATTCTCTGTGCTAAGTTCAAACAATGGTAGCCTAGAAAAGAAAGAATAAGGAGGGACTTTGAAAGAAATTGTCAGCATGAATGGCTGAGTCCTTGAAATTGAAATTCATCATGAATTCTTTATTTCCCATCATTTCCATTTTAATCTGCCTGAATACAAATAAAACAATGAAACAGAATATGTACATTTGGGTATTTTACTTTTAGTCAGGAGAATGTACTGCTATTTATGGTGTTATAATTTTCAGTGAAATATGAAGAGAAGTGATAACAGCAAGTGGTTGTTAACTTGCTGATGAAGTTGATTTTCACATCTTCTACTTCATTTGCCAACTCTGGAAAATGAATTCTTGTCTTTGACAGGTCACTTTTCATTGTTGTCATTTTATGAGAGTTAGTGCTCTTCAACTCAGCACTGAAGATAGCAGAGCTATCTTATTCAGTTCGATTTCAGTATTTAACATTTCATATGGTGAATCTCTAATCCAAAATGCATTTCAGCCAACCATGTTGTTAATGAATACTCCATGATGAGACAGACAAGAGCATTTGTAACTTAGGAGCTAGAAATTGTGTAGCAGTGAGAGTAAATGGGCAACCAGTGTTTCACTATATGCTGGTGGTCATGGATGGCTCACCCTTTTCAACCTTACATTTAATCGGAGACATAAACATCACACTTGGGAAATAGGCTTCTGTTCCCATTAACATACTATAACTCCTTATTTAATGAATAATACAACTTATAATGCACATTTAAATTACCATTTGAACATTCAGCAAACCAGTAACCACACATATCTAGACCAAAGAAGGTCTTCCTGCAAGCCACATACAGCCACAATACTATACTAAGAACCAGAGAAAAAACAGAAGCTGTGGTGACTTGAAAGAAATTACCCCTCAAAGAGAGTTGCATCATTAGCAGGTATAGCCTTGTTGGACTAGATGTGAAGTTATTGGAGGAAGTGTTTCACCGTGGAGGTGAACTCTGAGGTCTCCTATGTGACAGCTACACCCAGTGTCACAGTTCTATTCCTCTGTGTACAGATCAAGTTGTGAAAATCTCATCTCCTTATCTAGCATCATGTTTATCTGCATGCCACCATGTTTTCTGCAAAATTAACCAAGACAAAGAAATGAACAATAATTATTTGGTAAGATTTCATAGTATCAATGATACCAATTTCTCAATAAACACACAGACTAAGAGAATGGGTGAAAAAGAAGGATTCAGCCTCTGCTAAAGATGCACACCTTAACATTAAGGATACATAATCCCTCGGAATAAAAGGTTAAGAACAGATATTCTAGCAAGTAGACTTGAGGAAAAAGCTGATATAGCTACTTTTATATCAGACAAAATAGACACCAACACTAATCACAAGGGATAAGGAGTGACAGATACTACATACACTACATACATACATACATACAAACACTCATCAAAGTAACAATCCCTGAAGAGGTTATTTCAATTCTTAACACTTATGCCACAAACACAAGTGCACTCAAATTTATAAAAGAAACTCTACAACAGCTCAAATCATATATTGGCTTTAACACACTGATAATGGGAGATTTTAACATCCCACTTTAAACAGTAAACAGGTCATCCAGACAACAACTAATCAAAGAAATATGGAAGCTAATGTAATCTTAAACCAAAAGGACCTACAGACATTTATAAAACATGTCACTCAAACACAAAAGAAAATACCTTCTTTCATCACCTCATGGAAATTTCTCCAAAATTGGCCACTTCCTTGGACACAAATAAAGCACCAAACAAATACAAGAAAATTGAAATAAGACCCTTCATCCCATCTGACCACCATGGATTAAACTTGTTATCAAAAACAAGAGAAATAACAGAAAGCTTACAGACCCATGGGGACTGAACAACTCTACAATGAATAAAAAAAAATGGGCCAAGACACAAATTAAGAAAGAAATCAAAGACTTTATAGAATTGAATGAAAATAAATGCACAACAAACTCACACTTGTGGAACATGGTGCTGTTCTGAGAGGAAATTACATATCACTAAGTTCCTACATTAAAAAAATATTAGAAATATCTCATGCTAGCAATTTAACAGCATCCTTGAAAGCCTGAGTACAAAAAAAGAGAAAGAAATAAATAAAAAGACAAAGAAAGTAATCACACCCAAAAGGAGTTGATGACAAAAAATAACCAAATTCAGAACTGAAATCAAGAACAAGAACAAAATACACAGAATCATGAAACATAATGTTTTGGGTCCTTGAAAACAAAAATCCATGACTGACAAACTCTTACCAAATGAACTAAAAGAGAGGGAATATCCAAATTACATTATGACTTCCAGGTGAGTGTTTTCGTTAGATTTTTGAATGCATGACTGAGTTGGCTATGAAGCTTTTTCCCTCTCTTTGGCTCCTTTCCTTCCACTGGTCTTTTGTGTAAAAGTTAACAATAAAACTGTCATTTACACCTCCTTGGAGAGGAAAATCAGTTTTCTTTAATTGGAATGACACCAGCCGTATCAACCACTCCAGGGCTTCAGGGTAGCTCCCATTTACCAGAGCAGCTGAGCAAGAATTCATGGGCTCCCCAGTTACTGTATGAGTGTATACACATATGCTTACATGTGCAGCTGTGTGTGTGTGTGTGTGTTTGTTTGTTTGTTTTCTCAGTTTGCTGCATTTTGCTGTTATTGTGTTACTGGTTTACTTTTTGAGAAAGAAATGATAGGATTTGGATGAACTTGGCAGGAGGAGGAATATGATCAAAATATATTCAAATTTAAAATATTTTAAATAATAAAAAAATAAAAATGTTAGTGGAGATATGAAGCTTTCATCACAGGCAATTTAAAGTCCTTATTATGTGTGGTGTATTGATTCTTTAAGAAAAGTAGACACTCTTTTTTGTTGTACTATTAATTTAGTATTGAGAATTATCTCTATATTTTATAATTTACATCACATAATTTATGTTAATCTAAAAGTCACTTTTTGTAGATTTTCCATAATGCTATTAATATGAGCTTATCTTTCTCTGTTGAATGTACTGACAGATAGATAGAAAGTCAAAGAGCACAAATTATTTAAGTATTCATAAATACTCTGAAATGAAAAGAATATTGTCACAGCTTTTTAAATTCATGGAAATTACTCATATTTTATGAAGATTTTATTTTATTGATGCACCTAGAACTTTGCTCCTTTTTAAAAATAATCTCTCTGTTGTCTTGTAATAAAATTCTCTCCATAGATCATTTATAGGTATCATTTTATGGCCTAAATAAGTTTTCCTATTACTACTCTATTGGCAACTACACAGACCATAAGTTTTGTATAAAGAACAGTGATATTGAAATTTGAATGAACTTTTCTCTCTCTCTTACTGCTATTTTATCTAAATACCCAAGAGTGATTAATTTACTAACTGCAGAAGTCTATTTTTCACAATTCTTATATCTAAAGAGTTCAATGTAAAGATAGCACTTGTTAATCTCCATTCAATGAGAGCAGCATCAAGTTGGATTACTTTGCTGTACAAAAGAAATACTACCTATTTATTTTCTTTCTCTGGAAAGTGTACACCTCCTGTCAAATGGAAGAAGTAATCCCCTCATGAATGTCTTCACTATTCATGTGCACTGATCCGTTCATGAAGGGAGACCATTCAGAATCTATCCAATTCCTAAAGGCATGATATCTTAAAGGTGCCACTCTGAAGGTTAAATTTCATTCCTACCACATCATCTTCTAAGTTCAACACAAAAGCCTGTTTTTTGGCAGAATGTTGATCCCAAATTTTCCTACTTATTTGAGCAAGCCACCACTGGCTTGTTTCCTTAAACTCCAGGCACATGTTTTAGTTGTTCACTCTGCCAGGAGTATAATTTGCCCAAATCCAAATTGGTTAACTGGGTTGGTCAAGCCATTTCTCAAGCTTCACTTTTATCTTGAAGGCTCATCCTTTTCCCTCTACAAATGTTTTTACTTATGCAGAATTCTGGACACTTTTCCTTATGATTTCACTCAATACTTTTCCCTCTTTCTACCTTCTTATCACCTTCTAACAGACCATATAAATTAATTATTGATTATTTCAGAAGGAAAAAAATAGCTTAAAGGCAACATTTTGCCCATCCATGAAAGCTAAGATAAGTAGCTGGAACATTAACACAGAGAAAATATCTTCTAAATATTTGGCCAGTAAAAATTCACAAAAATAAATAGTATGAGTGACTTTTGCTTTCTTGGTGACTTAAAAAATAAAATTTGAATATATCATTATGCAATTTTTTTTATATTTTATTAGTGTGAATGTCATTACCTACTCTTTCACTGATAGTTTAAACATGTGACTGAAAGAAACAATATTTATTATATATAATACAAATTCAATTGTTCAAGAAGGATTTTTTGAGGAATTCCATTTTTTTTCCAGCTTCCAAAGAGAAAGACTTCAGAGCTCTCTCTACTTCCTAGATAAACACTCTGAAATACATATTGAGGACAATCTCAAATTAAAAAAAAAAGAGTCAGAGCCACTTTAAATAATAAAGACCTAAAGGCTCCTCATAAAAACTTCACAATATTTTCCATCAATATCTGTATTCTATTGCAGATTGAATTCAATAACAAATAGTTATGTCCATATAACATATAACAGTTGTTAGCATAAACAAGAGGTGCAGTCAGATCACAGACCTGGTCTACTGTGTGCATAGAAAGAAAACTCTATTCAGGAAACAAACTGCCCTGACCACCTCATAGAGCAGAGGACAGGGAATTCTTGAGCCAGTGTGGGATGAGTCTATAGAGAGATGCCAATGATGAGCTTAGAGGCCTCCTGGGTTAATGGGGATTTTGTTGCTAGCACCCTAACAGTTGTGCAGCTTTTTGGAAAGAGACCCAACAGGAGAAAAGATGGATATTCTCATTTGTCCCCAAAATGTCAGGGCCATTCCCCATTTTTCAGTAATATAAAGAATAAAGGGTTGTAGCAAGCATTCTCAGAGTAATAGAATCCAAATCATGACAAGAAGACTTATAATTACCTATGAAATTTAAGTATTTGCTCAGGCTTCTTTCTTGCTAGCTTTTGTAACTTAATCGAACCTGTTTCTTCCCATCTACAGTTTGCCTTGGGGCTTTCTACCTTTCTTTCATTCTGTATGACCTACTCCATGTCTGACAGGCTGGAAGCTACCTAGCTAACTACCCCAGGAATTCTCTCTCTTTTTCTTATTCTCTCTGCCTGCCAGCCCAATCTATCCCTCCACTACCTAGCTATTGGCCATTCAGATTATTATTAGAAAAATTGGGTGCCTTAGGCAGGCAAAGGAACACATCTTTACATTGTTAAACAAATGCAAATTACACAAATGTAACACACCTCTACATAGTCAAAGTAATTTTCCACCACAAAGGGTTGATCAAGGTCTGGGAGAGCCTGAGTGGGGCCTGTAGGATCAAATCTCAGAGGTGACAGAAAATGGGTATGATAGACTTAGTGGGATATAGGGTCTTAGTTAGCAGATGATGAGCTCCTTTATAGAGGGAGTGGACAACAACATCAAAATTAGGAATGCAGGATTTGAAGTACTCCACAAGACCATAGAAAAAGAGAGTCTATTTCTTGGTAGCTGAAGGACTGAGAGATGGATTGCAGGTACTTTCTGCTACAGAGAATGAGATCAAGGCTGTTAGGGGATAACTGGCAGCCTAGATACTTAACCTTCAGAACAGAGAGTGAAATTTACAAGGGGAGACTCTGTATCACTGCTTCCTTGAAATTTAAAATTGTGTTGAGTGTGTTATGACAACGAGAGTGAGAGGCATCAGAGTGAAAAGTCTTCTACATTTGGATTAAGAAGCTGGTACACTGGCCAAGAAAGGAAGTAAGAATCCAGAGCCTGACTAAAAATATGGGGGATAATTAGGGAATCCTTGAGAAGGGCAATCTAAGAAAGCTGAGGTGTGTAATGTGCCTACCCTCGACCAGCAATGGAGAAGCAACTCTGGGGAGATATTCTTCATGCAGTTTATTCAGGATCCTTGAACAATCTTCTTCTGACCCCAGGGAAATGCCCCCACAGGCTTAAATCCCCTTGTGCTGTCCAACCCCAGTGAACCACGTGGACCCTGCAGATAGGCTATTCTAAGGCAGAAGCAAACAGGCTGAACAGGCTTAACCAAATAAGGACTTGTTTACCCCAGAGAGCGCTCACCATCAGGAAGGTGGAAGGCAGAAGCCAGGGTCATCTTTAAGGTGTGGCACTTCCCAGCTCTCTACAGTTCCCCCTTTTTGTTTTATTATTGCAACAGGCAAGGGTAGTGGTCTGGTCTCCAGTAATGCAGTGGACATTGCAATGACCCTGAATCCTGGTAGTCAGCCAAGTCAGTGCCATACCCATCCAGCATCTTTTTCCTGGAGGAAACCAACCACCAACCCACATGCAACCAGACTTGCCCTTCTTGGAGTTGCTCACTTCCAGAGCTAACTCATAGTGCAGTGCTAAGCCATACAACCTGAGCGTGAAGGATCAATTCTTGTTCATGCTTGCAAACCATGCTTGAGGAGACTGTCCTGCCCCAATGGCTGTAAATGCCTGGACAACCATAGCTGCATACCACTTCAGAACAAACCTCATCTTGCAAAGGCACCACAGGCCCACAAAGGAGATAAGCAACAAGAGCACAGCCATGGCTCCCATTCCCATCCACTGTTTCAGATGATCCATGGCGACAGTGAACCACAATGACAATCTGGCAGCCAGTCCCACATCCACACGTGTCGAATTTACTGCAACAATGGCCATTCCCAGATGTACCATTAAGTCATCGCCTCTTTACAGTACCTCTGGTCTTCAATCCTGCTATGCACTAACTTCCAAACAGGTCGGACTCTGGACTTTAGCATCCCTTGTTCCCAAGAATGTCAAGATCCCTGCCTAACTTGTCCCAGCAAGCTACTGTGAGGTCTCCCGAAATTGTGAACCAAGGTGCAATGGCATCACACTCACTCAGGAATCTTTCTATTGTACTTTTCTTTATTTTAAGTTTCTTTGACAAAAGTAGCTCCTGAAGAGCCAGAAAAATTGGATGAGACTGAGAAGTCCCCAGTTTGAAAATTTTACTTTCGGTTTGTAACAACCTTTCGCTCAATGCCTGAGACTTTATTGCCGCTTATTTCTGCCGTCTTTAGCTTGGTGCCAACTTACCCGGGACTTTATTGCTCCTTACCAGAGACCTCATTGTTTCTTTACCAAGGGCCTTAATTTGGTCCCAACTTACCTTAGGAACTTACCAGCGCTGCCCTGACTGCAAGAAGTTCTGATCTGAAGAGAAGGTTCCCCGTACGGGCCACCAATTGTAATGCGCCTACCCTCGACCAGCAAGGAAGATGCAACTCCAGGAAGATCTTCTACATGCAGTTTATTCAGGATCCTTGAACAATCTTCTTCTGACCTAGGGGGCCATCTTTAAGGCACGGCACCTCACAGCTCTCTATAGAGAGGTGATTTTCTGCTCTTCTGGTATCAGACTCCTCCCAGGTGAACTCAAAGAGGTCATGGGAATTTGTGAGTAAAACATAGTGAAGAAAGTGTCCTTATGATCCAGAATGGTAACGTGAAGGTGTAGAAGTAATAATTAGAGAAAGTAGAGAAAAAGTTAGGCACCAATCATGTAAATGAGAAGGAAAGCCATGATAATAATCCAAAGGTCTTGGACCAAGCAGTAGGTGGCATCGGGCTTTAGGACAGGCAAGGGTGTATGTTATAGGGAGAAAGATGTATTTGAGAATATCTTTATTAATAAGTCACTGCCTGATAGGTTTTAGAACTATTCTATGATTTAAAGAGATACAATATTGAGAAAAACAATGCTAGGAGGTAGGAGAAGTAAGCAACTAAATGAGAGGAAGTGTCCCCTAATTTTGGATCAACCAGGGAGTCTGTAAGAAGATGAGGTAAAGCATTGGTGTTAGCTGATGGACAAGGAGCCTCTTCAGAGGCCAGAAGGAAAGAGAACATTACAGAGGGAGTTATATGAAAAAAAAAAGGAAAAGTGTAATTTTACTGTAGTAAATAATACTATAAAAATAATCATTTTAATAATAATAATATCCCTGCCTAAAAACAAGGAAGGAGGGAAAAATGGAGAGGTCCTGGAGTGGTGGTGTTGGTCATCAATAGTCATCACAGAGATTAGAGGATGTGAATTTTACTGGAGAAAGTAGGAAGTATCCCCCCCAAAAAAAACTATTAAAAATATTCACCAACTAGATAGTTGGCTTGGGCTCCTCCTTTGTGATTGTTTTGTTGGGGGCTAACATCTCAGGACAGTATCAACCTTCTGTCACCAGGCCCAGAAATTCTGAAAGACTTTCTTCTGGAGGAGGAACTTGGGGAACTGGCCCATTTTGGGGAGGGAAAGAAAACTATTCCTCTTGTCTGCAACTTGGGGAGGGGTCTAGCAGCAGGCAAGGTGAAAGGCTGTTTATTTCCCCGCTGATGAGTGTTGCTATGTTTGAAGCAGCTTGTGGTAGAGTCAGTTGATGCCCCATCTCCTTTGGAGGTGGCCTCAGGGTGGTTTCCAGAAGCTGGTATTTCTATCTATCATGGAGATGACCTTCCATTAAACACCTTAAATGCCATGTTTGGTAGATCTTTCTGACAGGTGTCAGGGTCATTGTCTGGTAATTTTGAGCCTTAAAATGTATAACATTTGAAATTGAGATTCTTTAGTATCAAAATAAGCTTTAAACCATAAATACAGTACACCGGGGAAGTGAGAAATTTCTTTTCCTGATCCTTTTGCACTGAACCTTTAAAAAATGTCACAGTTTCTCATATGACATAGTTTTTTTAAATAACTAATGCTTGACAAAGTCAGCAAAGACTTAAACAGTTTGACATGTATCTTTAAGCCAGTTTTTGTTAGGTTGAATAAACCATTATAACATTAAAAAATTAATCCTTATCCCAAATAATTTATATACCTTGTGCTTCCTTCTTATTCTATGGAAAACACAACAAAACAAACTATCTTGGATGTCTAATGTGGCTTCCTTAGTTTAATAAAAATAGCTATTTTCCCAAATGAGAGTAGAGTCCAAGGTGCAGATATGGCATGCTGTAGCAAATGAAGATTATAGATACATAAATCTTTTAACTATTAATCCTTACAGTTACAATGTTTCAAATTTTAAGCTAACTTTTTTTGTTGTTGTGTTTCTTGAGATTTTGTAGAATTTTAAACCACACATTCTGTGGTCCTACAAATCCTGACACAAAGAAATTGAAATTTCAGTAAAAGCTTCAAATGTGTACATGAGCATTATTAGGGGCAGAGTCTATGAACAAAACCTAGCAAAAAAAGAGTTGGTATTCAGAGAGCTAAAACCATCTCTGCTTGCATTTAACATTTTAGTTTTATACATAAATTTACTTTGAGGCTCCAAAGCAATACAGAGAAACCCTGTTTCTAAAAACAAACAAACAAACAAAAAATTCCCTTGAATGTTTTTACAAGGACAAATAATTTTAATGATCTATAGTAAATAGAGTGAAGTTTAAGTCTACTAAGGAAAAGTGAAAAAGTACAAGCATTTGTATAAATTGAAGTATAATCTCACTTTTAGAATATTACTATAAGTCAACTTTGTGAAAAAAAATATCAATGTGCAACCCAAATGTCCAGATCTGAAGTGCTTAATTCAGATGTTATGCCACCCAGCGCTGGTTCTGAATGAAATGTGAAACTAACAAGTTAAGATACCAAAGGGTTCAAGACTATTTTACGGATACCCACACAAACAGCTCACCTGAGCTAGTGGGAGCTTGCTGATTCTGAACTGACAGCTAGGGAATGTGCATAGGACCAAACTTAGCCTTCTGATTGTGGGTGATAATTGTGTGGCTTGGACAGTCTGTGAGAACACTGGCACTAGAAGCAGGATTTATTCCTGGTGCTTGAACTGGCTTTTTGAAGCCCATTCTTTTGGGAAGGATACCTTGCTCAGCCTATGAATAGGGAAAGGAGCCTTGGTCCTGCCTCAAAGTAAGGTGCCAGAGTTTGTTGCATCCTCATGGGAAATCACTCTGAGGAGTGAATGGGAGGTGTTGTCAGGGCATGGCATGAGGAGGGGAGGAAGTAATAACTGGGATTGGTATGCAATTTTTTTAAGTAAACCAAAACAGTTGTAAACAGGGAGGAGTGATGAGCAAAGAGGTCAACAACAGGCTGGATAAACCCATAGAAACTGCTGACTTCAACAAGAGGGAGATCGTGGACTCCAGTCTGACCCACCAGGATAAGACCCACACAGATTCCCTGAATGTGGTGTTAGTTGGGAGGCTATGGGGTCTCTGGTATTGGATCTCTATTTATCCATAGTATAGGAATGGACTTAGGGAGTGCATTCCACATAGAGGGATATTCCCTCAGCCTAGACACATGGGGGATGGCCTAGATTCTGCTCCAAATGATATGACAGACTTTGAAGATCCTCCATGGAAAGCCTCACCCTCCCTGGGAAGCAGAAAGGTATGGGAGTTGGTGGGAGGAAAAGTGGAAGATAGGAGGGTGTAAGAACTAGGATTGATATGTAAAACATTATTATTTCTAATATATATATATATGATATAATATATAATATCTATATTTTATTTATTTATTTATTTATTATTTTTAGACTCCCAAAATACTGGATAGCCAATGCTGAGGAAATATTATTCTGATTGCATAGCATACCTGTAGTATGTCAAGAGAGTATTTACACAAAGTACATTTTAAAATGATTAGCATAAACTCAAACTTTCTTAGTTAGTGGATCTTGAATGACTGGTTTTGGAGCCTTCTGGTGTTCTGAGTTGGGCAGTTCCCCCAGTGCATGTTATGTTTCTTTGTTTTGGCCCTGACACCAAAACTGGAGGTTCTATCAGCACCTCTTTCTGCAAACAACACTTCAGATGCTGGGAAGATTCATCAAGGAATTCTCTTTTACAAATCATTTAAAAGTTCAGATCCTGTCCATTTACAATGACAACACAGGCTATTGAGGTACAGCTGCCAGGATGGGTATGCTAAGGTACCGTCCTCCCTTCTTCTTTGCCTTGGCTACTTCTGTATCAAGACTGTTCTTACTCAAACCTGCTATGGTCTGTGTGTAGGATATGGAGGGAAGGTTATGAATTGACCAATCTCCAACTTTTGTCTACCCTCAAACCTAAAAACTCTGTGCAGTAATTAAAACACAGTGAGTTCAACCTGACTTATCAAACAACACTATCTCAAAAATAAATAAAGGGCTGAGAGTATAGCTCATTGGCCTAGCATGTGCAAGGCTCCCACTGACACACACAAGTACAAAAAAAAAGAAAAAAAACTGAGCTGATATTGTTTTGTGTTAGCTTATAGAGGTATGAACAAACATACAACAGACAAATAATAAATGTGCACAATAAATAAAAGTATAATGAGCCTTCTGCTGTTTTTGCCACTAATACCCAATGGTTCAAAACTTGATTTCCTACTGTATACACAAGATGTTAAAAGTAAATAAACAATAAGAAAGGTCAAGAAAATATAAGAAACTAACACATCTTAGAAGAAAAATAAATGTACAGATAGAACTTCCATCCACGGTGCCCTATTTAGATAAATGCTGTATTATCATTACAACAAAGGCAGAATAAATCATCTGATGATATTCTGTTTAGTAAAGGATGCAAAATTAATGACAGACCACTTAGCGATTTAACAAGTATTTCTGATGCCATTTCAATTATTAAATTTTAATAGATGCTGATAAAACTGAAAGACATGATCAATCCAAGCCACAGGATACTTGTAAAATGAAAACATCTTTGCAGTTCCCTGTATGGAACCTCATGCCTCATGCATGGTTCATGAAGACTCTACCACTGAGTTATAGTTGCGCCCTAATGAGAACAAAAATATATTAAAAGCAGTTTAGGCATCTAAATAAATTTCTAACTGAGCATCAATTGTTTTATTTCACAATTCAAAGGCAAAAATGTGAATGGCTCTACATAGTCATAAAATGTGAATGAACAACCATACCTCAATGGCTGGGTTCTCACAAACCATTCATATTCAATTCAAAATGTTAACTTGGTATGACATTGAAGCATGAAGAAGAAGTAGTTGGAAGGCCATGGCATAGTTGATAAACAAGGTAGACGGAAACCCACACTTTGACTTGATGAACCCTTTCTGAAAGACAAAGAATCAGATCTTCACAGTGGATATATTTCATAGAGAAGTGCTGATCAAAACAGATTTGGCATGGTGTGCAACTGTGCTAATGGCCTGAATCATATCATTGTCTGGCTTGATCTTCCTATGGAGGACCTCACCTCCTGCTGCAGCAATGAGTTTTAAGGAGGTCATTCTTTTGATGGTGTTTGAAGTCTGTCCTAAATAGAAAAGGCATTTATTAAATGGCTTTGGCAACAGAGGCTCTCTGATGGGCCTGCTCAACTCTGGACCTCCAGAAGTGTCCTGTTTTTCTTCTCTCTCACATATTTTGCTGTTCAGACAGTAACCCAAACTCCAGGATCCAGAATCCACTGAGAATCCCAAATATGCACTTCAAAATACTTTGAGCTTCATCACCAGGACCAGTGTACTGTCAAACACAACACACCTTTTAACCTAAAGAACTATCCCAAGTTTGCTGTGTATTTTCTTTTCTGCAGAAACACATGCCTATAAATACCAGCAGCCCATTTTTTTTCACTGCCCAGCATTTATAACTAAGCAGAGGTTGCTTGAAAATGACTCCTTCTCCGGTACCAGAAATAATGACCTTATATTTCCACTGTATGCACAACCCATGGATCAAACATCAACTATGTTAACAGGATCCCTGGAGGGATATTATTGACCATATTCATGTATGCATTCTTAGACACATTATGAAGTAATGAGTCATTTTATATCAAGTAGTATTTGTCAAAGCATCGTGCTTGAACAGCCATTCCATTTTCTGGGTGCCAATGACTGCAGGTTTCATGCAACTCTGTCCACCCATGATGGTTTTTGATAATGGGGTTGGTTCCATTTTGCAAGAGGTCTTCAACAGAAGGTATATCACCCTTTACAGAAGTGATATGAGATATGAAACAAAATCTATCCTCTGGTTTCTTTTCCCACTGGAAATATTGAATGACAGATTCAGTGTGGAGGAGTTTGACATTCTTTGTCTATGTGCTGAATTATTCTACAGAGGTGGGAATGTGCCTGGTGCAGCTATGAGACTCATCTGATAAATTACTCTTTGTCCTGAGTGTGACCTTACCTTGAAGATACTCTGAAGGCAGTGAAGAACCTTTTCTACTTTTGGAGGCACTGTTGGCTTAACACAATCTCTGCTGTGTTTGGAGTGCTGCTCCCATATTAGTAACAAGTAGGATTAGGAGACCTGCTACAACCTCAGCAATTTCCATTATGCCCCAACTAACAAAGACTTTACACAAACCTTCTTAGTAATCTGTTTACTCTTACTCTCAAGACAGTGGTAAAGAGAGCAGTCCCGCTTCCAGAACATTCAGATTCTGCAACAAAGCCTCTTGCTAACAATTCTGTTTCACCATTTACTACTGGACTAGTAGTTAAAATGGAAGGAGACAGCCTCTCTTTCAAATCCTCTTCAGAGCCACATCTACTATCTTCTGTTTCTGCCCTTAAATTCTATTCCTGGTTGACCTTAGCTAAAGGCTTCTTCTGTTTCTTTTGTGCTGGTGATATAGAAGCTGTTTTAGTCCCTTTGGAAACAATTTCAGGAGGACTTGTAAAAACAAGTTCATACAATGAGGCTTACCTGTCTTAATAATCCTTTGACTTATTAGGCAGTGTTTATATTTTATTCACAATGTATTTGGTCTTCTTACTTTGAGGACTAATAAACTTGTTCTAAATGTACCACGTTGGGGATCTGAAAGTTTACTAGAAGCTGGACTATGCTCTTCAATTGCCTCCTTATCTTGAAGTCTGGGATCCAGGGTGGGGTGTATTACATTGACTATACTGATCTAACACAGTTACTTCTAAAACCACTACCGATATGCTCACATCCTCCTAAGCACATGCACTCCCTCAGAATTTCAGCACACTGGGAACAGCACAACAACTTCTCTAAACAAGGAAGCTGCACACATCTGTGTGCCTAGGGCCATTCATCAGATGTAAGGGAAAGCTCCTTTAGGACTGGACCATTGACCACAAGGCATCCTCTCAGAGGGTGGGAAGTCTGTGCTCAGACTCTGCTAGGTGTCACATTGGTCACCATCTGATCTAGCTCACAGTCTGCAAGATATCAAGTGGATTAAAAAAATTAAATGTCACAAGACAAACAATACTAACCAGGGACAGAAATGGTTTATCTTTGGGTAGTGATACCCCAGAGAAGTTCAAACTATCTATGAGATCTGTTTTCTTAGTAATCACAATAAATTTTATGAGGTACTGAGGAATGCTAAGTTTAGATTTCTGTTTACTCAATGACAATTACTTTGTTTACCCTATCAGAGTCCTTTTATTTGGGACATTGTCATCAGCACTGCCACTTTTGGGGCCCCTCTTTGTACCTAACACTGTTTCTGATAAAGACCATAAACTCTACAAAGATTTTTGTTAATGGGAATTAATGGTTTCAAGTAACTTACAATTATTCAATAAAGTGCACACACTGGATCAATTCTTCAACACAGTAAGCCCTTGAAAACTTAATGTTCAGTGAAATCAGCAAATTTCAGCAAAAACATAAAAACCATTATGAATAATTTGGATGGGTATTAACACATGCCAGATGCTGTAGTCAGCTCTGGTCAGACACTCATACCCCTTCTGAATATTTATGTTTATATCTGTAAATCTTGGTTTTTGTCAATCTTTGTCACAGAAGTTTATTTGAGCTGTTGGCAGTAGTTGTTGGAAAGATGCACAACTGGTCAGTGTTCAGAATAAAAGAGTTGGTGCTAAGCCCAAGACTGGATAGGGATATACATATCTCACCCCATCACCACCACCTAACTGAAAAAGACACAGGTCAACATGTGTTCACAGCAGAATTCTACCAACATTTAAAGAAGAAGTATAGTAAATATTTCTTAAACTATTCCACAAATGGTGACTGGAAGGAAGTCATCTAAAACTCTAGTGAAAAGCCATGATTACTGAAATACCAAATCCTGATATAGACAACAAAAAGAGAACTATAGATCAATATCCTTTATTATAATAGTTTAAAATTCTTTATGAAGTGCTTGCAAGCTAAACACAAACACAAATCAAAAATATCATTCACAATGATTAAGTTGGCATTACCCAGAGACCCAGGGATGATTCAACTTACATAAATCAGTGAATGTAATAAATCACATAAGTGAAATGAAAGATAAAAATTGCATTGTTATCATTGTTATAAAAATAAATTCAGAAAATGCCTCAAACAAAATGTGACATTTCTTCTTAATAAATGTCCTATGGAGGCTAGGGTTAGAGGGAACATACTTAAATATAATACAGTCTATAAATCCAGCATCATAGTAAATGGAACAAAATTTGAATTATTAATGTCAGCAATAAAGCAGGACTTGAAGTCTTAGTTATAATAATAGGACAAGAAAAAAATATGTATAGGGGGGAAAAGACATTGTGATAATCTGAATGTAATTGTTCCCCATAATCTCATAGGGAGTGGTACTATTAGGAGGTATTGCTTTGTTGTAGGATGTGTGACACTCTAAGGAGGGGTTTTGAGCTCTCATATGCTCAGGATACTGTCCAGTATGTCAGTTGACTTCCTGTTGCCTGAAAGATTTAATTTAGCTCTCTCAGCTCCAGCAACACATCTGCCTATCATGCTGTCTTACTCCCCTTCATGATGATAATAGATTGGACATCTGAAACTGTAAGTGAGCCACCTCAACTAAATGCTTTCCTATATAAGTGTTGCCCTGTTTATGGCATCTTTTCATGGCAATAAAAAACCCTGGTTGAGACAGAAATCAAGTATCTTTTATTGCAAATGACATGTTTATCCATAAGATATTCTAAAAAATATGCACCAGAAAACTCCTAAAATTGATTAATAATTTCAAAAATATAACAGGAAACAAAATTAACATACAAAAATCAGTTGCTATTTTATATATCATTGATAAATACACTAAGAAAAAAATATGGGATTCGATTGCATTCAAAATAGGTTAAGAATACCTCTGCATAAATCTATTTATTCTGATAAAGGAATTCCATAATACAAACTTTTAAACTCCACAGAAGGAAATCATGGAAGACACAGAAGATAGATAACCTCACATGTTCATGAATTGGAAAAAAAAATTCTAAAATTGGCTATTCTATTTATAGATCAGTTTGGCACAAGCCAGAGGAACTTGAAAAAAAAGGACTCTCATTTACAAAATTATTTCCTTAATATTTGTGTATTAGGCAAATATTAATTAATTAATTGGGAGGTACCACCCTATTGTGGGTGGTACTAACCCTGGTCTGGACATCCTGGGGTACACAAAAGGGTAATCTGAACAAGCCATGGTGATCAAACTAATAAGCAATAGTATCCCATGGTTTCTGCATGGGCATATAACTTTAGGTCCTGCCTTGATCTCTATCAAGGGGGTGTAAGCAAAACAAAATCATTCTGGGAAGAAATAGTTTATCTTAAACAAAATACCGTTGTTGCAATCATGAATTATGGATAGCCACACTAAATTTATACAAGATGGGCCAATAAAAGTCAAGACAAGAATACAGGACAGTCTTGGAATGTCCTACTCACTATAGTATTTCTCCTACAAACATGAGTAATGTGCAAACAAAGTAAGACTTATGTAGAGTACATATGGAATCTCTTACAGCAATAAAGCATCCATTCAGTAATTAGAAACATCCATGAATTGAGGAAACCCTAAAATGCTCTAGTTGTGACATAGGAGAGAGCTTTTATTACCAGAGTGATTATTATGTCAAAAAAGAAAGTAAGTCATTACTCTTAAAATGACAAAACTGTAAATATTTCTCAAACTATCTTCAGTCATTCCCATATTGCTTTCAAGAAGGGAATGATTGTTTCTAGATTCCTGCTGTAATTAATTATCCTGAAAAAAAAGTGCCTTTAAAAAAAGCATTGTAAATGGAGGCAGTTCATCAGGGAGAGGGATGGGGCTACAAATGTGGTGATAATTGCAATTTTGGGGCTACATGGTAATGCTGTTGAATTTTCACTCAGATGTATAACTTATGAGTTCTATTCTGATAAATAGGTTATCAAAATAAGCAAACACTCTCATGAGTACAATCCTCTCCAAGTAGCCAGAGACTTAGTCAGCCACAAGTCAACACCCTGAGATCACCTACACCCTCAAAAGGGAAATACCATACTCACTTGACTCATATACAGATGATAAATGTACTCCAACTATAAGTGGACCTGCTTTTTTAATTTCAGTTAGAGATGTGGCACTGAAAAAAAATCATATTCAAAATCAAGACAAGTAATTCTTGTTTAAAAATGGGGTTGTGTCCAAGACTAATTATGGGTGTCATCTTCTATAGAAGAAACGGTTGTCTTGTTGTTTTAACAAAAACCATAAAGAATAACTCAAAAAAGGAAAGAACTTATCTGGAAAGATGGCTTGGTCAGAAAGAGTGTCTGACATAGCATGAGGATCAAAGGTCAGTCCCTAGCACACACTTAAGAAGGAAGGTGGAAAGGCATTTCTATATTATCGGTGCTAGGGAGGCAGAGATGGGTACAACAGGGGCCTCCTTTTCACTCTACAGATAGGCAAATCTCTGAGCTCCCAGTTCATTAAGAGATTTTGTTCTCAAAAATAAGTTGGTAACATTTTAAGGGAAATTTAATCTCTAAATACATGATCAAATGTGTACATGAATATCCAGGTACCCACACCCAGCACCCCCCTACACACACACACACATACACACATACACACACACACACACACACACACACACACACACAGAGAGAGAGAGAGAGAGAGAGAGAGAGAGAGAGAGAGAGAGAGAGAGAGAGAGAGGGGTTTAGAGGGGTTTATCTATATCTTTATTTATTTATAAAGATTTAAATGGAGGACCTGAAAGATCATTTGGCTGGTGATATAGCAATTATCACATAAGGTGAATATGTAGCAGAGGCAGAGGCTGTTTATCTATTTGTGGCTGGAAGCATAGTGCAAAACACATCTTACTAGAAGAGTTTGCACCAAGCCTCACCTTCTAGTAATGCCTCAATATTATGAAACCATCAAAGGATAGATGAATTGATTATGTCAGAACTTTCACAATCAGATTCAGAATCCCAAAGGTTGGCCACCCAGTCCCAGACATATAAACCTGTATGGAACATTTTCATGTTCACTATATAACAGAGATCTTATATTCCAGTTGAATAAAGAGCCCTAATAAAGAATTTCTGTAAGGTTTCAACTTGGCAAATTTCACTTGAAAGAATGGTAAGACCATTTTGTTAGGAACCCAGCAAACCAAGCAAGGTAAGAAAGAAGAATCACCTCAGAGGTTTTTAACCCCAGTGAGAATATCCAAAATGCATATAGCTTTAGGTTTGGGGTGGAAGAAACCTGGTTAAAACACATAAAAAGAACTTCAAGATTGTACTGTAACTAGAAAATCCATTTGGGCTTTCAAAATTTCCAGAAGATTTCTCCAAGCTTGAGATAAAGTGTTGAAAAGCAAAAATCTACAGAAGAGAGACGAAGGTGGCCTCCACAGGTCTGAAAACTAGGCTCCATTGGCAACAGCATAATGAGATGTAAGACAGGCAGAATGTTCCATCCATATTACAAACTCCAGAGACAAATCTGAACAGCTTGACCTGCATGTCTGCAACTGTTGATATTGGTGAGGAGCAGCTGGGGTTATTCTTTCCAATGCTATTCCTCTGTTCAATACTGTGAGGTAATAATACTTTCCTTTTTTCACTGTTACAAAACAAACAGGCAGTTAGAATGCTAACTATGATTCTCAAGGAAAAATATTTCAACTGTTGAAAGCTTACTATTTCAAATGACTTCTTGCTGCCAGGCTAATAGTAAATTTCAGGAGATCTATAGGAACCTAGATAGGTTGTGTCTGAAGTTATTGATTAATTCCTTAAACTAAACTAAATAAAAACCTCTGAAAATGATTTGGATAATTGGGATTAGAGATTTGTTTGTTTATTTATTTAGTTAGTAGCCAGGAGTTTGGCTTTGATTTGTTTTGCTTTTACGTTCCTTTTCTGTTTTGTTTTGTTTATTCATGTCTTTGTTTATTTAAGGAGTGCTGTTGTTTTGAAAGATGACTCATTATATATTCCAAGCTGGCTTGAAATTCTTTATATTTCCCAAGGTGTTCTGTACCTCATAGTAATTACCTTAGACTCTCCAATGCTGTGATTACAAACATAATATATATATATATACATATATATATGTAGCTATATATATGTACATATATACAATAATATGTATATATAGTACACAATCTAATATACATACTATATATATATACACACACTATAACACCATATATAGATTTATTCATAGAAAATCAAAGCATTATTACAATAGTATATTAAAATAAAATCTATTTATATGTACAGATATATATCTACCATATATATCTACCACATGTATATCTATAATAAAAAAGTCCAATTTTCCTTGATTAATATACTAAATTGTTATAGCATGACTGAATGCACAGAAATAATGTAATATCGACTCTATTTGGAGGTGTTTATGAAATTAGAATAATGAAATGATCAAAATATAAAATTCTAATGAATAAAGATGTGGCTTTCACTTTTTTACCTCTAGGTGAATAAAAACTTGAGATGGAAATATATATCACAAAACGGCTTTTTGATACAGATAAAAGGATAATTTAGGGAACTGGACTAATCAAGCTATAATTTAAACTGCTGTAAATAAATATGAGTTAGTTTTTATCTTTCCTTCATAAGAACACTATCTTCACTTATGTATTTTCACTAGCTTCCAGATCCTCAATTAACAGAGTATAGGGTCAGGAAAAGAGAATAAAAAAGAAAGGAGAAAATTGTAAATAATGGAAAACAACTTGCAATGCATCTTCAAAATCCTCACAAAGAAACTACATATCATTGTATGTTCTACAAACTATCCTGAGCAGTCTTCTCAGACATAAGGGAGTCTAAATTGCCAGAATGAAATAGTTCTTCATTTACTGTTCCGTTTGAGATGAAAAATGTCCTAATTGTGAATAAAAACTTCAATTTCTCTAAAGAAGGTGTCTAATAATTTGTAAAAATCATTACGAACATTCAAGAGTCCATCAAAGCCTACCAATATTGAATAGTGGGATCCCTTCCTTTATAATGACAGGGTAGATAAGCAGCAGTTTCTCAATCGCCAATGACAGGACTCAGGCACCACTTTCAGGAGTCCACTGGTGTTAAACACCTTCAAAAAACATTCATCAAATAATGAAAATGTGTCTTCTCGCCTATTTTATTTAAGTGAGTTTTCATCGGCAGCAATACATTCTTCAAAGAGGACAGTCTTGTGTGAATCAATCTGTCATTATGAACCTTAATTTAAACAGTATTTCATCTGTGACTTGGAAAGATGTTCTAAGGAAAATATATCACAAAACGGCTTTTTGATACAGATAAAAGGATAATTTAGGGAACTGGACTAATCAAGCTATAATTTAAACTGCTGTAAATAAATATGAGTTAGTTTTTATCTTTAGAAAGGAGTTTATTTTAAAGCAATTGATAAAAGAGACATAGATCAGAGGATAAATATGCAAGGATCCCAAGACAACAATGTCTTGGTTTTTTTAATTGTTTAGTATTTTTTCTTATTATATGTATCAATCTCAGTTCCCTCTACCTCCCATCCTCTCATGCACCCACAAGCCCCCTATCCCACCTCCATTCACTCCACAAGGAGGGTGAGGCTTCCAATGAGGGACCATCAATGTCAGTCAAATCATTTAGAGTAGGGCCTAGTCTCCCCTCACCACCCCGCCACCATGGCTATAAGCTCATGGGGTAACCCTCCATGGGGAATGGGCTTCTGAGGTACATTCCTGTACTAGGTAGGGATACATTCTGGTTCCATTTTCAGAGGTCCCTTAGACTTCCAAGACCTCCTAACTGAGACTCACATTCAGGAGGTCTGGATCAGTCTTATGTTAGTTTCCCAGCTATCAGACTGGAGTCCATGAGCTCCCCCTTGCTCAGGTCAGCAGTTTCTGTGGGTCCCTCTAGACTTTGCTCATCACTCTTCCCTCTCTGAAACCAGATCCCAAGACCTCCTAACTGAGACTCACATTCAGGAGGTCTGGATCAGTCTTATGTTAGTTTCCCAGCTATCAGACTGGAGTTCATGAGCTCCCCCTTGCTCAGGTCAGCAGTTTCTGTGGGTCCCTCTAGACTTTGCTCATCACTCTTCCCTCTCTGAAACCAGATTCCAGGAGTTAGGTGCAGTGTTCATCTGTGGGTGTCTGCTTCTGCTTCCATCAGCTACTGGATGAAGGCTCTAAAGTGGCAAATGGGGTAGTCATCAATCTTATTATCAGGGAAGGGCAATTAAGGTAACCTATCCCCTATTTCTTAGATTGTTAGTCATGGACATCCTTGTAGACCTCTGGATATTTCCTTAGTGTGAGATTTATCTTTCAACCTATGGTCCCCTCTATTATGGTATCTCTTTTCTTGTTTTTTGTTTGTTTGTTTGTTTTATTCTTCCCTAGACTCAAATTTACTGTTCTTTCATGTTCTTCTCTCCCCTCCTCTTCTCCTCTTCTCATTATCCTAACTTCTTCTCTCTTCCCCACCTCCACTGCCTGCTTCCAATTTGCTCAGATCTTGTCCCTTTCTTCTTCTGTGAGGGATCATGTATGTCACTCTCTGCCTGTGTGAATTGTAGGCTGTTGATCTTTTGCTTTATGTCTAAAATCCATATATGAGTGAGTACATACCATGTTTATCTTTTTTGTGATCGAGTTACCTCACTCAGGATGGTTTCTTCCAGTACCATCAATTTGCCTGCAGATTTCAAGATTCCATTGTTTTGTTTTGTTTTCTACTGAGAAGTACTCCATCATGTAAATGTACCATATTTTCTTTATCCATTCTTCAGTTAAGGGGCATGTAGGTTGTTTCAAACTTCTATTACGATATTTGAACAGGTGTCTTTGCTGCATGGATGTGGATAATTTGGGTATATGCCTAAGAGTAGAATTACTGGATTTTGAGGTATACTAACTCCCATTTTCCTGAGGAACCACCATACTGATTTTCAAAGTGGCTGTACAAGTTTGTGCTTCCACCACCAGTGAGGAGTCCACCCCTTTCTCACATCCTCTCCAGCATAAACAGTCATTTGTGCTTCTTATTTTAGCCATTCTGACATGAGTATGATGGTATCTCAGAGTTGTTTTGATTAGTATTTCCCTGATGGGTAAGGACATTGATAACTTTCTTAAGTGTCTTTCAGCCAGTTTATATTCCTCTATTGAGAATTCTCTATTTAGTTCTGTACACCACTTTTAAACTGGATTATTTGGAATTTTGTTATAAATAGGTTTTTCCCGCAGCCGGTGTCCTGATCCCACTCTTTTTTCCTCCCCGCCAGCTGCCAGGTCCCACCGCTGTGCCAGCCCCAAATAACACAAAGAGACTCTGTATTAGATATAATTCTGTGGGCCACTTATTATCATTTCTTATTGGCTAGCTCTGTCTTAAATATTAACCCATTTCTATTAATCTAAAGTATGTCCACGTGGTCTCATCTTACTGGCCAGAGGGGCTGGAATTCTACCTCTCCGGTCTCTCTGTATTGACTCCTCCTTCCTACTTCCTCTTTCTTCCTTGTCTCCTAGCCCTGCCTATCTTGCATTCCTATTGGCCAACAGTGCTTTATTCATTAACCAGTACGAGAAACATATTAACAGAATAACATCTTCCATCATCTCCTCTTTTCTGTCTAAAATAAAAAGAAGGGTTTTAACCTTAGCATAGTAAAATATATCATATAACAGTTATCAAATAAGAATCACAGTTAACAATATTTTGTCCCTTAACATTTAGTAAGATTTAAAGAAAATATTCTTTCATCTATCTTATCTTTATGAGTCTAAAGTCTTATATGTAAGTTATCTTTAATCCTAACTAAGAAAAACTATAACCATAACTGTCTTCAACTCTTTTACAGACCACAGAAGGATAATATATAAACTCTAGAAATGACAGAGACAACTCGCCTGGTCAGTTACCTGAAGTTCTTCTGTAAAGTTCCATCTTTAGCCCATAGGCCATAGTGTGTCTGGCAGACACTTCAGCAAAGCAGGAAACTGTCCATCTGTACTGGCAGTTTGTCAGTCATTTTTCTCTGTGTCCTGTGGACTGTCTGGCAGCCTCTTCCATGAAGCAAAAATTCTGTAGCAATGTCCATCTTGTTTTAGCAGTCACTTTTCTGTGGGTCCTACACGCCCAGTTTACACAAAATAAAGACAAACAGTCTAGACAAGAGCAATATCTTGTTCCAATAGCTAGTCTTGCCATACTAGAAGCAAACTCCATAACATGTTTCTTTGATGTCCATCTTCCTTTCTGACACAGGTGGTGTTACCAGGAGCAGTTGTGCCTCACTGTCAAGAAAAACACTGAACCATTTTAACTGCCATATTCTGTATGTCTTTGAAAGGTTTGAAGAATGCCTATTCATATAAAATACATCCCTGCATATCTAGAAATCCTAACTAACTTAACCCCAAGTTTTGACTATCATAGGTAAGTGTCTATAATCTGTACTAAATTATACATTACATTTTTCAGTGAGCTATATAAAGATAATACATAAATAAGAGGAGAAATAATACATATCACAAAATTGACCTTAAATTTGTATCAATAAATGAAAATCCATTCCAAAACAAAGTATACATTTCTATATCATAATTCCCTTTTAACCTTTAAAAAGAATGCTTGTGGTCATTAGCCATTTATAACCAAGCCCACTTAAGCGAAAACAAATATTTATAAACAATATTTGGGAATTTGGGCATCATTCTTTCCAATCTGGTTCCTGCTGGTAGGGGCGCTGAGAAGATGCAAAAATCCTGGCTGTAGTGGTTTGCAAGGCTGCCATTGACATTGCTTCAGGGGGTCTTGCTTGATCAAACCACATTAGTCTGGAAGGAATCCACAGCTTTTCATTATCTGTGGAAACAAAATTAGAAATCCTTTTTCCCAGTAACTTGTCCTTAGGCTTAAATTTTGGAGTCAAAGCATTTTTAAATATATAAATTGAATTAATGCAGCAGCATTTCTTTTATCAGTTGTTGTTATTTCCTCAGCAATTAAAAAAATTAACGAAACAGAACAGTGTACAATATCCAAAGTTTCTTCGTGTTTTCCATCTTTACGTGGCATTTTTGTAACTCTATTTTTTCTACTTTTGTTTTTTCATATTTTGAGACAGGGTTTCTCTGTGTAAATTTTATCTGTCCTGGAGTTTACTCTTTATATCAGTTTTATTTAGAAATCACAGAGATCTGTTTGCTTCTGTCTTCTGAGTGCTGAGATTAAAGGCGTGTGTCACCATACCCAGCCACATTGTGTCTTTTTAAAACCATTTTATTATTTGTCTCTCCCAAGTCTACATATATTTTAAAACACACTGTAAACCTTTAGCAGTTTTTCTTTATTGAATCGGTCTTTATTGTAAATCTTTATCTTTTTCTGGCCATGAGTCTTTATCTGTTAAACAACAACATTGCTAAAATGAAAGCCATAGTTGTTTTAACTGTGGTCTATCCAAGATGGCAGTAGCTATTTAACCACTAGCACTGAGAGCTGTGCTCACTGTCTTGGTCTAAGCAGCATGATGCAGGCTTGGAGATGTGGTCACTGTCATTGCCAGCTCTCATACAAACCAATTGTTAGCAGCACTTCTTAAAAGTCATGCAGTTTTATGCCACTTATGCTGAATCAGGAAACCCCCCTTAAAGTAGCCATGCAAATATCTACTTGTATCTAGCAAAGCAGAGCAAAACTGTGAAAAATGCTGCTACCAAGAAGCCTTGCTTGTCTTTGTTGTGTTGTCTTTAAAACCCATTTTTAAGTTTTTGATAAATTTTAAGTGGAAGTTTTTATTAGCCACGTTGTGGTGCCATATATTTCAAGCAGGTTTTTCCCTGTAGGTCTGGTCCCACCACCACGCAAGTCCCAAATAATATACAGAGACTCAGTATTTGATATGATGCTGTTGGCCAGTTGCTAGTTTCTTATCAGCTAGTTCTGTCTTAATTATTAACCCATTTCTATTAATCTAAGTATGTCCACGTGGTCTCATCTTACTGACCAGAGGGTCTGGCATTCTACCTCTCCGGTCTCTCCATGTTGACTTTTCCTTCCTACTTCCTTTTCTTCCTTGTCTCCTAGCCCCAACTATCTTGCTTTCCTATTGGTCAACAGTGCTTTATTCATTAACCAGTATGAGAAACATATTTACAGAATAACATCTCCCATTAGTGTTTTGATAACTAGCTTCTTGAGTTCTTTGTATATTTTGGAAATCAGCCCTCTGTCAGATGTGGAGTTGGTGAATACCTTTTGCCATTCTGTGGGCTGCCATTTTGTGTCGTTGACTGTGTCCTTTGACTTACAGAAGCTTCTCAGTTTCAGGAGGTCCCATTTATAAATTGTTGATCTCAGTATCTGTGCTACTGGAATTATGATCAGGAAGGAGTCTCCTGTACCAATTTGTTCAAGGGTACCTCCCACTTGCTCTTCTAAGAGGTTCAGTGTGGCAGAATTTATGTTGAGGTTGTTGATCCATCTGGACTTAAGTTTTGTGCATGGCAATAGCTATGGATCTGTCTGCAGTCTTCTACACACCAGCATACATTTGTGCCAATACCATTTGTTGAAGATGCTTTCTCTTTTCCATTGTGTAATTTTAGCTGCTTTGTCAAAACTCAGGAGTTTATAGGTGTGTGGGTTAATATCAGAATTTTCGATTCCATTCCATTGGTCTACCTGTCTATTTTTGTGCCAATACCATGCTGTTTTCAGGACTATAGCTCTATAGTAGAGCTTGAAGTTGGAGATGGTGGTGTATCCTGAAGTTCCTTTATTGTATAAGGATGTTTTGGTTATCCTGGTTCTTTAGCTTTTGCATATAGAGTTAAAGATTGTCCTTTCAAGGTCTATGAAAAATTGTGCTGGGATTTTGATGAGGATTTCATAAATCTCTAGACTGATTTGGGCAAGATTGCCATTTTTGTTATGTTGATCCTGCCTATCCATGAGCATGAGAGATCTTTCCATTTTCTGGTATCTTCTTTAATTTCTTTGTTTAAAGACACAAAATTCTTGTTATATAGGTCTTTCACTTGTTTAATTAGCATTAACCAAAGATATCTTATTTTGTGTGTTGCTATTGTAAAGGATGATGTTTTTCTGATCTTTCTCAGCCACTTTATTGTCTATATATATATTAGTGCTACTGATTTTTTTAGTTAATCTTTTATTCTGCCACTTTGCTGAAGGTGTTTATCAGCTGTAGGAGTTCCCTGGTGGAGTTTTTTTAGGTCACTTATGTAAACTATCATATCATCTGCAAATAGTGAAATTTTAACTTCTACCTTCCCAATTTGTATCTCCTTGATCTGCTTTTATTGTGTTTTTGCTCTAGATATAACTTCACATATAATATTGAAGAGATATGGAGAGAGTGGGAAGCCTTATCTTGTTCTTTATTTTAGAGGAATTGCATTGAGTTTCGCTCCATTTAATTTGATGTTGGCCATTGATTTACTGTATTGCTTTTATTATATTAAGTATGTTCCTGTTATCCCTGATCGCCCCAGAACCTTTATCATGAAGGGGTATTAGATTTTGTCAATGGATATTCTGTTACACAAACAAAGATACAAATTGTTGGGAGAGCTTCATCACTGTATTCTTGTCTCCAGATCCATTTGTTTGCATAAACAGATGGTTTTGTTTTGTTTTTAAGTGTCATTAATATCTTCATTTATTTTTGAGGCACAGTCTCACTGTGTGGTTTCCCTAGCTGGCATTGAGTATACTCTGTAAACCAGACTGGTCTCAGACTCACTGAGATCCACAAATCTTTGCTGTCATTGTTTCTGATTCACCATTTTGGATCAAATAATTCTCCATTTGTTGTTAGTTTCTTTGTTGTTGTTTGTTTTTTTTGTTTGCTTGCTTTTTTTGTTTTGGTGCGTGTGTGTGTGTGTGTGTGTGTGTGTGTGTGTGTGTGTGTTTGTGTGTGTGTGTGAGAGAGAGAGAGATGGTGATTCAGACTGAAGTCCATACTGTGTTATACTATTTCCTACTACAACAAAAGTTATGAATGGGAGAACATTATTAATGAAATGTTAAATTAAAGGAAAACAATCACAAGTACAGTGATTTCTGGGGTTATAACCTGTAGTCAGAAGCTGTTGTGGGAAATAAATGATCAAAGAAACCTGCCCAGAATCCAATGCAGAGCAGATTGTTAATTTGAGTAAGTTCTTAGATGCTGACATTTGCAACAAAGAATTACACTTAATCAGTATACAGAATATTAACTAACTCAAATGAAAAGTAAGGAATTTTGTGAAATATTCTTCAACAATATTTTCAACGAATTAAGTGATATAATCAGTCCAATTCTTCCTTGGATAAAATTTGGGCTTGGCTTTGGTGTCTCCCAGATCTGTACTAGCTCCCTTTCTGCAGATTTTATACTTTCCTTTAACCCATCCATGTGTGAGCTGCCCAATACAACTTGATTTTTTCCCCATATTTATTTAAGTGTAAAGTACTTTTAGTACTAGGAAATTTATGAATCTGAAATGTAAATCTTTTCCTAAAAGGGAATCTTTGTCTCAAGTGATTATAAATATCCACAGAGTTCAAGATCTTTTAAAATTTAATTACTTACTCCTGGGCCACATAACCCACACAGAATCCCTGTGTACCACTACCCCTCACCTGCTTACTTACCATCAAATTCCTTTCATTTAGCTTTGCAATCCTGGGCTCTTCTGGAGTTTGTGCTTAGTATCCAAACTCTGTTGCAAGTATTAAGATCTTAAGTAGCATTCACAAATGTCACAAATGATCATTATTCTAAAATTATCAGTGGGAAAGCTATTAAAATGTTCCATGCTTCAGATAATCAAAGCTCAAAAGGGAAGTAATATCATTGATATTACTATTTTCCTAATACCTGTTGTTTTAATTTCAAGAAAATAACTCATTTTATTGGAGTCATCTGAGAGATGATGTAGTTTAAAGATATTTTGTACTACAAGTAAACTTATGTCAGGGACAACAAAACAAAACAAACAAATCAAACATTAAGTAAAGAAAAAACAAGCTCAAGGAAAAAGACGCAATTGAGCCAAGAAAATCCAGACTTAATAAGTGACTTAAACTGTCAGATAGCTGTTTTTCATCTTGCTTCTTAAAGAAAGCAAGTTTCTTCAGATACTCTCTTCTACCTTCTCTAAACATGTCTGCGATAAAACAATTCCTGGGAAGATATAGTTCGAAATTATCTGAATACGTGAAGTTCATTGTGTTCCAGAAAACAAAACAAAACAAAAACTGGATTTTCTGATTCCTTAAGAAAGCAGCTCTGAATTAGAAGTATGTTTTTCAGGCTTTAACATCTCAATTTATAAAATGTTATAATGCATCTTTTGTTTGTTTGTTTGTTTTTATGCTTGCTTGGCTGTGCTGGAACTCACCTTGTAGACCAGGTTGACCTCAAACACACAGAAGTCCTCCTGACTCTGCCTCCCAAATGCTGGGATTAAAGTTATGTGCCATTACTGCCCATCTTATAATACAGCTTTCTTAAGGTTAATTAATGTGTACACTTTTATCTTCTCAAGAAATAAATTGTATGATCATATCCATTTCATCTTCATCAAACATTAGCATATAAGGTATTAACTTTCAAGAAACATGTTATGTAATTTTCTAAGAGTGAAATGCAAAGATACTTTTCTAACATTTTAGAACTACACAAATAAAATACATGTAATTGTGATTCTCCATGTGAATGAGTTAAATTTTGATGTTTTGACATAAGGTCTCAATAACTAGGCCCCACTGGCCTTAAATATAATGAGATACTTGGGTTACCTATGCTCCAAGTCTTCAGAAAACAGCTATGAGGCACCATATTCATCCATATATCTCTAATTCTAATGTTGTTGAATCTGATCAATTCACTCTATAAATATTCCTTCCTGGTGAGCTACACAGATAGTGAGCTGTCAGATACTTCAGTGACTGTGTTGTTAGTGGCAGATACAATAAGCAAGTACCACTAATGATAGTTGATTATCTATGATATCCTATAGCAGAAAGACACCAAGAAACAATCCTTTCATGGGACTTCTATTTTTTTATTACAATCTTTAACTACTTTCAGTTTCATTGATTAAAACTATTTGGCAGTTTGTTAAATATGAAAATTTAGAGTAAGCGTATACTGAATTTTTTAAAAAAAAATAAATATCATGTGGGGCATGCAACTAAATTAAGTTGTTTTAATTTAAGACTTATTTACTCATGTATTTTATGTTTGAGTGCTCTGTCTTCATGCACACTAGAATAGGGAATAAGATCCCATAACATATGGTTGTGAAATGACATGCAGTTGCTGGGACTTGAACTCAGCACCTCTGTAAGAGCAGCCAAGTGCTCTTAACCACTGGGGCCTCTCTCCAGGCCCTATGCTGAAATTATTAAACAGCCATTCATAAAAGTTTTCTTTCAATAACAAGGATTAATAAATTTTGTATAAAGAATGCTGCAGTACTGGGGCTAGTATGCTAGCCCCCAGGTTCAAAGGATTTTCTCCTCCATCTTGAGAATTGGGGCTTGGTTCCTAATACCAATACAAACATCTTCAAACTGCCTGCAACTTCAGTTCCATTGGATTTGTCATGAGGCCTGGATAGCTGCGCTCATGAGTGCACATGCTCAACACAGAGACAGAGATACACATAACTCAAAATAAATCAAAAAAAAAAAGAAAGAAAGAAAGAAAGGAAGGAAGGAAGGAAGGAAGGAAGAAAGAAAGAAAGAAAGAAAGAAAGAAAGAAAGAAAGAAAGAGAGAGAGAGAGAAAGAAAGAAAGAGGAAAAAAGAATGCAGAATACTTCAGGGGGGAAAACAAAGACTCAAATAGGGTGCACTGGGTGGTTTTGTGCGTCAGCTAAACACAAGCTAAAGTTGTCAGAGGAAGAAGTATCACCTGAGAAAATGAGACCCAGGTGTATGGTATTTTCTCAATTAGTGATCAGTGGGAGAGGGCCCTGTTCATGATGGGTGGTGTCATCCCTGCTTCTGGTCTTTGGTTTTACAAGACTATGGGCTGAGCAAACCATTGAAACAGCCCAGTCAGCAGCTCCCCTTCATGACTTCTACATCAGCTCCTGCCTCTAGGATCCTGACTTACTTGAGTTCCTGTCCTGATTGCCTTTGGTGATGAACAGCAATGCTGAAGGGTAAGCCAAATAAACTTTTCATCTGAAGCTTGCTGTTTGGAGATATTTATACACTGCCTGAAGACATACTGGGGGAATGGGATGGGAGGGGTTGTCGGGGGGTGGGAGGAAGGGAAGGAGGGATAGGGAACTGGGAATGATATGTAAAATAAAAAAAAATATATATAAGTATATATAAATGGCCAATAGCTAGGTGGAAGGTATACATGGGACTTCTTGGCAGAGAGAGAACTCATGGAGAAAGAAAGGCAGAGTTGCCAACCAGAAACAGAAAGGAAACAGGAGAGATGGAAGATAGAAGAGATGTAGTGTCATCTGACAGGCTGTAGATTAATATAAATGGGTTAATTTAAGTTATAAGAGCTAGTTGAGATAAGCCTAGGCAAAAGACCAAACTTTCATAATTAATAGTAAGTTTCTATGTCGTTATTTGTGAGCTTATGTCCCTCAAAAACATACTGTTTTATCACCCTGTTTTATCAAAGCAATAGAAACCCTAACTAAGACATAAGACAATTCAGAAATAATTATTAGAACTCTTTGGGTTGATGTAATGAAAGTCATGAATTCTTTTCTTGGGGAATAGGAAAATTTATTACATAAGTGATTTTGGAGAGTATAGGAAGCAAAAGCAAAATTTAAGGACTAGAATTTACGGGATTCAGGATATTATCAAGAAATGAGCTACATAAACATTGGGGGTGTGTAGCTGTATGTTTATATTTGTATTAGCAAAGACAAAAATAATCCTGCTATGCTTATCTCAAAATAGAACCTCACCCAAAGGGATTATCCGTCTTCTAAATGATAGTGTATCTTTTGCATAGAACATTTACTCAGTGAGAAATCCCACTGAGGAGATTATTTTGGGGGGTACCAAGTTAGATCAGTTTAACTCACAGTCTCTTAGATGGCTACATGAATGTTAGCTCATTCATCAATAAAACTGAGACTTGAATGGTATAACTTCATCATAAGAAAAGATTAACTAAACTAAAACCCAGAAGCCATGCTGATCAGATTTTGCCACATGAAACCCTATTTATGTTTATCAGCTTAGGTGTTTGATGTAGTCACTTCTGCTTTGCTGAAGCCAGGTCACAGGAGACAGCTAATATCCAAGGAGCAATCTAAAATCACTTTGGTTCTTCCTAAGATGTCATTTTCTGTAGACTTGTAAGGAGAGAATCCCAGACATAGTCCAATTTAACATTTGGAAAGATAAGCTTCCCCACTTACCAATGCAACTTATTGCTGAAGAAAATAATTCAAACTGTTTCTTATTTATTTTTGTATTTTATTTACTTCTCTGTCTAGCATGTATCCATCTAATATTGCCTATCAATCAGCACAATAATATAAGTTTCATCTGTGAAATTCATAGATTAAAATAATGGAATCTTCAAGATAAACATAATTTTGAGTGAGATTAAGTATTTGCTACTTTTGTTGTGGGAGACAACTTATTCTTATGTCTGACATCAGTTTACATCTTGGATCCTGCCTCTTGGATCCTGTAAATTTTGTAAATGTAGGCAATATATGTTGGTCATATTGTGGTTGCCACAGTAGTGCAAAGCCTACTAAAATCTACCTCTACTCCCTGTTCTCAAGGTTAGAAGACTAACTTTGAAATGGGTAAAATACTTCTAAACCCTTGTTTCAAGTTCAAACAAAACAAGTTGATATTTTCCTCATAGCTTACACACCTCCACTTTTCCATTTTGCTTTTCTTACCTCTTTTTAATGAGTGATTGATCAATTTTGTGGAAGATCCCTTTAAACATTTAATAAGTAAGTAAAGGATATATATTTCAACTTATGATTTTTATAATGAACTGAATCTAAAACCTATTTCCATTGCTGCAATTTATACTAGCAAATATCTGTGCCAGTAATCTTGCGTTTTCTATTGGCCACCAAAAGAGCTGAAACTACAATTTGAAGGGAGTATGAGATCTAAGATGTTTCACAGTTCTTGATATTATTATTTTTGAGAACTATAAAGAAAAATGTAAAAAAAAAAGACACTTCATAAGGGAGTTTAGAAGCTACTCATCTTGTAGTTGGCTGACAATAAGGACATAATAAAAATTGTTAAGGGGACCATTATTTGTTTTGTCTTTAAGTAATAATGCACTACTAACAGAAGTATGTTGACCAAGAAGGTGATCTATGTGTAAAAGCCATGAAGACATATAAGATATTTCTGGCCTTTGAGAAATTCAGTAAAGAGACAAGCTGGGAGGTTTCTGGAGAGATGCTTGTCCCTAGTCTACATGAAGCTTGGAAGTGATGGTTCTGCAGTCAGCAAAGGAATCAGCAGCAGCAACAACTGGGGAATCAGCTTTGGTGGTAAGAGGGAATCCAACAAATGGAGCAATTGGCAAGTAATTTCCATTCTTCCATGATTCTCTTTCTGGACTGCTACCAAATAGTACCACCCATAGCGAGTGAGGGTGGAGTTGGGGCTTCCAACATTGGTTAGAGGGGTCTTTAAATGATACACCCTATGCAAGTGATTCTAACTTGTGGCAAGTTGACATAAAATCAATCATAATATCCTAAAATCCTAAACCAGAAGGCTACACTACATATGGTGAGAGAGGGCTCATATATTTCTTGTCACATGTAGGAGAGTTGTATCCTGTCTCATTTCCTGCTCTGTCTATTGATTTCAGTATTTGGGTGTTATCATACTTTAAATTGTCACTTTGAAATATATGACTCAAATTTAGTTTCAGAAGATCTGGAATTTGATAGATGTTTTGTTCCTACTATTTAAACAAGACTTCCCTATATAGCTCAGTCTTGTCTTGAAGTAACTATGTAGTTCAGTTTGACTTTTGATCAGTAATGCTTTTGACATGGTCTCCCAAATGTTGGCATTACAGGTGTGAACCAGCTTACCCTCTAGGATAGTATATACTAGGACAGCCATGCATTCTTTTCATTACCTTTAACAAAGAGAGGAAACAATTTTGCAACCGTGCATCTTTCTTTGTAGTGTATATTCAGTTGTTACTCTAAGTTGTGGCATTTCTCAAACCCCTGATCACAATTTCACTAAAGGAGACCTTAAATTAGGATATTGTGCAAACTATCTCAATTGATTTGCTGTATTGATTTTAATGTGTTAGTAAGAGCTGTTCTCTGGAGATCATTATGAGATGTATTTTTCCCATAAAGTTGGAGGTAATGTTGCTAAAGCTTCAAAATGTCATTACTTTGGCAAATATTTCAGAATTTCAATATATTTTTTTACATATCAGGATACATTGACAAAAATGAAATAGTAATGTAACCTATGGGCATTAAAATAGCAACACAACATGCAGCCTGATTGCTTCTTCTTTACCAATGTCCTCATTATATGCCCAGTGCTGCATTTGAATGGTGGATTCTCATGACTACATTCTTAGAGAATGTGCTGCAACTGCTTTTAACTAATTGAGTGGTTGGAGCACAAATCAGGAACTATTTGCATTCATATTTGCTACATTATTATGCTGTTAAGCAGACAGGGCAAATTCTACTTAAAATTAAAAGTGAAAATCATAATGGCTGCTCAGTCATGACCACCCAGCCATTAAGTTCATTGGAGAAAAAGCAGGGACAGTTCTCTTGCCTTGACATTTGTAAACATAAAAAATGTTTGGACAGAGGTTTTTAAAAGGAAGCTATATGGATGCAGAGGTTAAAAAAGAAGTAGTTAAACAGATCTACAGTACAATGTGTTTTTGTAGTTCTTTTGCTATTGCCTTTTAACATGATCCAAGTTACTGAAAACAAAGTGGACAGAAGAATTTGAGGAAAAAAGCATTTGACACTGAAATTCTTGAACTCATTTATTTGAGTCACCTCCTAGATGGCTCAGTGGGCTCTGGGTGAGGATATACTAGGCAAATATGAACTTCATGTTAGAATTCACAGGCCTGGGCAATCACTTTTTTGTTTTCCCCACTGCATGGTTTGTAAGCATAATATTTAAAAATGTAGGACAGATTACGTCAAAACTTACTAGAATAAAAGCCTGAGTGATATCTCAGCAGCTATAGCACTGCCTAATCTTCCAAAGGATCATTTTCCATTTCCCACACTGTGGTTCAAAATAATCTCTAACTCAAGTTCCAGGCAATCCAGTACTCTCTTCTGGCCTATTTATATATTAGGCAAATAGAATGATTACACATTCATACATGCAAACAAAATGCTCAAACATGTAAAACACATAAAGTAAATTATTTTTTTTATAAAAAGGAGGTTGAATATATTCTACTATTTTAAATTTTACTAAAAACTACTAATTTATAGCTTCTCCATCTTTGGTTTTATTCTTTTCATCCAAATCTATTATTGATTCTTTTTCCCCTAAAGAATTTTTTCAGAATTCAAAAGATGCCAATCTCTATATCAGGATCTGCATCATGGGTTTCTGGACAAAACAAGTGTACTTACTAGAGACTGTGATTATAATCTGCTGGTTCATTACAAAGAGAAATGTCCTAATTGTTTTCTCAGCTAATTACCTTAAATATCTACTCAACTTTGACTTCCCATAATTGAAGTTGAAGACAAAACTTATATGATCAGAAAAGAAGTATCTAAACTCTTACAGAAATAACAACAGATTAAATTATATTTATAACTATACTTAGAAGGTATTATTAGAAACTTAAACCTGGAAGATTTGAAAGGTAAAAGTTCAGGCAACATATTTGACACCTGCCTCTTTTTGTACTTTGTAGTAAAATATGTTGCATTTGAAACATGTTTCTGGTTTTAGTCAGAATGTTTATTTTTTAAATGACTATAGTAAACCTTCAAATGAAAAGTGGGAATGATATCTGGATTTGCATTGATTACTGCTAGGTGCTCTTAACATGGACAACAGGTTATTAGTTCCCGTTTAATATAAAAACACTGAATAACTCATAGACCCACACTTGGTCTAAGACAACAAACAACTCAAGCCTAAATGGTGCCCTAGGAGAAATTTTGTTGTGGATGTATCTATTGGAACTAGGCTTATCAATGTGCATTTTTATGGTATGGTTTTCTGTAATGTTCTCTGTTTTTTGCAAAGAGAAGTTTCCCCAGTAATAGGGAGGAATACATGTATTTGTGGTTAAAAGGACAAATATTTAGATAGAAGTTATAGATTTTTATGGCTCATTAAACTTCAACAAGATTCATGGCTTCTCTAGCACCAAAGTGTTGGCTGTATTTTCAATAATGATTTCCATCCTGTTGACTGGATCTTACATCCATTAGAAAACTGTTGGTTACCATCAAGGTAATTCACAGGACTCATTATTCCCTGCTGATCCCTGCTGTATTTCATAAGCACCTTAGCTGCATAAGACTTGGTTGCTTCCCTCCTTTGGAAGCTTGAATACCACATTTTGGTGACATCAGTACTAGCCTGCTAAATATCTGGCAAAATATTGATAACTAGAATACACACACACACACACACATATATGTGTGTGTGTGTGTGTGTGTGTGTGTGTGTGTGTGTACTAAAAAGCAAAATTAAAAGAAAAAAATAACAAATGACCTATTAATAAATGGGTCTGGAATATGCACTGGGTGTTTTCAATTGATGATAATAAAATGGCTATGAAAAAATCTGAAAAAACTTTTGTCTTCTCTACTAATAAGGAAATGAAAAAGAAAAACAACTGAGGTGTCATCTTACCCCAGTAAGAATGAAAAAACAACCTAAAATAAATGTTAGAGTTGATTTGTAGGAAAAAGTAAATTATTTCAGCATTGGTGAGATTATGAATTGGTCTAACCACTCTGGAAATGGAAATCCATGTGAAGAATCCTCAGAAAGGTAAAAATAAATCTACTTTATAACCCATGTATACTATTCCTTGGCTATGTCAATAAAAAGAACCAAAACAAAAACAAAAACCCTAAAATCACAGATATATGTTCATATATGTTCATCTATATTTATTATTGCTCAATTAACTAATACCTGGGAATTGGAAATAATCTAAGTGTCTCCAGCTGAGAAATGGATATTGAAAATGTGACATGTAAATATTGAAAAACATCCAGTTGATCAGGTATAAAATAAATAAATAGAAATCATAATATTCACAGGAACTTGAAATAATCACATGAGGTAAGGTAACACAAACCCAGAAAGAAAATGTTGAAATATTTTTTTCTAGTTTGACATTCAGAGCTGAAAATCTTCAGATGTGAGTTCATATCATGGCGTAACTTCACACACCAGGAAAGTAAAAAGGCATAATTTTGGGGGGGAGGAGGAACAAGAGAATGACAGACTGATGTATGGAAGTACAGCATAAGGTTGCTTACATTGTATTTCCCACAGACATTCAAGCTTCGTAACAAAATAAGCCCAAAACTTTGAGTCCCAGCGTGACAGATTTTGGATCTTTGACCTCCTTCAATGGGCCTCTACTGGAGGTGAGTCTGGGACCACTTTGGGTTGAATCCCCACATGCTTCCCCAGGAACTCCCTGGATTGGCCAAGAATCTCCCCAGCAAGAGTGCCCCTGGTGCTTTGATACAAAATCCCTCCCCCCCCCCAGAGCGTGCCCTTCTCCCACCCTGTGTCCTACCTAGCCCACCGCCCCATTGCTCTTGTTGAGCACTGCAAGAGAGGGTGGATCCAACAATCCCTCCACCTCCAGAGAACTTCCTGGAGCTGCTCTGAGCACACTAGAACTATCTAACCAAGTGGGACCACACTGAGTCTCCACCTACATGATCTCTGACCCCATTGCCAGGCCTCTACCAGAGGGAACTTCCTAGATGTGCTCTCAGCACACTAGATCCGCCTTTCCACAAGGGATCACCCTGAGTCCCCGGCCTGAATGGTCTTTGATCCTATCACTGGGCCTCTGATGGAGGACCACCCTGAATGCATGCCTGAATGATATTTGACCCTATTGCCTGGCCCCTCCCTGAGGAGAGACCTGCTAGAGAGCTTAGACCACCCAGAGCCACAGACATCGAACTTCTGACCCTCCTAAACCCATGTGGAAGTAGCACAGAGAGAGAGAGAGAAACCACCTGCACCCACTTGAAGAAGTAATGGGAAGACAGCAATACAAGAAAATACCTAACAATACAAAGACAAGCATGACACCACCAGAATTTAGGGACTCTATACCAAAGAGACCTGAACAACTCAAAGCACATGAATCAGAAGTGAGTGACTTAAAAAAAAATCTTAAAAATGATAGAGGACTGCAAAGATGATGTGAGAAAAATCCCTTAAAAAATGGAAGAAAAAACCAAGCAAAATATTGGCAGAAATAGAGGAAAAGACCATGCAACAAATGCAAGAAATGAACAAATCTCTTAATGATAGTAAGCAAGGAAAAAAAAAAATCAAGCAAATAGGTGATGGAAACAGTTAAAGACTTAAAAAGTGAAATAGAGACACTAAAAAACACAAACTGAGGGAATGCAGAAATAGAAAAACTGGGCAAATGATCAGGAACTACAAATGCAAGCATAACTAACAGAACACAAGAGATGGAAGAGAGAATCTCAGCCCCTAAAGTAAACTAGGGGAAATAGAATCATTGACCAAGAAAATCTTAAGTCCAAAAAAACATTAACACAAAGCATCCAAGAAATGTGGGACACTGTGAAAAGGCCAAACCTAAAAATAATAGGTATAGAAGAAGGCAATGAGGTCCAGCTCAAAGGTGCAGAAAACATATTCAACAAAATCATTGAAGAAAATTTTTCCAATCTGAAGAGGGGCATGCCCATGTAAGTACAAAAAGCATACCAAAAATCAAAATGACTGGACCAAAGAAAAAAGACACCTCAACACATAATAATCAAAACACCTAACATATAGATTCAGAAAGAATATTAAAAGAAGCAAAGGAAAAAGGGCAGGTAACATATAAAGGCAGACCTATAAAAATTACACCTGACTTCTCCATGGAAATTCTCAAGACCAGAAGCTCCTAAATAGATGTTCTACAAGTACTAAGAGTCCACAGATGCCAGCCCTGGCTACTATACCCAGCAAAACTCAATCATTATAGACTGAGAAAACAATATATTATATAACAAAGCCAGATTTTCAAAATACATATCTACAAATCCAGCGCTACAGAAAGTTCTGTCAGGAAAACTCCAACCAAAGGAAGTTAACTTTGTCACAAAGACATAGGCAGTAGATAATCCCACTTCACCAGAAACAAAGGGTAAAGCAGGGCAAATATATTCACAATACTACTGGAAACAACAAATCAAAAATTAATAATCATTAACAATCAATGGCCCTTATTTTCCCTCAACATTAATTGTTTCAACTTTCTTATAAAAAGACACAGACTAATGAATATGAAGACAGCATCCATCTTTCTGCTACATACAAGAAAACATCTAAGCTTCAAAAACAGACATCACCTCAGGGTAAAGGGTTGGGAAAAGATCTTCCAATCTAATGGACCAAGAAGCAAGCAGGTGTGGCTATCTTAATATCTAACTAGTTAGATTTCATACCAAAATCAATCAAAAAAGATGAAGAAGGTAATTTCATATTCATCACAGGAGAAATCCATCAGCACAAAGTCTCAATCATGAACATCTATGCCCCAAATACAAAGGCATCCACATTTGTAAAAGACACATTACTAAAACTCAATGCCCACATAAAAAGCTCATACACACACACATAGTGGGAGAATTCAACATTCCATTCTCATCTCTAGACAGGACCACCAGTCAGAAACTTAACGAATCAAAAGATCTAACAGAAGGTATGTCTCAATTGGCTTTAAAAGACATCTATAGACCATTCCATCCAAACACAAAAAAATATACCTTTTTCTCTACACAAAATGGAACCTTCTTTAAAACCAACCACATGCTAGGTGACATGACACACCTCAACAGATTAAAAAAAAAATGGAATAGCCCAATATATGTTGTCAGACCACCCTGCTGTAAAGTTGGAATTCAACAACAACACAAATCGCAAAAAACCTTCAAACTCCTGGAAACTGAACAATGTGCAATTGGACCATACTTGGGTCAGAGAAGAAATAAAAAATTTAAGGACTTCCTAAAAGTCAACGAGAATGAGGAAACAACATACCCAATTTATGGGACACCTTCAAAGCAGTGCTATGAGGTAACTTCATTGCAGTAAGTGCACATATGAAGAAAATGGAGGATAGTCATATTAGAGAGTTAACAGCACAAGTGAAAGCCTTAGAACAAAAAAAAGCAAATTCACCCCACAGGAGTAGATGCCAGGAAATAATCGATTTGAGTGCTGAAATCAATAAAGTAGAAACCAGGAAAACAATACAGAAAAATCAATGCAACAAAGAGTTGGTTTTTTGAGAAAATCAACATGATAGATAAACCTTTATCAAAACTAACCAAAAATCAGAGAGAGAACATTCAAATTAACAAAATCAGAAATGAAAAGGGGATATATCAATGGACCCTGAGGAAATCCAACCAATTTTCAGGTCATATTTTGAAAACCTGTACTCGACAAAATTTAAAAATTAAAAGGAAATTTCTGGATAACTATCACTTACCAAAAATTAAATCAAGAACAGAAAACAATCTTAAATAGACCTATAAACCTTATTGAAATAGAAGCAGTCATCAAAATCCTTCCAACTAAAAAACCCCAGGGCCAGATGGCTTCAGTGCAGAATTCTACCAGAAATTCAAAAAGAGAGCTAATACCAATACTCCTCAAACTGTTCCACACAATAGAAACAGAAGGTTCATTTCCAACTCATTTTATGAGGCCACAATTACCTTATTACCTAAGCCACACAAAGACACAACTAAGAAAGAAAACTACAGACTAATATCCCTCGAGAACAATGATGCAATAATTCTCAATAAAATACTGTCAAACAGATTCCAAGAATACATCAGAAATTTCATCCACCATGACCAAGTAGGCTTCATCCCTGCGTTGCAGGGATTTTTCGACACATGAAAATCTATCAATGTGATCCACCATAGAAACAAACTGAAAGAGATAAACCACATGATCGTCTCATTAGATGCTGAAAAAGCCTTTGACAAAATTCAACACCCTTTCATGATAAAGGTCTTAGAGAGATCAGGGATAACAAGAACATACCTAAACATAATAAAAAGTATATACCATAAACCAACAGCCAACATAAAACTGAATAGAGAGAAGCTTAAGTTGATTCCTCCAAAATCAGGAATAAGACAAGGTTATCCTCTATCTCCATATCTTTTCAATATTGTGCTTGAAGTTCTAGTAAAAACAATAAGAAAACAAAAGAAGATCAAGGGGATACAAATTGGAAAGGAAGAAGTCACACTTTCACTATTTTCAGATGATATGATTGTTTACATGAATGACCCAAAACTCTACCAGGGAACTCCTACAGCTGATAAACACCTTCATCAAATTAGCAAAATACAAAGTAAACTCAAAAAAAAAAATCAGTAGCTCTAATATATACAGACAACAAAGGGACTGAGAAAGAAATCAGAGAAACATCACCCTTTACAATAGCCACAGACAACATAAAGTATATTGATGTAATGCTTAACAAACAAGTGAAACACCTACATAACAAAACGTTGTATCTTTAAAGAAAGAAATTAAAGAAGATACCAGAAAATGGAAAGATCTCTCATGCTCTTGAACAGGTAGGATAAACATAGTAAAAATGGCAATCTTGCCAAAAGCAATTTACAGATTAAATGCAATCCCCATTAAAATCCCAGCACAATTATTCACTCACCTTGAAAAGATAATAATCAACTTTGTATGGAAAAACAAAAGACCCAGGATAGCCAAAACAACTGTAGACAATAAAGGACCTTCAGGGTAGTCACCATCCTGGACTTTAAGCTCTACTATTGAGCTATAGTTCTGAAAACAACCTGGTATTGGCACAAAAATAGACAGGTAGACCAATGGAATTAAATAAAAAAAACATGACATTAACCCACACAACTATGAATACTTGATTTTTGATTAAACAGCTAAAATATACAATGGGGGGAAGAAAGCATCTTCAACAAATGGTGCTGGCACAACTGGATGATGGTGTGTAGAAGACAGCAGTTAGACCCATGTCTATCGCCACGCACAAAACTCAAGTCCAAATGAATCAAAGACCTCAACATAAATCCAGCCATACCGAATCTCTTAGAAGAGAAAGTGGGAGGTACCCTTGAACAAATTGGTACAGGAGCCTTCTTCCTGAACTTAAGTTTAGTAGCACAGACACTGAGATTAACAATTAGTAAATGAGACCTCTTCAAACCGATAAGCTTCTGTAAGGCAAAAGACACAGTTGACAAGACCAAATGGCAGCCCACAGACTTTGAAAAGATCTTCACCAATCCTACATCAGATAGAGGGATAATCTGCCAAATAAACAAAAGCTCATGAAACTAGGCAACAAAACATGAAATAACCCCTATTAAAAACTGGAATACAGAACAGAAGAGAGAATTCTCAAGAGAGGAAATAAAAAAATCTGAAAAACACTTAAAGTGCTAGACATCCTTAGCTATGAGGGGAATGCAAATCAAAATAAATCTGAGATACCATCTTACTCCTGCCAGAATGGCTAAAATTAGAAACACCAATGACAACTTATGCTGGAGAGGATGTGAAGAATGGGTAACACTCCTCCAATGCTCCTGAAAGTACAAATTTTGTAGACATTTTGGGAATCGATCAGTATGACAGTTCCTCAGGAAAATGAAATCAGTATACCACAGGACCCGGCAATCCCTCTCTAGGCATATACCCAAATGATCCACATCCATGCAACAAAGACAAGGGTTCAACTATGTTCATAGCAGCATTATTTGTAATAGCAAGAACCTGGGAGCAACCTAGATGCCCCTGAATTGAAGAATGAATAAAGAAGATGTGGCACATTTACACAATGGAATACTACTCTGCAGAAAAAAAAAAAAAAAACACAATGGAATCTAGAAATTTGCAGGCAAATGGATGGAACTTGAAACACCCACCCCGAATGAGATAACCCAGTCACAAAGAGAGGAACATGGTATGTACTCAATAAGGTATGGATTTTAGACCTATAGCAGAGGGTCACCAGCCTATAATTCACACCGGAAGATAAACTAGGATATGAGGAGCATTTTAAGAGATTCATATAAGGTCCCTCACATAAGGGGAAAGGGATAAGATCCCCTAACTCTATTGGGAGTGGGGGAGCAGTGAGTGTACAGGGATCTAGGATAAAGAGAAGGGGAGGAGAGGAAAGCATGTGTCTATAAAGATTGAATCATGTTTCAGTTAAACCATTGTGACTTTGAAACTAAAACAGTTTATATTTCTTGTAATATTCAAATTATATGTGTTCTGCTTTCCTTTTATGAACTCCATCTTTCAAACCAATATTCTACACACATTGTTCCATGAATACTCTGAATTCAATAGTAGAAGTACAAGTTTGAGTGATCAGAACAATATATCACTTTGCTCAAAAATGTCAAGGTCTTTCAATGTTGAGTCATCTAAATAATCACTCATTTTTTCTTAGATTGGATTTGTTCAATATTGGAAATACTAAAATTACACATGTATTTTAATTCTATTCTTTGTTATTAACCTCTTATCTCTTTCATTATATCTTCCATAGATTTGAATCCTATACCATCATAACCTTGGAGGTAAAATAATATTCCTTTGCTATATGTTCAATAAGTACATATTCATAAAGTATACAAGTGTCATGTTTGTTTTCAATAAAGATAGACAATTTACTTTTTCCCCTGATGTTTTTCACTTTCACATAGAGAGACACACAATACCATACCAGAAGAGCTTGGATTCTTGAACGTGTGCATATTCTCTTTACAGATAAGTTTGAGTAGTTTCTTTTTTGAGAGAATAGTTTTGACAGTTTATAAATTTGAGTTGTCTGGCATTTTCATTAGTGCTTCTTCTTGATTGGCTGAAACAATCAAGACCTACAGATTTTAACTCTTGATTTTTGAAAACCAGCAACTTTGAGAATCAATGGGTATATCTTAGAGTTTTCATGGAAATATTATGCATCTTTGTATATAAGTATTTTTTCTGGCAGGTGAAAAATAACTATACTTAAAAATGAACACTTCCCTATTTAGGCTAGAGTGAGGGCCTTGTCCTTACTTCAAATGACTTGAAAGATTTTTTTTAATCCTTCCTGGAAGACATTACCCTCCCTGTGCAGTGGGTGTGGGGTGGGATGGGGGGGGGTTGGGGGACATTGGAGGGTGGGAGACAGGGAGAGAGGGAGGGAAAGAAGCAAGGAGGTCTATTTAAGAAAAGAAAAGAAAACAAGAACGTAAACTTATTTTGTAGTATTTATTTTAAGTACCAGAATAAAATAAATGGATTGGACCTCTGGTAAAATACACACCTCCCTCTCTCAACACACATACACATACAACACACACACACACACAAACACACACACACACACACACACACACACACTTAACTAGGAAGTGATAATTAAGTAAGATTAGAGATGAATTTTACAAAGAAGACCAAATATAAGACAAAGGATGCCTCTGCAACACTTTCATTAGAGCATGGCACAGAACATGACATATGAGGAGGGCTCACTCAATTTCTCTTGATTCACTTTATTTCCCATTGTATCTTTTGAATTCAAAGCTACTTAATTAAGAAAGAGAAGTACAGTTCCAAGATTATTTTTCATTATTATTTCTGGGGTTAAGGACTTGGTGAATTATTTGTGTAATGAACTGAGAAGTAGAAAACTTTCATTTGAAATCATGACAACTTTTTTCTCAATAAAAATAGCTAAGAAAAATATTTCCATAAATGATAAAGGTTGAGAGTAAGACACCTGTCATTGATAATTAAAATAATTCAAAGCCTAGTTTCTGTGACCTGTGGAAATACCCAGGAATGATAAGCCATAGTAAGGAGCTACAAAGGTAATGTTGACTATTAAGTTATTGCTTTCTTGTGCTTTCCTACTGAAGAAAAAGCAGATGGTCAATCTTCAATATCAAATTGACTAATACTCAAATAATATACATCTCCATTTTTGGAAGGGAGGATATTTTCTTTTTTTAATTAATTTGTGATTAAAATACAAAACAATAATATTTAACATACCGATATCTGCTTCTTCTCCCTCCTGCCCTTCTATTCTCCCCACCATTTCCCCATCCCATACTCCTCAGAGAGGGTGAGGCCTCACATGGAGTATCATTAAAGTCTGTCACATCATTTGGGCGCTACCTAAGCTCTTTCTCCTTTATATAGGCTGAGACACTATCCCTTCACTAGGGATAAATACTGGTTCCACTGCCAGAAGCCCTATAGACTGCCCAGACCTCCCAACTGACAACCACATTTAGGCGGCATGGTTCAGTCTTATGTGGGTTCCCCAGCTGTCAGTCTTGAGTCAATAACCCCCCTCCCTTGTTCAGGTCAGCTGTTTCTGTGGGTTTCTCCATCATAATCTTGAGCCCTTTGCTCAATACTCCTCCCTCTCTACAAGTGGATTTCAGGAGTTTTGCTTAGTGCTTAGCTGTGAATCTCTGCTTCTGCTTCCATAAGCTACTGGATGAAGGCTCTATGATGGCATTTAAGGTAGTCATCAATCAGTATCATTACAGGGGAAGGGCTTTTAAGGTACCCTCTTCACTACTGCTTAGTTAGATTCTTAGTTGGGGTCATCCTTGTGGATTCTGGGGATTTATAGTGCCAGGTTTCTCAATAAGCCCAGAAAGACTCCCTCTGTCAAGGTCTCTCTTTTCTTGTTCCCCCTTCTCTGTTCTTCCCCTTAGTCAACTTTTCTGATCTTTCATGTTCTCTTCCCACACCTCTTCTTTCCTCCTCTTTCACCTCTCTTCTTCCCCTCCCCCATGCTCCCAATTTAGTAAGGGTTGTTTCTTGTGAAACAATTTTTAACAATGGAACAAAAAAGGCCAGGAGAATATTGCCTTTACACTCTCTTACCCCCATGGTCTTATACCTTGGAAACAGTGAAACAAAGTATATAAATCCCCCCTTAAGCCATTTCTGTCTCATGTTGTCATTACATTCATTTATGATGTATATGCATCATCTCATCATACATTCAGTAATTTACTTTTGCAATGGCAATGAGAAAGGTAACTGATAAATGCTTATAATTCAAATGATCTACTACTAGATTGATAAATTATACTTGAAAAGTATTAAATAAATGGGAACCATAGACAATGTGGACAACATTTCAAGGCACAGAGAAGCAAAAGCCACAATCTAGGTCTAGTTGTTGTATGAAATTATATACTATTTATGATTTACTAAAGCTTGACTGAGGAGTCAGAAACCAAAGTCAGCCAGAAGCCATAGAAACACACCTTTAATGCTAGGACTCAGGATTATGAGTTCAAGGCCACCCAGATCTACACAAGAATGGATCAGTCTAAAAGAGAATCATAGCTCGCAACTTTAATCCCAATATTAAGGAAGTACATAAGACATAATAAAGGTCTCAGGGAGGCATTAATTCTCCAGCTACACTGAAAATACAAGCATTAGTTCTCCAGTCACTCTGAGGAGAGTAAGCAGTTTGAGACTTGGTGAAGAGCTCATGCATGGATTAGTCCTTTCAGCCTGAGCTATAGGTGAGAATTAGTGGCTGTCTTCTGTGCTTTTCTGATATTCAGCTTGAAGTTTTAACCCAAATATCAGTCTCTGGGGCATTTATTTATTCCTGTTACAGTTGTATGCTATTTTTTATGGTAAATCATATATACCCTATGTGCTCTCTGCTTCCAACAATTAACACACATAGATTCAGTTTCATATCACCTTACTAATACATGGAAGAACTTGGTGCTTCAGTCTAGAAAGTCAGTTAAGTGCCCTAAATTGAGATGGGAGTATGGAAAACAGTGCTTCTAAGAGATGCCCTCCCAGTAAAGGCCCAGATCAAGACTATAGGTCATTCATGTATTCATTGGCACAGAATATGCCTGTATTCTGTCCATGTCTTGGGATTAAGGTTGGGATTAAGTGTGCATGATGCACACATTAAAAGCACCTTTCTAATCAATCTGGCAGAGATAAATTCAGGATACCCTAACTTGAATCAATGGAATGATTATCTCTGATTTCCCTTATACAAAGTAGTGAGTGAGACAGAAATAATATTAGGAGAAGAAATGAACAGTAGGAAGCTTAATGTTACAGTGAAATCTTGTTCTAAAAAGTAGGATGTAACTGGCTGAGCATGGTGGTGGCACATGACTTTAATCACAGAACTAAGGAGGCAGAGACAGGCAGATAGAAGATGCCTGTGAGTTGAGGCAGGCCTAGTCTACTGAGTGAGTTTCATGTTAATCAGAATTATACATTTGTTTCAAAGACTAAACTAAAATTAATGAAACAAAGATCATAAGTAATGATCTCATATTATATAACGACCTTGGAAGGTTTCTTGTATTATTTATTGCATAAAATATACAGTACTGATCTATATAACAGAGGTTTTGATTTAAGGTTTACATTTAATTTTTTTTCTTTTAATTTTGAGATTGCAGCACATTGTATCACACTCCTCTCAGATCTCCAGTGTGCCTCTCCTTGACCTCTTAACAATCCATAACCTATGTCTTATTTTTATTGCATATATGTCTTATTTTATTGCATATGTATTTCCTATGTTTGTATATTTTTGCATATATATGTATATTCCTAAATATAACTTTCTTAGTTTACATAAAATATCAACCAATATTGTAATATGCATTTGACAGATTGTGTTTAAGTCTTGGAATTGGGTTACCCATCAATAACTCCCATCTCAGAACCCTTTGCTTTCTTCACAAATTACATTTATATATATTTACTGATTCTCTGTTGCAGAATCAATGCAGAAGTGATGGGATTCGGTTAAAGTAAAAGCTGTTTAGAAGTGTATGTTTCCCTATGATCTCTACTCATTTACTCAAACTAAGTATAAGCCATGCTTTTGATAGCTTTTATATTGACTTCACTTGAACAATAGAAAGGGAAGACACAAAAGACATGAATACAGAAGAACTTATTTTACATATTGATCCCAGTTCCTTCTTCCTCCCTCCCTTCCTCCCTCCCTTCCTATCCCTCTCCCTCCTATTCCCCTGGTCACCCTCCCATCCCACCCACCACCATTCCATAGGGAGGGTGATGCCTTCCAGAAGGGTCAACAAAATCTGTCAAGTCATTTGCAGTAGAGACTAGCCCCTCCCTCCTGCCTGTAGGTTAAGGGAGTATCCCTCCTTGGGGAATGTGCTCCCAAAGTCCTTTTGTGCACCAGGGATATATCCGGGTTCCACTGTCCAAGGTCCCTTAGTTTGCCCAGGCCTTCTGAGACCCAGAAACATTTATTTCTTATCTGATATTGTCAATGTGTTTCCAATTTTGTAATACTTATAAACATTGGGAACAATCATTTATGTGTTTTATTTTGTATGAACTGGATTGTTACAAATTACGGTGATACAGCTTTATTTTGAGCCAGTAAATTGGGGACAAAACAGAATGTTCTGTTTTGTTGTTAAAAAAAAAAAAAAGACTCATTTACTACAAGCAAACAAAAAATACTACTTATTACCTCCCAGTGCTTGAGTTCCATTGGTTAAAAGATTTCTTCTAGGAAATAAGAGTTTTCACCACTCTCACAGTTTAGAAACTGATGAAATTTGAAAACAAAGTACTGTCTTTGAGAAATGGATAAATAATGTGTGATGCAATTTTTCAGTGGAATTGCCTGAACCAAAAATGGGTGTCACTTGTCAATCACTCTTAAAAGTCTCTTAGCACTATACCTAAAACAAATATTCAATTTGGTTTTATTTTTCTGTGCCTGCCAGTTGATTGACAGGCAATAGCAGCTGTTCTGTATCTTTCTGTTTGTTTCATTTTGAAAGCTTGTTTGTGGTTCTTATTATGGGCTTGTTTTGAATGTTCCATTCATATCACCTTGAGTAAAAAGGAATCAGAAATGCGTGATTCTATCGTTTCAGTCTGTAACAGGCACAAATTGGATCTCTATTACCTGGTGTAACACATGGAGACAAACATCCTTAAGGATGTACATACAATGCTTAATTTTCTTCTATGCTTCCATTATGACTACATTACATTATAAGTAAATTTTACATGCTTAAGGTCAGAGGGAGTATTTAATCTACAGAACTTACTACAATAATCTATTTACTGTTATGGCTAATGTGACACAGTAGTGATGCAACAAATTGGGGAGGTGCTTTTACACTAGATATCTGCATCAACCCACAACTGAACACATTTTGATGTGTGGTTGAAGATATCTTTTATTATATGTGTAGCTTCCCTTAACTTCTAAATGAAGCAATCCTTAAAAAATTCTAGACCATAAACAAATATATTTCATCTGGACATTCTAGACTCTGACACAATTTCTTCACTAGATTAACCTTGACACACTTCCTTTAATTTGTAACAACATTATATTTGCTAAAGATATTATCACTGATGAATAAGAATAAACAACACTCATATTCTGATATTTTGGCAGCTGGAAAACTATGGTTAAGTGATGGGAAATGTTATTCTGTAAATATCTTTCTCATATTGGTTAATGAATAAAGCCCTCTTGGCCAATGGAAAAGCAAGATAGGCAGGGCTAAAAGACAAGAAGGAAATAGAAAGTAGGAAGGAGGAGTCAACATGGAGAGCCCGGAAAGGAAAAACACCAGCCAGCCACTCTGGCCAGTAAGATGATCCATGTTGAAATACTTAAAATAGTATAAATGGGTTAATAATTAAGACAGAGCTAGCCAATAAAGAATTAGGAACTGGCCAACAGTATTTATATCAAATACAGAGTTTCAGCGTGCTATTGGGGGCTGGAGTAAAAGCGGGACCAGACCTACTGGCAGGGAAAAACCTACTCATAATAGTTAAGTTATTGCAAACTTTTGTTTCTCTGAGGACACTCCTTGGCTTACAGCAGGCAAAGTTTACTCTGTGTCTTCAGAGACTTTTCAGAGTCATATGGGTGTGACTACATGTATAAGGACACTGGCATTCATTTGCCCCATGGAAACTTTATATGCTGTGTCTACATACAGCATACATACACATACACAACATTTGAAGATACAGAATATAAAAATTTTGACTTATGGATTATAGGAACACATATTTGGGTTTATAACACTTAGTTGCATAGATTTCAAGTACTTTTAAATGCATAGAAAAGATATCAAAGTAAGAATGTCTCAGAAACCCAATTTGGTAGGTGCATAATGTAATAAAGCTAGACTAAGTCTAAAGACCTTTTTTACCATAAGAATTGGTGTGATGGTCCTGTAGTTACCTGGAAATCTACTTGACATCTTACCAAAGAAAGAAGACTTCCAAAATAGACACCTTTTCTATTAAGCACGGTGAAATATAATTACATATAAAACATGTGGGATACGTTTTATAGGAAAATCCATATAGAGAAGATATTGTGTCAAATTGACCAATTTTGCCCTATCCTGTTTCTGTACTCACACTCTTTCTTTCTCCTTACTAACTAGTACTGCAAAGTCCTCATTTTTTGTGCTTGTGTGTGTGTGTGGCATGCATGTTTATGAGCATTTATGTGTTTGTGTATGTATGCAGATGGGCAACTCTTATGCTTGGAAGCATCTTTGTTGCTTGCTTTAGTGATTCAATGGTTATACCGTTTCATGTTCCTTTCTGTCCCCTGACTGGTGTTGTCTTTCTGATTCCTCTTACATGTTGTTCTTTGACCTTTGACTAAGAGATGCAGATGTCCCATTAACCCATGAGCACTCAACTGTCACATCATTCTCAAAATTCTATCAGTTGTGTGTTTATGTGTTAGTAATACCCTTCCTGAAAAGAAAGTACCCTAATACTCATTGAGAGCAGAACCAGTTTCAGACTTGATAGCCTGAGCTCTTGGGTGTTCAGGAAGGTATCTGGAGTCAGGTAGTAGAACAGGGTCAAGGACTTCAGAGTTTCTGATTTTCCATGTAATATATCTCAGTTCCTTTGTGTCATAGCAAGAGTATTCAGGTGAGTGAGCATTTGAGAACTGCAATGTAAGTTTTTAAAGGGATTTAAACATGTAAAAATAAGGATTTAAAATGAGGGGGTTAGGAAGGTAATGAACACATATTGATCTTTGCAATACTCAGCTTCTGAGATGTAAATTTAATGAGGAATTGAATTCTGTGTATTTTAGAGATAGTCATAGGAAATACTGTGTATGAGTAAGGTTTTGCAAAATATTATGTAACTATACATCAAATATCCATAATAGTTGTACAATTTTTAACATCCAGAGGTGACATGAAGTTTTGCCTTCATTCACTCTATCTTCAATAGAAGGTCTCCATGATCGAATCTCTGTTCCTGATGATTCTTTTATTCTTGTTTGTTTTTTAAATTTTATTTTACTTATTTTTCCTGCATTTTACTTTTTAATCCATGAATTATTCAACAGATACCTCATTTTCTGTATGGGATACTTCTACACAAGTTGCTGTTCAGGAAGACCTACCAAGTGTCACGGTCTCTGGCCATTTCTGTTGGTCACCTATTAGTACGAGGTGATACAATCCATAGGTGATGACTTTTATATTTTCAAAGTTTCATTATTCATTAATAATTCTTTAAACATCATTCAATTTCAAGAAATGAATTAAAACCCTCATTTTAGTAAGAGAAAAATGTGTCAACTATGTGATGAAATTCATACTTTGACTAATGTGAATAAGAATGGTTATAAGCTGGCGTCTCAGCAAATGTCCCCCTTGATATTCACATGTTCTTTTAGCATCAAGGAAACTGTTCTGAATGAGCATGTATAAAACACAACAAGTCCTAATGAGCATAAAATTAGTTTCAGTCTCAACCATCAGAAAATCCCATTTGGATGTTTCTAGAATGAAAACAGCATATGTTGTAGTATTGTTTGCCTTGATTACTCCGTGTCTCATGAGCAACTATTTTTCATTTCAGAATACTTATGTCTTTAAAGCTATTTGCTGAGGAGCCTATGAAATGACTCACTGAGTAATGATGTTTGCTATCAAGCCTGATGCCATTTTCCACATGATACAGGAGATAAATGACATCAAGAAGTTATCCTCTGACCTTTACATATGTACTGCACTGTGTATATGCACACACGTGATGGGAGATGTTATTCTGTATATATGCTTCTCATACTGGTTAATAAAGCTCTGTGGCCAATAGAAAACTAGATAGGCGGGGCTAGGAGACTAGGAGAAGGACAGAGGAAGTGGGAAGGAGGAGTCAAGATGTAGCCAGGGAAGAAGCAGGATGCCAGCCGTGGCTCCCTGATAAGATGACCACGTGGAAATACTTAGCTAAGTAGAAATGGGTTAATAATTAAGACAGAGCTAGCCCATAAACAGTAATGGTAATTGGCCAACAGGATTGTATCAAATACAGAGTCTCTGAGTGTTATTTGGGGCTGGCGCAGCTGTGGGCCCAAACTGGCAGGCTGGCGGAAACATACATGCTACAGATGGCACCCAAAGTGGCTATGAGAACTTTCACTTAAAACTAATAAAAGCTTAAAAAATAGATTTTAGAAACAAAGGAACAGAGACTAGCAAGACTTCTTAGTAGCAGCATTTTCTCAGTTGGATTTGTTTTGCTGTAGACAGAGATTTGCATGGCTCCTTTAAGGGAGGTTTCCAAAATTAGCATAAGTGGCAAAAAACCGCCTTGCTTTTAAAGAGCTCTGCTAACAATTCATTGGTGTGTACGAGAGCTGCAATGAAGGTTTACACTGTGTTTTAAAAAATATGCTGGCTTGGGAGAGAAAAAGAAACAGGGTACAAGGTATAAAAAAAGAAAAAAGAAAGTAGAATGAATGGGTATAATGGGGCATGCCATTAATCCCAGCACTCCGCAGACAGAGGCAAGTAGATCTCTGTGATTTCAAAGCAAACCTGGTATGCAGTGAATTCCAGGACAGATAAAAGTTACACAGAGAAACCCTGTCTCAAAATATGTAAAAATAGAAGTAGAATAAATAGAGTAATAAAAAAGCCACGTAAAGATGGAAAACACAGAGAAATTTTGGATACTATATGTGCTTCTGTTGTCTTTAAATAATTTGATTGCTGAGAAAATAACTACTGATAAAAGAAATGCTGCTGGATTAATTCAATTTATATATTTTAAAAAATGCTTTGACTCCAAAATTTAAGCCTAAGGACAAGTTACTGGGGAAAAGGATTTCTATTTTTGTTTCCACAGAAAATGAAAAGCTATGGATTCTTTCCAGAATTATATGGTTTGATCAAGCCAGACCCCCTGAAACAGTGCCCCAGATGATCCAACATTCAAAGCAGTTGAGACAAAGCCTTGCAGACTACAGCCAAGATTTCTGTGTCTTCTTTGGCACCCCATGACAGCACCCTCTACCAGCAGGAAGTAATTTGGAAAGAACGACGCCCAAATTCCCAAATATTGTTTATAAATGTTTGTTTTCATTTAAATGGGCTTGGTTATAACTGCTTAATGACACAAACAATCTTTTTAAAGGTAAAAAGCGAATTATGGTATAGATATGAATACTTTGCTTTGGAATGGATTTTCTTTTATTGATACAATTTAAGGTCAATTTTGTGATATTTATACTTCTCCTCTTGTTTAGGTATTGTGTTTATATAGCTCATTGGAAAACGTAATGTATAATTTAATGAAGATTATGGAGAATTACCTATGATAATTAAAACTTGGTGTTAAGTAAGTTAGGATTTCAAGATATGCAGATATGTTATTGAGATGAATAGGCATTCTTCAAACCTTTCAAAGATCTACAGAATATGGCATTTAAAATGGTTTAGGGTTTTTGTTGACAATGAGGCACAACTGCTCTTGGTAACACCACCTGCATCAAAAAGGAAGATGGGCATTGAAGAAACTCGTTATGAAGTTTGCTTCTAAAGACTAGTCATTTGGGCAAGGTACTGCTCTTCTGGACTGTTTGACTTTATGTTGTAGAAACTGGACATGCAGTACCCACAAAAAGGTGACTGCTGATGCAAGATGGACATTGCTACAGGATTCCTGCTTTATGGAAGAGGCTGCCAGACAGCCAGACAGTCTACAGGACATAGAGAAAAGTTTCCTGCCTTGTTGAGGAGTCTGGACACACACTATGGCTTATGGGCTGAAGATGGAACATTACAGAAGAACTTCGGGTGACTGGCCAGGCAATGAGTTGTCTCTATCATTTCTAGATTTTATATATTATCCTTCTGTGGTCTTTGAAGGAGTTGAAGACAAATAGTTATGATTATAGTTTTCCTTAGTTAGGATTAAAGATAAGTTACATATAGAACTTTAGACTCACAAAGATAGGATAGATGATATTTTCTTTAAGTCTTACAAAATGTTAATGGATAAAATATTGTTAACTGTGATTCTTATTCGATAACTATTGAATGGTATATTTTGCTATGTTAAGGTTAAACTTCTTTTAGTTTAGACAGAAAAGAGGAGATGATGGGAGATGTTATTCTGTATACATGTTTCTCATACTGGTTAATAAAGCTCTGTGGCCAATAGGAAACTAGATAGGCGGGGCTAGGAGACTAGGAGAAGGAAAGAGGAAGTGGGAAGGAGGAGTCAACATGTAGCCGGGGGAGAAGCAGGACGCCTGCTGTGGCTTCCTGATAAGACGACCACGTGGAAATACTTAGATAGGTAGAAATGGGTTAATAATTAAGACAGAGCTAGCCCATAAACAGTAATGGTAACTGGCCAACAGGATTGTATCAATTACAGAGTCTCTGAGTGTTATTTGGGGCTGGCGCGGCTGTGGGCCCAGACTGGCGGGTTGGTGGGCTGGTGAAAACATACAGGATACACACATGCATACACAAACATGCTTACATGAAATGAAAAATATGTAAAATAAAAACACTTTTGTTTCAGGGCAGGGAAGTATGTCTAGAACTGACCTGGAATTTCTGGCCTTCTGAATAGTTTTCATAGTACTGGCAGGTGTTATTCATTTGACTAGAGGAGGAGAGACATTGTATTACTTGTTTTCTATTTCTGTGATAAGATATCAAGATCAAGGATACTATTAAAGAAATAATTTAATCAGTCTTACAGTTTTAGAGTGTCAGAGTCCCAAAAGGATGAAAAAAAGGCATGATAACAATAAACAAAATGAAAGGTCACATCTTAAACCATAAATTATGACTTAGGAGAAAGACAGTGAGTCTTTTTGAATCTCAAAGCCTACGGCTTGGACACATCTTCTCCAACAAGGCCATAATCCCTAATCATTCATACAATTCTATCAATTGAGGACAAAGTATGCAAACATATGAACCTATGTCTTGCATTCTCACCAGAAAATACCATAGACATCACTGATTCCTATCTGTTCTTGATTTGAATGCTACAATACCAACCTGCCATTGAAATTGTGCCCATTTGAATACAAACTATATAGATGTTAAGTTGATAACTAATTGTTTTCTCACTGGGATAGAGGCACTTTTAAAGGAAGGAATCTAAGACCTTATCAAAATCCAATAATATGGGACCAGATAAGTCCTAAGAGAGAAGATACTATCTATCATTTTGTTAAATGTTAATGCTGTGAAATGATTTTTTTCCAACATTTGTGTTTATACTTATCATTCTGTGCTACACTCCACTTTGTTCATATAACCATCTTTCCACTAAGCAGTGGTTAAAATAGAGTCTCATTATTGGTCAAAGTGATCAGCAGTAAACTAGATATTGATATCATCACAATCCTTTACAAAGAGTCTGGGAATATCATGACAAAGGGTATGTAAGAAACATACATTTCAAGAAGGTACAGTGGAATGGGGTCTTCTAGATAGGAGATGGATATTGCACTCATGAACTCTCATCTCTGATGATATGTGAAGGCCTAGGCAAGATCAAGTCTGTCAAAATTCCAGTATAGATGGAGGAGGGAATTTTGGAGCCCCACCCATACTTAAAAGGCTATTGGTAATTCTTACTGTTGAGGAATAGAGAGCTTTTTCTTTTTCTTTTTTCATTTGTGGATAAAACCACTTGTAGGTAGCCTATGCTCTCACTTATGGCCTCAGACATAACTGCCTATAAACAACACTAAATGGATTCAGTGGAATAGTTCATAAGAAAAAATAAAAAGCAAATGAAGTTGGGAAGAGATTGTATTAGAAAGAGGATTATTGATTGATATTATCAATTTAAATATACGTATCCATTATTTTATTATATGTTCATATATGTATATATTCCAAAGAAGAAATAATAATAGGTATTAAGAAGTTAAAAAAATAAGTTAAATTATTCAAAGTTTCAGTTATAACAATGCATACGTTATTACTGTTTTGATTGAATCAAAATTGCTAAGAATTGAGAAATTATAATTGTTGAATATTTGAACACCAATATTTTTTGCAGTAGAATTGCAAGTATTCATTTGTTTAAATGCCTGAATGATGCTTTGATATTGTTCTGGGAATTAACCTCAGTTGTATACTTCATTGCCATTAACCCTTAAATGATCACTAAGAAGCTGTCATATAGAATCATTAAAATTATATTGTAAACATAAAAGTAAATGAAACATGGCAAGAGACACAATATTTGCAATATATCACTAATAATATTTTCCCAATAAAAAATTAAAAATAAATATACATAAACATCCTTAATGAACAGATTGAAGATCTCAATTTCTTTATATGAAATAAAAAGATGATTTATGATATTTAATTACTTAGCACATTAAATCATAGCATCTAAGAAAGCAGATAGTTTGTGAAACAACACAAAAGAATAGTATAGAAATAAGATACATTAATCATAGTTTTATGATAGATAAAGAAAACTAGAATAAAAGATGTGTGAAATGAAGTGTATCCATTGCATTAACTTTCAATAAGTTTGGAATATCTCATTTGAGGTTGACATCCATATAGTGTTAATAAGACTCTTGGCACACTCAGTGCCATCTTTGCAAAAGAGTGAATGGGGTTTATTATCGCTTTCATATCAACCTGCTCTGGCCATGACGATGCCTATGGAAGATCACTATATGAAAATTTTTGTTTCTTCCTCTACTCCTCCAACACTGATTATGATAAAGCACTGTGTTAATGACAAATAAAATTATTTCAAAGAGCCATTAAAAACCTTAATAGCAAGTCTCTTTAGTGCACTTTGAGACATATCAGTCAGTATACATAAAATCTACTATGAGATAGAATAGGTAAGTTTCTGCCATAATGTCTTGATGACATTTTTAAAAAAAGAAAGAAGAAAAAGAAAATGTGAAGATAAAAGAAATGTTATTGCAGGTAATTTGTACATTATTTTCATACATGGTAAAATAGAAAAATACTTTTATTTGAATGTTCAAGAATGAGTATTTACAAACATTTATGCTAAACACTTGATAAATCCATTACAATAGAGCTGTTAAGAGATAAAAACATAGAAAAGATTATTAGATATAAAGGATGTATATTGTATAATGATTGAATAAAAGCATAGCTGGTTTGGTAAAAAGACTAGTGAAATTCACAGATTTTTACCTAAATGGGGAATGGTACAGGCAGGGAAGAAAGACGAGATCACTGATATTATTATTGAAAGGCATCACAATATTTATTTTCTATACAGCAGAATATGAAGGAATGACAATTTGTATGTAAACAAAGAAGATTGCTAATGAGGTGACAAAGACTCAAGAAAATAAAATGTCAAAATAGACTCAATAAGCAGAAATTTTAATAGTTGTAGACTCTGTAATAAATAAGTCTTAACTTTTTTTTACTAATTTAACACATGAATACCAATTTAGTAATAAAATGCTACAGAAGAGGATACATTATAATAAAACTTTGCAGAACAATTAACAGATCATCACAATGTCCCATAAGTAGAAATCATAATAATCCCCAAATATTCTTTCTAGATATGAATGTAAAAATATTCAGCCAAATAATAGTAGTCTATTAGAGTGGTATAAAATTATTTTAATGATTTATATCATAAATGAAAAAATTTAATGTGCTATTAGTCAGAAAATAAAACACTTTAATAAAATGTAAAAAATAAAGCCAACACTTTTATGATTAACATGTATTTTATATATGGGAGGACAGAAGTAAATTTCTCAGATCTGGAATGGATATCTGCTTTCTAAAGTCTGATTATTGTTATTCTTCATGAATAAAGAAGAGTTATGTTCCTTGTGATCAGGAACAAGATGGGATGTTCACTATTTCTATCTCCTTTTTAAACTTGAATTACTGAGTCTAGCCTGAGAAGTAAAAATTTTATATAATTCAAAAATTAAAGGACAGTGTTATTCTCTATAGAAATCTGTTTGAGACAATGTGTTAATAAGAGAAATATGCTAGCTCCTCAGGTATAAGATAAAATTGACATATAGTACATAAAAGACATTGAAATATTAATGTTGAGAGGGAGACATGACTGTTTTGGGATTTTAAATATTATAGTAGCATTTTAAATGATGATATTTCAATAAGAACATTCAATCATTTTGAAAAAGTTTATCTATTTTATTTTGTTCATGTAAAGAATTTTTGAGAAATAAATTATTCCCTTTTATATTCTGGAGTTTTTAGAAATATCTCTTGATGTGTATAATTGCTATGTAATATACTTTATCAATTATTTCTTATTGTATAATATTCCAGATTTTCCCTGGCAATCTTTCTTGATGGCTATCAGTAGTCTTTGCACTTTCTTGAATTCATAAATGATATTGAACCTTATTTCTTTCCAAGCTCAGAATAATAGACTGAATTTTTATCAGCATAAACACCAAAAAATTTACTACTCTAATACTATATCTTTCAAAATTTTTGTCAAGTTACTTTATTTTACCTCAACTCAATATTTTTCCTGTTATTGACATTGAGATTTAAACCTATGCTTTGAGTAATTTATTAAATAGATTGGTATGGTATTAATTTTAAATACTCTGAAATATTTATGTAGACATTTATTCAAAGTCAAATGTACCAAATATTTTCATTAAATTTTAGTTTTAAATTTATAGACACGTTTTATGTAAAATCTATACCTTAACACTTGAAGTAGCATTAGTGATCAAAAGAGAAAATGAATCTAGAAGGAAATTTGAGCATCGCATCCTAACAGAACATATTAATTTCATGAGAATAGATACTAATCCAGTCAATCACAATGTTAGGTTTTAAATAAAGCAAAGAAAGTTTTTATGGAGATTTAATTATAGTTTGAATATTTGTGTTGAAAGTCATTATTTTCATCTATTTTGGGATATTGCCTCGTTGTATTCTTTTGTTATTTTATTCTAGACTATATTTCTCCATGTAATCCTGGTATTCCTGGAACTTGACTTATAGACCAGGCTTTCTCTGAACTCACAGAGATTGATTTCCCTCTGCCTCCTGAGTGCTGGGACTAAGCACCACTTCTCAACTCATCTTAGTCTTTATTAATTGAGGTGTTTTATTAATTTTATTTAAATTAAAACCAATATTATTTTACATACAAATTCCAGATCCCTCTCCCTAGTATCCTCCAATTCCCTTACCAACTCCCATCATGCCCTCTATCCGCTCCCCAGGAAGAATGAGGCCTCCACTGGGAGATCATCAAAGTCTGTCACATCATTTGGGGCAAAACCAAGGCCCTCCCCTGTTTATCTAGGCTGAGAGAGTATCCCACCATAGGGAATGGGTGCCCAAAGCCCATTTGTGCACTAAGGATAAATATTGGTTCCACTGCCAGAGTCTCCTTAGATGGCTTAGGCCCTCCCAACTGACACCTACATTCAGAGGGCCTGGTTTGGTCCTATGCTGGTTCCCAACTGTCAGACTGGGGTCTTTGAACTTCTACTTGCTCAGGTCAGCTGTTTCTGTGAGTTTCCGAAGCATGAATTTGACGCCTTTGGTCATCACTCCTCCCTCCCTAGAACTAGATTCCTGGAGTCCTGCGCAGTGCTAAGCTGTATAGTTCTGAGTCTGCTATCATCAGGTATTTGATGAAGGCTCTATGATGACATTTAAGGTAGTCATCAATCTCATTTTAGGGAAAGGGAATTTAAGGTAGCCTTTCCACTATTGTTAGATTCTTTGGGTCTTCCTTGTGGATCCCTGGATATTTCCCCTAATGTCAGATTTATTTTTAAACTTATAATGGCTCCCTTTAACTTATTTTAAGGTGTTTCTTTCCTTTTTTTCTTTTTTTAATTTAAATTTGAAACATGATTGTTTTAAATGCCAAACCCAGTTCCCTCACCCTCACATCCTCCTCTATCAACCCAACCAAACCCTAGCCCATCCACTTTATGCTCCCCAGAGAGAGTGAGGCCTTCCTTGCGGAGTCTTAAAAGTCTGTCATATTGTTTGGGGCAGGGCCTAGACCCTTTCCCATGATTCTAGGCTGAGAAAGTATTCCTTTATGTGTGATGGGCTCCCAAAGTCCATTTGTATACTAGGGATAAATACTGATCCATTACTAGAGGCACCATAGACTGCCCAGTTCTCCTAACTAACACCTACTTTCAGGGCATCTGGGTCAGTCCTATGCTGGTTTCATAGCTATCAGACTAGAGTAAATGACCTCCCCCTTGATCAGGTCTGCTGATTCTGTGGCTTTCTCTAGCCTGGTTAACATTCCCTTTGCTTATCACTCCTCCCTCTATTACAGCATTTTTGCTATTGTTTACCTGTGAATGTCTGCTTCTGCTTCCATCAGCTATTACATGAAGGTTCTAGGATGGCATATAAGGTAGTTGTCAATCTCATTATCATGGGAGGACATTAAAGGTACCCTCTCCACTATTACTTAGATTGATACTGTAATAGAGGGAGCCATTATAGATTTAAGGAGAAATCTGGCACTAGCAGAATGCTCAGAGATCTACAAGGATGAACCCAACTAACAAGGTAATTCTTTCCTTGTGCTCCTTCTCTATTCTTCCCTGGACTTGTTCTCCTTGATGAGTTATGTTCTCCTCTCCCCTCCATTTCTCCTCTCTCTCCTACTTTCATTCTCCCTCTCCACATGCTCCCAATTTTCTCAGGAGATCTTTTCCCTTTGCCCTTCTTCAGGGATTCATGTATGTCTCTCTTAGCATCATCTTTGTTTCCTAGATTCTTTGGGGTCATGAATTATAGGATTTTTATGCTTCATTTTTGTCTGCTATCCACTTATGAGTGAGTACATACCTTGCTTTTTTTTTCTGTGTTCATGTTACCTCTCTCATGATGGTTTATAGTTCCATCCATTTGCCTGGGAATTTGAAGATTTTATTTTTTTCCTGCTAAGTAGTACTTCATTGTACAGATGTAGCACATTTTCTTTATCTGTTCTTTGGTTAAGGGGCATCTATCTTGCTTCCTGGTTCTAGTTATTACAAATAATGCTGCTGTGAACATAGTTGGACAGATGTCTTTGTGGAATGAATGTGCATCCTTTGTGGATATGCCTAAGAGTGATATTGCTGGATCTTCAGGTAAACTGATTCTGATTTCCTGGAAAACTGTCACACTGATTTCCAAAGTGGCTATACAAGTTTGAATTTCCACCAACATAAGGCAAAAGACATAGTCAACAAGACAAGATGGGACCAACCCTACATCTGACAGAGGGCTGATGTCCAAAATATACAAAAAAATTCAAGAAGCTCATTACCAAAACACCAAATAATCCAATTAAAAAGTGGGGTAGGAATCTAAAATGCTCAAAGGCACTTAAGAAATTGCTCAGTGTCCTTAGCCATCAGGGAAATACAAATCAAAACAACTCTGAGAAACCATTTTACACCTGTCAGAATAGCTAAAATCAAAAACACCAAAGATGGTTTAAGCTGGAGAGGATATTCATTGAATTTTTATCCATATTAATGGTATAAACCATTTTCTGAATTCTCTTTTTGTGTGCATATTTTGTTCATGCTCATGATTTTTGGAATTGATATCATGAATGTTGAAAGATTTGTTAACATTTTATTTCTCAAGATTATAGAATTTTATGCCTTTTATAGCTCTCTTAACATTATATATTGCAATTACTTCATATTTCTGTCCAGTAGTAAAACAAAAACAGTTCAAGTAAATCTTTGCAAAATAAATATACAAGTGCATCTATTTCAGTTAAGACGTGTGTCATTTGGTTGGAATTCACATGTTAGTACATTAAATATTTAATATCCAAAGGGGACCACTTCCAGGATGCTCTTGTAAAAATAACTGCAACCATGCTGAATCCCTTTATACAAAATGATGTACCATTTGCATAAAACCTAAGAATATTGTTCTTTGTATTATAAATAATCTCTAAATTGCTTTTAATACCAATTACAATATAAGTACTTATTATACATTTATGTTGAAAGCATAATGAGAAAGAAAAGTATCTCCATGTTAAGTGTAAGTACAATGGTTTAAGTATAGGTATAAATACTTAAAAATGCTTTCCATCTGTATATGATTCATTTTGTAGGTGTGAACCTCACCCATGTAGAGAGCATATATTTCTTGTTTCCAGCAACAATGCCTTGCAAGAACATTGTTCTACAAAGTTTAGATGACCCAATTCAAAATGAAGTTATGTACATAGATTTTCTACCTGAGTATAAGCAGGACTGATCTTTCAATGATATTTTCAGTTCTCCAACATATGTACCACCATGTGGAGACTAATCATTTTCTGCAACATTTATAGTAAAGAAACACTTCTTTTACTTCCAGACACATTTTCAAATATTATCTGAATTTTTATCCACTGACAGTACACTAAATAAAAGCTTCAGGTAGTCTCTATATTTGCTAATTATGGTAAAAAAAGTAATAATTTTCAGTATACAATATGAAGCTCCATTTGATGACACAAATATACAAAGATAGGAGAGTTATGATAATGATAGATTGAGAGACAGATAAGTACATGAGATACATGATAGGTAAGTGATAGGTAAATTGTTCAAGATAGATATATAATAGACAGATAGACAGATACAAACACACACACACATATATATATATATATATATATATATATTTACATACATATATATAAATGTGTATAGATGATAAGTGATATAAGATAGATGACAGAAGTAAGTGATAGATGAGTGGACAGATGATGATAGATAGATAGATAGATAGATAGATAGATAGATAGATAGATAGATAATTGATAGTGACACAAATAGATAGTAGATAGTGAGAAGATAGATGATAGATTGATGAGAAATGAGTAGATGAACAGATGATAGCTGGGTAGATGACAGATAAATGTTATAAAATACATGGTAGATAGATGATCAGACAGACAGATAAAACAGTGAGATGGATACATATTAGATAGATATAAGACAGACAGATAATAGGTAGATTTATGATACATATATAGATGTATAGATGACAGATAAATGATATAAGATAGATAAGATATTAGATAGATAGATAGATAGATAGATAGATAGATAGATAGATAGATAGATAGATGATAGATAGATACAGGTAAATATTGAAATACAGGTAGACTTGTTTTATTTCTTGTTTATGCCCAATCAAATAAGACGATAAAGAAAGAATAAGGGTATTTGATGATCAGAAAGAGCATTCTTAACAAATCTACAGACTTGTATCTCAGACATTGCAACCTCCATAGCTGTGAAGAACACATGCTTTGTTTTAGAGTACCAAATCTCTCTTATTTTTCATTGTAGCTATCATTATCTATGACAGCCTTAGTTAAGTATAATTTACAATACTGTTGATAGGTGCTTTATTTCCTCTATCACCATTATTATTACACTACATTATAAATTAATTCATTAATGTTGTACAAGTTTCAGTGTTGATTCAGACTAGCACAAAATCACCAATGGATCAATGGGGTAGTAGCATAAAAACTTCAACAGAAAAGAGAAAGTATCACCGTAAATTTAAAGTAATGACTATAACATCAAAGTCTGCAGGGATAATAAAATCAACGCATACAATATGCCATTTAGTTACCTTAAAATAAAGATGCAATAGAGACCTGATTTCAAGACTGTGGTAAACAGGATTTTAATTGCGCTGGAGACCACTTGCTCTGGATTCTGGTAACATGTCTTGGCAACTTTATAAATAGTGCCATGAAACCAATAAAATTTAATTCTCAAGCTTCCATTTTCTGCTATAAAAGCAAATTGTAGTTTTATATACAATAATTACAAAACAACACTTTTAAGCTAAAAGTTGATAAATTATATTACTAAATGCAGAGAAGACATCATAAATATGAGATAGAATGCTACATTCCCAGATTAGGAAAAAAAATTGTGTTATACTTACTCTAAAGCTTGAAAATAATAGCTGCAAATGTTATGAATATCGAGAACTGAGAGAAAACAATATGAGCTGCTGGCAAACTCTTTATCAGACAACACGTTGGGCATCACCCAATTACTATGGTATTTTTCTGACTGAAAAATTTTTGAGGTACACTTAGATGGAGCCAATTATGTACAGTGTACAAATCAGCCCTTGGCATGTTGGCAATGCACATAAAAAAGATATGTGGACACTTGTATTTGATCCATTAATCATGAAGTTGTCATGCTGCAGGAAAATACTATGATTTAGGCAATTATCTTGTGTGAGCTAAAATGTAGCCACTGGGTGGGATAAAAAGTCTTGCGCAGTTTAGAATCAGTCAAATTATTGTATCCTGTGTGGCAAATGTAAATTAATGGTTGTAACTATGTAATATTTTACTGACAGAGAGACTTGGCCAAAATATATTGACTTTTATTTTGAATTGTTGTAACAAGCTAAGTATATTTGTTGTCACTTTTATATTTATTTAATATAGGTAGTGAATTTTGTGACATCTTAATTAGTAAGGTACAAGGTGCTTAAATCAAACAAGAAAAATACCAATCCAATGTCAACATGTTGAATCAATAACTTAAAGTCCATATGTTTAGAATTAAAAATAAAACAATCTTACTGTTACACTTATTGTGAAAAATGTAGATGCAATGATAAATAAATAGTAGTGTGTAGTGTCTCACATCTTTTAATATTGAATTTTCTAGCAGAGCAATTAGGTAAGTATACAATAACTTATGCACAAATATGTATAAATTATGCAAAGGAATGTGCATATATAATAAATGACTCTATTTTCTTTAAATAATACACATGTTTTATAGACTATTTCAAAACATCACATACACACACACACACACACATGTATATGTTTATATATGTGCATCACATCATTTCACAGACTGAAATTGTGTATAGAATAAACAAAGTTAATCATACTCTTCTCTTTTCTTATGAAAGAGTTCCATTGCTGAGGAAACAGTTCAGTGCAGAAGAGCACTTGGATGGGGCAGTGCTGAGGATGCTGGCCATTTCCGTTTTAGTATGCAACTTATACTGTCTACCACCATATATGTCTACCACCTTAACAAGAATATTAAGGAGTATAAATAGTCAAGTATACTGATCATGTGAGTATCTATTAGGTAGTAATTACTTTAAAAATAGCCATCATTATAACATAAAGAAAATGGTGTCACTTATTGAAATCCAGACAGAAATAAAGATATCTGTAATCTTTATTACAGATAAAGATTTATTGAGCTAGGGACTTAAGGGAATAAAAGCACAGTATTTTTTCAAACAGGCTGTTTCTCATTTTTAAAATTCTCAAGTTGTATTTTCCAATAAAATTATGGTTTGAAATAATGAAGAAAAATACTATTCTAGGGCAATATTTTCACTCAGAGATATTTGAGTGGTCATTATTAAATTAAATATAATCCTTCATATTTATTTTCTTAGGAACTTATATTGGTATATCTTGTCAAATGGCTTCTGCTTCTGCAATATTTGATACCGTCTTACTGTTTTGCTCCTTTTAAAAACTCAGCCAGTGAGGAATTGCTGATTGACTTGCAACGGTTAAACTTCATTCCCAAGTTAAGCATTCATTTGCCTTAAGTTATTCAGAAGAAATGATTGTCATAATCTTTCTGCAAATTATTTCAGCAGATGTCAACATTAGTGTTCTAGGTCTTTGTTTCACTACAATATGAAAAATTTAAAATATTTGATTCTATCCTGTTCTGTCATGTATTCTTTTCTAATGACTGTGCTAACTAATACAATATTCTGCTGATCTTTATTAACTATTTAGTTTGTCTAAGATAGAGACCCCATTAATATTGTATTACTACCTTAACTTTGGTCTTGTAATAAAAAACTAGGCCTGTAGTTCTTGAACAGAGGAGCATAATTAGCGTGTTTAACAGTTATTATTTCAGTGGGAAAACTATTAATAAAGATGCAAGATCAAGACTGTCAAATGCCCTTGACCTAGTCTTGCTTCTAGAGTCATATGTCATCAATACATATCAATATTTTTGTTTAAATTATTAATTATTAGTTCAATAAAGAGAGCTTTAATAATTTCTAGTAATTAAGTTATTAGTTATTTTAATATTTCATGACTTCTACTAAATCATGTGTTTTCAGTGACATTAGTATGTATTTTTTGAAAACATGCATAAAATAGAATTCTTTTTGTTTGCTCATTTTTTGCAAGTATAAATTTATTGCAATGCTCATTCTTTTTCTTTCTCCAATACCCTCTCACATACCTTTCTCTACACTAATCCTCTCACATAACTATCCTTGCTCTCTTTCAAATTCACAGCCTCCATTTTTATCAATTATTATTGCACATTAGTGTATCATTGTTAAATATTTTATATTAGTATCATTGTTAATATTTTAAACTTTATTATTTTCAATAATTTATTATAGCTTCATGTTGAATTCTTTAAACAAACTGGATGTATTTAGATAGGAACAGTTTGTTGTTTCTGATTATACAAGTATAATCATTAAGCACAATGAAGAAATTCTAAACTTACAAAAGCAAACTTATTCAAGGTATGGTTAGTATGACATACATTTTATACTTCCTATCTATACTATAGAATTATCAGTAATGTGAATTTTAGAGTTATGTTTCATTGGATACTGGAGCTCTTCTCATCACCTCCAAAACATGACTATAAATTATTGAAAAGGCCACATAAATAGAGCTCCATAGGTAGCAGTAGCATAATTGACCCAACCAGGGAATAGTTCTATGCTCTGAGTCCTATTCTATCACATCTGATACTAATGAAGGAGGAAGCTGTCCACAGAACATTAAAGACCATTAGTCATGTACACCCTTAAGATTTTGTTGAATCTATACCCACTTTGTTTCAGAATGAATTTAACCATCATTTCTTTCACAAAATGCAAAGATACACATTTACAAGTACTATGCTATGCTACCTATGGAATAAAAGTGTCATTCTGAGTGAAAATCAGTGAAATGTTTCAATACTTCTAACATAAATAAAATAAAATCCCTTCCTAATTCTCAAACAAAAGTGTATGATGACAATTTGCACAATCTATAGGCTTAGTTATTATCAAGTACTTTCAAGAAGAAAAAAATGTTGAATAAAAAATGTCCTACTAGGAGTTGGGGATACATGAATTGGAAACAGGATTAGACAGACATGCTGCTTAATCTGAATTCTACAAGAAGGAGGAGCATAAGTCATAAAACAAGTTGCATCCAGAATTGCTAAGTGTCTGTGAAGAGGTGAATTGTCATCTAATTATTTCTGTTGAAACATAGTATCCATTTGGCTATTTTTCTAAAGCCAACATTAGTTGGGTATTCAGGGGAAATTGGGTGGACCATAATAGGCATACCTTGTACAACATTTGAAAATGATAGGATATACTAACTTTCTGGAGCATTGTGAGATTGAATATTACAAGATCCAATAAGAAAATTGCTATTCTGGGGGAGTATATTGTTGCTAAAGTTATTGGGCAGTAAAGAAAGAGTTTTAAGAAACAGATGCCTTCTCAAGAAAAAATGAAGACTTCTTAATTATTTTGTAAGCCTTCCATTTGAAAAAGTGATATTTCATTCTGCTATGATGACAATAAATCACTGTGGACAGTTGAAACTATTGTAACTTAGGAATCATGCTGTGGATGGTCTATAAAATCATAAAAACATACATCAAAAACAATTAAGAAAAATTTGCTAGAAAATATACACATAAAATACTTATTAAAGAGAGATAATTGATAGGAAATGTCATTCTGTAAATGTTTCTCCTATTGGTTAATGAATAAATCACTGTTAGCCAATAGGAAAGCAAGATAGGTAGGAATAGGAGACTAGGAGGAGAGAGGAAGTGGTAGGGAGTAGTTTCAAGATAGAGGACCTACAGCCCCTCTGTCTGGTAAGATTAGACCATGAGAAAATACTTAGGTTAATAGAAATGGGTTAATAATTAAGACAGAGTTAGCTGATAAGAAACTAGTAACTGTCCTCCAGCTTATATCTAATACAACATCTCAGTGTGTTATTTGTGGCTTGCATGGCAGAGGGACCAGACTGACTGGTGGAAAAACTACTCCTAACCGATAATTGTATTCAGAAATTTATATAAACTAACTCACTCACAGTTACTTTAATTTGTGCTTTAAGTTTGTTTATTTATAGACTTTATTCTTGTTTTCCTTCTTCTATGTGAGTGAAAACTAAGCCACAGAGAGCAATTAATTTAATGTTCAGACACATATAATAGAAATTATGTTTCCCTTTGTTTATATTTTCCACTGAGGAAATGTCTATGGATCAGTAGAAACTTTTGTCAGAGAGTTAATTTTCTTAAATGAATTATTATTTTCAGTTTTCTGGCACTGCACATCAATAAATTGTATCCAAATTCTGAGAGAGAGAAAGAGAGAGAGAGAGAGAGAGAGAGAGAGAGAGATAGAGAGAGAGAGATAAAGTAGTAGTAGTAGTAGTAGTAGCAGCAGCAGCAGTAGTAGTCCTACAGTGGTTGTCTCATACCAGAATAAAAAAACAAGGACCTAATTAGTAGTCCTTATTCCATGAAGTACTGATACTCGGCTGGAGGGCTGGAGGATCTCAGGAGATTCACTGGGTGCCTGGAGAACCTAGTCCAACATCATGGATGGAATTAGTTGTGGCAGCCACAAAACACACAAGCACACACACACACACACACACACACACACACACACACACACACACACACCAGGAAGAATGAAGCCCAAGTGAACAAAACAGAAAAGTCTTTCTTCCTTCTTTGTATCCTATCAAATATGATCTGTCACCAGACTTTGTCTACATTTAGTGTGGATCACTTCAAATATGAGATCAAGAAAATTCATTATAGGAGAACCCAGTTGCATGCTTTTCAGTTGGTTCTAGATCAAGTAAAATTGCCAATGAAGTTTAGCCACAAAAAGCCTACAGAGATTATTTATAGGGCAGGAACAACTCATTTTTCTCACCTTTCCTTGTAACATCTGATCCCTAGCAAATCCTGCAACCCAACCTGGGATTTGCACTGTGGCTTTTGCATTTTCCTCTGTGATTGGGTAATGCATTAGTCTCTCAATGACTGTGCATAGAGCATTGAGCCTTGTGGCACATTGGTTGGCTGGCTTCTCAGGCTTTTTAAAAGTCTAGAATGGATCTGACCCAACCTTGTACTATTGTGCTTTGTAGGAGTGCACAATTAGCAATGCATAGACAAAGAGAAGCATTGCTGCCTACTCAAGCAGTAGCTGTAGCCCTTTGGAAAGGTTTGTAGCAAATTCTTAGGATGTTAGAAGCTAACCTAAGGAAACCATTTCCTTGAGGTGCCATTTAATCACAGGGTCCATGAGTAAAGCTTTTATAGTCTAAAAAATGTCTCTAATATAAATTTTCCATTTAATCCCTATAATATATATTGAATAAAGTCTGAACAATTACTGAAATGTTCTCCAAGACTTTCCTAACTTGATGTTGTCTTCTTTATAATGGTGCTAATGTCATTATTAATCATACTCTTCTCTATAACTGTAATTCAATATATTTTTGTCAGTCTGTAAATCATGCAAATTCATATGTTCTGTCTTTGCTCCCATTTCTTCCTGGATCCCTCACTGATGACAGCCAGCAATAACAGCAAGACAGCATGAATGCTATGGTGTTACAAGATCCCTGCCAATTTAATAATCTCATTGATTTTCAAATCATCAACCTTCAAATTCTTAGGAAAAATGAAGACAAACTTATTTTCCAGAATTCTAGTAGTCAAATTTCCAGTGGACTTGTTGATCCCATATGAAGACTCATTGCACAGTCTTTATTATTTATTTTTCTTAGCATGCTGATTTTAAATCATGCCAGAATCTCTAGACAAGATTTGTTTAATAATTGTAGTACACTTTTGTCCTCTACAGAAGACTCTTCTAAATTCCTCTTACAAACAACTACTAAAGATAAAGAAAACACAATGGCAAAGCACAGCCCTGTTTAGTAAAAGACATGATGTGATTTATTTGTGTCTAACTTCTATTGTTCTGACAGTGTCTGACAAGATCAGCTTGAGGAAGCTCATGGATTAGGGGGGATTTTGTTTTGAATGATAGCTTAGGGAAGTTCAGTGGCCTTCATCCTTCTGCTGGGCTTACCATTTTCTATATTTTAAGAAATATGCAGAACAGTATAACTTCTTTAGATACAAACCATTAGATCACAGGCTATTAAGTATTAGACATTTCACAATCAAACTGCAGCACATCAATATAACTTTCCTTTCACACCTCTTCTGTGGTGGGTTGATCTTCAATCTCTATCTTGAAATTTGTTTTAGACTGCATATAATCCATGGTACTTTTGAGGTCTGTAGTTACAAATGGCAGTATTCAGTTTTATAATTTGCCAAAAAACAGACTTTCTTAGTAAATTACTTGACTAAAATGTAAGATGTCCTGTTCCATTGGGTATCCATGTTGAAAGAACAAATTAAAAGAGTAATTGTGGGAAATATACAGATACATCAGGGACCAAAGGCCATATGTAAAATTCTGACACCAAAATTGTGTTTCACAACTTCTAAATGTTTTTCTGTTCCCAGGATGCTTTGCTAAAACTATTACCTTTTAAGTTTTTACTTTCATAAGTCATTCTAAGTTCTTAGTTACCCCTTTTTTAATTAAGAAAAACTGTGAAAATGAATGCTATTGTTAAATTTAATTTTTTATTTTTTTCTATATTGGCTAAACTAATAGTTTTCAACTTGTACAATATTTTTCAGTAAGTGTGCTGAATAAATCTGTTGGCAACAGAACACCTCAAACTGCCTTGTAATAGACACCCATGGGAAATTTAATATGGTATTCACTCTAAATCTTAGAAGCATTGTCCCTGGTACTAAATGTAATCATGTTTGTTGACATAGGTGACAAAAATTGTTGTATGAGTTCAGTCTAAACCTTTCCCTAGAAAACAGCTTTTTAAATCCAGACATATTATTCACCTTTGTTCCTATTTAGAATGTTCTTCATGTCTTACAAATGATGTCATTTTTACAATACAAGGTTCCTAACATCAGTTTCTTATTCATTGTTTTTTATCCTAATAGTAAATCAAGTGAAATAAAGAAATATGTTCAGAGTTGTTTCATGTTTCATAGTTGGACTATTTTCTTTATAGTGTATTATTTCCTCATTTATCACATTGTTATATAGCTGTAGTGATGTAAGAAAAATTCAGACACTTGATAATCTTAGGGAATCTAAATAAACTCAAATATATGGCATGCACTCTATGCTAGCTGACGATGTTAACCACACAAGGACTGCCAAGCTTAATACCTCATGGAATCTCTATGGAGCTTCATTTTCTACGGGACAGCTACTTGGTTCAATAACAACAGAAATGAAAGTTGCTATTAAATATTTGGTCCAGTTTGGATAAATAAAGTTGACTTAAACATTTTCATATCCTAACTACTTAAATGGAGGCAGGGAATAAACCTTGTCATTGACAAGGAGACTAGAGAAGGAACACCAAAGAACAAGCTTTCGAACATCTTTTAGGTGGATGATATTAAAACAGCAATGCATAGAAAACATTTTACACTGATGTTTCTGCAGCTAATACTCACAACAAAAGGAGACCAAGGGTATACAAATTGGAAAGGAAGAAGTCAAAGTCACTATTTGCATTTGATATAAAAGTTTACATAAGCAATCAAAAAAAAAAAACTCTACCAGGGAACTTCTACAGCCAATAAACACCTTCAGCAAACTAGCAGGATACAAGATAAATTCAAAAAATCTGTAGCCCCACTTAATACAGACTACAAAGGGGCTGAGAAAAAAATAAGGGAATTATCACCCTTTACAATAGCTAAAAGCAACATAAATAATTTTGGGGTAATATTTACCAAACAAGTGAAAGACCTATATAGCAAGAATTTTGTGTCTTTAAAGAAAGAAATGAAAGAAGATACCACAAACTAGATAGATCTCCGATACTCTTGGAAAGGTAGGATAAACCATAGTAGAAACGGCAATCTTACCAAAAGCAATTGACATATTCAATTCAATCCCCATCAAAATCCCAATACAATTCTTCACTGATCTTGAAAGGATAGTAATCAACTTAATATGGAAAAACAAAAGATCCAGGATAGCCCCCCCCCCCAAAAAAAACCCTGTATAATAAAGGAATTTCAGAGGTATCACCATCCTTGACTTCAAGCTCTACTATAGAGCTAAGGTCCTGAAAACAGCCTGGTATTGGCACAAAATTAGACAGGTAAACCAATGGAATTGAATAGAAAATCCTGATATTAACCTACATACCTACAAACACCTGATTTTGACAATGGGAGGAGAAAAGCATCTTCAAAAAATGGTGCTGGTACAACTGGAAGACAGTGTGTAGAAGACTGCAGATAGACCCATGTCTATCACCATGCACAAAACTCAAGTCCAAATGGATCAAAGACCTCAACATAAATCCAGCTACATTGAATCTCTTACAAGAGGAAGTGGGAGGTACACTTAGACAAATTGGTACAGGAGACCACTTCTTGAATATAACTCTAGTAGCACAGACACTGAGATAAATATTTAGTAAATGGGACCTCCTCAAACTGAGAAGGTTGTGCAAGGCAAAGGACACAGTTAACAGGATCAAACAGCAGCCCATGAACTGGGAAAAGATCTTTACCAATCCTACATCTGACAGAGGGCTGATTAAAAAATATACAAAGAACTCAAAAATCTAGTCAACAAAACACGAAATAACCCTATTTAATAAAATGGGTACAAAATTGAAGAAAGAATTCTCGTCAGAGGAAATCAAAAAGGCTGAAAGACAAGAAAGAAGTGAAAGTGCTTAACAACCTTAGCTATCCGTGAAATGCAAATCAAAACAACTCTGAAATATACTCTTACTCCTGCCAGAATGGCTAAAATTAGAAACAAAATGACAACTTATGCTGAAGAGTATGTGGAGAAAGGGCAACACTCCTTCACTGCTGATGGGAGTGCAAGCTTGTACAGCCATTTTGGAGATCAGTGTGGCAGGTCCTCAGGAAAATGGGAATCAGTCTACCAACGGACTTGGCAATCCTGCTCTTAGGTATATACCCAAATGATCGATATCCATGCAACAAAGACATCTGTTCAACTATGTTTGTAGCAGAAGTATTTGTAATAGCAAGAACCTGGAAGCAACCTAGATGCCCCTCAACTGAAGAATGGATAAAGAAGATGTGGCACATTTACACAATGAAATACTGCTCTGTGGAAAACAAAACAAAACAAAAAAAATATAGAATTTTGAAATTCGCAAGCAAGTGGATGGAACTTGAAGAAATCATCCTGAATGAGGTAACCCAGTCATAAAAGAGGAACATGACATGTACTCACTCTTATATGGATTTTAGACATAGAGTAAAAGATCACCAGCGTATTATTCATACCACCAGATAAACTAGGATACAAGGAGGATTCTAAAAGATTCATATGAGGTTCCTCACAGAAGGGAAAAGGGACAAAATCTCCTGAGCTTATTGGGAGTGGGGACACAGTGAGTGGAGAGGGAGCTAGGAGAAAGAGAAGGGGAGGAGAGCAAAGCACCTGGGACTAGGAAGATTGAGCCATGGGAGGAATAGACAAGAGAGACAAAGAGAGAGAGAGAGAGAGAGAGAGAGAGAGAGAGAGAGAGAGAGAGAGAGAGAGAGAGAGAGACCAAAAAAGGGAGCCATTATAGGCTTCAAGGGAAAACTAACCCCATTTAACAATTTGAGCAACAGTGTAAATGCTACCATAAATGACCTTCCCTGATAACAAGATTGTTGACTCACTTATCCACCATCATAGAGCCCTAATCTGGATCTACCAGTTTCCTAAATTGTCAGTCTGTAATTCCAAAAACACATAGTTTAGGAACAGAATATCTATAGCAAATACAATTACAGAAAAATCTTCACTTCCTTGTGAACATCCCAAATCTTATTAATTAATTAATTAGTTAGTTAATTATCAATGAAGAATTAGAGCCACTTCCTTTCCCTGGTACATTGGGTTGTATCAGAAAAAAAATCATACCAGTTACCAAGTCTTTATGAAAAGTGAGATAATAGGAACAAGCCTAACATTATTTCACAGAAATTACAGAATCCAATTCAACCCCTTCTGCTAGTACTTCTGATTCTATGCTTACTATAAGGTTACTCTTCTTGGCTCTTTAATGGTTTGCCCTTGTCCATTGCTACTGCCAATAGCACTCTCACTTTCATTAAGACGTGGTATGATTGTCACTGAGGATTGCTCTTGCTTCTTCTAAAGGCCAATGATCTAAAATTTGCTTTCAGTATTAGCCATTGATGATCTTTTCCAGCTTAAGCCAATGGTACTACTATTGTAGTTTTGGTAAATGTTTTTGAGGCTTTCAGCTAAAGAACAACTTAAGCTCCAAGGTTTTATGACATTCATTCTGCTCTGAACCATGATGCTCTGGGGCAAAAATCAATATTCATTCCAAACATTTTGAGAATCTCCTATTATAAATTAAAACCACTCAGACATGATTTACTCTAGGAGATTACATTTATATTGTAACTCTTACATTTTTAAATGTAGAAAACTCATGTAACTTTGTGGTATCTTACAAAATCTTATTGCTATTTTGGTCTTAAATTGACAATATGTTCTTGAATACAATGTGGCATTGTTTTCCTCATAGATACTAGTTTTAAAGTTTTCTTCTGCACTAATATTTTATTGTAAGCACACTTGAGCAGAAGATTTTCCTACTTAGTCTTCATGTCTTGTAAAGTTTGCTAAGCAACTGAACAGCTATAATAATTTATTTCTTCTCTGTGCCTGCATCATTTAGATATTGTTAAAGTACTTGCTTAGAAAAATACTTACAAAATCACTATGTTTTTCTTTTCATGTTACTTCAGGTAATTGCTTTGCTAACTATTTTGTTGTTACAGATCATGCAATAGTATCCTTCTAGCCTCGAGTTTTATATCCTTTAACCTCAATTAAAATACTCCTTAAGTTTTTTTTTTATACTTCTCATTGTCTGGTTCCGTCCTCAATGTCAAATACTTTCAATTTTTTGTTATAACAAATGCAGTAACAACTTCTAAATTAGTTTATTCACCTTTCTAGCTCTTGGTTGAAAGTTCATCAGGGGCTACTTATTGGGGATTTCATGTGCAATATTGTGAGGAGGCATAGCTTTTCAGCATAAATATCTGGCCTGGAGTGCTAGGAGGAAAAAAAATTGTGGTAGTCAATCATCAGACATCAACTTGCTTACACTTTGCATTATATTCTACTGATGAAAGCACTGACAGGGATGCTACACAGGTTCAAGGGATTAGAAAGATGGTATCACTAACAGTAAGATTATGTTGGCAAACAACATGAAGGATAGCAGGTACAAGTGTGCTCATATTTGGAAAATGTAATGTGCTTTGCATTTGGATTCCAACTATTTCCACATCTAGATGACAAGCTAATTTTCAAAAACCATTTGATTATTAAATATCTTCAGGGAATACTCACAAAGTGTAGTTAATTTTAGAAATAATAAATTTAACACACTAATCAAAACAATAAATAAAGCTTAAAAGTACAAAACTCATGTGTCTAATTGCAAAATTGTAGGTGCTTATTCAATTTAGAAGCAAATTGTAAATCTAGGACACTTTGATGTACACAGGTGACTTTCTTGTTTGGTTGTAGTTCACTACTGGAAACTTGTTAAAATGTTTGTTCTTTTCAGCAAATACTTTTAAAGGGGTTTTTGATTATTTTTTTTATTCCAAACAGTCTTGATGATTTACACAACTAGACAGTGTCTATGGCTTTCCATATGAATGCAATGCCATTTAAGGCAGTATGGTAGGGATTCCATGATGAGCCTGATCATTTTATATTTCTAATTTTGATCTGTAATGCATTCAATCCAGTGACTGAAATGTCAAGGTTGATTGATCATTTATGGTTTATATATTTTCAATGCTTTCAACCTTTGCCAATTGATTCTGACTTTTTCAAAGAGATGTGTTTACTTTTCTAAAACTTCATTTGTGTTTTATGCTGTTCTAGTTTTGAAAACTACTTTCAGTCTCTAACTGAATTATGTTTCTATTTCTACTATGTCTATGTTTACTATTTTATTAATTCTCATCTTTTGTATCATTTTAGTAACCTGCTTTGCCATATTTTAGGATTGGCTTAGTTGTCCATTGATCCTATATAGACAAATAAACCTTTGAGTTAAATATTTTAAGGAAGCATACCACCACGTTAATGTCTTAGTCTTAAACTTTAGCACTATGATCTTGCAACTTGGTATGAGGAAAAGATTGCCTTATTTCTAAATCACTTTAGTGAATAAGAGGGCTTTTACCATTTGGGGAGCCTCAGCCCTCCCCTGGGCATCTAGGCTAAGAGAATAGCCCTCCATGGAGAATGGGTTCCCAAAGTCCATTTATGCACTAGAAATAAATACTGGTTCCACAATCAGAGTTGCCATACACTACCTAGGCCTCCTAGATGACACCTATATTCAGAAATCTTGATTTGGTCCAATGCTGATTCTCCAGTTTTACAACTGGGGTCCCTGTGCTCACACTTGGTCAGGTCAGTTTTTCTATGGGGTTCTCCAGCCTGGTCTTGAACCCTTTGCTCATCTCTCCTTCCTCTCAACAACTGGATCCCAGGAGTTCAGCTCAGTGTTTAGCTGTGGGTATCTGCTTCTGCTTCCATCAACTACTGGATGAAATTTCTAGGATGGATGGCATATAAGGTAGTCATTAATCTCATTATTGGGGAAGGACATTTAAGGTAGACTCTCCCCTATTGCTTAGATTCTTAGTTTGGGTCATCCTTGCCGATCTCTGGAAATTTCCCTAGTGCCAGATTTCTCTTTAAACATATAATGGATCCCTCTATTAGGGTACCTCATTTTTCTGTCCTCTATTCCTCAGCCTACTCAGTCTTCTTGATCCCTCATATTTTCCTCATCTTCCACCTCTCCACTTCTCTTTCTTCTACCTCCCTCCTCCCTCCAACCCCCTATGTTCCCAATTTGCTAAGGAGCTTTATTACACTGTACCATTCTAAGGGGACCATGTATGTCTCTCTTAGGGTCCTCTATATTTCCTACCTTCTCTTGAGGTGTGGATTGTAGGCTGGCTATACTTTGCCTGATGATTTCTCTTCACATCATATAAATCATTTGACATTTGCATCATATTTTTAGAAACTTATTTCTGAGGCAAGTGAAAAAGATAAGAGTTCTTGGTGCATTCTTAGAGACATATGGGAGCTCACGCCCCAGTAGTGTACCTCTATCATCAGGGGTTCAATGACTTCTCATATCTGTGGGCATTCTCCTACATATGTATCCATACACAGACAGAAAAACATATGCATTAACAAATGAATTATGAAAGTAATTTAAAATCTTTCTTAGTATATACTTAAAATTTTCAACAAGAAAACATGGTAGAAATAGTTATCTATATGATTCATATTTACAGAAATGGCTTATCCTTTAAATTTTTCACATTCTTTTTTTTTAAATACTATTTTCAGAAACATATTTTCCGCATGGAAACAATTTGCTTACTCTTCATACCATTAGAAATGGAAATATTAATATTGAGGCTAATGACATGAAATAGAATTCCAGAACAAATTTTAATTAATAAGTGAATAGCTTACATTTAAGTATAATGAAATATTTATATTTTAATTCTAATTCTTTCAGTAGAAAGTGTTAAAATTCACAAATTTATGTCTGTTCTATAGATAGAACATGTTAAAAGTAGTCATCATAAAGTAAATATTTCAAAATTTTGGCTTGATATACATCTATACATGAAAATGAGAAATTGGAAATATTCTGTGTTTTGATAACTTATTAGTGTTTGACTCCTTTTCTCTGTTGGAACCCAAGGTACATTTTTCTTTTTATCTTTTTTCTTTTTGCATTTTTTAGTATTAAATGAAAACAAACATATATAAACAATATTTGGGAATTTGGGCATTGTTCTTTCCAAACTACTTCCTGCCGGTAAGGGATGCTGTCATGGGGGAATCCTAAGAAGACGCAGAAATCCTGGCTATAGTGGTCTGCAAGGCTGCATTGTCTCATTGTCATTGCTTCAGGGTATCTTGCTCAATCAAATCACATTAGTCCGGAAGGAATGCACAGCTATACATTTTCTGTGGAAACAAATTAGGAAAGCTTTTCCCCAGAAACTTGTCCTTAGGCTTAAATTTTGAAGTCCAAGAGTTTTAAATGTATATATATTGAATTAATCCAGCAGCATTTGTTTTTTCCCTTCTTTTTTTATTAATAATATAATTTAAAATTTTACATGTGGATCCCAGTTTCCTCTCCCTTCCTCCCTCCAACCCTCCTCCCCTCCCTTCCCCCCTCTTACCCTTTTTCCCATGTGACATGCACCCTGGCCACCCTCCCTTCCCATCCCCCCACCTCCATTCCACTTGTAGGGCTATGCTATCCAGGTTGGGTCATATAAATATATCAAGTCATTTGAAGTAGGGACTAGGACTTCACTCCTGTCTCTAGGTTAAGGGGGTATCCCTCCATGGGGGATGTGTCCACAAGTTCCTTTCATGCACAAAGAATAGATCCTGTTTCTAATGTCTGGGGTCCCCGAGACTGCTCAGTCCTTCTAGCTGAGACCCATATTCAGGGGTTCTGAGTCAGTCCCATGCTGGATTCCCAGCTATCAGTATAAGGGGTCATTAACTCTTCCTTGTTCAGGTCAGCTGTCTTTGTGTGTTTCTGCTTCCTGGTCTTGTCTCCTCTCTTTACATCTGGATTCTAGTTCGACTCAGTGTTTGGTTATGGGTGCTTGCATCTGTTTCCAACAGGTACTAGAATAGAGCTCCATGATGTTGGATAATTTAGTTGATGATCTCACTATCAGGGAAGGGCATTTATGGTAGCCTTTCCATAGCTGCACGAATTATTAGTTGGAGTCTATCTTGTAGTTCTCTAGACCTTTCTTTAGGTTCAGTTTTCTCTTTAAACCAAAAATGGCTTCCTCTTTTATGTACCCCTCCCTTTCCCTCTCACCCTGACTCAATCTATCTAGTCACAAGAGTTTTCCTCTCCTCCCCTTCTCTTTCTCCTAGTTCTCTCTCTATTCATTGCACCCCCATTTCCCATGTGCTCCAGGGGACTTGTCCCTTCCCCCTTCTGTGAGGGACCATATATGAATCTCTTTGAATATACCTTGTATCCCAGTCATCTGGTGGTGTGTATTATAGGCTGATGATCCTTTGCTCTACGTCTAAAATCCATATATGAGAGAGTGCATACCCTGTTCCTCTTTTTATGACTGGGTTAAATCATTCAGGGTGGTTTCTTCAAGTTCCTTCCACTTGCCTGCAAATTTCAAGATTCTGTCATTTTTTTCTGCAGAATAATATTCTAATGTGTAGATGTGCCACATCTTCTTTATCCATTCTTCTGTTCAGAGGCATCTAGGTTGTATCCACATTCTTGCTATTACAAATAATGCTACTATGAACATATTTGAGCAAATGTCTTTGTTACATGGATGTGGGTCACTTGGATATATACCTAAGGGTGGAATTGCTGGGTCCTGTGGTAAGCTAATTCCCAATTTCCTGAGAAACCGCCATACTGGTCTCCAAAATGGCTGTACGAGTTTACACTCCCACAAGCAGTAGAGAAGTGTTCCCCTTTCTCCATATCCTCTCCAGCATAAGTTGTCATTGGTGTTTCTAATTTTAGCAATTCTTACAGGAGTAAGATGGTATCTCAAAGTTGTTTCCATGATAGCTAAGGATGTTGAACATTTTCTTAAGTGTCTTTTAGCCTCTTTGATTTCCTCTATTGAGAATTCTTTCTTCAGTTCTGTACCCCATTTTTAAAAGGATTATTTGGTGAGTTATTGACTAGTTTCTTGAGTTCTTTGTATATTTTGGAGATCAGCCCTTTGTCAGATGTAGGATAGGTAAAATTTTTTCCCAGTCTGTGGGCTGCCGTTTGGTCTTGTCAACTTTGTCATTTGCCTTATAGAAGCTTCTAAGTTTGAGAAAGTTCCACTTATTAATTGTTGATCTCAGTGTCTGTGCTACTGGAGTTATGTTTAAGGAGCAGTCTTCTATACCAATTTGTTCAAGGGTACGTTCTACTTTCTCTTTTAAGAAGGTCAGTGTTGCTGGATTTATGTTGAGGTCTTTAATCCATTTGGACTTTAGTTTTGTGCATGGCGATAGACATGGTCTATCTGCAGACTTCTACACACCATCATCCAATTGTGCCAGAACCATTTGTTGAAGATGCTTTTCTCCCCCCCCATTGTATTTTTTATCTGTTTTGTTAAAAATCTGGTGTTCATATGTGTGTGGATTAATATCGGGATTTTCAATTCGATTCCATTGGTCTATTTGTGTATTTTTGTGCCAATAGCAGTCGGTTTTCAGGACTATAGCTCTGTAGTAGAGTTTAAAGTCAGGGATGGTGATGCCTCCTGAAGTTCTTTTATTGGACAAGGTTGTTTTGGCTATCCTGGGTCTTTTGTTTTTCCATACAAAGCTGATTATTATCCTTTCAAGGTCAGTGAATAATTGTGCTGGGGTTTTAATGGGGATTGATTTGAATCTGTAGATTGCTTTTGGCAAGATTGCCATTTTTATTATATTCATCCTTCCAATCCAAGAGCATGGGAGATCTTTCCATTTTCTGGTATCTTCTTTAATTTCTTTCTTTAAAGACACAAAGTTTTATTGTATAGGTCATTCACATGTTTGGTAAGCATTACCCCGAGATATTTTATGTTATTTGTGGATATTGTAAAGGCTGATCTTTCTCTGACTTCTTTCTCAGCCTCTTTGTCATCTGAATAAAGTAGAGCTACTGATTTTTTTTTTTTGTTTATCTTGTATCCTGCATGTTTGCTGAAGGTGTTTATCAGCTGGAGGAGATCCTTGGTAGAGTTTATTGAGTTGCTCATGTAAACTATCACATCATCTGCAAATAGAGACAGTTTTACTTCTTCCTTTCCCATTTGGACCCCCTTGATCTCCTTTTGTTTTCTTATAGCTTTAGCTACAACTTCAAGTACAATATTGAAGAGATGTGGAGAGAGAGGACAGCCTTGTCTTGTTCCTGATTTTAGAGGAATTGCCTTAAGCTTCTCTATATTCAGTTTGATGTTGGCTGGTGGTTTACTGTATATTGCCTTTATTATGCTTAGGTATGTTCCTGTTATTCCTGATTTCCCCAAAAACCTTATCATGAAAAGGTATTAAATTTTGTCACAGGCTTTTTCAGCATCTAGGGAGATGATCAATGGTTTTTCTTTTTCAGTTTGTTTATATGGTGGATCACGGTGATAGATATTCATATGTTAAACCATCTTTGCAACACAGGGATGAAGCCTACTTGGTCATGGTGGATGATTTCTCTGATGTATTCTTGGATTCGGTTTGCCAGTGATTTTTTGAGTATTTTTGCGTCAATGTCCATCAGGGATATTGGTCTGTAGTTTTCTTTCTTAGTTGTATCTTTGTGAGGCTTTGGTACCAAGGTGATTGTGGCCTCATAGAAAGAGTTTGGTAATAAGCCTTCAAATTGATTATTTCCAGGCATCTAGTCCTTTGGGGTGAGTTTGCTTCTTTTTGTTCTAAGTTTTCAGATGCTCTGTTAATTATCTAATGTGACTATCCTCTGTTTTCTTCATATGGACACTCAGTGCAATGAACATCCCTTGTAACTCTGCTTTCAAGATGTCCCATAAGTTCAGATATGTCATATCCTCATTCCCATTGAATTTTAGGAAGTCCTTAATTTCTTCCTTTATTTGTTCTTTGACCAGGTGTGGTGTAAATTCCATGAATTTGTAGGGTTTCTGCAATTTGTGCTGTTGTTGAATTCCAATTTTAAAGCATGGTGATCTGATAAAATACAGGGAACTATTCCAAGTCTTTTGTACATGTTGAGGTTTATTATGCCACCAAGTATGTGTTCAATTTTAGAGAAGGTTCCATGTGGAGCAGAGAAGAAGGTATATTCTTTTGTGTTTGGATGGAATGTTCTATAGATGTCTGTTAAACCCAGTTGAGACATAACTTCTGTTACCTCTTTTGTTTCTTTGTTGAGTTTCTGATTGGTGGTCCTGTCTAGTGGTGAGAGTGGTGTGTTGAAGTCTCGCACTATAAGTGTGTGAGGTTTTATGTGAGGTTTGAGTTTTAGTAGCATTTCTTTAATGAATGTGGGTGCCTTTGCATTTGGAACATAGATGTTTATAATCGAGACTTTGTGTTGATGGATTTCTCCTGTGGTGATTATGAAATGACCATCTTCATCTCTTTTGATTAATTTTAGTTTGAAATCTAACCTATTTTGTTAGATCTAATCTAATCTATTTTGTTAGATATTAGGATAGATACACCTGCTTGCTTCTTGGGTCCATTTGATTGGAAGATCTTTTCCAGCCCTTTACCCTGAGGTAATGTCTATCTTTGAAACTCAGGTGTGTTTCTTGTATGCAGCAGAAGGATGAATTCTGTCTTCATATCCATTCTGTTAGCCTGTGTTTTTTTATAGGCGAGTTTAGACCATTAATGTTGAGGGAGACTAAGGACCATTTCTTGTTAATGGTTGTTTTAGATTTGCTTTTGGCAGTGCTATTGTGAATTTATTTGTCTTTCTTTATCCTTTATTTCTGGTGAAGTGGGATTATCTATTGCCTATATCTTTGTGAGAGTAGTTAACTTCCTTGGGTTGGAGTTTTCCCTCCAACGCTTTCTGTAGGGCTGGATTTGTAGATACGTATTATGAAAATCTGGCTTTGTCATTAAATATCTTGTTTTCTCCATCTACAGTAATTGATAGTTTTGCTGGGTATAGTAGCCTGGGCTGGCATCTGTGGACTCTTAGTATTTGTAGAACATCTATCCAGGACCATCTGGCCTTGAGGGTTTCCATGGAGAAATCAAGTTTAATTTTGATTGGTCTGCTTTTATATGTTACCTGTCATTTTTCCTTCACTGCTCTTAATATTCTTTCTTTACTCTATATGTTATGTGTTTTGATTATTATATGTTGAGGGGTCTTTTTTCTTTGGTCCTATCTATTTGGTGTTCCATATGCTTCTTGTAGTTTCATGGGCATATTCTTCTTCAGATTGGGAAAGTTTTCCTCAATGATTTTGTTGAATATGTTTTCGGCCCCTTTGAGCTGAGTTTCTTCAACTTCCTCTATGCCTATTATTCTTAGGTTTGGCCTTTTCACAATGATCCTCATTTCCTGGATGTTTTGTGTTAAGGATTTGTTGGATTTACAATTTTCTTTGGTCGATGAATCTATTTCCTCTAGTTTATCTTCAGCACCTGAGATTCTCTCTTCCATCTCTTGAATTCTGTTGGTTATGCTTGCGACTGCAGTTCCTGATCATTTGCCCAGTTTTTCTATTTCCAACATTCCTTTGGTTTGTGTTTTCTTTATTGTCTCTATTTCCGTTTTCAAGTCTTGAATAGTTTCCTTCACCTGTTTAATTGTTTTTTTCTTTGCTTTCTATACTTTCTTTAAGAAAAATATTTCTTTACATTTTTTGTTTTATCTTCCACTTCTTTAAGTGATTTTCTCACATTTTCTTTGAGAGCCACTATCATTTTTATGACGATAATTTTTGTTGTTCTCTTCTGATTCATTAGCTTTGTTGTGTTCTGGTCTAGTTGTTGTAGATGCCCTAGATTCTGATGGTGTTATGCTTGTCTTTCTGATGTTAGGTGTTTTCTTGTATTGCTGTCTTCCCATAGCTTCTTCCAGTAGGTGTTGGTGGGGTTTCTCCCTCTCCCTATGGATTTAGGTCAGTCAGAGGTTCGATGTCTGTAGTTCTGTGTGGTCCAAGCTCTCTTGGAGGTCTCTCAGTAGGCACGGGCCCCAATGATGGACATCAAAGTTCAGGCTCCAGCAGAGGTGAGCTGAGGTCTTTGGCAGATGCTAGCCGGCACGATGTTTCCTCAGTGATAGTCAGGTCTAGCTCTAGCCAAGGCCTCTAGCCAAGGTCTGGTGTTGGGGGACAAAGGCTGGGCTGATACTTTGGATCTTTTAGCACCAATAGGCAGGTCTAGCTGGCACTCTCCAATGAGTAGGGCCTCTTTAGCAGAGGTCCTGAGATGGGGGTCAAGGATCTAGCCTGCAGGAACTCATAGTGGACCTGCAGAGATAGTCAGATCTCTAAGAAGGGCACAGAACTCCAGTAAAAGATCGATGGTGAGGGTCAGAGACCAGGTAGGTGGAAATTACAGGTCTATTGTGCTCAGATGGACTTAGGAATTTCCCCTTAGGTGGCTGGATTGTTGGCTCCACCCTCTGGCCCAGTGCTCAACTAGAGTGGTGGGACAGTGGGCAGGGTAGGGAAGAGTGTAGGGGGAGGGCAGGCTCTCAGTGGTGATGGGTGGGGGTATTTTGGATCTCCAAGAGCACTCTTGGTGGGGTCAGGACATAGGGGCAGGGAGTTCCAGGACCCAACCAGGGATTTCCTGGGGACTGTGTAGGGGATAATCCACTGCCCCCACGGGATTAGACCGAAACTCACCTGTAGCCCAAGGTACATTTTTCAAACAAAAAAGGTTTTCTAATTTCTCTCTATACACAATTGCAAGACTGATTATAGAAATTTATTAACTTATTCTACAAACCAGAAACTTTACAATAGTAAAATTTTAGTATAACCTGAAAAGAGGATTGAAAACTTTCAAAGATTCTTAGATTTATGTATTTATTTCTATAGCTGTGTGAAACAGATCATCTACTAGGTAACAAGTCTGGCAAATTTCTGAGTCCCTATCTATAAAATAAATCAAAGTCACAAAAATGAGTTAAATTAAATGCTCAATTTAAAAAAAGCACCAAATACCACTGCAAAGAGATGACAGCATTAGGCAAGAAACACAGGATTGATGAACACAATGTGTTAAGATATGAATGAAGAGTAATCTCTGTTTTTCTAAACATTGCCCAGGACTTCAGCTGTGGGTTGAGGTTTTAAATACTTTAAGGGCACTTCTTTACTGATGAGATCAATTTAGACTTCTACTCAGGTCATACCATATTTAGTACAGGTAACATTGTTTTTTAAAATTAAGTATGTGTTCTCCTCCCCCCACCCCTTCTAGTTTCCACTTCCCTTCTCATCCTTCCTTCTCCCCCGCTCCAAAGCTCCCAATTTTCTCAGGAGTTCTTGTCCATTTCCACTTCCCAGGGGGATCAATGTATGCCTTTCTTAGGGATCTCCTTGTTACCTAGCTTCCCTGGGGCCATGGACCATAGGCTAGTTATCCTTTACTTTATGACTTAAATCACTTACAAGTGAGTACATACCATGTTTGTCTTTCTGGGTCTGGTTACCTCACTCGGGATTTCTTTTCTAGTTCAATCTATTTGCCTGTGAATTTTATGATGTCATTTTTTCCAACTAAGTAGTATTCCAATGTGTAAATGTACCACATCATCTTTATCCATTCTTTGGTTGGAGAGTCATCTAGGTTTCTTCCAGGTTCTGCCTATTATAAATAACGTTGCTATAAACATGGTTGAGCAAATGTCCTTAGGGTGTAAGTGTAAATCATTTGTGCATATGCCCAAGAGCAGTATTGCTGGGTCTTGTGGTAGAATAATTCCCAATTATCTGGCAAACCATCATACTGATTTCCTAAGTGACTGTACAAGTTTACACTCCCACCAGTAACATAGGAGTGTTCTCTTTACTCCACATCATCTCCAGCATAAGCTATCATTGGTGATTTTGGTCTTATTCATTCTGATAGGTGTAAGGTAGTATCTCAGATTTGCTTTGGACTTACATTTCCCTGATGACTACAGATGTTGAGCAATTCTTTAAGTGTCCTTTGGCCATTTGAGATAATTCTTTTGACAATTCTCTATTTAGATCTGTATTCCAGTTTTTAATTGGGTTATTTGGTATTTTAATATCTATTTTTTTGAGTTTTATATATATTTTGGAGATGAGTCCTCTGTGGGGTTAGTGAAGATCTGTTCCCATTCTGTAAGGACCCATTTTGTCTTATTGACTATATAATTTGCAGTTTCAGGAGGTCCCATTTATTGATTATTGTTCTCTGTGTCTATGCTACTGGTGTTCTATTTAGGACATGGTCTCCTGTGCCAATGCACTCAAAGCTATTTCCTGCTTTCCTTTTTATGAAGTTCAGTATGGCTGGACTTATGTAAGTATTGGTGAAGAGGATATCTGAACTGGAATTTCCTTGTGATCAGATTGATACCTACCTAACTTATCATCATAGAATTAGTTATCATTTAAGAAAAGCACCAACAGAAAATTGCTATGACACAGGGTTCAAACAGAGGGGTTTTTATTAACGAAAATGATAAAAAAAGGGGGTAAGGAGAGTGGGTAGACAAGAGGTAGGAGAGAAAAAAAGAGGGGGAGAGAGAAAAGAAGAGGGAGAAAGAGCAGAACAGAGAGGAGAGAAAGAAAGAGAAAAGGATTGGAGGTAGGTAGGGCTATTTTCAAAGGAAATCTAGTGAATATACAAAGGTGGTATCCTTAGTGACTGCAGCTGAGGGTATATCCTGTCAGAATCCTATGGACAGGCCAGTACAGATTCCTGAATACTAACAGAACCTTCATTGAACACTGATGAAAGCAGATGCATAGATCCACAGCTATGCACTGGGCCAAGCTCCCAGAGTCTAGTCAAAGAGATGGAGGAGTTTTAATATGAGCAAAGGGGTCAAGACCATTTAGGATCAAGACCCACAGAAAGAGTGGCACTGAGCTAGTCAGTTCACTGACTCTGAACTGACATTTGGGGAACCTATGTAGGACCAAACTAGGCCCTCTGAAGGTGGACAGTCTGTGGGGCAACTGGCAGTGGGACCAGGATTTATCCCTATTGCTTGAACTTGCTTTTTGGAGCCCATTCTCTTGGGGGGATATGTAGCTTTTTCTGACACCTTTATGTTACTGGCAGGTTTTCCCCACGAGCCCCGCCATCCCGCCTGCCGCCAGTCTGGGCCCACAGCTGCATCATCCCCAAATAACACCCAGAGACTCTATATTTGATATAATCCTTTTGACCAATTACCATTATTGTTTATGGGCTAGCTCTGTCTTAATTACTAACCCATTTCTACTTATCTAAATGTTTCCACATGGTCATCTTATGGGGAGCCACGCTGGTGTCTTCCTTCCTCCCCGGTCTACATCTTGACTCCTCCCAACTACTTCCTCTTTCCTCCTCCTGGTCTCCTAGCCCCACCTATCTTGTTTCCTATTGGCCACAGGCTTTATTAATTAACCAGTATGAGAAACATATTTATAGCACAACATCTCCCATCAGGGATACGTTGCTCAGCCTAAATATAAGGGGGAAGGGCCTTGGTCCAGTCTCAAAGTAAGTTGTCAGAGTTCATTGTCTCCCCATGAAAGCCTTACTCTCTTTGATGAGTGGATGGGGGTGACATAGGAGGTAGATAGGGGGCTCAGGAGGAGGGAAGCTAATGGGCACTGGGATTGGTATATAAAATAAGAAAACTTTGTTTTCAAAATTAAAAGAGGTAAAAAATGTCTAGAAATAGTTTGTGAGCAGTAAAAATATTCACTTTTCTAATAATAGTTATGATTTTACACTTGAATACATTTTACCAATTTGCATCATAAATTAATCAGATTGTATTATATATAATTCATGTCTTCAAGAACACTCCAAGTAGATCTTTTAAATGTTAATAAAGAAGATTCTAAGAGTATATGTTTTATTATTTATATATTTTCACATGTGGATATGAAAATTAAGTATGAATAATTCATATATAAATCAAAATGCTATTTTTCCTTTACATGGTATAGGTTAAATACTCAAGAACACTGATGAATAGTAACTAGAGCACTAGATAACTTGTTCATCTCATCATCCCCAAAAGATCTTCTTTATACGAATTTACATTGTTCCAAACATAACCACAATTTTAAAGGAATTATAGGTAGCTAAAATCTGGCTCCTAATTCTAGTGCCCAATGGTCAGGGAAGAACTGTGATGAGAAGGCAGTGAGAATTCAAGAGTGGAGGATACAGAGCAATGGTGCCAAATGCTCTTCTCCTCATATGGCATAGCTGGTGGACTGAGTGTATACAACCAACAATGACTACCTGCTCAAGACCTATACAACATCAAGCCAGTTAACAGTCTAGCATAGACAAAAGAGGAACAAAGGCCTACATCTAACTGAGGAACAGTTTGTAGCTGATGGACAGTGATCCAAAAAGTGCTCATAGGTCTACAGGTCTACAGCCCGTCTATAAAAGGACAGAACTGATTTGATGGAGAAGCTTTAAATTAAAATAATGTTTTAAAGACCATTTTAAGTAGGGAAGGAGATATGTTGGCAGGAACATATGTCAATGAATATAATATATAAATTAAAATCCCTAAAATTCTTTGATTAAATATCCCTTAAGTAAACAACAAAAGTATTGAAAGTTACATAAATACTCCCAGTGTGGCCTGGAAACATGGCTTAGAAGGTAAGCAAACTTGTTGCCCAAGTGCTAAAAGGTTGAATAGGAAATGGTTTCTAGAGAAAAGTACTTGATGCAGAGGCAAACAGAGCAGACATTGCATATCCAGAAACTGCATCAATGTTGAGTGTGTTTGGACCACCCAACTATAATACTGGCCTTGGAAGGTGGAAATATGGGATTACCTGAACAAGCTGACTATTTTGGTAATGATAAAATAAATACATCTGGCAGAGCTTGTGTCAATGAATGTTAGAATAATGACAGAGGAAGAATATCAAAACTAAACTTGTACATTGTATTTCTTCAGGTGGGAGAGTGGAAAGTTCCAGGCCAGGTAAGTTGGGTAAGATCCAGACTCTGAAAAATCCATTACTTGTATTTCATACAAAAGAGAGAGGTATCATTATAGTCTGACATTTTTGTGACACACACACACACACACATATATATATATATATATGTGTGTGTATGTGTGTGTATACATATATATATATATTATAAATGTGGAGACATTACTGGCTCCATACATAAACACACATATACACACATGCACACACACACACACACACACACACACATATATATATATATATATATGTATATATATATATATATATCACATCCATACATATACATTAATACCCATATAATATATAATATAATAAATAATACATAATATATTACATTATTCATGCTCTTTATAAGTCGCAAATAAGGCTGAAAAAATTATTACTATGTTTGACATTTGATTTTTTTTTTCTTTAATTTAAGAGCAGTTATATGAGTGTGTTTGCATCTACATGTGTTTTTTTTTTTCTGGGGGGAATGGCTTTTAGTACTTTGTTTTCTGTTTGCTTGTTTCATCATATTATAGTTTGGGTTTGTTTTATATTAATTAATTGATTAATTATTATTTTTGTATATGACTATTTGTATTTTATGGGGAACAGTAAGTGTGTGAATTCATTTGGGAACAGGAGGGAGAATCTCAGAGGATGTGGGGGGGAGGGAAAATCATATAATGAGAACATACAGTTGAAAAGATCTATTTTCTGCAAATAAGATTAGTAGGGGAGAAGAAATAAAGGAAAGGCAGAAAGAAAGGGAGAGAGAGAGACAGAGAGAGAGACAGAGAGACAGAGAGACAGAGACAGAGAGACAGAGAGAGAGAGAGACAGAGAGAGAGAGAGAGAGAGAGAGAGAGAGAGAGAGAGAGAGAGCAGTCAGAACAAACCATGGTGAACAAACCATGGTGATCATTACTCCTCCATGGTCTCTGCTTCAGTTTCTCTTTCCAGGATCCCGCTCTGTTTAAGAACCTGTCCAGCCTTCCTTGATGAAGTGTCATATGGAAGTATAGGCTGAAATGAACACTTTCCACCAAAGTTGCATTTAGCAATAAAATTTTACCACAACCTTTGAAATGCGCAGGACATACAAGGAACCTACATCTGCAATCAGACATCACTGAGTACATCTTCATGCTATGTGAGAGTCATATCAGTCAGTTCTTGCTCATTCCTTGACTGACATATTAGCAAGTGCTGAATCTTCACCATGTTTCACTGAAGGCAAAAAGAGTACCACATCCCCTTTCTGTGGTGTTGCCTGTATTAACTGGTTCCTGTGAAACTTCACCATTTCAAACATTAACTTTTGTGTTTGAATTTCCCCATTTACTTTTATGGATAGTAAATTGAGATATGTTGATCTATTTCAGTTTCACTTTTTATGGTCCCATGTTTGCCAATCAAAGAGTTTTGAGGAATTTCTGTGAAGTTCTTCAGTTTAAGCATAATTAAAGCATAGATTTGGCATGGTTTCTCCCTTGTAGGATACTTGAAGACTACAACTGTGCCCTCAATGGACTCAACCTGTAATGGAAATGGGAGTACAAGCTGCTTGTTTTATAACACAATAAGGAATCATGTTTTGTGTTTATAAGCAAGTAAAGAAATGATTCAATTAAACCTTATTCAATCAGCTTACAGGGCACAATTGGTGGTTTTTCACATTACATGCCCAAGAAAGTAAGTATTTAAACTATTAAGAATGGCAGGCAACACACAAAATCGTTCTTCAATAAATTTATTCACTGTTGTTTGACAACTGAAGAAATGAATTAAAAATGTATGATTTTTATCTTTTGTTTAATTTCAAGTCCTGTACTTGACAAAAATCTGTCTTCAAAAAGTCAATTCAAATCTTTCATAATAGACCATTTGGTTACTCACTGATAAACATCACACAGAGAGAAACTGAAAGATATTTATTCAAGCTCTGACTCATCAGGATTTATATATGCAAGGATCTTATTGACCTCAGAGTCAATGGAACTTCAGGCAGAAATTTTGTCTGAGCAAACACAGCTGAATCTGGACCCAAATGAATTAATTTAGTGACTATCTACAATATAGATTGGCAGTCTTCCACAATGAATATATTAGTTGTGAGCAGTCTGGTTTCTAAATGTGAAACTGAATTGCTTATTACTTCTCCTCAAAAATATAAGAGATTATAAACCTATTATTAAATGTTTCAAAACTGGCATAAAATAACTTACGTGATCAAATTAAACTTACTGTTTAATTTTAGCCTAAAGTTTTAAATTATTCAAGTCTGAATAAAATCTAGAAACAAATTTAAAGTTTCTAAAGTAAATGAAATCATCAGACATGTGTAGACATATTATACAAGTAGCCAAGTGACAAGGGTGTGATAAGGGAAGGACTTGAACCAGGATACAGGAAAAGAAGGTATTTAAATTGTTCCACAAGGTGGTCGAAGGCACCAGGGTATGAGAGCTGATATCTAAAATTTATTAAATAACTGCAATCAGTCACACTTCCTCTATGAACTTTAGTTATACTGCTTAATTAATACTCATTGACATTGCCAAGTAGGTCATTAATATCTCCAAAAGATGGATCCTAAAATTAAAGTAGGAGAAGGAAAGGAAGTAACTCAAGTACCTATTAATAATTGCTATCAGAAACGGCATCTAAGTCCAAAACATGTCCAAGAGTATAGAACACAGCCTATCAATGAGGATTCATGTACAACAACTGAATTAAAGACAGTTTAAATGTAGAATAAGTTCTTTGTGCACCATGGATACAACCTGCTTCCACCGTCAAAAGTTCCTTAGACTGCCCAGGCCTTCAACAGAGACCCACATTCAGAGGATCTGACTCTGTCCGATACTGGTTTCCTAGCGATCCGTGTGGGAGTCCATGAGTTCCCCCTGTTGGGATTAAATGTCTCTGTGTATTTCTGTAGTCTTGTCTTGATCCCTTTCTTATCACTCCTCCCTCTCTGCATTTAGATTCCAGGAGTTTGGCTCACGGTTCAGATGTAGGTGTCTGCCCCTGTTTCTATCATCTACTAGATGCGGACACTATGATGGCAGATAATTTAGTCATCAATCTCATTATCAGGGAAGGGAATTTAAGATAGAATTCCCACTGTTGTTCTGACTGTTAGTTTGGATCATCATTGTAGGTCTCTAGACATTTCTCTGAATCAATGTTCTGAAACCTATAATGGTTCCCTCTATTATGATGTCTCTATTGTTTGGTCTCATCTATTCATGTTCCCTGACTCAATCTTCCTGAATCAACATGTACTCCTCTCCTCCCTTCCCCTTCTCTTTCTTCTAGCTCTCTAACCACTCACTGTGCCCCCCACTCCCAATATGCTCAGGAGATCTTGTTCCTTTTCCTTTCTGTGAGGACCTTGTATGAATCTCTTAGGTTCAGGGGGATACTCCCATAGCCTACAGGCAGGAGAGAGGGCCTAGACTCTGCACCCAATGACTTGACGTATTTTAATGATCCCTCCTGGAGGGCAACAACCTTCCCTGTGGAGAGGGGAGGAATGGGAAGGGGGGAGTCAGGGGGAATGAGAGGAAGGGAGGAAGGGGGAACTGGAATAAATATGTAAAATAAGAAATTGCTCAACATCCTTACCTATCAGGGAAATGCAAATCAAAACAACTTTGAGATACCATCTTACTCCTGCCAGAATGGCTAAAATTAGAAACATCAATGACACCTTATGCTGGAGAGGATGGGTAGAAAGGGGAACACTTCTCTACTGCTGGTGGGAGTGCAAACTTGTACAGCCATTTTGGAGATCAGTATGGCGGTTTCTCAGGAAAATGAGTATTCGTTTACCACAGGACCCAGCAATTCCCCTCTTAGATATATACCCAAATGATCCACATCCATGCAATAAAGACATGTGCTCAACTATGTTCATAGCAGCATTGTTTGTAATAGCAAGAAACTGGAAGTAACCTAGATGCCCCTCAACTGAAGAATGGATAAAGAAGATGCGGCATATCTAAAAAATAGAATACTACTCTGCAGAATAAAAAAACAATGGAATCTTGAAATTTGCAGGCAAGTGGATGGAATTTGAACCATCCTGAATGAGGTAACCCAGTCACAAAAAGAAGAACATGGTATATACTCGCTCATATATGGATTTTAGACCTAGAGGAAAGGATCACCAGCCTATGATTCACACCACCAGAGGAACTAGAATACAAGGTGCATTCTAAGAGATTCATATATGTTCCCTCACAAAAGGGGGAAGGGACAAGTCCCCCAGAGCACATGGAAAGTGGCAGGGGGCAGTGAATGGAGAGAGAACTAGGAGAAAGAGAAGGGGAAGAGAAGAAAGCATTGCAACTAGGAAGATTGAGTCATTGTATGAATAGAAGACAGAAAAGGGAGGGGGAGAGAAAAATAAAAGAGGGAGCCATTATTGGTTTGGAGAGAAAACTGAACCTAAAGAAAGGTCTAGAGAACTACAAGACTGACTCCAACTAACACTTGGAGCAACCATGGCAATGTTACCATAAATGCCCTTCCCTGATAGTGAGATCATCAACTAAATTATCCATCATCATGGAGCCCTCATCTAGTACCTGTTGGAAACAGAAGCAAACACCCATAACTAAACACTGAGTCTAACTAGAATCCAGATGCAGAGAGAGAGAAAGGACAATACCATGTAGCAGAAACACACAAAGACAGCTAACAAGGAGGAGCTAATGGGCCCCCCCAAATTGATTGCTGGAAATCCAGTATGGGACTGATTCAGACCCCCTGAATATGGGTCTCAGCTAGAAGGACTGAACAGTCTAAGGGACCTCAGACAGTAGAACCAGGATGTATTCCTGGGGCACAAAAGGACATTGCGGACACATCCCCCATGGAAAGATACTCTCTTAACTTAGACACAGGAAAGAAGTCCTAGTCCCTACTTCAAATGACTTGACAGATTTACATGACCCCACCTGGATAGCATAGCCCTACAAGTGGAATGGGGGTGGGGGGATGGGAGGGGAGGGTGGTCAGGATGCATGTGAGGGGGGAAAGAGGGTAAGTGAGGGGGGGAGGGAAAGGAAAAAAATAAAGAAAACAAAGAATATATATATATATATTAGAATAAGTTTTAGCAGTAAAATTTGCTTCTAAACCTCTGTCTCATTCAAAAAAAAACTTTTGGAAAAAGGACAAAACACATTTACATAAGTCCTCTCACTGTTTATGATGCAGAGAATAAATAACAGCCTGTGAAATCCAGGCAAGCCTTCAAATGAGCAGATGAATGGACATATTAGTGAATATGTTGATACAAACTTTCTTCAGTAGTGTAAATGGATTCTCACTAAAATATCTCTTTCAAGACATAGCTGGTATCTTCCCATTTTGATTAGCCATGACATTTATTAATTTAAGTTTTGTATATATATATATATATATATATATATATATATATATACGAAGAGTGAAGGAAAATCTTACAGAATGTGTTAATAGATATTTTAAAATATAAGTACTTCAATGATGAAAAGTATCATGTCATTGCCTGAATGACTGTTATTTTGAAGTAAAAATATGTTCTGTAAAAAATAAAAGAGAAAATAAAAACAATGGCAGAACTTTTTCAAATTATTTATCATGTTTGTTTAATAAAACAACATTTCATTGTCACCTAATTTATGTTAAATAATTTGAGTTTAAGTAATATATATATATATATTATATTTTATATATTTAAAATATATATTTAAAATATATATATATTTAAAAATATATATTAAAAATTCAATCTACCACTAACAAGTGATGTTGATTGAAATATATTTGTAATTTTCTAGAAAATGTCTATGAATATAACTCCTCAAAAAGACAATAAAAATATAAGTGATTTTTCTTACTATGAATGATTCATAACTAAACAGAATATGTAAGACCTTCAGTACTTAAGAATATTTGATTTTTGGTTTTTTTGGTGTTAAATAAGTATCATTAATTGGTATGTAACCTTTTTACAAAATCTAAACAATTTAGGTAAAAGCAGGCATTTATTGGCGGTCAAACTTTTCGTGACTCTTCACTATGTGGAATTGCATATCTTGACTGAAGTCCAACGTAAAAGAACAGTGAGATCTGGAGGAAGTGCATCCAATTAACTTTCTTCTATTTCTAAGGCTTTTACAAACATTTTTTTCTTATTTTACATATAGATCCCAGTTCCCTCTCCCTCCCATCCACCCATTTTCCCCAGATCCCCTCCTATCCCTCCAATTAATTTTCTTATAACTAAGCATAGAACAAGAACAAGTAATGCACAATTGATACTTACAGCAATAATTTCTATTTGATTCTTGAAGAATTGGAAAAAGTAGTTTATAAGTTTTCCCAGTTGCAGGAAATTCCTTTGTCATTATTTTATAATAAAGAAAAGACATGTAGATTTATAAACATAAATATAAGAAGATGTGAAAATGTATCAAATTCCTTTGGAAATTCTCCACACAGTGTGATAACAATAGAAATCACATTTTATAGATTTATAGATAAAAAATTAACATACCAACATTGTGACAGACTTTGATGATTCCCCATAGGAGGGCTTGCTCTCTCTGAGGCGTAGCAGACAGAAGAGGATGAGGGGAGTGAGATGAAGGGAGGAGAAACTTGGATAGATATGTAAAATAAGATTGTTTTCAAAATAATAAAAAGCAAATATAAAACAGAAAAATCCCACCATTAGATAATTAAAGAGATATTGCATCAACTGCTAATTAACTAGTTCAATGTTAGATATAATTACACTGAGTCAAGAAATCTGATGTTGGAATATTGTTGTGATTTCTATTTTTTTCTGTAGATTTTTACCTGGTTATTGCATTTTCTGGAACATATACTGAAGCAAAATTCCAAAGCATCACATGAGATAATGGGCAAATGGCAAACTGGTGATGAAAATGAGCAAATAAACCAGGTGATCCTTATAGCCAAGGAAGAAAATGACCTTGAATTCTCCTTATAAAAATTTTGATAACTTTATTGCAAGTTGTTCAAAAATCTTTCAAACATTGCAGTGATATTGTAATGTGTGTTAGCCATCCATAAAAAAAATTAGGTATAAATACCTAATACCGCAACATAACCTTAGAGGAAGTATATTTTTACTCATAACTGGATGCAGACTGGATGCAGATCCACAAGAAGGCAATGTTCTTCAATAAGCAGCCTGGATTCCTTAAGTTGTCAGATATTGCACCATATGTAAATCAAAGGTGTCTGCCATCACAGGCTTTAAACATGTCCCCAAGGGATAAAATCGATGCCTTCCAATAAAATACTTTTCCTCTGTCTGATGGTCATTTACATGCTTCATAAGTGTATAATTTTGTTTTGCTTTGCAAAGGATAACTCTGTATCCTTTGTAGTAAAACATTATGTGTTATGATGTTTATGTCCATATATTCCTCTGCACTCTGCTCTCAATTCTTCAGTGTTATACCCTGAGGCACTCAACTTTCTCTTTATCCCTCTCACCCATACCTGCACAAACAAATTAATGAATGAATAAATGCTTGTTTTTAAATCTAAGAGATAAACAGCCTTCCAAAGTCAGCAACATGGCTCTTCAACAAGCTTCCATAAACTGGGTGGCTATATAACTTCACAAATGTATTCCTCTACGTCTTCAATGCTGGGATGTCTATGAGCAAATACCGGTATTGTCAATATCGGTTAACATAGAGTGCCTCTTCACACACAGCCATCTGATGTGTTTTTATTTAGTGAAATACAGGAAAACTCTCTGGGATCTCTTTTAGAAGGATATGTGTTCTTTGTAGGGGAATTTTGCTATTTTGACATAATCACTTTCAAGGGATTTCAAATAATCATCACAGTGAATTGTAAATTTCAACACTGAGAATTGTGAGAGCATACTATGACACCTCTAATCCTAAAATTTAATTGTGAGAAATATATCTTGATCTACAGAGATGTTATATAATTGATTAGACTATGCTCTTAAGACATATTTTATTTTAGTCAAGCAACATTCTTAAAACAAGGAACACCTTAATTATAAACACTTAAAACGCTTATATTTAAATAATCACAAACTTTTATTACCTTTTGCCCTTGTAACTAACACAAACTAAATAAATACAGCATCTATATATATATATATATATATATATATATATATATATATAATTGTAAAGCCACTTTATAGCCTTTCCACTGTAAATAAAAGGATATCTTACTATCAACCATTTTATGGAGCTTATATGCAAAATGATAACACTCTGCTTTTATTTTAAATTAGATAAATTATATTTTGAGATAATCAAATTTTGTGAAAACAAATGTCTATGTACTATATGGTTTCTATTAAAGGAAATAACTCAGACTGTTTAATGGAAACAAAGTGAGAATAGGTGGACATCTTCCTCGAAAATGCCTACATATCAGCTTTATCCATTTTTTTTAAATCATGATAAGTCAATGGATAGGATGTAGAAGAGTGAGAAGAATAGTTCAAGGTTTTGCTGACCCAGCTTTCTGAGATGCTGTTCTGGTCTGGGCAAACGGGTGCTTCTCAGATAGAAAAGACAGTTGCCATAAATCAGAACCTGTCAGGATCAGGCCCTGGTGTCAAGTTGTGTTTATCAGACATGGTTACAGACCAAAGCCCATGCTGTAGGTTAATACAAAAATTCAGTTCAATATCTACGCACAGTGGGAACTGAAAAATGAATACCAAGCTACTGCTATGAACTTTGGAATTCTTTTTGACAGCAGCATGTGAGCTTTTGGTCTGCTCTCAGACCTCTCCTTGTTTCAAGTATTGTCGTGTTCCTTTTAGGAAGCTGTTGTAATTGCTTTCCACAATTATGCAATTATATTTCATTTTCTCTTTTATTTTTTCATATATTACTGGGCATTGAACCCAGAGGATCACATATACTAAGCAAATACGTCACTCCTGAGATGCAGCAATACTTTTTTCTTGTCACTGCAGGTATTGGAAGTGGGAAATGTGGAATTTAATAGAACACAAATATGTTAAATCTAAAATACTCACATGTTTTATTAGGAAAATACTCATTTTATTACACATACGATTTCCATATTTAGGTTTTATATGGATATAGTTTGTAGGTTAGCCACATGTGTATACATATTCACAGAGAATTATTTACAATATGATAGAAAAAACAAAACACAAGACATAATTAATCTAAAATCACAAAAAATATGTGTATGGCAAACTACAAAATACTAGTAGAAATAACTCAATATAACTGAATATATTAGAGATTATTGCAATTACGGGAGAGATAAGTGGTACTACAGTTTAATTAATTTATTAAGATCGAGATTCTAAGTTTATGTTGACTGAATGTACTCCAAAAAAAATCATTTAAAAAAAAATCTGCCATGTTCATTATAAAGCACATTTGAAAAAGAAAGGTTCTAAAATAGCTAGAATAATCCTTAACATATATGAGAATACATGTGTGTACATGTGCATACACACACATACACACACACACTAACTTGAAGGACTTAGTATTACATAATTCATGTATTAATCAAATTATTGAAGGTATCACATAATGTTGTAGGATTTTGTTTTTCTTTTCTTGTGTCAAAATATGGTGCAGAAACCACTTAAAGAAGAATTAACAAGTGATATAACCAATCAAGATAGGAAGGAGTGTGGATGAGAACATGAAATACCTGGCCAGGTCACATTGTGTAGGTAATAAGAAAATTGATGGTTTCCAGCCAGTTTTCTCTCCTTTGTACCCCTTTTGAGTGCACATGACCAGAGAATAATGCAACCCATATTCATTATTTACTTGGAAGATAATGTTGTAGAATTATCCTTACAGAAGCTTGTGTCTCTATGCTGATTCTAAATACAGTCAAGCTGACAATACAGATTAAGTCTCACAGTTATCAAATGGATGTGACTGGGCAGGCCTGTAATATATATCTCTATTCATGAACAATTGAGCATAAGCCATGACAACAAGGCTACTATAAATGAGATACTTGTTCTTTGTTTCTATAGGTGGTATTGGTAAATTTGAGTGGTCATGGAGGAAAGCACTATCCTTAATATTCATCTTTCTGAATACTAATAATCTAAAAGCATATACAAATAAATTATGTAATATCAATGAATGAAAAGTATGAAAAAATATAACTTAAAATCTCTATAGTAAAAACATAGGCTGCTGTGGTAAATTCAGACAATCACACTTTCCCAAAGTCTAAAAATATTTTCACTACTTATATTGTTAACTCTTAAAGTTTCACATTGAGCTTCCAGTATATGAGTTCTTTTGTACATGTGTCCATTAGGACCTAGATTCACTGTTCTGAATTTTGCTTGGTTGTCATTTTTTAAGTCAACAGGGTCAACAGATGGAGATCTGTGGCAAAGAGAAGTTTTTGAGTTTTGTGTTTGTTTTGATTTTTTTATTTATATACCAATCACAGTTCCCTTCCCTTCGTCCTGTTATCTCCTTCCCACCAATCCATTCCATCCACTCCTCAGAAAGGGCAAGGCCTCCTCTTGGGAGTCAACAAAGCCTGGCATATTAAGTTGAGACAGGACCAAGCACCTCCCACTACATTAAGGTTGAGCAAAGCATCCTACCATAGGGAATGGTCTCCAAACCACCAGTTCATCATGCACCAGGATGGGACCTGGTGCAACTACCAGGGATCCTTCAAATAGTCTAAGCTACACAACTATTACAGACATTCAGAGGGCCTAGTTAGATCCCACGTGGGCTCCTCAGCTGTTGGTCTAGAATCCTTGAGCTCCCACTAACTGTGGTTAGCTGTGTCAGTGTGATTTCCCTTCATGATCTTGACCACCCTACTTGCTCATAAAATTTCTCCTCCTTGGAAAAGCCAGAGCTGTTACACTGAGAAACCCTGTCTTGAAAAAACAAACAAAAACAACAACAAAAGTAAATAAATAAAGAGAACATTTCCTGGTGATGGTTGAGGTATAAAAACACATTAATCAATTACCCAATATTAAACACTGGCCCAGGAAAACATGAACAGAAGTTACATTCCACAGTATGACTGAATAGTATTTAATAAGGTGTATGTATACACATGATTTAATAATAGTTAATTAATGAAGAGTCCATAAATTTGAAAGAGAGCAAAGAAGGGTTTATGGGAGGACTTGGAACAAGAAGAAGAAAGGGGATATGATAATGTAATTATATTATAGTCTTAAAAATAAAAATTTAAAACTAAAAAAAAGAAAAAAATGCATTGTATTACAACAAAAGAAGATATAGCTGGTGTAGATTGTTCTGTTATGATGCTGTGTTGTATTATTACCTGAAAAAATGATTGAAATTAAAGGGAGTTTAATAGTGAATTTAAATAATGCAGTTTTAGATCAATTTTACAATATACTAAAATAAAAACAGGTAATTTTTTGCATCAATTCTAGTACAGTCCCAATTTCACCTAGAAAAATACTTCTATTTTGTCCTAAGTAGACAAGTATGTCCAGCATACATTGTTTTGAAAATATGCAAAACTATTCAACTGAATTCAAATAAAAACATCATATATTATTGTTTATTAACATTTTGGTAAGATAAGTACATTAACTTATGAATATAATCATATGTATTTATATACATATCTTTCCTAAATGCATTTTAAATTAATCAGCATTATATATTATGAACTGCTAAGTTGTTTAATTTAACTTTAAAGGTTGATTACAAATTCAAAATACCATACTCTTGAGTTAATCAACTGTTTATTATTTGCTGAGTTTGCACATGTGTCAAGGAGTCATATGATTTCTCTGCTTTCTCTTAAACCAAGTATTCCACCACAGAATATACTTTGGCATTGATGCCCTTTTTTGTGCTTTCAACATTTCCACTGAACTTCAATTTAAGAGAACTAAGAGAAAAAGTTCACTTTTTCAAGTCTTGTGCTATAATGATATAAATTCACTCACAAGTATAGCATTTTCATTATCTAATATTGTACATTACGTCCACATAGTCATTGTGTTAAATGTTAATCATCAAATATAAAAGTGCTAGAGACTATGCTTTTAATAGGGAAGTGGATTATCAGGTTCTTATGTTGTTTTGTTTGTTTGTTTGTTGGTTTTTGTTGTTGTTTCTGGGTTTTTTTTTTTTGTAAGAAAAGCAGTGCTGAAGTGAAAGATGCCATGCAACAGGGTTCAATCAGGGGAGATTTGTTTGTTTGTTTGTTTGTTTGTTTTTGTATTTGTTTTTTTGGGAAACAGATAATACAAAGAGTAAACGAAAGGGGAGAAACAAGCCTCTGAAGGCAGAAAAAACAAGAAAGAGGGGAGAAAGAAGGAGAGAAAGAGGGGGAGGAACAGACAGAGACAAGGAGAGAAAGAAAGAGAGAGGATGGAAGTGGGCAGGACCCTTGTAAATGGGAACAGTGAATTTGCACAGGTGATGTGCTTAGAGGCTACAGCTGAGAGCAAATGTTGTTAGGACCACAAGGACAGGCCAGTACAGATGCCCAAATACTAACACCTTACCTTTTTGAATACCATTACTTTGGGGGTCAATTAATGTAGATTCTAATAGAAGGTAAATCTAACAATTCCATCCCTCACATTCTCTCTCCTACCATGGCCTTCTTTCGCCTATGTCATGTCATACCCAGAATGTACTCTCTAGATATGCTCTCCCATTCTTGGTTTTCAAGACTCTAAAGTCACATATATAACTTGAGTTTCCATATTATCTAGCATGTGATAGTCTTCTAAAATAGCACAGAACAAAAAGGTTATATGTTTTGTTTTTCTGCAATAACTTTCCTCTCTCCTTTCTTTCATTTTGCTGTCATACTATTTACACTTTAGAAAAAGTGACTGCTGTTTTTTGTTTATTTGTTTGTTTTTTTTAACTTTTAGAAAAGTAAATTGAGACTGAATAATTGTATAAATGAAAGAAATAAAAATGTGCTTTATGTTTAATATACATATATATATATTTACATATATATTCATCTCCATACCTTCCACCTATGTCTCCATCATTCTTTTCTATTGCGTTGAATGAAAAAATTTAAAAGATCTTGTGTGTCAGAGCAGAGGACTTCCTTTTAGGATTTATAAAGAGAACCAGAAATCTGAGATGTTCTTTGATGGAAAAATTATCATTGTAAAATTACATTATTTAAAGAACAGAAACAGAAATCTTCATTGTAATAAAAATTCATACCAAAAGCAGAGCTTTACAGGGTAATGCACAATTTTAAGAACAATAATCAGAGTCGCTTGCAGAATACACTTCTGTTGCTTGTGTGTCATGTCTCTCGAAGGAAGAGTAATAAATGAGTACACTCATCCACCAATTTTTATTCATTGGAGAATGTAAAACTAGTCATGATACTTTCATAGTTATAGAGCAAAGCTCTTGTGACAAAAATAAAGACTCAATGGGAAAAACACTCATTTTATAGATGACATATATCACCACAATGTCTAAATGAATATTAGGTTTGTACACATATACAAACATCGTTTGTCAAGGATACTTAAAAAGCCAAGATTATAGGAATTATGTCAATGTTTTATTAAGTGACTGCCATTTTCACTAAACAAAATAATTTAAAGTAACAGAACATGGAATTTACAAACAAAGGGAAGCAGAGAATTATAAAAGAAACATTATTTCCACCATGGATATTATATAAACAGAAACCAATATTGCCATCTGGGTACCCACACAGAGCCAAGAAATTCTACACACAAAAATCAGGTTTTAGATCTGATGTTCTCATGCCAGAACAGATTCAGCAAACCATTACCAACCAGACATAAAAGACTTAATGAGTACAGTGTGCATTCACAGACAGGCCTCTATGGAGACAGCCTTTGTCACAGTACAGACTATATCCTCCAGGAAAATGAAGGCTGTCCAAATAAGAACAAATGAAAACACTTTACCGAGAACTTTCTGAAGTGAGAGACTTAGTGTTGTGTTTCTTAGAATTTCAAAGCCATCAAGGGAATAGGAAAGCTCTTTAATGAAAACATTGAGTTTGTATTGACTCTGTTTAGAGGTGTCAATATAGAAAGCTGAACAATGGAGTAGTAATATGATATCTCATTCATGTGGAATTTTTGTATTTCTTGGGTCATGCCTCCTTTATTCAGCTGTGGAGAAGAAACCCAAGGCCTCTGTGTGTTAGGTTAGTTCTCCAACATTCCTAGTCATTGATCATCCCATATTGGAAATAGGGCAAAAATTGTGGAAGTTGGAAATTATTTTATACTTCTGAACTATTCAATAATAACTTACGAAAACAGCATAGTCAGGATTTCATGTGTCTAACTTTTCTAATATTAGCTGTGAAAGCATTTTGGTAGAGCTTATTTCGTATTTTGACTTTGTGAAAGATTATGGGAAAGACCTTCCCTAGGGTGTAAGGTTTCTGTCATTCCTGATACATGAGGGATATGGAGCACCTGCTAGAAAAAGTTAACTCTATGTGTGTCCTACTTATGTTGAGATGAGAAACAATAATACAGTGTTGACTGTAATTAGTAAACATAAATGTGGCTAAAATCATTATAGGTAGGGTGAACTGTAAGTTCCAACATATGCTTCTTTGTCTATATATTGAGGAAATGTCCATAAGATGCTTGCTTATTTAATTATTAGTTACCCATAAAAGGTGGAATGATAGTACAAATGCAGAAAATGTCTTGTTTGTATAGCAAACACAGCAAAACAACCCTAACTAAAATGCCTGACTCCCTCTACAATGCTGAACCTGAGATTTTTAACTCACATATATTATTTACCTTCCAGTTTTGTGTTACATTGACCATATTGAACCCTCTCTTGGAAACTGTGTGATTATACCACCTTCTTTCTATCATGAGACACTAAAGGAATTTGGAGCATTTTAATTATCCAATGCATTAGCCATCAATAGAAAACAGGGAAGTGATAGCTATTTTCCTTTGTCTCACTTTTTCCCAGATGTTTCTATTAAGACATTCTTTTTCAGTCCCACAAGAAGGGCAAACATCCACCAATAACAAAGCAAATTTATTTACCTTGCTTGATCTCATGTATGGGATAATGAGATTTCTGAATAAGACATAAATAGAAAGCTTTCAAAAAATAGATATCAGATACTTATTAATTTCATTACTGGTCTTGAATTCACTTTACAAATGATGCTTATTTTGGTTTTACTGTTCAATAGAGACACAGCCCCTAAGACCCAACCACCTGTTGATATATAATTGTGACTAGACCATGGCTTTCATTTAGTAATGGTATATCCTCAGCCTTCTTCTATTTGAGTTACAAATTTTGCCCTGAAATACATGACCCTGTATTATAGCATACACTATAGCCTCTATAATTTATCTCTGCTCTGAAGTCTTCACTTTATGATTGTTTTCACTACATTAACAAGCCAATGTCTTTTTTAATTAAATTTCTCAATTGATATATTCCTACAAAGAAAGACTACCCTTCTTTGGCCTTTATTCTATTGACCCCTGGGAGAAATAGGTAGTGATCTTGGATTGGTATTCTCACAAGACACTCAATTAAATGTGACATATGATTTAATTTCTAGTATTTGGTAAAAAAATTATATGCATTAAAAATTTCTATTTCTACCATCCTAACTATACAATAGAAACACAAAGTAACACAAGTTTGTACATGAGATTGGGGTATTGTTGTGCTAGGTCTGCCATATATTTTGTTTTATGAGGAATATGTGCTTTATGACTATGAATTAGAAAAGTGGTTGAAGGCTTTAAATGGTGGTTAATGGACTATTCTTGTAGGAATATGAAAGATAGTGTTGAGGTGGATTTGACTGTAGGGTTCTGCCTCAAGATGTTCCAAAGAAGTGTGTTACAATTAATGAAGCAGAAAGGAGTTTGAGATATGAAGATTGTTTCAAAATCAGTCAGTAAGATCTTGTGAGGCTGTGGAGCACCAGATACCCTTGTTCAAAATGTCAATATAGCTATAATGTAATACTGTTCCTCAAAAAAATAAAAATGGAACTGGCATATGATTGTATCCCAGTTCCTAAATAAATGTTTGTAGAGATGGATATATTTATGCTGAAAGACACAGTATACTATGTATACACACACCAAATATTATATAGTACTTCATTAACATATGAATTTTTATGAAGTTATTTGTGTCATATGTATTATAATCATTTCTATTTGTTATAAATATTTTTTTCAATTTACTTAGGTCAATATTTAGAATTTGTCTAAACAAATATTTTCTATGTATATAAGCACTGCAAGTTATTTTTAATATTGTTAATGTTCTTAATCTGTGGAACCTCAACTCTTGTGGTCACATATTACATATTTATATAACAATTCATACAATTATGAAGTCAGAAGGAAGGAATTTTATGTTTGGGAGTTGCCACAACATGAGGAAATGTCTTGAAGGGTCACAATAGGAAAGTAGAGAACCACTGAATTAGATGCTTAATATCTTCTTGGAAGACTATACCATGAATTGCAGAGTAATTTTTGAGTTTTCAGAAAACAGAATTCATTATAAACCTGATAATGAAATTTTGAAAAGCTACATATCCTTTATGGGGAGGGTAAACGTTTTATCCAGCACAGTTTTAGGTGGTTGTTAAATCTTACATCTGCTTTTAATAACATTTTAACATTTGAAGTTATGTAAGTTTATAGCATGACGTAAATTTTTCCAATGTATTTTATTTAAAAAACAATCATAATTGCTGCTACTTTAAATTATTAGTTGTTAAGAGTATATATTCTATTTGGCACAGTATACAAGGAAGTAGGTTTTAGACTTTAAAACATCTAGTTCAGATACAACTAAGCCTTCACTGTTGTAGTGATAATATAACTAAAAATATATTACACAGAATTACCAAACTTTTCTTTTACCATATATTGGTTGGTTATGACATCACACAAGAGAAAAGAATAGGCTTTTGATGATGCAGATAAACAGAAACATTGCAGAAATACTAATATAAAGGTTTCATACAAAGTCATTAATCCTGCAGTGTATTTTGGTTTTTAATTAAATTACATATTTAGTTCAAACACTTTATTTCACTCATAATCTTCAACTGGCTAAGATCTAGCCTTGGTAGGGAATAGCTAATTTTCTTTCCATTTTACATAGAAGTACCCAGCTTACTAAGAACTTTGATATTGGATATCATTTTAAATCAAATGCAGTTGTGTAGATAGATGATAATATTTCCAATCCTATTACTTTCCTATATGATTATTGTATGTTTGTGAATTAACTTTTTAAGAAAAGTGTTATAGCGCAATGCTTTTGGATAAATAGGTATCTACAGCAATACTTACCCAAATTTCTTTAACTATAACTATGACTTTTCACTGATGTCCTTGACATTCCCATTTCTTTACTAATGCACTGGCTTCAAGCAGAATATTTGAAGCCAGAATAATAAAATAGTTTGTTTGCTTTAGCATTGTTTCCTCCTTTAAAGAAAATGGGCACTCTCAGAGTATGTTTCATTAAATTGTGTCTTGCTTTTTTAACTTTTCATCTATCATCTAAAATTGTTTATCTCTGTTAAAGAAAGCATCAAATTCCCTAGAACACTTTACTATTTATTTTTTTAATCTAAGAAAATTACAGGATAAAAAAAACATAAAACTCAAAGAAGCAATGATCTTTCCCACACATCCTGTAATAAAACATTCATTGAAAATATGTTTGGTAACTGTGCATATGAATTCAAATATATGCTCAAGGCAGGTTATTTTATATATTTAATCCTTTTGTAAAACTACTTGTAAAATATTCCTTGTATTTAGACATAATTGTGACACAGGTATATTCACAATTACATTAAAAATTTAGTTGAGCTCGATTATTAAAATACTGTGCCATCCTATGTCTTCCCATGTAGACATAGATTTTCTCGTGGGTATATAATCAAAAACTCTATTTAATGTACTATATCCATGACAAGAACTTACCATCAACAAAAACATTCTACAAATTCCTTTATAATTCTACAATTCAGATTGTTTTCATATCTCCTTGACTATCCCTGAAACATTGTAATTATTTTCCTACAAATGAAAAAATTTTCTCAGGTTCTCCCCTGTCCTCAGAAGTGGATTTCATATTCTACTACAATGCAGAATACTTAGCAAGTGTTATGAGTGGTTGTGAGGAGCTAAGTAGATAACTTCTTCTTAGTAAAGTTTTAACTGTCTTCTAAAATAATGTGTTTTATTGCTTTCTGATAGTGAAAAAAATCTGAAGAATGCTGTTACCTTCAACCCATTGCTTAAAATTTTCAGAGAAGAAATGTTTATATTCTTTTCTGTTTTATCAATCTTTGTTTCCTTTAACCTGTGTCTTACTAACATACTTTGTAACATTAAGAGATAACATAAATTGATTTATGCAGAAAATTGCAAAATAAAAATTCAAATAGAATTTTGCATTATGTTTGTAAAGAAACACCATCAAAATTTCCAAGTTATGAGTATTTAAAGGGCCTAGAGAGATGCTCAATAGTTAGCAGCATGTATTACTCTGCCAGAGGACCAAAGAACTCATGTCAGATGGCTTACTACCATTGTAATTCCAGTTCCAGGGCCCTCCTGGCCTCTGCAGGTATACATACATACATACTCTGAACAAATAAATATTACATGTAATTAAAAATTAAATTAAAACAAAACTGTATAAGGAAGCACGGGTTTTATTTTATCTGACTGCATTAAGCATTTTTAGAGAATATTCTTGGCTCTAGAAAAGTGAATTCACTTTGTTAACTCAACAATTGAAATACTAAAACAATATATTTGCAAAGTTATGATTGACTATAGACTTTTTAAAATTTGTAAATTATGGTACATGTAAATATCTACAGTGCAGCTTGCAAAGATAGTTCCTGCATGTTTTCAATGTCTTTAATAGTAAATATTAATTAATCTTTGTTAGGGTGCTCTGGTCATTACTAAATTCTGAGTATTTCTAGATTGTTTACTTTCCAATTTATTATATGACCATAACATGTATAGAATTTATATAAGGATTTGGTGCTTTGAAAATTACATTTATTTATCTTCATTTGCTATGTGTGTGTGTGTTTGTGTGTGTGTTTGTGTGTGTGTGTGTGTGTGTGTGTGTGTGTGTGTGAGTATGTGTGTGTGCACTGAATGCCACAGAATGTATGTAGAGTATAGAGTTCAGAGAACAGATTGGGGGGTTCTGCCTTTTCTTTCCATTATGGGTCCTTGTGATTGACCTCAACCCACAGGACTTGTAGAAAGAATTCTAGCCAATTTTTATCTCTTATCTTCCCTTAGTGGTACACTGACAACAAAATTTGTGTCAAGATCCATGTTGCAAATTCAAATTTTAGCAAATATAACAAAGATAAGCTATCAACAAGCAAAGCTTTCAGCCATTCTTTTTTCCTTTTTGTTTTCTTTTTTTTTATTTTTTATTTTTTTTTGTCAAACACTGCAGAGCATCTCACTTAGAAACTGGATCCATAATCTGATATTTGCAGTTATTTCTTGTTCACTCTATTTGAGAAAAGTAGATTTTGCCAAAACACTGTGGTTGTGAGGGATGCATTCATTTCCTTTAGCATTTTGCTTACTGTGCCCTAAATCCTCATCCAAAAGCAATCATAGCACATTTTTCTGGGTTTCACCTGATTCTTATATTAAATTAGTAAGAGAAAAAAAGAAGAAAACACATTTCATGTCATGTTACTTATGAAAATAAGTTATAGTAAGTTATGATGAATATTGCTATTACATCAAGTCCTTTGCTCTAGGATATTCAATTTTAGAAATACTTGTCTAAGTGTTCAAGAAAAGATCATGAAACTAAGCAACCTAAGTAAAAGTTATTTTAAGGCAAATGCTTTTAGATAAACAGTGGTTTAGTAATTAGTAATTAGTTAAAAGCATTTTGAAGGAAGAGAATGGGGAGATAATTATATAATGTATCTTATTACTATTCTAATCATTTTATTTTGAAATTTAATCACTTTCTCTTATCATCCAAAACTACAGATTTCATTATTTCACACATGAATATATATATTTATACACCCACTCTTGCCTCATTTTCTGATTGGTATTGTTCATAGCTTTATGTCATTTACAATCTTCATTAAATATTTATTTCCCCAAACTTTTCCATTTATGACATGCCTGAGCACACATTTGGAAAGAGTTTTGGTGTTATATCTGCTGTGTATAAGGATGGATACCTACAAAGGTGAGAAGAAATTGAGGAAGAAAGGCAAGCACCTCAAGGTGACAAGGAGTATCATCTTTAACTTTTTAAGAGGAAGGAAAAGAATAAAAAGAACGAGAACAAGAAAAGAGAAGTAGGAGGTGTAGATGAAGACAGAAAAGAGTGAGATCACTAGCTAAATCAGTGGTTCACATACAGAAAGAAAAAGTGAATGTACAAGGGTAATGTCTTGAGAAAGGGTGCCAATGAGAGTGGGAAAACTGGTTTATTGTGTAAATTTATGATGCTGTATAATAATTACAATTGGAAAATAAAAATAGAAATAGATAACTATTCATAACTATTTCATCTGCATGGATGTTTTTTATTTATATATATTGCACCACATGTGTATATTGCTCACAGAAGACAGAACAGGTGATCATACACCCTCAACCCCAAGTCAAGGTGCTTGTGATATACCACATAAGTGCTGGGGGCTGAATCCAGCTCTTTTGTTAGGTCAAATGCTTTTTATCTGAGTCATCTTTCAAGATACAGTAAAAAAATCTTTCAACATTTTGGAGTCCTAGTTTTTTCACATAATTAAAATTAGTTGTTGCTGTTAAAGGTCAAAAGCTTTTTCTTAAGCCAGAGAGATACTCTTATGTACTTGATGTCATATACTCATATATTTTGGTTTTCTAAACTAAATCTGTTATAGCATACTCATAGAAAACGGTACTACTTACTTTTATTAATAAATGACTCTTGAAGTACTCAAATGCATTAAACATATAACTGGAAGTTATTATGCCTTATAAAGAGTCTGGTAAAATACTGTATAACATTTCAAAGTAAGCATATACAATATTTTACTTGAATACTTTAATTATATTTAATTAACTTTTGCTCATGCAACTGTGAGAACCTAGTACTTTAGATTGTGGCATCATTGATAGTGAGGCCACATTAGTTCCCATCCTTGTGAGTGCAATGTGGGTTATGCTATCTGCATAGTGATATGCAGCAGGCACAAACTGACCTGTGTTCTCAGGTTCAACTGTCTAGAGTTTAACAAACTGGTGAGCAATACATTAAACATAATAAATGTAAGTTTTAATTTTGTGTATGTGCTTGCTAAACCAAAACAAATATGACAAAATGCAAAGGTGATAAACATCTCAATGAAGTGTTTGCAGTCATTGATTTTCAGATTTTTGTAATAAATAAATATAATTTTAACTTTCAGTGAAATCAAAGCATTGCTGGAGAGTTCTTTAAAGGAATGTTACACTAACTACAACTGGTATCACTTGAGACAGCATTAAAGACATTCATAGTGACCAATCTATACTTATAGACTGCTATAAAAATATAGCTAAAAATGAGTGAATGTAGCTTTGAGGAATTTTTTTTCAGTTAATGGGTAGGCAAGGCAGTATTTACAGAATATTTGCAAAGATGTGAAATGAACCACTTGAGAGATTGGACCATAGGATGTCACCATCTTCTGTTGAGCTTATCATTGCCTGTCAGTTTTAACTTACATTTCCTTCCCTCTGATCTTCATTTCTCTTGAAACTTAATGGAAGTAAATATGAAGTCAAATTACCACTTGCCAGAGAAAAATCACGACGTCCTTTCCTTGATTTTGAGGAATCTTCAAGTTTGTTGTTGTTTGAGTGCTCTGTGTCAAATTATTGGAAAACCTACTAGTTATTGAAAAAAATGTATAGGTCTGAATTCTTAAATAAGAATCTATGATGTTGTTCAATTTCTATAAGAAAAGTTATGTTTTTGGTCATGCTTCATTATTGAAATGAGCATATCAGCTTAAAAGCCTTTTTTGAAAAAATATTTAGCGAAGGTCTCCATCATTACATTTCATGTTTTAATAAGCAGCAAGAAACAGGGGCCATTGATTAAAGGATTTTCTTCTTACAAATCAAAATTATTTTTAACTGTTTATTTTATATTTTTAGACTGGATTTACATAATTTTTCCTTTCCATTTCCACATTCTAAACACATCCATATACCCCTCCGTGCACTTTCAAATTTATGTTCTCTTACTGTTTCTTACATATATATACATGCATTCATATCCATAATATATAACCAAAATATAACATGATCAGTTATCTGTACATATGCTATGTATATTAGAGTTTCACAACTCAGTACTAAGGAAATAATTTCTCAATACATAATTATGAACAATTTCAGAAAATTATTTGGGGAACTATTTTCCTGAAAGTTACACTATTCTGGGTCAGATGCATATCAATAATACAAGGCTGTAACTCTTATTAGGCATTCTTTGTTAAGACAAAAACAGCTTTCCAAATAAACGCAGAAATGCTAACTTCAGATAATTTGCTTATGTACTAATCTGACTATCATAGTTTTAGAAAATGGTTACAATTTCAAATGAAACTATTCTGCCCTAGTTGGTTAAAACCACCTTAAGAAAATCTCTCAACAGTATGCAATGGGAGAAATGTATTCTTGAGCTTGTGTGCATTCTCCCATTAGGTAGAAAATAATCAGTTTTTCTTTCCCTGAACAAGCAAATATTTAGGTATCAACTCAATGTACATTCTGGAGATGAGACATTTTAACTGTCAGCCTCCTGGCCAAGGAGACACCACTGTTTAGAATGCATAAATTTAACCAATATGTAAACACATGACTTCAATTTTATTGCCATAAGCATTAACTTCACTGGAATCTAGTTTTAAAAAATTGCATCTCTAGACATAGCTATAGTTCTCTTATGCAGTCTTCCAGCCTTAAACATTATTGTTTAAACTACATGCATAGAACAAATTCATGCTTCTTTCAGCTTTTTATGAATATCAACTTACCCTAAAGATGGTTTTGGAAGCAGTTACAACTGTGCATGTCCTCTGAATTTTCAAAAATAGATTGAGAATTGTCTGTTATTCAGTGCATACAACATTTTCTCCTAGCTTATGCCTTAAGCATAATCTTAAGTATATAACACTAAAAGGGACTTTCTCAAGCTGAAATGTGGTATCATCTAACACAAGTATCTTTAAAAAGAGGGTGGGTGCACATTTTGCATTTGTGCATTTTCCATATATTTCCTAAATACGATTTTTGAAGTCCATTTCCATGTTTTGAAACTCCCAGGTACTTTTGATTGACAGTCTCTTTCTGCTTGTGATGTTATTTATAGTTAATTCAGAAACATATGACCATGAAAAATACATACCTCAGCTAACAGAAAAAATCCTTGGCTCTCTAAGCATTATCCTATTTCAGTCAAGGTGATCACTATTTACAATGGTGTGCTTTCTTTCCACATGTATGAACATATTTGCTTTTTCATTTCTTCAGACACTCTGAGTGATTATGTAATTGGCTAATCATGAAGGTACCTAATTATATCGAAGCAAAATCAAATTGAGATGAGTTGAAAAACAGTTGAATATTAAGAATTAATTAATGCGTTTTCACTCACCACAGTAATCTCCATTACTAAAAAATCTCCCAAAGTACTTATATTTATAAATAGCTTTCTGAGAAGTTTTTAGATGTTTATACTTCCTCATACAGATGTAAAGTTTAGATGATTTATGAATAGTGAATTTATTGGCATAAAATTTTTAACAGATTTTTTTGTCTCCTATTATATTTAAAGATTCGTCTGTCTATCCAGGCATTGGAGGCTCATTCTTTTAATCTCAGCACTCAGGAGGAGGCTGAGGCCTGCCTGGTCTGCACAGCTAGTTCCAGGAGAGGTTCCAAAGAAATACATAAACACCGTCTTGAAAAACAAAATAAATAAATAAATAAATAAATAAATAAATAAATAAATAAATAAAGATTTGTCTATCTGTCTCATTTATGACAAGTTGTCTGTGTTTTTGGTGTTTATTTTTCTTCCAATTTATGTAACTTTAATGGAAAGGAAAGTTGTTAATCACAATAGGTCATATTTGCCCTGTTTCTTCAGTTATTTTTTCTGTCCTGCCTGCTCCTTCTGTGAATCCATTTGTAATATGTCAGTAAGCTCCCACATATTACACAAACCTCTGAGGGTCTTCTTTTTTATCCATTCTCACTTTACTCTTTGTGAGACAGAACCTTCTCAGGGAATTTGTCTTCTTATTTAAGAATTCCTTTTGCTATAAGTTCAGACCTTCTGAGCCATTACAGTAAATTTTCATTTAACTGATTTTGTCTTTAAACTTTGGAACAAAACTTTTGACTTTCTCTGATTCTTCTATTTTTTAGATTCCCTAATCTCCTAATTTCACATTTAGTTTGCTTTATTTTTAAGATTATAATATAATTACAATTCTTTCTTCCCTTTCCTCCCTCCACAGTTTCCAATATAATTTTTCTTGCTATTTTATAAATTCAGGGCCTCTTTTATAATTTATCTATTGCACATATATATGTATATATAGATATATATTCTTATTATATCCTGCTCAGTCCATTTATTTTATTACTTTACTCATAGGGCTTTTTAAACACTGAAATGTTAAGCAATTATTCTATTTTGTGACTGTACCTCTTGCTTGCTTATGACAAATGTCATTGAAATGTCATTCTCTTCAGTGTCTGAGTTCTGAGTCAACAGGAGAGAAGAGTCAAGCCACAAGACTTCAACAGTACATATATTCTACAAGAAAATAAGGAATGTGGGAGACAGAGAGTTTGTGTTCTTCATGAAAGAGTGCACCAATTAGTTGTCTAGTACCAAGTGGTCAGCCTTTAGAACATGCACACCAGTAAATTAAATGGACTAAATAGGATATACATAAGAATATGTGTGTATATGTTTACATAAATCCATGAAATATTAGTGGAAAAAGAGGCCATGCTTTTAAAGGAACGGATACTCTGTCAGCCCCATTCCGTATCGGGGCTGATTGAGTATCCTTTCATAGGAAATGTGCCCCCAAAAGTCAGTTCATTCATGAGGAATAAATACTGGTTCTACTGCCAGTAGAGCCCCCCAGACTTCTCAAGCCCCTCAACTGACAGCCATGTTCAGGGGACCTGGTTCAGTTTTATGCAAGTTCCCTAGCTGTCACACTGGGAGCTGTGAGCTCCCACTTGCTCAGGTCAGCTGTTTCTGTGGGTTTGCCCAAACTGGTTTTGACCCCTTTACTCATTACTCCTCCCTCTCTATAACTGGATTCTGGGAGTTCTGCTAAGTGCTTAGCTGTGAATCTCTGCTTCTGTTTTTATCAGGAACTGGATGAAGGCTTTATGATGACATTTAAGGTACTTATCAATTTTAGACAACTATCATTTTACAATTCAAAATGTATGGGTACAAAGGAAAAACTACCACAAGTTTACTGCTTTACAGCTACATATGATGTGTAGAATGTCAAAAATCACATGCTAGAACATAACAAATTAATAGATGATTGCAGAAAACACTGTTTCTCACCCATAGCATTAAATTTCAGATATGTTGTTATAATTGATGATATCTTTTATGATATAGATATTGGGCTTTGAACATTATATAATTAGCTAACTAATAATTGCCAATTTCCAATACATTTCATAAATATAATTTTGTCAATGGTCTTATTTGCCATTGTTTTCCTTACAATACAGATACCTATTTTTGAATTTTATTTTACATGAAATTTAAAAGAATAAATGAATTTTAAAAAATCTAAAAACAAACAAACAAAAAAAATCCCAAATATCCAATTTTGGCTTATCAACTGAGGTTCTAAAAATTTAATTGAACTCATATAGTCTACCAAATTGTAGTCTTTTTATCATGAGTGGGTTGTATTTATTTATTATTTTAGGTACATTATATTTTTTCAGTTATTTTACATACTGACCAAAGTTTCCCCTCCCTACTCTCCTCCTATTTGTCATCCCTGCCCTCCTCCTTCCAATCTACCCCAACCATTCCATGACTCAGTCTCCAGTTCAATGTGGACAGGCCTCCCATGGTCTTGAGTAAAGCATGACACATCAAGTTAAGGCATGACCAAGCTCTTCTCCTTATGTCAAGTCTCTGTAAGGTGATACAGCATGGGGAATAGACTTCCAAAAGCCAGCTAAATGCCAGGGACAGGTCCTGATCGCACTTCTAAGAGCCCCACAAAGAGGTCAAACTATACAACTGTCACACACATGCAGAGGACTTATGTTGGTTACATGGAGGCTACCCCAACTCTTGGTCCATAAGAACCAGTAGGTTGCATTTTTCATTCAGTAAAATTATCATACTGTAGAACACATTAAAAAGTGATTTGATTTTCTAAAATTTTCATTTGATAAGTAACATATAAATATATTTAATAGTTCAGAATCCCATTACCACATGTCTAGCTAGAGCCTGAAATTCTCCTGTAATGACAGGAGAATAGTGACTTTGAAGCTTTCTTCCCATCCCAGTATGAGGAGAAATTCTTCAGAGTATGTCTTGTAATTATAATAATCATTAAATCATAAAATTAAGAACATGGAAAAAATCAATTGCATGAAATTGTACAAATTTGTCTTGCTTGTGTTTTTAAAATAAACATCTTTGAATTTAACAAAACAGGTATGTTTCATTTTGCTCTGCCTAGTTCTTTAGTTAAGCAATATATGATTGATGAGTTTTGGTTATTTTTTAACTCATATAAATTTTTTTGTTTGTTTGTTTGTTGTTTCTGAGATGGAATATTCCAAACTACCTAAGAAGCTAGTCTCTAACTATGAAATATAACTCTAGATCTTACCTCAGCTTAGTTTGTAATTGTAAGTAATTGTCGATGCAATTTTATATCACTAAGACTTTCTTAATATTCTGTTCATTAAATCATATTTCTTGAACTGAATGTGGAGGTTTCAGACTGAGAAATATAATAAAGCAACATTTTAAATACAATTCATTAGTATTAATACATACTAATAAACATGAAACACACCATATTCTTTTCTGCCTATTTGTAGGGTTACAATGAAGTTGGATTGATGAGAGATGTCATTCTGTAAATATGTTTCTCTTACTGGTTAATGAATAAAGCATTGTTGGAAAATAGAAAGGCAAGATAGAAGGACTTGGATACAGAGAGGATTCTGGGAAAGGTAGTAAAGAGGAATCAAGATTTAGGATGTGACAGAAGAGGTCCGGACCATTTCTCCAGTAAGATGAAACACTTAGATGGACAGAAATGAGTTAATATTTTAGATAGAGCTAGCCAATAAGAAGCTCTAGCCTTTGGTCAACAGCTTATAACTAATAGTCTCTGTGTGTTATTTTGGGACTGATGTGGCACTGGGATCAGACTGGCTGATATCATATACTCATATCATTGGAAGACCACTCCAATGGGTCAATGCTCTAGCAAGCCCTTTCTTGCTTCAAACAGAAACACTTCCTATCAATTGTAGTGACCATTCTAAGTAATTTGAAGTATTTCTGTTTGTACAAGGTTATGTGATAAGGTGGACATAAACTTTATTGACTTAATTAATAATGAAATTCATACAGATATTCATAATATTGCTCTCACAGCTTGAAATATTGGTTATCAATATGTTCACACATTTCAAAAACTGCTTTCCTTTTTTATACCTGTTGGAGAAGACAATGCTGACTTAATCAGTTTAAGTTGATAGGGGAAAAATGTATACACTAATGACCTATGACTGGCTAAGGACAAGCATTTGAAAGAGATTGGTGTTCTAATATAGTATGAGATTTTGCTGGACTCAAACATATCAGAATAAAGACAGGGTGATGAAAGGCTTACTGAATCTTAAAAAGTCTTGGCAAAAAAAGTGCAATGATTGGTAGCTGGTGGCATGATTCAGATATTTGTTGTTAAAGAGGATAATATTGATTCTAGATGCAAATTTAAAATATCTATAAATTCTGGGATTTTTATCAGAACTGCCATGTCCAGGCTTTAACCAGGATGTATTCCTGGTGCACAAAAGGAATTTGTGGGCACATCCCCCATGGAGGGATACTCCCTTAACCTAGAGACAAGAGAGAAGTCCTAGTCCCTACTTCAAATTACTTGACAGATTTAGATGACCCCTCCTGGATGGCATCACCCTACGTGTGGAGTGGAGGTGGTGGGAGGGGAGGGTGGTCAGGGTGCATGTGAGGGGGGTAGATAGAGAAAGAGGAAGGGAGAGAGGAAGGAAGTGAGGGAGATGGAACTGGGATTGATATGTAATATATATATACATATATATATATATGTATATATATATATTAGGTTGCACAGTGTATAATTCTCATCTTTCTCATCTGAACTGAAACCTTCTTTTCTGGAAGAATACAGAGAAGTAAATACATGTTACAAGTCCAAGTATAGCAAAGCTGAAACTAACAATATTCATACGGCCCTTTTTCAATGTTATAGATTGTATTCATTTCTGTGAGAAGATCCTGGAGATACTGAAGCATACAGAAAGAAGTAGACTCAAAAAGGGGATGTCCAAAGCAGGTAAATAATCTCTAGACAAGAGCACAGAAATTATCAAATTTCAGATAGTAAGAAGTGAAAATCTAACTACAAGAAAATCCAAACTGATAAGTCACATCTAGAAATACATATAGATATATACATATATTAAATATATGGGTCCAATATCAATGAAAAAGCGAGGCAATGAATTTGAAGAGAGAGAAAGGAAGAGCATATTGGAGGATTTGCATAGAGAAAGGAAATAGGGAAATATAATTATAATTTCATTTTTATCTCCATTTTTCCATTTATGTTTATTATTTCCATATAATACAACTTGATCACATATTCCCCTACCTTCTATCAAGAAGTTCCTCCACAACCTCCCCTCTCACCTAGATCCACTCATTCTCTCTATCACCCCATGGAAACGAACAGGCCTCCCAGGGGCATCAACCTAACACAGCACAAGAGACAGTAAGACAAGACACAAATAACAATAAGGTTGAAGATGTCAGAGAGCATTTACAAGTGTCTATGTGGCTGTTTGTAAAGGTAATGCATATTTGATTCTTAGGACTGATTGCAAAAAAATTATCCAGTGTGCTCTGGTATATTCTCCCTATCCTATTCTCCCATTTTCATTCTCTGTCTTTCTCTTTCTAAGTTTCCCCACGTCCATTTGGGTTCTTATCCTGGTGAATGTTAAACCACAAATATTATTTTATCTTAAACTATTTCACTTTGAATCACAAATTTCTCCTGAATATTTATGGTAATGATAATAGACCAAAAAATTTTCAAAATAAAACAAAACACACAGCCACAAAAAAAAATCCTTCTACCCTGTAGGACCAGCAACAAACTGCCAATCTGGAGCTCTCGTTTTAAACTAATTTTAAATTAAATCCTTATCTTAAATACATGATCCATCTCTGTTTCTTTAAATTTATAGAACCTTTCTTCCCTAGAATTGGAAAGGAAAGGCATTTTAATGTTAAGCCTGCTCATATATGGTACAGAGAAAGAAAGTCAAAGAAAAGAAAACTGATGAGAAACAGAGAATGAAAATATAAATATCATAAAACAAAGAACCAACACAGAAAATAATAAAAAGGGGATTAGAATGATGGCTCTTGGAGAGAATCGGTTTCCATTTAAGCAACCGCAAGGGAGCTCAAAACTCTATGTAATATTAGTTAAAGTGGATCCAACTCCTTTCTGTGACCTCTCAGAGCACCTGGCTTAAAAGTGGTACCCATACATACATACAGACACTCACACACATACATAAAACACAATTACAAAAACAAAATAGAAAGCAAATAGGAGAAAAGAAAAAACATGTAGAAGTGTGACTTAAGCTGAAGACACATTTAATATATCTATCTTCCATATTTAAAGTGAAAGAGAAATATTATATAAATTGCACTTTAAAAAGCAAACTTTAAATATTGAACATTTGTTCTTCTTACAACTTTTTATTTTTAAATATAAAAGATCTCAAAAGGTAGTAAGGTTAGCTCATAAAGCATATTGGAGGATTTGCATAGAGAAAGGAAATAGGGAAATATAATTATAATTTCATTTTTATCTCCATTTTTCCATTTATATTTATTGTTTCCATATACATATAAAGGAGCAGCCACAGACCTGATGACCTGACTTTCAGAATCTCTAGAAAGCACATGGTCTATAAAATACCCAGCACAGAATGCTCTCTGAAATCAATCATGTACTTCACAGACACAAGCATGCACATGCATGCATGCACATGCACACACACACACACACACACACACACACACACACAAGAAACATTACTCCAAACTTGAGAGGTCAAAGTTTCGATTATCTGATTATCTAAATTTGTGATGACATGCTAATATGGTAAACAAAGGTGCAAAACTAATTGCTCTGGGCAAAAGCAATTCATGTCGAAGAAATATGGTGGCATTTTTAAAAATGAGGAACAGTAAAAAGAGGTTGGGAATGCCTCCTGTTACAGCTATATATTTTGCCTTCTTCATTCAGCTCTATCAACTCCTTGGTTATGTAGTGTAAGTTTCTATGGATTCCAAACATTTGAGCTTAAGTTTTCTCATAATGTAACTGTTTACAAATAATAGATCAAGCTAACATTCATACACATTTGCTAGTAAGCCTGATTAATCCAACTTTAAGAATCAAATGTCTCTGCTCAGACTCTCTAGGTCTGCTCTGTTTTAGTTCACATTAATACCTACATAATTTAGCCACTTCTATCACTGTTTACAATTCTTATATGCATTTATTTTGCATTTTCTCTTGAATTTTATGAGTATGGTTGCTTTGTTTTATTTGCATTTATTTATTTATTAGGATACCTCCATCCATTGTTTCATTTTCATAATAAAAATGAACATTTTAATTTATTTTTCCATTTGAGTATTTTCCTGAAAGATCCTATTAAACTGTGTCTTCCATCATTTAAATGCTAATTCTGGCTTTTTTTTTATGAATTTCAGGCTCCCTCATATTTTCTTTAGAAGCATGGATTGATGGATTGGGAAGTCTCTTAACTTCTGTCACTGGTCAATTCTGTGAATAATGAGGAGATCATGCTGACATGTCCTCCCTGTAACTTTCTTTCCGTTCTCGGTATACTAGACAATACTGAATTCAACAGTTCCCGTTATATACCTCAGTTATTTCTTGGGGAAATTGTTTTGAAACAGTTATTTTAGGAAAATAATGCATTGTGGCTATATTTAATAACTATTTCTGGGAAACATCCATCCATTTCTGATTATCGAATCACTGACAAGCTACTCTACTGTCAGAATATCTTTGTATTCTCCCTTTATTATGACTCATCTAATTGCTATGACCTTGACCTATTTCTTGTGTAGTCATATAGTTTCCAAGTCCCATTTTGTACTATTCAGTTTAGAATGTATTTATTATTTTCATAATGCAGCTTGTCTCTCAGAATGCTTCCCCTGCTTGGCATATCTCACTGTCACCTCACTGGGCTGTCCTGTCCCCTCATCCTTTAACTTAACTAAAGTAAGTCATTTCATGAAGTACATAGAAATCACTAGCGGAGCATTTGTTTGGATGTATTTGGAGCAATGTTTTGCTCTTCTCCAAGAAAGGTGGAGCCCTGCGCTCAATACAGCCTTTAGTATGCTTGTTTGCACATTGCTTACATAGTTGCCAAACCTTTTTGCAATGCTACCATGGTCTTTAGTAACTAAACTGGCATCACTTACCTTTTATCTTTATTGCTTTGCACAATTCAGAATGTTTGTGCTTCCTATTTGTGTGGAGTGGGGTGAGGAAAGGAGAAAGAGGGATTTGAGGTTGTTGTAGGCACATCTACTAAGAACTGTTTCTGAGATATCATGCTTATCTGTATTTCCATAGCTGCATATTTATTAGAAAAGCTTAATTTATATGGCCCCCACAGATCAAATGTCTCATAATTCACACTGATTTTTGCCCCTAGGATACAGAGAGGGTAAGCAAAAGGACATCCACCAAGGTAGGATATCAAAACTGCACTCATTTTCACATGCTGTGAAGCAAAACCACTTAAAAATATTTTTAGAGACAGCAGTTAGAGAAAGGCATGACTTTAAATGTGGAATCGTTCTTCTTTACCATTTTTAAGTGTGTCATCTATTATGTCAGTTGTATGTTTTGATTGCATGAAGAATTTTAGATAAACTGCTCTGTAGCTTTGGTTTCAGACAGTTTGTTACTTTTGCTCATTAAGATAATTTAAATAACCATTTTTGAGCAGCAATGGTTTTATTTATTATACAAGATAAAACCACTGAGATTTTATGATACATATTTACAAATTTGATTATAATATTTAGAATTTGACTTTCTCATTGAAAATTAATTTTTATGTTAACATGTTATCTAATTGATTTAATTATTATATCTTAAGAAACAGATGTCATTATACATCTAACAATTTTAAGTACTACATTCCTAGAAATGGAAAACTTAGCCAATACACATTAAAGTATCATAGCTCCTATTAAGTTATCTTAAACTTAGATGCAATGACCTAATAGATATATTCTTAAAAATCACAAATTAGAAAGGGGAAGCTGCAATTTAGATGTATTACACGAGAGAATAACTTTTTAAAAACAGAGTGGAATAGAGGAATATTGGAGTTAAAATTTTAAAATGCAACAAGGCAAGTGAATTGGGTTAAGTTCAGAGTGAAGTACAAAAATCAAACCAAGTTACTGCTGGAGAAGTCATACAGATTTCTATTACTTTATAAGTTCACTAAAGTAATACATTTTAAAGACATTGGTATGGAGCCACCCTGCATGGATGAATAATACTCCCAGAAGGCACATAATTTTGTACCAGACACCTCCCTCCTAGTTGATATACAGGGAACTCACAGAGACTCTTACAAGTTTAGCTATTGCTATCCTTACTTACTGTCTACCAGGATTAGACTATAATACATTATTGATGAAGACACCACATCTGAAAAATAGACACTGGGCGGTCATTCCAGAACTGAGGTAGAAGTTTCTTCCCCACTGTCAAGCCCTCAGAACTGCTGAATGAGCTACACAGTCTGCTTGATAAAACACTAATGACACTGTGTTGGGAATAACACACCACTTTTCTGATTGCCTTGTTCCACAGCAAAGAATATGTGAATAGAAATAGCCTGTGGCTGGAAAATCCTGGGCCTTGGAGCAGAATCTGTTAAATAGAAGTTAGTTTTGAAATATTCATATTCTCTTTACAGTTTTTTGCCAAGAGGCAGGCACACACACACACACACACACACACACACACACACACACACACACACATATGAACATGAAGATAAGGGACATCTCTGAAATGTTCTTTTCTGCTATGACATGGACATTGTTATCAAGAACACACAACATCTGTGGCTACCTTCATAAAATAAAGTCCTGCAAATAGGACTGTGACCAGTCAGGAATGTTTCTGGTCCACACTGTTTTGCAACAGCATGTAAAAGTTGTAAAAGTCCACGAAACATGTTCATAAACCTTGTTACTACTGATGGGAAGGCATGAAACTACTTGTGCAGTGGTACCCAAGGTTGTAGACTCACAGGTGAGAGACAGAGGTTTCTGTGACAATCCCTACCCCTCAACCCCCAAAAAACAAAAAGTAGCAACCTAGACAAAAAGCCATCAAAGAAAACTGTTAAAAATTGTGATAAGGGTGCTGAAGTATAGCTCTCCAAAAATAGAACACTACTGGCAGGTGTGGCAGGTAGACAAGGGCTAACTTTTCTTAAAGAGGTTGGCAATTGAGATTCTGACAATACTCCAATGAAATATGGACAACATAAATTGGACTTTTAAAAAATATTTTGGTGAAGAGGAGTTCACCATGGAGGAAGTGGGATTTAAGGGTGATCAATATGCTTTATATGAAATTCCAAAATAACCAAAAACAAAAAAGAAAATAAATGGGTATGATGACATCTTAATATTCTGTTAACTTTGTAATAGAGAAAATAGGAGTTAAAATTTCATGAGCATGTTTTTTCACACAATTATTTTACTATACAACTAGTAGGACAAAAACTTGAAAATATTGATTTTATTTTAAAATATTCAAAATATGGCGAATTTGAAGGGGCCTTTTAGCATTCAACAAATCCCGTGTTATAGGAGGAAGCCCAGAACAGCAGCAAAGGAGGCAGGAAAGGAAGAAAGAAGGCAGCTTTCTATTTCCATTCATGAACAAAGATTTTCATAAGCATTTTCATCACGCAGCATTTTAAAATGTCAAAGAGAAGTTGAATAACGCAGGAACTCAAGCAAAAATGTTAAGGGCAGGCTAGAATATGGAATTTTTAATTTATCACTGCCTTAGCTTTTTCTACATTCCCAGGTCCTTGGAAAGTAGAAGGTAAAACATGGGAAAAAAATGTGTGTTTTATTTTTGATGTTGACAAAGGAGAAGAAACATCCAAGGACATACTCCTCTTTGGGTTTTACCAAACACATCAGATTTTATCCAGTTAAAGCAAATGAACTTAAATCAGTTCCCCACAGAAGAATACACATTCTGGGGTCAGAAGTGGGATTGAGAACTTTCACTTAAAACTTAACAAAAGCTTAAAAAATAGTCTTTAGAAACAAGGGAACAGAGACTAGCAAGACTTCTTGGTAGTAGCATTTTCTTGGTTGGATTTGTTTTGTTGTAGACAGAGATTTGCACAGCTCCTTTAAGGGAGGTTTCCAAAATTAGCATAAGCAGCAAAAAAAGCCGCCTTGCTTTTAAAGAGCTCTGCTAACAATTCATTGGTGTGTACAAGAGCTGCAATGAAGGTTTACACTGTGTTTAAAAAATACATTGGCTTGGGAGAGAAAAAGAAACAGGATACAATGGTTTAAAAAAGAAAAAAGAGAATAGAATGGATGCGGCGCACACCATTAATCCCAGCACTCGGCAGACAGAGGCAAGCAGATCTCTATGATTTCAAAGCAAACCTGGTATGCAGTGAATTCCAGGACAGATAAAAGTTACACAGAGAAACCCTGTTTCAAAATATGTAAAAATAGAAGTAGAATAGAGTAATAAAAAAGCCACGTAAAGATGGAAAACACAGAAAAATTTTGGATGCTATACATGCTTCTGTTGTCTTTAAATTATTTGATTACTGAGAAAATAACTACTGATAAAAGAAATGCTGCTGGATTAATTCAATTTATATATTTTAAAAATACTTTGACTCCAAAATTTAAGCCTAAGGACAAGTTACTGGGGAAAGGATTTCTAATTTTGTTTCCACAGAAAATGAAAAGCTATGGATTCTTTCCAGACTTATATGGTTTGATCAAGCCAGACCCCCTGAAGTAGGTCCCCAGGTGATCCAACATTCAAAGCAATTGAGACAAAGCCTTGCAGACTACTGCCAAGATTTCTGCATCTTCTTTGGACCCCCATGACAGCGCCCTCTACCAGCAGGAAATAGTTTGGAAAGAACGACGCCCAAATTCCCAAATATTGTTTATAAATGTTTGTTTTCATTTAAATGGGCTTGGTTATAAATGGTTAATGACCACAAGCAATCTTTTTAAAGGTAAAAAGGGAATTATGGTATAGATATGAATACTCTGCTTAGGAATGGATTTTCTTTTATTGATGCAATTTAAGGTCAATTTTGTGATGGATATTTCTCTTGTTAGGTATTGTGTTTATATAGCTCATTTAGAAATGTAATGTATAATTTAGTACAGATTAGAGAATTACCTGTGATAGTCAAGCTTGGAGTTAGTTAGGTTTTCTAGATATATAGAGATGTATTTGAGATGGATAGGCGTTCTTCAAACCTTTCAAAGACCTACAGAATACGGCATTTAAAATGGTTTAGGGTTTTTCTTGACAGTGAGGTACAACTGCTCCTGGTAACACCACCTGCGACAGAAAGGAAGATGGTTATCAAAGAAACGTGTTATGGAGTTTGCTTCTAATATGGCAAGACTAGTCATTTGGGCAAGGTACTGCTCTTCTGGGCTGTTTGACTTTATGTTGTAGAAACTGGACATGCAGGACCCACAAAAAGGTCACTGCTGATGCAAGATGGACATTGCTACAGGATTCCTACTTCATGGAAGAGGCTGCCAGACAGCCAGACATTCTACAGGACACAGAGAAAAATGACTGACAAACTATCAATACAGATGGACAGTTTAAAGTTTCCTACTTTGCTGAAAGTCTGGAGACACACTATGGCCTATGGGCTGAAGATGGAACATTACAGAAGAACTTCGAGTGACTGACCAGGCAATGAGTTTTCTCTGTCATTTCTAGAGTTTATATAGTATCCTTCTGTTGAAGACAGGTAGTTATGGTTATAGTTTTCCTTAGTTAGGATTAAAGATAAATTACATATAGGACTTTAGACTCACAAAGATAGGATAGATGATATTTTCTTTAAGTCTTACAAAATGTTAATGGACTAAATATTGTTAACTGTGATTCTTATTTGATAACTGTTGCATGTTATATTTTGCTATGTTAAGGTTAAATCCCTTTTATTTTAGACTGAAAAGATGATATGTTGGTAGATGTTATTCTGTATATATGTTTCTCATACTAATTAATAAAGCCCTACTGGCCAATATAAAACTAGATATGTGGGGCTAGGAGACTAGGAGAAGGAAGGAGGAAGTGGGAAGGAGGAGTCAAGATGTAGAACATGGAGGAAGGAAGATGCCTGCTGCGGCTCCCTGATAATACGACCAGGTGGAAATACTTATATAAGTAGAAATGGGTTAATAATTAAGACAGAGCTAGCCCATAAACAATAATGGTAATTGGCCAACAGGGTTGTATCAAATATAGAGTCTCTGAGTGTTATTTAGGGCTGGTGCGTCTGTGGGCACAGACTGGCAGCAGGCAGGATGGAGCCCGCGGGAAGGAACAACCTGCTGTAACAACATTCAACACTAACAATAGGCTGTGAATAAAGAAGACCTTTGTTATGGCAATACCAAATTTAGCTAATATTAAGAAGTGCTTCCCTCAGAAGTTACATTTAGTAACAAGACCTTGTCATTAAATGGGCTACAGAAAGAGCAGTGGAATTCCAAGCAGACATTTCCATCAAATGGTGCATGAAAGGGCTCTGAAAATCACCATGCTATTAATACTCATTGTCTTTCCATCTTTCCGTTCTTAGAGATGATAGAAATATGACTTTGCAACCTATTCTGGTCATTCACTATGATAATGACATTAAATATGCAAGATAAAAGAAAGACTATTCATGAACACCTCTAGCTGCTTATTATTTTTCTTCCTCCTATGAAATGCTACTCCAGAAATGGTCCTGGCTGAGTTGGTCAGATGCAGTAGTAATACCTTCACTGTCTTGGGCGCTATCTAACAATTAACCAAGGTGTAACTCAACATACACATTTGATCATCAGCTTCACGAGGTCTCACATAGGACTCCAGGGTGTCATGACATCTGCCCCTGTTTGCTTTTATCCGTTACTGTCTTTGTAATAGCTTTATAATCCCTTTTGCTTTTGTTTGTGATTTTATGTCCATATAAAATATTCATTGTAAGTTCTCCTATGATTACATCATGACTGCTAGAAAATGTGGTACATAAAACTTAATCTGTTTCACTTCTATTTACCTATTACTACATATAGTCCCCCATTATGACATTATTTTATATTCCTTGTTTCTTTAATTAGTCCAGATTATATACTTACATCTGAAGAGTTGGAGCTAGGAACTACACAAGTAGGATAACGTATGAATAATATTTTCTTCAAATTCATTATTTAATTTAGTAATGTTTTCTTTACAGCTATATATCATTCTATAGAGCATATTTACCATGTTTTAATTACCCATCCATAAGTTTGAAGGACATTAAGGATGCTTCTATTTCTTAGCTACTGTGAATAGAATAGAAATGAGTATTACTGCACAACTGTCTTTTTAATAGGATGCCATTTCCTTTGATACATTTAGTGGAATAGCTGTGCTATCAGAGACAGAGGTATTATTATTATTATTATTATTATTATTATTATTATTATTATTAATGACAGGTTTTCTCTTTGTAGACCTAGATCTAGACCTGCAAACCAGGCTGTCCTTGAACATACAGAGGAGATAAACCTGCCTCTTCCTCCAATGCTGGGACTAAAGGCATGTGCCACCACCTTGTACTTCAACTTTTTGAGTGATTGCACCAGTATGCCTTTCTATCAACAGTGAATGAGGATCCCCCCTCATTTATCTATATCCTTGCCAGCACTTTTTACCAGTTGTTTGGTTGACCTTGGTCATTCTACCTCAACCCTAATCAAACAGGCTTCTCTTTATAGAAAATAGATACCATTACAGAAAAGCACAACACATCACAATGTAGAGATGTCTGCTATATAACTGTGTCTCCTAAAAATGAAAGAAGCTGCATCCATAATACCACAATAGTGTTTCAGCTTAAATACTACTTTAAAAATGACAATACTAGTAGGTAGGCTGACAGGAATCTCAAGAGGAAAGAACCATAGACAAAGAACTACAAGCAACTAATGATTGCTGAGAGAGAAAAATTCACCTCTAAACGTGATAAGTCTCTTAAGTGTTTATAGAATACAAAGCCATTCCTAAATCCATACTATATACTACATTGATACATTGATTAAACAGGTTGTATATATATGTACACATATATATGTATACACATACATATATATGTGTGTATATATATATATGTATATACATATGTGTGTGTGTTTGTGTGTGTGTGTGTGTGTGTGTGTGTGTGTGTGTGTGTGTAGTAATCAAGGAAAAGGAAGTAAAATTTAATATGGAGTGGGACAAAGTATAGGAAGGGTTGGAAAGAGGGGATATGGTATGGATTGGAGAAAGAAAGTGATACAATTATATTTTAATTATAAGCATTAATTTAAAAGTGAACACGTTACAGCTGCATATTTTCAAAGACACACACATTGCTGGTAAACCTGTTAGTGATTTTCCAAGACTCCTTCACTTATTCACTCTCTGTTTATCAGAATTTGACCAGCATTAACTTTGTCTACATGTATCTGTGGAAAGTGCTTATGTAACTGACTCACGTTTATCATTTTTTTTAATTAATATGGAATTTTCACCACCAGCTTCCTATAATCGATGCCCCATACTCTATTTGCAACTCTTCCAATGCTCTTCTGAAACAATGGCAATGTAATTAGTTGGAGGAAAAATACATGCAGTGAAATTTCTTTATAAATCAATGAAAATTACAAGAAAGAAATAACAAACTTAATGCTGTATCGAAGTAAAAAAATGCTTTTTAATCTACAGCTGTTAAATACTCTTTGGTGATGGAAATGTCTGTATTCTACATAGGTTTAAGATCAAGAAATGGTTGAGGTTCAGTAAAGTCTGAGGAAGCTTTGAAGTGCCTTAAGCTACTAGCAACATGTTAGATGGAATTCAGCTGTGTTAAGACTTCAACATTTGCTAAAAACATTTTCCCAGATATTTTTCCTTTGTGGTACTTAGAATGCCAAATTAAGTATGATGATGCAAAATATTCCAGTTAAATTGGAAGATGTGATATTATTAATGGATTTGAAATAAGCACTAAACCAAAAGATTTGATTCTTTGACCTTCATCCCAAGTATTTACAAATGATGTGTTGTACCATGGCAATTTTATAAGTGTTTTCAGATGCTGCTCATACTACTGGCACTGACCTTTTACTATTATTGAAAAATAAAGGAAATAAGCCTCCTTCTGGAAATTCTAAACAGTCTCCTGTTTTGGTGACCTGGCTTGATACCTGATCTTATCACCTTGACTGTGACCAGAAGTCAGGGCTTCCCACTCAGCAGAAAACAGATTATTTATTCTCTTAGCAGGAGCTCTCTCCCATGCCATTAATGATTCATACAGGTCATATTTAACAGGGCCAAGTGTTCCAAGTTAGCTGTATAACAAAGCAGCTGTGTTACATAAACACCCTCATGCAAAGTCCAGACTGATTTTTTGAGCACCAGACTCTTGGTCTGTTGACTGACAAATCCAAAAGGAAGAAAGTCAAGACACATTAACTCATAGGAATTTTGGCTATGAATCTTGCATGAAGAATTACAGAAGACATTACCATGTTTGCATGGTTATATCTGAGACTCAGATTTAATGCCAGGTCCAATAAGAAACCTTGAGAAAATTATTCAATGGTGTACATAGTTTTATAATTATGTCTTGATACTTACAGTTTTGCTCTTTATAAATAAAAGACTGTTAATCAATCTATCAAACTCTATCATTGTAATCATTATTTTCATGTGGATCTTGTTTTTAACTAATTTGTACAAGTCAAGACAAAAATCTATATTTCCAAAAATAGATGTATTCTACTTTGGTAAATTATACTCATATTCATAGCATTATATTTTTCTTTGTACCTTACCTTGTTCGTGTTGCTTTTAATAATATAATTTTTCCTGCAGTGCTTATATTTCTCAATAATATACCCTCATACTACTTTTTCATGTTCCCATTTTTAAAGTCTTTATGAGCAGTAATTGTCACACATTCAAAAAATTACCATGGCATATATTAGAAAATAAAAGTCAAATTTTATTGCTGAATACAAAATCATGTAATGTTATAAGAAATTACTCAAAATATTCAATGTACATCATTGATATATATATATATGTAAATAAATATACACATACAGTACTTTAAAATGTATACTATGTTGGAGCATTTATAGATATCTAAATGTTACTTTGTTTTAAAATAATATTTTCTATTTTTTAAATTAAAAATAAACTATTAGCTGAGAATACTAAGCTAAATACAGAATATAAGCAATGAAAATTAAGAGTTAAGAGATGCTGAGAGATAGCTTGAAGTAAAGAAAGCCCATTTTGTAACTTCTGTTTTGTCTCAAACTAAATCAGGTAGGAGCCTTATACCTAGTGCAGCATTTTGACAAATTTCTTTTATCCAATTTAGGGTTTTATATATATAACCACATTTACTTTTTCAAAAATTTTGCTTGAATACAATTGCTTGGTGATGCTGAGCTAATTGAAATGACAGGGGCATTGCAAACGAAACATTCAGGATATATTCACTTTAATGGAGGTGTGCTTTTGTTGCTGTCATACTAATATTTTATGTGTCTAGTGAAACAGCGTATAATATATGAGACATATGTGATACATACTTTAAATGAGGAGGTATCAAGCTGTACCATTTCCTACACATAATTTTATGACAATCAAATAATTAATGTATTTTAGCACCTAATAATTTTATAAACAATATTGTTTGTCATAACCCATTAACTCAGAGTGTTCCCCATAAGATAGTGGTGAATGCTAATTTATTGCTAATGACCAGCTTGTCATAGCAATAATAATTTCTTGAGTCTTAGAATATTAACTAGGGAACTAATTATTTCTTTGTTAAAAATATTTTAAGGGTCTCATTATCAGGGAAGAGCATTTGTGGTAGCCTTTCACTGTTGCTCAAATTGTTAGTTGGGGTCAGTCTTGTAGGTCTCCAGAAATTTCTCTAGAGTCAGTTTTCTCTTCAAATCTATAATGAGGTCTATGACTAACTTTTCCACCATCATAGAACCCTCACCTCATCTAGTAGCTGATGGAAACAGAAGCAGACACACATAACTAAACACTGAGCCAAACCGGAATCCAGATGCAGAGAGGGAGAACAAGACCAGACTACATAAACACTTAGAGACAGCTGACCTGAACAAGGAGGAGCTAATGGGCCCCCAGACTGACAGCTGGGAATCCAGCATGAGACTGACTCAGATCCCATGAACATGGGTCTCAGTTAGTAGGCCTGGGCAGTCTAAGGGTCCACATACAGTGGAACCAGGATGTATTCCTGGTGCACAAAAAAGAGACTTTGGGAGCACATTCCCATGGAGGGATATTCCCTTAACCTAGAGGCAGGAGAGAAAGCCTAGTCCCTACTCCAAATGACTTGACAGATTTAGATGACCACTCCTGGAAGGAGTGGGGAGAAGGAGGGTGGTCAGGAGGCATGGGAGGGTGGAAGAGAGATAAAGAGAGAGGGAGGGAGATGGAATAAAAAAGAAAAAAAAAGAATATTTTAATGGAAATAAAAGTAAAAAAGGATTCACAAAAATCCACAAAACATTATTGATATATTTTCCAATTATATACAGTTTGATGAAAAAACATACACCAAGGGCAATGTGACTTTTTCAGTCTCACTATCAGTTGATCATTAGAAAATGCAATCCCAGAGACAGATATACTGTTTGAGAGTTGCATAAGCCCAGGCTTTAAATGTAATGGAGCAGCTATTAAAAGTGATGATTCTGTGTATAATGCCTGTCTGAGGGATAAAGCAGCAGGTCATTCCATTAACATCCCCATGCGTTAAATCTTTATGTTAAGTTAGATATATACAAGAAAGCCAATTGATTCAATAACCTCATACTCCAAAAAGAAATGTTGCCACTGGTTTCTATATAATGTTATCACCTCAGACATTATTGAGTTGATACAAGAGACATTACTTTCAACATTATGTCTGTGTCAATTCTACAACTGGGTATGATCAAAGTACTGTGATATCCAGTGACAAAGGATGAAATAGAACCTCATTAATATTTCATTAAATTAAGTTTCAAGGTCAGATTTCTAGATTGACCTTTGGCTTTGTTTCATCACATCACAAAGAATTTGTTATACTTACATGATATTGCATGGATTTCAGTCATATTCAGAATAGCATATTTTCCTTGATAAATTCTACTGGTACAGATGGGACAAACACTGCTGTCTAAAAAAATTGGAGAAAGATAATTAAAATATCATATGATTATTGCAATGTGCCTTGAATATTATGGGTATCTGTATTGGAAACAAATTTCAAATACTGAACTATACACTTTTTCTTTGCTTCTAGATATCTTTTATGGAGTTTTGTCGACTATTACATAAAGTAAAAATATTGTGTAAATTGTGAGCTAGCATTTCAAAGATATAGATGTACACTATAGGCTTCAAATATTAATCACCACTGTATTTTGAATTACAAAATACTTAGAAACTTTGTAAACAGGTAGAATCCATTATATATTTTGTTAGAGAGAATGACAAAAAGCATCTATGTACTTAAAAAGATATCCAGTGTATTTTAATTGCTCATAAACAGTTTTTGAGTATATACCATGGAGTTTTACTTCTTATATCATTCCCTTGGTTTCACCTAAGGTACTCATAGAAGTAGATAACTTGAAAACAATGCATATCTGTATACAAGAATATGTGTTCTGCAATTGAGTAAGAAGAAAATTTATTGTGAAACATAAATTTTCTTTTTTTTTATTAATAACAATTTAAATTTTTTACATGTCGATCCCAATTTCCTCTCCCTCTCTCCATTCCTTCTTGCTACCCATTTACTCTTTCCACCTTCACATGCACCCTGACCACTTGCCCCTCCCATCCTCCCACTCCCATTCCACATGTAGGGCTAGACCATCCAAGTTAGATCATGTAAATCTGTCAAGTCATTTGAAGTAGGGACTAGGACTTTTTCCTGTCTCTAGGTTAAGGGAGTATCCCTCCACGGGGGATGTGTTCTAAAGGTCCTTTTGTGCATCAAGAATACATCCTGATTCTACTCTCTGAGGTCCCTTAGACTGCCCAGTCCTTCTAGCTGAGACCCACATTCAGGGGATCTGAATCAGTCCCATGCTGGATTCCCAGCGATCAGTCTGAAAAGCCCATTAGCTCATCCTTGTTCAGGTCAGCTGTCTTTGTGTGTTTCTGCAACCTGGTCTTGTCCTCTCTCTCTCTGCATATAGATTCTAGTTTGACTCAGTGTTTATTTATGGGTGTTTGCTTCTGTTTCAAAAAGGTACTAGAATAGAGCTCCATGATGGTGGATAATTTAGTTGATCTCACTATCAGGGAAGGGCATTTATTGTAGCCTTTCCACGGTTGCTCACATTGTTAGTTGGTATCAGTCTTGTAGGTCTCCAGACATTTCTTTAGGTTTAGTTTTCTCCTCAAACTAATAATGGCTCCCTCGTTTATGTTCTCTCTATCTCTCTCCTTTTCTGACTTCTATTCCTACCCTGATTCAATCTTCCTAGTACTCTCTCCATTTACTGCCCCCCCACTTCCCATGTGCTCTGGGGGACTTGTCCCTTACCCATTTTGTGAGGGACCACAAATGAATCTCTTAGAATACACTTTGTATCCTTGTTCCTCTGACAGTGTGAATTCTAGGCTGGTGATCCTATGCTCTAGGTTTAAATTCCATATATGAGTGAGTACATTACATGTTCTTGTTGTGACTGGGTTACCTCATTCAGTATGGTTTCTTCAAGTTCCATCCACTTGCCTGTGAATTTCAAGATTCCATTATTTTTTTCTGAAGAATAGTATTTCATTATGTAGATGTGCCACATCTTCTTTATCCATTCTTCAGTTGAGGGGCATCTAGGTTGTTTCTAGGTTCTTGCTATTACAAATAATGCTACTATGAACATAGTTGAGTATTGTTGCTCAACTTTGTTGCATGGATGTGGATCATTTGGATATATACCTAAGAGTGGAATTATCAGGTCCTGTGGTAAACTAATTCTTATTTTCCTGAGGAACTGCAATACTGATCACCAAAATGGCTGTACAAGCTTTCACTCCCACCAGCAGTGGAGCAGTTCCCCTTACTCCACATCCTCTCCAGCATAAGTTGTCATTGGTGATTCTAATTTTAGCCATTCTAGCAGGAGTAAGATAGTATCTCAAAGTTGTTTTGATTTGCATTTCTCTTATTACTAAGGATGTTGAGCACTATCTTAAGTGTCTTTCAGCCTTTTTAATTTCCTCATTTGAGAATTCTTTCTTCGATTCTGTACCCCATTGTTTAATAGGGTTATTTGGTGTTTTGATGACTAGTTTCTTGAGTTCTTTTTATATTTTAGAGGCCAACCCTTTGTCAGATGAAGAGTTGGTAAAAAATCTTTTCCCAGTCTGTGAGCTGTGTTTGGTCTTGTATTGGATGTCCTTTGCCTTACAGAAGCTTCTAAGATTGAGGAGGTCCCATATATTAATTGTTGAACTCCTTATCTTTGCTACTGATGTTATGTTCAGGAAGCAGTCTCCTGTACCAAGTTGTTCAAGGGTACCTCTCACTCTCTTTTCTAAGAGGTTCAATGTTGCTGGATTTATGTTGAGGTCTTTGATCCATTTGGACTTGAGTTTTGTGGATGGCAATAGACATGGGTCTATCTGAAGTCTTCAACACACCATCATCCAATTGTGCCAGCATCATTTGTTGAAGATGCTTTCCTCCCCCCATTGTATTCTTTAAGCTTTTTTGTTGAAAATCAGATGTTCATAGGTGTGTGGGTTAATATCAGGGTTTTTGATTTGATTCCATTGGTCTACCTGTCTATTTTGTGCCAATACAAGCTGTTTCCAGAACAATAGCTCTTTAGTAGAGCTTAAAGTCAGGGATGGTGATACCTCCTGATGTTCTTCTATTGTACAGAGTTGTTTTGGCTATGCTAGTTCTTTTGTTTATACACATAAAGTTGATTATTTTCCTTTCAATGTCAGTGAAGAATTGTGCTGTGATTTTAATGGGGATTGCATTGAATCTGTAGATTGCTTTTGGCAAGATTGCTATTTTTCTATAATTATACTTCCTATTCATTAGCATGGGAGATCTTTCAATTTTCTGGTATCTTCTTTAAATTCTTTCTTTAAAGCCACAAAGTTTTTATTGTATAGGTCTTTCACATGTTTGGTGATACCCCAAGATACTTTATGCTGTTTATGGCTATTGTAAAGGGTGATGTTTCTCTGATTTTTTTCTCAGCCTCTTGTCATCTGAATAAAGCAGGACTACTGATTTTTTTTTTAGTTTATCTTGTATCTTGCTAGTTTGCTGAAGGTGTTTGTCAGCTGTAGGAGTTCCCTGGTAGAGTTATTGGGTCACATATGTAAACTATCATATCATCTGCAAGTAGAGACAGTTTGACTTCTTCCATTAGAATTCTGATCCCCTTGACCTCCTTTGTTGTCTGATAGCTTTAGCTAGAAATTCAAGTACAATACTGAAGAGATATGGAGAGAGAGAACAGCCTGGTCTTGTTCCTAGTTTTAGAAGAATCACCTTAAGCTTCTCTACATTCAGTTTGATGTTGGCTCTATGTTTACTGTTTATTGCTCTTATTATGTTTAGGTATGTTCCTGTTATCTCTGCTCTCCAAGACCATTATCATGAAAGGGTGTTGAATTTTGGTGAAGGTTTTTTCAGTATGTAGAGTAATGATCATATGTTTTTTTTTTTCTTTTTCAGTTTGTTTATATGGTGTATCACGTTGATAGATTTTCATATGTTAAACCATCCCTGCAACACAGGGATGAAGACTACTTGGTCATGGTGGATGATTTCTCTGATGTATTCTTGGAGTCGATCTGCCAATATTATATTGAGTATTTTTGCATCGATATTCACCAGGGATATTGGTCTGTAGTTTTCTTAGTTGTATCTTTGTGAGGCTTGGGTACCAAGGTTATTGTAGCCTCATAGAAAGAGTTTGGTAATGAGCCTTCTGTATTGTGTGGAACAATTTGAGGAGTATTGGAATTAGCTCTTCTTTCAATTTCTGGTAGAATTCTGCACTGAAGTCATCTGGCCTTGGGCTTCTTTTGGTTAGAAGGCTTTCGATGACTACTTCTATTTCATTGGTGGTTATAGGTCTATTTAAATTTTTTCTCTATTCTTGATTTTATTTGGTAAGGGATAGTTACCTTGAAATTTGTCCATTTCCTTTGTATTTTCAAATTTTGTGGAATATTGGTATTCAAAGTACGACCTTAAAATAGTCTGGATTTCTTCAGTGTCCATTGTTATGTCTCCCTTTTCATTTATGATTTTGTTAATTTGCATGTCCTCTCTCTGTTTTTTCATTAGTTTGGTTAAGTATTTGTCTATATTGTTGATTTTTCTCCAAAATTCAATGCTTTGTTGCATTGATTTTTTTTTTGTATTGTTTTCCTGGTTTCTATTTTATTGATTTCAGCCCTCAAATTGATGATTTCCTGGAAACTACTCCTCTGGTGTCAGTTTGCTTCCTTTTGTTCTAAGGCCTTCATTTGCACTATTAATTCTCTGGATGTGACTATCCTCTGTTTTCTTCATATGGGCACTTAGTGCAATTATCTTCCCTTGTAACCTGCTTTCAAGGTGTCCCATAAGTTCAAGTATGTCATGCCTCATTCACATTGAATTTCAGGAAGTCGTTAATTTTTTTCTTTATCACTTCCTTGACCATGTTATGATGCAATTGCACATTGTTCGGTTTCCATGAGTTTATAGGGATTCTGTATTTGTGTTGCTGTTGAATTCCAATTTTAAAGCATGGTGGTCTGATAAGATACAGGGAACTCTTCCAAGTCTTTTGTATATGTTGAGGTTTGTTATGCCACCTAGTATGTGTCGATTTTAGAGAAGGTTTCATGTGGAGCAGAGAAGAGGGTATATTCTTTTTTGTCTTGATGGAATGTTCTATAGATGTCTGTTATACCCAGTTGACACATAACTTCTGTTAGTTCTTTTGTTTCTTTGTTGAGTTTCTGATTGGTGGTCCTGTCTAGTGGTGAAAGTGGTGTGTTGAAGTCTCCTGCTATAAGCATGTGAGGTTTTATGTGAGCTTTGAGTTTTAGTAGTGTTTCTTTTACGAATGTGGGTGCCTTTGTATTTGGGGCATAGATGTTCAGAATCGAGACTATGTGTTGATGGATTTCTCCTGAGTTGAATACAAAATAACTGTCTTTATCTCTTTTGAATAATTTTTCTTTGAAGTCTGACTTGTTAGATATTAGGATAGCAACACCAGCTTGCTTCTTGGTCCCATTTGATTGGAAGATCTTTTCCAAGCCCTTTACCCAGAGGTAATGTCTATGTTTGAAGCTTAGATGTTTCTTGTGTGCAGTAGAATAATGGATTCTGTCTGTATCCATTATGTTAGCCTGTGTCTTTTTATAGTCAAGTTAAGACCATTAATGTTGAGAGAGAGTAAGGAACATGTTTTGCTAATGGTTGTTTATTTCAGATTTGTTGTTGGCAGTGGTATTGTGAATATATTTGTTCTACTTTACCGTTGATTTCTGATGAAGTGGGATTATCTGTTGCCTATGTCTTTGTGAGTGTAATTAATTTCCTTGGGTTGGAGTTTTTCTTCCAAAGCTTTCTGTAGGGCTGGATTTTATATATATATATATATATATATATATATATATATATATATATATATATATAGTGAAAATCTGGCTTTTTCATTAAATAAGTTGTTTTCCCCATCTAGTGATTGAGAGTTTTGCTGGGTATAGCAGCCCGGGCCAGCATCTGTGGATCCTTAGTACTTGTAGAACATCTATCTAGGACCTTCTGGCCTGGACGGTTTCCATGGAGAAGCCAGGCATAATTTTGATAGGCCTGCCTTTATTGTTTTCTGTCCTTTTTCCTTCACTGCTCTTAATATTCTTTCTTTATTCTGTATCAAATAAAGGTGTTTTGATTATTATATGTTAAGGGGTCTTTTTTTTTTTTTGGTCCATACCATTTGGTGTTTGGGATGCTTCTTGTGCTTTTGTTAGGATGGAAAAACATAGTCTAATTCTCAAGTGATCCCAGGAAGCTGAGAGTCTTAAGTCCCCAGCTTTAGGTCACCTATTTTAATGTTTACGGTAGCCTGTGAGTGAATGGACACAGGAAATGAGCCATGTCACCAAACCCAGAAGCCTATGCAAAAGCAGACTTCCTGGTCTAAGAGCAGGCTTGGATGCTTTAAATTAATTGGCCCATACTGGATGCTATGAGGTGATTGGTTCATGATGTGTGGGCATTGTTGTAGCCTTATAAAAGCTGTCTCAATTCTTTGCTGGGGGTCATTTGTTGCTGAGCCTACCACCCTGCATGGTGTGTTTGTGGCCAATGACCCCAGTATACTGGAACATAAAGAACCTCATGCATTTGCATCAAGACCACTTCTCGTGAGTGATTTAGGGGGGGGTCGCCTTTCCTGAGTGGGAGTGCAAGGGACCACGCCCTCGCGGGTCTTACACTTTCAAGAGCATATCTGAAGAGAGCCGCAAAGTGCCACACTTTAAAGATGGTGCTGGCTTCCCCAAGGGTGAGTGCTCTTTGGCATAAACAAGCGCTTATTTGGTTAATTCTGTTCAGCCTGTTTGCTTCTGCTTTAGAGTAGCCTATCTGCAGGGTCCACGTAGATCACTGGGGTTGGTTAGCACAAGGGTATTTAAGCCTGTGCAGGGGTTCCCTGTGGTCCCGTGGGTCAGAAGAACATGTTTCAAGGATCCTGATTAAAACTGCATGAAGAAGATCTTCCCGGAGTAGCATATTTCTTGCTGGCGATGGCAGGTGCATACCAATGGTGGCCCATACCGGGAATTTTTCAGATCAGAACTTCTTGCAGTCAGGGCAGCGCTAGCAAGTTCCCAAGGTAAGTTGGGACCAAATTTAAGGCCCTTGGTAAAGAGGTGATAAGGTCCTCGGTAAAGAGATAAGGTCTCCAGTAAGGAGCAACGAAATTCGGGTTTGAACTAAGCCTAAGGCCCTTGGTAAAGAGGCAATAACGTCTCTGGTAAGTTGGGACCAAACTAAAGACTGCGGAATTAAACGGCAATAAAGTCTCAGACATTGAATGAGAGGTTCTAACAAACTGAAAGTAAAAATTTTAAGATGGGGTCTTCTCAGTCGCGTCCAATTTTTCTGGCTCTTCAGGGGTTACTTTTGTCAAAGAAACTTAAGATAAAGAAAGGCACACTAGAAAGATTCCTGAGTGAATGTGATGCCATTGCACCTTGGTTCGCAGTTTCGGGAGACCTCACACTAGTGTGCTGGGACAAATTGGGCAGGGATCTTGATTTTGCTTGGGAACAAGGGAAGCTAAAGTCAGGAGTCCGACCTGTTTGGAAGTTAGTGCATAGCTGTATCGAAGACAAGAGGTACTATAAAGAGGCGATGGAAAAAGAAAAACTGCGCTAGAAATGTTACAAGAATAAAGATCAAAAGAGGTTGAGAGCACAGGAGAGTCAGGTATGGATGAAACAGATTCTGAGGAAGAATTGCAAGTCCTCATAGAAAAGGTTCAAAAACAATCCCTTAAGGGGCAGAGGGGGAAGGGAGAGGAGAAATGGCAATGTAGGGAGGGGAGGGACCCTTCTGGAACAATGCCTTCAGTGCCTTCTCCTGATCAGAGTGAGGAAGGGCAGGGCCCAGGTACAGGGCATTCCTTTTGCCCTGAGGTCTGGAAAGCCTTACGAAATGACTTAAGTCTTGAACAAGTAAATCAGATTGCCTAAAAGCATGGAAGTCATTACCCAATAAGGGAGAGGTGAATGGTAACCTCACTAAGATACTACAAGGCCCCATAAAACCATTGTCAGATTTTGTGGCCTGTTTGGTAGAGGCTACAAGGAGAGATTTTGGTATTACAGCAGCCATAGTTGCAGCTATCTCTTTTGCACTTGTGGATTCAGTCACAGCTGCTGTGGCTATGAGTACATCTGTGCAGACAGCCTCTAAGTTAAATGAGTTGTCCAAGAACATGGCTACCACCTTGGATGCTCAATCCACAATTGGTGCTCAACTAAAAGGAGTTTTAATGATTGTAAGCAAAAGAATTGATCTGGTGTAGGAGCAAATTGTGGCAGCTGGCCCAACTGGGATGTGAAATGAAGTATCCAGTTTTGTGTGTTACCAGCATTCAGTATGAGAACTTTACATGTGCTACTAATTTGTCAAGACAGTTGTGTACCTATCTTTTAAGAAATTGGTCTGCTGACTTTGATGACTTGATGGTACAGCTAAGAATGGCCATCATTGTAGTAAATTCAACACATGTGGATGCAGAACTGGCTGCTGGATTGTCATAGTGGTTCATCTAAAAGAGTGCGTGGGAATGGGAGCCATGCCTATACTCTTGTTGCTTATCTCCTTCGTGGGCCTGTGGTGCTTTTGCAAGATGAGGTTTGCTCAGAAGTGGTATGTAGCTATGGTTGTCCAGGTATTTACAGCCATTGAGGCAGGACAGTCTCCCAAAGCATGGGAACTTATTTCCATAATAACAAGATATACAAAATTTGAATAAAACCATGACCTGATGCAACATACAATTTGATTTTACAACCTTTAAATTTCAAGTAAAATGTTATTTTTCAAAAACAGAAAGATGACAGAGGATATTTTCTTTTTTCCTATCACAAATTTTGTCTTCTCTTTGTAGGTGCATCTTCCATCTACCTTTCTTTCCCCCTTTCTCTCCTTTCAGAAATTCATAGAAAATTAAATATTTAATTACATTTGCAATTCCTAAACATTTTTTTTTTTATTTTTCCCTACAGGCTTTACTTTTCATTTAAGTACTATTATCTTCTCTACTTCAATGCAGAAACACAAACTGTTAAACATAATAATGAATAAGGATATCACAGATTGGAAGATTATGCAAGTTCAGGCCCATTGACATTTCTTTGAATGAGAAATATTTTTTATTCCCATAAATTAGAGTCTAGAACCTGGGAATAGTAGACTAAGTCTTTATGAATGCCTGAAGTTCCTGGCTACTCTTGGGCAAAGTGAACTGCCTTAAACTATAGTTGAAATAGAATGTAGTGTTTTAAAAGAAAGCAAAAGGTAAAATAAATAATCAAAATATTTTTTTTCAATGATGTATCTATTAATGGCTTAAAATAAATAATGTGTTAAGTGTTCAGAAATAAACCTGAAGTTATTTATAAGCCACTTGTTAAATCAAAATAATAAAAAGGTCCAACTAAGCTTATATTTACCTGTGGATTTTTACACAAACAAATAGAATTTAACTCAGAAGTGTTTGCTGCATTTGATTAAACTCTAAGTGTTGCAATTAAAAAGGTTGCATAAACTCTAATTGTTGCAATTAGAAATGTTGCATGAGAGAAAAAGGCATATGACAGAGTTCAAGTGGAGGGCTTTATTTCTGGGGATAAGGATCTTAAAAAGGGGGGCAAAAAGAGGGGGAAGACTGGCTTCTGTGGGCAGAAGCAGCAGAAAAGAGGAAAAACGGGTGCAGAGAGAGTGGGGAGAACAGATAAATATAGGGAGAGAAAGAAAGAGGAGGGGGTGGGAGGTGTACAGACCCTTTCAAAAGGGAAAGTAGTAAATGTACACAGGTGGTGCTCTTAGTGACTATACCCTGTCCAAGGGCAAACCAGTACAAATGCATAAAAACTAACACTAATCACAATAAGCTTCTTGTTACATATCTAAAGCTACTTAAAAGTACACGATTTCAGTCTGGAATTTCTTTATCTCTGCAGAATATGTCTTTCAGAGACAATTCAAGTAAAAAAATATCAAAATTAATATTCAACTATACCCAAAACCCAGAAGCAAAAGATGCCCTTTCAAGGAAAGGGAGACTATAATTTATCATCTCTATCTACATTATATTATGTTGCTTAATAATCCTGTTTTTCAATATAGAATTTAAAGTATTCCATTTGGCATTTCATCCTCCATTAATATAATATTCATTTGAGTGAACTTTAATTTTCAGGTACAGTCAAAAGGCATTCTATTTTGTGCAACTTTTGCTACTGTAAGAGCTTCATACTATTGAAATAGCCTGAACTTAAGCTAAATGTCATAGATACACCTACTTTTTCTTTTCCTATCTAAAAGACTACAGATTCTATAGTATAGAATTGTAAGTTATTTTACTTAAATTCATAAAGCATGTACTGTATACTAATTTTATTGTGCTTTCATAAAAATGGCCACAGTCCAAGTGACTTAAAACAATAATAAATATTTGTTACTTAATTGTAGTGGTTAAGTACCAAGATATTTATGAGGTCATGGTCTCCTCAATGGCTCTGAAATGAGTTCAGTTTTTTTCCCCTCACTTTCTGGTGGTTAATCTTTGATGAATATTTGTTCATTTGGTTGTGTTCCATTATTTATTTTTTAGAACTGGACAGACTCTTCATATGACATTCTTTTCTCTGTGCATTTATAAATCTTTGGTTTAGAGCTCTCTTTAACCTATTATGATTTCATTTTAGAATTCTTACATACACAAGTCACATGCACATATAACTAGTATTTGTGTTAGAGTTTGCTGACTTATTGGATGATATTAACATATGCAGCATGGTCTTACCATCTGTCCTGAATGCCTTCCATCTGCCTGGATTAATCATTAAAATATTCCCTTTCTTCCTTTCTTTCTTTCTTTCTTTCTTTCTTTCTTTCTTTCTTTCTTTCTTTTTACGGATTTTGAAAGTTTTATTAAAGATCTTAAAGTACAGACTCCAGAGAGAGTTGCAATTTAGGGGAAGAGTATTCATCAGCACAATGTTGGGTATAGTGGTTTGAAAGAAAATGGCCTTCCAAATAGAGTGTCACTATTAAGAGGTGTGGCCTTGTAGAGTAGGTGTGGTCTTGTTGGAGGAAGTATGCCACTGTGGTGGCAGACTTTGATGTCTCATATATGCTCAAGATACTATGCAGTGTTTCAGGCCAGTTCCTATTGCCTGCCAGACATAGAATGCCTAGAAAACAGGGTGAAAGCTTATGAAAAAGTAGATGTTTTTGATTCATCTGGATTATGGTTAGATTCACCATTCTTCAGGTTAAATTAATGAATCATTTTGCTTAGGCAGTATTCCAAATTGAGAAAAAAATACAGTAGGCTGTCTCAAAACTATAATTTATTTGATAATTCTATTTTTAAAAAGTGCTTGTATGCCATAGAATAATTAATACAAAACTATAATCAGGATATATTGTGTGAGAAAAAATATATTTTTAATAAAATAGGGAGAAAAAAAGCATGAATTTAAGGACATGAGATTGAGGAGACAAAAATTGAGGAGGGTCTTTTATGGAGTTGAAGGTAGCAATCTGGGGGCCTATATTATCAAACATTGTATATTTTATATTTTAAGATATTTAGACTATACCTTCATGGATCATTTCTATAGTTTGCTATATACTAAGGAATTTTATAAATAAATAAATTACATTAAAAACAGAAAAATGGGGCCAAACAGTGGTGGCACATGCCTTTAAATTCTGCACTTGGGAGTAAAGAAAGGCAGATATCTGTGATTTTGAGGCCAGCCTGGTCTACAAAGATACAGAAAAATATTGTTTGAGATCATGCACATATTGCTCTATACTATGCATAGAACATGGGATGACCAATGCCTGTAGGAAGCTAGAACGCCTTGATTTTGTAGTTTTTGCTTGCATCTCATTTATAGGTATTGTTCAGAAAATTATAAAGTAAAGCTCAGTCTTGACAATTCTTCAGTCTCAGGAGTTCAAACTGGTGTTCTTCTCCATAGTTAACCATTAGGCTTATAGTTTTCTTACAGTTGTTCTTTTTTGATTCATAATTGTCCTTGTAACAAATATTGAGAAATCATAGTAGACGCATGTATATTATTCACATCTCTCTCTCTCTTTCTCTCTCTCTCTTTCTCTCTCTCTCTGTCTCTCTGTCTCTCTCTCTCTCTCTCTCTCTGTGTGTGTGTGTGTGTGTGTGTTATGTGTAGCTTATTTTCACATTTTGAGAGAGTATCATACTGGTTTTTGTAGGAGTTGTATCAGTTGATAATCCTATGAACAATGTATAACTGCCAAACCTTTAAGTAACATTTCTTGGAGAGTTTATGCTAAAAGAGTATGGTATTACATGAACATATTTATTAAAATCCTCTGCAATATAGATCAGAAGTTATTATATGTTAGATAATAGATTAAATGTTTCATAGATGATAGATGATAAATAGATGAAAAGATAGATGGATAGGTGATAAAAAGACAAATACAGAGACAGGCAGGCAGAAAGACCATGAGAGAGTAAGCCAATTTTGTAATTTCTCCCAATAAAGGCACTCATTTCCATAGTAAGTTAGAGGGGTTGAAATAAGAAATTATAAAATGAGGGGATTATATTTTCTAAAATATATTGATTCTACATAATGTAAGCAGTAGCCATAAGATATTCTACATAAAGGACATAATAATATGTGTAAAACTTTGCTTCATTGGGTCATGCCCTTTTTTATTATCATATCTATTGATTTATCCCTTTACAGAGCCAAAAAAACTCTAAGCAATTTTTCATTATTTCTAAACACACAGGAATGCTTCTCATTATCATAGTTACATATTCTTCAATATATCATGAGAATGCAATCATTAAGCATAATAACACATTCACTTGCTTCACTTGATGAGAAATATCATATATAATTATGTGTATACATAGTACATACACAGTATATAATTATGTATATTTGACTTAAAGGTAGTATCTCATTAAATGAGTTAGCTATAATTTATATAGTCTCTACTGTTGAGTTAAATAATATATGTTTATCTTCCAAACCAATTGTACAACTATTGTACAAAAAGTAGCATCATTTGTAATTCACATGAGCAATAATAGAAATGTGTTCCTCTATGATTTGTGATTTGTTATTGTTCTAGTTGTTTAGGTGTTCAGACACATAGATAATGATAATATACTTTGACATAATGATCAACTTTTAATTTTACTAAAAATGTTGGATGGCTTTTATCGTACTTAAATCTAGCCACACATCTTACACATTAAAGTGTTTGCTTCAGAAATATTTTAAAGATTATATTGTTTTACAATCATTTAGCTCTAAGATTTTCTGTAATAAAATGCTGAAATCACAATTGATTACAGGTTTCTCAATCTCAAATGATATTTGTAAAGAATGGCTCTTGTTCTCAAGACTCGGGTGATATGAGGAATAAGGGACTGGATGATTATAAGAGCCAGAAGGCCAGGACTTGCTCTGCAAGACCCTATCTTCTATCTGAACCCATGGAATCTCAACAATATGTTTGCCAAAATGAAATGTGAGTAATGACAACAGTAGCTGAAATATCAACATGGATGAAAACTGTCATTGGTTACTACCTATGTTTGAAAGACATTAATGAATTTTGAGTAAAGGAGAATTATTTTTCCTCAAAGAAGAGCTTCCTACCCAACACCAAGTAGTCAGTCCTAAAATCAAATGTATTTACATCATTAATTTTTTTTCTAAATGACAGTAGTCCTAAGCTTTAAAAAGGTCATATAGTGTAGGTCCAAGTTATTACACAGCCAACAAGAATTGACAAAAAAAAATCACATTATAGAACATAAATTTTCTAAAATGGGAAACCAATTTTAGCAAGTTAGAACTATAAGTTTATATAAGAAAGCTATGATTTGACAAATCACTTTGCTGTTTACTAGACAGCTCATTTGATCTTTTATAACTATCCTAGCTAAAGAAACAAATAAGTAAAAATAATGTAAAAATAATGTGCCTTGAATTATAAACATATCTGTAATTTTAGACTCAAAGATTTCTTCTTTTAATGCATTTTTTTCAAAGTATATCAAAGCTATGTTTTAAAATAAGACCCTGTTCAGGTGTCCATTACTTTTCTATCAATGGAACAATGGATGGTTTTATTGTTCCCTTGTGAATGCTGAGATTGATCTTCTTTACCCTAGTGGTTACCCTGTGGAGAGGAACACATCTTAAAACCAGGAACTGATCAAGACTTCCTAGCAACAGTGAATCTTAACACTTCTTTCTCCTGTGCCCATCACAATACAGAAATAATTGCATGGGGATGAATCACCACACTTTAGGACAAAATCTATGGGGTTGCTGAATAACAGACTGGAACTTGGCCACTTATTTTAACCACAATTTTAATAACTTTTACTCTCTAATACAAATTATTTTACTCCAAAATGAAGTTTGTGTAAATTTTTATAAGATTTTAGGGTATTTTCATACACATTGGGGGTATAAGTATAGGTACATGCCTTGTGTTATGATTTGGAAATTAATGTGAGTAACATAACAAGGGTCAATGCTGCTACTGAAAGCTGCTGAAAATTGGTGGAAGAAAGGTAGGTAACAGAAATTGTACCCAGAAAGCCAACATTGGAAACAAGAGCATGTCTTGGTCAGAGAAGTACTAAGCTTCTACCATCATCAGATACTGCTATGATAAACTCGGCTATGATAAAATGGCCATTATCACAGTCTGAAATACATATCATTTTTTAATTTGTTAATGAAATGAATTCTCAACAAATTTACAAAAGTAGCACCATGGGCTATTTAACAAAAACCCCAGCTCTGGGCATAGGAATCCTCATGTCAGGTTGTTGGTTGGAGGAATGCAGAATGGTTCTCAAACTGCATGGATTATTGTCATTGCTCTTGGATGCTGTAGAGGTTGAAAGCAATCCATGCTCTATTGTTAAAGACAGCACATGCTTCAGACATAAGGCTTGGACAAACTGATCTAGAAATGACTTTGAAGTCTTCTCCATAAGGCTCTCATCATAAAAAAATGTATGCTATGAAAGCCACTAAAAAGACATAAATCAACAGTTCTACCATGAATTAAAGTATACAAAACAAAGCAATGACCATATTGGCATGTAACACATGTACATAAAGAAAAGACCAAGAAACAGATGTTGGGGGTCAAATTTCAAGTGTGTGGCTACTGTTTAAAGTTTTCTGTTATAGAAATATAATGGTTTAGTTACAGAGAACAAAATTTTTCTAGTGTTTTCCTACCATCATCTCTCAGTAAATAAGTGTCAAAATTGTACATCAACAGAGTGCAATTTTGTTAGAATTTTTTGTGTTAGAATGTTTTTTTAAACATCTACTTGAATTGTTGCCTTGTATTTTACTAAGGGTCCTTCAATGAAATTTTGTTTGGGACTAGTACAGAATTTCCCATTGATTTCTAATATCCCTAAGCTTCTTCATTTTGTGCTATCTACTTATGTAAAGTGGAGTACTCAGCATTCATTATTATAAAATAAAAACAACGGTGCACTTAGAAAACATCAATGGTACTCTTCATCCTAGAATGACAATATTCATCCTGAATTTTATATAAAAAATGTTAAAATAATATACATTTTATTGGTTTCAAATATAGTTTCATCTTTATCATATGGTAAATTTGTAGAGCAAATGATTTCTTTGTAATTAATTCCTTACTGATTTGTCATCCATAAATTCATTAAATGTGCAATTTGTATATAGATAAACCTTGTGTCATTTGTAAAATATCATCACAAGTGAAAAGAGTTAAGACATATCTATTAGTCCACACCACACACATACACACACAGAGAAAGAGACAGAGAGAGACAGAGAGAGGGAGAGGGAGAGGGAGAGGGAGAGGGAGAGGGAGAGGGAGAGGGAGAGGGAGAGGGAGAGGGAGAGGGAGAGGGAGAGGGAGAGGGAGAGGGAGAGGGAGAGGGAGAGGGAGAGGGAGAGGGAGAGGGAGAGGGAGAGGGAGAGGGAGAGGGAGAGGGAGAGGGAGAGGGAGAGGGAGAGGGAGAGGGAGAGAGAGGGGGGTATACGTGCTCAAATACAAGTACAAAGGAGCTAGATCAGGAGACAAAGCCAGACCACTATAGTTCAGATCCCCTTGACAGACATTGATACTGCTTCTTCCTCTGTCTTTTCTACATCTGCTGCCCTAGGACTGGGCTACTTGCAGCCCTCCTACACTGCCATAGATAGTAGAACAGAGAGCCTTTAAAGTTGTTATTAAGCATAAAAGTAAAACTATGTTACCAACATCATACTCAACAGGACTATATATTCACACTGTTATTAAAATCATTCTGAAGCTTCCATGTTCATCAGAGAAACACATCTTCCCTTAAAGGGCAGATTTCTTTTCAGGTCATCAGAAACAGTGATTGCATATGAGACTGGAAAAATGGCTTTATTGGAGAATATCTGTGGGCTCCAAGGTAACCAGAAGCTCTTGGCACAAATCAGTATTGTTAGTTCACATTCATTTTGTTTATTTATATTATAATTACACCATTCCACTGTCCTATTCTTTCACTTAAGCCCACTGTCAAATTCAACGCCTCCTGTTCTTTATCCATTCATATATTTATATATATATACACATGTGTGTGCCTAAATATAATACACATATACATGTATGTATAGATATATATGTATATCTATGAATGATATGGATCCATCCAAGCCTAAAAAAATTTAGTGTGAATATTTTTTGCTGTTTCAATCTTATATATTTGTAACACAATAAATAGAAGAATCCAGTTACTGATATTGGTGTTCAACTGTCAAGCTGAAGAACAGAAAAGCAAAGTAGTGGGCCACAAGAACTTACTACGAACTCAGTCTGAATAGGATGATCCTGCTACCTTTCCTCAGACTGGGTGGGGAATCCTGAGACTGAATGTCTTCTTTCTTCAATATTACTGGAGAATGAATGCCTCCTCTCCTCATTGTGGTTGGAGAATGAATTCATGATACTGAGACCTTGTTCCGATCCTTTTTATTTTTATTTTACATATAGATCCCAGTTCCCTCTCCCTCCATCCTGCCCACCCTTCCTCTTTCCCTCTTTCCCACTCTCTCATGCCCCCTGACCACCCTCCCTTCCCACCCACCCCCCACTCCACTTATTGGGTAATACCCTCCAGGAGGGTCATATAAATCTGTCAAGTCATTTGGAGTAAGGACTAGGCCTTCTCTCCTGTCTCTAGGTTAAGGAGGTATCCCTCCATGGGGGATGTGTCCCCAAGGTCCTATTGTACACCAGGAATACATCCTGATCCCACTGTCTGGGGTACCTTAGACTGCTCAGGCCTTCTACCTGAGTCCCATGTACAAGCGGTCTGAAGCAGTCTCATGCTGGATTCCTAGCTTCAGTCTGGGGGCTCATTAGCTCCTCCTAGTTCAGGTCAGCTATTTTGACCTTCCTCTCTGCATCTGGAATCCAGTTAGGATCAGTGTTTAGTTGTGGGTGTTTGATTCTGTTACCAACAGCTACTAGATGAGCGTTTCATGATGGTGGAAATCATCGATCTCATTATCAGGGAAGAGCATTTATGGTAGCATTTCCACTGTTTCTCAAGTTGTTAGTTGGGTTCAGTCTTGTAGGTCTCTGGACATTTCTATAGATTCAGTTTTCTATAATGGCTCCATATTTTCTGGTCTCTCTCTCTCTCTTCTCTAATTTATTCCTCCCATGACTTACTCTTCCTAGTCCCACATGTTTCCTCTCTTCTCCTACTGTTTCTCCTAGTTCCCTCTCCATTCACTGCCCGCCCCCACTCCCCATAGGCTCAGGAGATCTTGACCCTTTCCCCTTAAAATCCTCTTGTATCCTAGTTTCTCTGATGGTGTGAATTATAGGCTGGTGGTACTTTACTCTATGTCTAAAATCCATATATGAGTGAGTGCATACAATGTTTCTATTTTTGGGATGGGGTTACCTCACACAGGATGGTTTCTTCAAGTTCCATCCACTTGCTGGCAAATAATCAAGATTCTTTTATATTTTTTTTCTTCAGAGTAGTATTCCATTGTGTAAATGTGCCACATCTTCTTTATCAATTCTTCATTTGAGGAGCATTTAGGTAGCTCCAGGTTCTTGCTATGCCACTATGAACATAGTTGAGCACATGTCTTTGTTGCATGGATGTGGATCATTTCAGTATATGCCTAAGAGGGAGATTGACGGGTCCTGTGGTAGACTGATTTCCATTTTCCTGAGGAACTGCCATACTGATCTCCAAAATGGCTGTACAAGTTTGCACTTCCACCAGCATTGAAGGAGTGTTTCCTTTTCTCCACATCCTCTCCAGCGTAAGTTGTCATTGGTGTTCCTGTTTTTAGCCATTCTGGCAGAAGTAAGATGGAATCTCAAAGTTGTTTTAATCTGCATTTCCCTGATAGCTAAGAATATTAAGCTCTTTCTTAAGTGTCTTTCAGCATTTTTTATTTCTTCTATTGTGTGTTCTCTATTCATTATGTATCCTAATTTTTAATAGGGTTATTTGGTTTTTTGGTGACTAGTTTCTTGAGGTCTTTGTATATTTTGGAGATCAGCACTGTCAGATGTAGGTTTGGTGAAAATCTTTTCCCAGGCTGTGGTCTGCTGTTTGGTCTTGTCTACTGTGTCCTTTGCCTTACAAAAGCTTCTAAGTTTGAGGAGTTCCCATTTATTTATTAATTGTCTATCTCAGTGTCTGTGAACTGGGGTTTTGTTCAGGGAACAGTCTCCTGTAACAATCTGTTATAGGATACCTCTCACTTTCAATTCTAAGAGGTTCAGTGTGGCTGCATTTATGTTGAGGTCGTTGATCCATTTGGACTTTAGTTTTGTGCATGGCATGGGTCTATCTGCAGTCTTCTACAAACCATCATCCAGCTGTGCCAGCACCATTTGTTGAAGATGCTTTCCTCCTCCAATTTTTAGCTGTTTTGTAAAAAATTGGGTGTCCATAGGTGTGTGGGTTAATGTCAGGAATTTTAATCCATTCCATTGGTCTACTTGTCTATTTTTGTGCCAATACCAGGCTGTTTTCAGGACTATAAGCCTATAGTAGAGTTAAAGTCGGGGATGGTGATGCCTCCTGAAGTTCGGATATTATACAGGGTTGTTTTGGCTATCCTCGGTGTTTTGTTTTTCCAAATAAAGTTGATTATTATTCTTTCAAGGTCAGTGAAGAATTGTGCTGGGATTTTAATGGGGATTGCATTGAATCTGTAGATTGCTTTCGCCAAGATTGTCATTTTTACTATGTTGATCCTACCTATTCAAGAGCATGGGAGATCTTTCCATATTTTGGTGTCTTCTTTAATGTCTTTTATTAAAGATACAATGTTCTTGCTTTACAGGTCTTTCGCTTGTTTAGTAAGTGTTATCCCAAGATACTTTATTTTGCTCATGGCTATTGTAAAGAGTGCTGTTTCTCTGATTTTATTCTCAGCCACTTTTTCTTCTGAATAAAGTAGGACTATTGTTTTTTTTTTTTTTTTTTTTTTCTTTATCTTGTATCCTGCTAGTTTGCTGAAGGTGTTCATCAGCTGTAGGAATTCCCTTGTGGAGTTTTTGGGGTCGCTTATATAAACTATTATATCATCTGCAAATAGTGAAAGTTTGATTTATTCCTTTCAAATTTGTATCCCCTTGATCTCCTTTTGTTGCCTTACTGCTTTATTTAGAACTTCAAGTACAAAATTGAAGCGATGTGGAGCCTTGTCTTTTCCTGATTGTAGAGGAATCGCCTTAAGCTTCTCTCTATTCAGTTTGATGTTGGCTGTTGGTTTACTGTATATTGCTTTTATTATGTTTGTGTATGTTTCTGTTATCCCTGATCTCTCCAAGATCTTTATCATGAAAGGGTGTTGAAGGGTTTTTCAGCATCTAGGGAGATGATCATGTGGTTTGTCTTTTTAATTTTGTTTATGTGATGGATCACATTGATAGATTTTCATATGTTAAACCTTCTCTTCAACCCAGGGGTGAAGCCTACTTGGTCATATTGAATGGTTTCTCTAGATTTGGATTGCCAGTATCTTATTGAGTACTTTTGTATCAATGTTCATGAGGGATATTGGTCTGTAGTTTTCTTTCTTAGTTGTGTCTTTGTATGGCTTGGAGACCAATGTTATTGTGTCCTCGTAAAAAGAGTTTGGTAAAGAACCTTTTGTTTCTATTGTGTGGACATTTTGAGGAGTATTGGTATTAGCTCTTCCTTGAATTTCTGGTAGAATTCTGCACTAAAACCATCTGGCCTTGGGTTTTTTATTGGTTGGGAGGCTTTCAATGACTGCTTCTATTTCTACAGGGTCTATAGGTCTATTTAAGTTGTTTGTCTGTTCTTGATTTAATTTTTGTGAGTGTTATTCAGAAATTTGCCCATTTCTTTGAATTTTCAAATTTTGTGGAGTACAGGTTTTAAAGTATGACCTGAAAATTGTCTGAACTTCCTCAATGTCCATTGTTATGTGTCTGCGCCTGCCTCGCCAGCAAGGAAGACGCCACTCCGGGTAGATCTTCTTCATGCAGTTTTAATCAGGATCCTTTAAACATGTTGCTTCTAGCCTGGGAAGAGAGAGAGAGAGCGAGAGAGGGAGAGAGAGAGAGAAGAGAGAGAGAGGAGAGAAAGAGGGGGAGAGAGAGCCGGGGGACCCCTGCACAGGCTTAAATACTCTTGAGCTAACCAACCCCAGTGAGCCACGTGGACCCTGCAGACAGGCTACTCTAATGCAGAAGCAGACAGGCTGAACAGACTTAACCAATTAAGGGCTTCTTTACAACAGAGAGCCTTCACCAGTGGGAAGGTGTAAGGCGGCAGCCAGCACCACTTAAGGCATGGCACTTTGCGGATCTCTACAGTTATGACCCCCTTTTCTTTTCTGATTTTGTTAATTTGTATGTTCTCTCTCTGCTTTTTCATTAGTTTGGATAAAGGTTTGTCTATTTTGTTGATGTTCTCAAAAAACCCACTCATTGTTGTATTGATTTTTTTTTGTGTTGTTTTCCTTGTTTCTACTTTATTTATTTCAGCCTTCAAATTGATTATTTTCTGGTGTCTACACCTCAGGAGTGAGTTTGCATCTTTTTGTTCTTATGCTTTCAGTTGTGCTGTTAATTCTCTAATGTGACTATCCTTTGTTTTGTTCATATGGGCACTTAGTGCAATGAACTTCCAATGTAGCACTGATTTCAAGTAGTCCCATAAGTTCAGATATGTTGTCTCCTCATTCTTGTTGAATTTTAGGAAGTCCTTAATTTCTTTCTTTACTTCTTCTTTGACCCAGGTACAGTGAAATTGCATATTGTAAATATTCCATGACTTTGTAGGGTTTCTGCAATTTGTGTTGTTGTTGAATTCCAACTTTAAAGCATGGCGGTCTGATAAAATCCAGGGAACTATTCAATTATTTTTAATCTGGTGAGGTGCTTAGTATATGTTTGATTTTAGAGAAGGTTCCATGTGAAACAGAGAAGAAAGTATATTATTTTGTGTTTGGATGGAATATTCTATAGATACCAGTTAAGCCCAATTGAGAGATAACTTCTGTTAGTTCTTTTTTTTTTTTTTTCTTTGTTAAGTTTCTGACTATCGGTCCTGTATAGTAGTGAGTTGTGGGATGATGGGAGATGTCATTCTGTAAATATGTTTCTCTTATTAGTTAATGAATAAATCACTGTTGGCCAATAGGAAAGGAAGATAGTTAGGACTAGGAGACAAGGAGGATTCTGGAAGTAGTAGGGAAGTGATTCAAAATGGAGGATGGAGAGAGAATGCCAGCCCCTCTCTCTGGTAAGATAAGACCATGCGGAATTGCTTAGATTAATAGAAATTGGTTAATATTTAAGACAGAGCCATCCCATAACAAACTAGTAGCTGGCCATTAGCATTTATATCAAATACAATGTTTCAGTGTGTTATTTGGTGCTGGTGTGGCTTTAGACCAGGCCAGGAGGAAAAATTACTCATAAATTTGTGGTGTTGAATTTTCCCTCTATAAGTGTGTGAGGTTTCATCTGAACTTTCAGTTTTAGTAGTTTTTCTTTAATGAATGTGGTTTTCTTTGTATTTAGGGCATTTATGTTCATAATTGAGACTTTGTGTGATGGATTTCTCCTGTGATGAATATTAAATAACCATCTTCATCTCTTTTGATTAGATATTAGGATATCTAACTTGTTAGATATTAGGATAGCAACACCTGCTTGCTTCTTGGGCCCATTTGATTGGAAGATCTTTTCCCAACCCTTTACCCTAAGGTAATGTCTGTCTTTGAAGCTCAGATGTGTTTCCTGTATTCAACAAATGGATGGATTCTGTCTTCGTATCCATTCTGTCAGCCAGTGTGTTTTTATAGGCGAGTTAAAACCATTAATGTTGATGGAAGGTAAGGACTATTGATTGTTAATACTTGTTTATTTTTGATTTGTTGTTGTCAGTGGTATTGCGAATATATTTACCTTGTTTTACCCTTGGGTTCTGGTGAAGTGAGATTATCTATTGTCTGTGTCTTTGTGAGCATAGTTAACTTCCTTGGGTTTGAGTTTTCCTTCTAGAACTTTCTGTATGGCTGGATTTGTAGACATAGGTTGTGAAAAATCTGACTTTGTTATTAAATATTTTGTTTTCTCTGTCTATAGTGATTGAGAGTTTTGCTGGGTATAGTAGCCTGGAATGGTTTCCATGGATTCTTACTACTTGTAGAACATCTATCCAGGACCTTCTGGCCTTGAGAATTTCCATGGAGAAGTCACATGTAATTTTAATAGGTTTGCCTTTATATGTTGCCTAGCCTTTTTTCTACACTGCTCTTAATATTCTTTTTTTATTCTGTATGTTAGGTGTTTTGATTATTATGTATCAAGGTATTTTTCTTCTTTGGTACAGTCTATTTGGTGTTCAGTATGCTTCTTGTGCTTTCATGGAAATATGCTTTTTCAGATTGGGGTGGTTTTCTTCAATGTTTTTGTTGAATATGTTTTCTGCACCTTTGTGCTGGGATTCTTAGCCTTCCTCTATGCCTATTATTCTTAGGTGTGGACTTTTCATGTTGCCCCACATTTTCTGGATGTTTTGTGTTAAGGATTTGTTGAACTTATAATTTTCTTTGGTCGATGAATCTATTTCCTCTAGTTTATCTTCATCGCCTGAGATTCCCTCTTCCATCTTTTGTATTCTGTTGGTTATGCTTGTATCTGTAGTTCCCAATCATTTGCCCAGTTTTTCTATTTCTAGCATTCCTTCAGTTTGTGTTTTCTTTATTGTCTCTATTTAACTGTTCAAGCCTTAAACTGTTTCCTTCACCTGTTTAATTGTTTTTTTCTTGCCTTTCTGTACTTTCTTTAAGTGATTTGTTCATTTCCCATTTTTTGTTTGTTTTTTCTCCCAGTTCTTTATGGATTTTCTTACATCATCTTTTAGAGCCTCTATTATTTTTATAAAGATATATTTTAAGATCTCTTTTCTGCTTTATCTGCTTTGGGGTGTTTAGCTCTAGTTAGTGTAGAGTCCCTAGATTATGGTTGGGTCATGCTTGTCTTTCTATTGTTAGGTGTTTTCTTTTATTGCCAGTTTCCCCTTGCTTCTGCCAGTAGGTTCATGTGGGGTCTCTCTCTCTCTCTCTCTCTAAATGGTACTCCCCCGTGAGCTTAGGTGGGTCAGAAGTTCATTGTCTGTAGCTCTGGGTGGTCCAGTGATGGTGTTCAAAAATGAGGCTCTAGCAGTGGCCCAGAGAAGGTTGTCAAAGATCCAGCAGGAAGGAACTCAGGATGGTCCTGCTGAGATAGGTGGATCTCTGGCCAGGGGGCCTAGCTCCAGCAGAAGACTGGCAGTGGGAGTCAGAGATTGGGCAGGCAGGGATTCAGGGTGGTCCCATGTGTATAGGTGGGTCTGGTATGCTTAGAGCAGCTCCAGGAAGTTTACCGAAGGTGTTGGGTCTGCCTTCTATCCAGTGTTCAGGTTATAGCACAGGGTGGGGGAAGAGTGGCTTTTGTGGTGGGGAGTGGGGGTGGGTATGTATCAGAGCAACAGAAGCACTCTAGCTGGGAACAGCACACAGGAGAATGAGAATCAGGGCCAATCTAGGAAGTGTCAAGGGAAAATGTGTGGGGGGTTCAACCCGAACTGGTCCCAGACTCACCTCTAGCAGAGGCCTGGAGATGAGGGTCAAAGACCCAGCAGGCCGGGACTCAGGATGGTCCAATGGAGATAGGTGAATTTCTGACCTGGGCCTGGAACTCTCCAGATGAGGCCTCTAGCAGAGGCCCGGTGATGGGGCCCTTGCTTCCACCTTATATACCTCTCATGTGTCCTGAGATTAAAGGTGAACTCTAATTCCAGGCAATTCCACTCTTAGGCATATACCCAAATGTTCTACATTCATGCAACAAAGACATCTGCTCATATATGTTCATAGCAGCATTATTTGTAATAGGAAGAACCTGGAAGCAACCTAGATGCCCCCCCTACTACAGAATGAATAAAGAAGATGTGCCACATTTACAGAATGGAATACTACTCAGAGGGGAAAAACACACACACACACAGACACACAATGGAATCTTAAAATTCACAGGCAAATGGATGGAACTTAAAGAAACCATCTTGAGTAAGGTAACCTGGTCACAAAAAGAGGACTGTGGCATGTACTCACTCATATATGGATTTAATCATAGAGCAAAGCATCAGCCTATATAATTCACACAGCCAGAAATCCTAGGATACAAGAAGGAATGTAAGAGATTAATACACAGAAGGTCCCTCACAGAAGGGGAAAGAAACAAGATCTCTTGAGAATATTGCGAGTTGGGAGGGCAGTGAGTATACAGGGAGCTAGGAGAAAGAGAAGGGGAGGAGAATAAAGCCTGTGGGACTAGAAAGATTGAGTCAGGGGAGGAATAGACCAGAGGAGAAAAAAAGAGAGAGAGAGAGGGAGAGATACCATAAAAGAAGGAGCCATTATAGGTTTGAAAAGAAATCTTACTCTAATTCTTTTTTAGACTGATTCACTCTAATGTATCACTGGGTGGCCCTGAACTCAGAGAGGTCCTTGTGCCGTTATCTCCTAAATCCAGGGATTAATGGTGTGTGCTACCTCCTACTCATCTCTATAGCTTGCAACTAACTTTGCTTTCTGAATTCTCAGGCAAGCTTTAATAAGTCTTAAATTATTTATCACCTTATATATTAAGGTTCTGATAAATAGTTGATCTCTCCTTGGCTTTACTTTGATTGTTTGGATGAATTGAGAAATTTGTCCATTTCTTTTATATTTTCTGACATAATGGAGTACAGTTAATGAAAATACTCCATGGAGAAAAACAATGCAAAAACCTATTCTTTGGTATCTAATGTAAGATCTCTTGTTTGTTTCTGATTTTATTAATTTGCATATCCTATTTCTTAGTTGATTTTGCACCTTTCATGGACTTCCAAACACAGTAGGTATGAAGGCTAAGGGAAAAAGCTTGGAATCTCTTCTTACTTCCATGCCCTTTGACAGTGTCTGCTTACTTTGGGCCTGACTGGTGAGACTGGCCAGGTATGCAGTCAGGTGTCACTACCCTTCAGGGAGATTGAAGTTCAAGCTCCCTCTACCTTCCCTTCATCTCCTCAATTTCTTGTACTATCCTCACAGTTCCCATCTGCCTTACTAATGTTTTAAATAATTTCACTCACTGTCTTATGCCCAGTCTTGAAATGAGTGGTGTTTGGTTTGTCCTTCTTATTTTAACATTTCACATCATTTAAAATTTATTTTAATCTCATTAATAATAATGAATCATTATAATCCTATTAACAAAATTGCAGTTTCTTTCCACTTGGCTTGTTCACACAATTATATTTGTGTTAAATTTGATTTTAGTTTTCTTTCTTAACTTTGCCACAAAGATATTCAGTGATGATTCATATAATTCAAAGTTATCTGTTGTGTCATTGATTTTAAATTTACAATTCTAATGGGAAGAGACAATGTGAATATTAGTTGAGCTCCTAGTTCTCAACACAATGGAAATCAAAATAACCAAAAATATTTCAGGAAGTCAATATAAATGCATAGTTGCATATTTCCTTCTGATTCATGTTTTAGTTACAGCCAATGGTGCCTGAGACTTTATATTTTTTTCTTTTTTATTGAATTATTGATTGAGAATGTCACATGTGCATATAATTTTTTAAAATCTACTTCACTGTTCATTTTCACCACTCCAATTCCTCTTCTATAACCCCACAACCATTTCCTCATACATATATGGTTTTTTCCTTCATTTTGTCTTTCTACTCTTTCTTTTTATACATTGTATCCTCTGAGTGTTATCAGTATGGGTATAGGGCCAGTATGGCATTGCAGCCAGCCTTTTAGGGACCACTACTTTGAGAAAAACTAACCGCCTCCCACTATTCATCAGTTGCCAATAGGTCATCTGCGAGGGGTAGGACTCTGTGAAAAATTTCCCTCCTATGTTGTTTTAAATGGCGTTATCGTTCCCAGGTCTCATGAAGGCTATAGAAATTACACAAATCCTGTGAGTTTGCAAGTACCACTTTCATGGAGCATCCTGAAAACAGTCTTCCACTGCAGTCATCTGGCCCTTACACTTGTTCTGTACTCTCTTTTGTGATAAACTATGACCCTTACAGAGAAGGAGGTATAATCTAGATACTTACTTGTGGCTTAACATTTTTCAGTTACAATTCTATACATATCAATAGATCAGAAAAAAACCCCAAAAAACAACAACAAAAAGGCAGCCATTAATCTATTAATCTGGTCCAGTGGAGCATCCTTTGAGCTACAATAATCACTGGCTTTCTGTGATATGTCCATTACTACATAGTGACTGGCACAAATGTCACCGGAACAACCAAGCACTTTTTGATTGAATTTATGGCATGATCCCTTGAAGAAAACTTATGCCTTTTGCTATTAACATAACCAAGAACAAAAACAAGTCATAGACCATAAAGAAGAATTGACTATTGTTCTCCAAAATGGATATAGTATTAAACTAACTCCTAACACAGATTGGTACATCATTCAAACCTCAGGAGAGCATTCTTAACTGTAGTAATTGGTAAATAATATAGGGACTCACAAGTGGTTAATCTGCACAAAATAAGAAACTGTAGAGTAGATATGTACAGACAGCTCAGAAGTCAACACTTGATGCCCTTGAAAGGACCCAGCCTCTGTTCCCAGAACTTACCTGATGCTTCCTAACCAAGTATAACTCAAGATCCAGAGGATCTCATAGCCTGTTCTGGTATCTGTGGGTAATCCATGCACATGGTGTGCCAAGATACATAAAATCATAACACCACTATTCATAAAATAAAAATAATTAAATCTTATAAAAAGGAACTCAAGTTCTCAGTCTTAAATGTGTGAGAGACTTTTTTTGCTTTTGTCTTTTTATACATAAGATTTTTGTGTAAAAATTGCTTGCACATGTGTATGTATGCATGTTGTTGATAGGGGACACATGTGCCCTGTTGAATATATGAAGATCTGTGAACCTCCTTGAGCATTGATCTTCATGTACCAGCAGAGATGGTCCATGCTCATCCAGAGATTAACATGCCTTTGCTTCCATCACTACACTGATATTACAGAACTATGTGGCAATACCACACTTAACAAGGGTTCTGGGGATTCTAATTCCAATCATCAAGCTTGTTCACAAAGCAATTTATCCACTGAGCCCTGTCTCTAGTCTCATTCTATTTTAATTAGAGCCACTAACTTGTCCATGGAGTGTCTTAGCTTAGAGTGAGTATGACATCACAACAAACTTTGCATTCTCTAAGGAAAAATTAAACAAAATAAAATGATATTTTCCCCAGATTTCAAAGTACACAGCAAAACATTTGTCTAATTTACATTGGAATCTCAGTGGTATCTTTATATCTTTAGGCTTATAACATCATAGCACATTTTGCATTCTAAGAGCAAAAAACTGGAGTTGAAAAGTGCAAATCTACTCTCTTTGTAATTTTTCTTTAGCCTTGTCAGTTTAAAGCTGTTGAAAACAAAGTTTACTAAGAAAGAAGTTTATATGCATTGCCTGACAGTATGAATGCTACAGGGGATGCAGGAAGATGGAAGAATGCTCAATAAAGATAATGTTAAATGTGGAGAATATTCCTTTAATTTGATTCTTAAAAGGTCACTGTGAAGTAATGTTTGTATTTTCCTCAAGGTGAAAAAAAGCCCAGATTAGATGATTTCTCACTTCTTTGACAAAATATCTAACAAGACCAAATTAGGAGGAAAATAAATGTTTATTTGGTTGATAGTTCAGCCCATTACAGCAAGGAAGTCATGAATGACATCATGGAGTTAATGGTGGTGGTAGTTCCTGGAAAAGTACCTTCAAACATTAGCAAACACAAAATGAGGGGAAGTGAAGGAAGGAGGACCAGGCTCACCTCTTCAAATACTGCCTGCAGTGATCTTTCCACACTTCCCTGCATCAAACACAAAGCAAAACAAAGAGACTAAACAAAACATCATTCTGTGGATAGGTATGCAAGGTGTTCATATGGATGTCTGAAGCCAAAATATTAACCTCAGCTGTCAAATTCTAGTCTAATCTCCTTGTTTTTGAGGTAGGCTTTCTCTCTGGGGTTTACTGCTCACTGGTTTGAGTGCATTGACCAGTTAGCTGCGGGCCACTGACCCCTTGCAAGCACTGGGATTGTAATCAGTAGGTTACCATAGCTCTTTTATCTGGTGACAGGGGTCAGACTCAGATCCTCATGTTTGTAAGATAGCATCTTCCAAGTTTATTTCTTAACTACAAAGAATCCAGGGACTTTATTCCTTAAGTATCAAAGAATCCAGATAGATATTCATTAGTGATTTCAACATCATTATATATAAAAATTGCAAGGATGGGAATAAGATAAATACATTAATACATATATACATTAATAATAAATATACATATATACATTAATAATAAATAATAATACATATATACATTAATAATAAATACATTAATAAATATTATATCAATATTTTCTGATAGTATGACAGAATAAATATAGACTACACTAATCATAGTTGGCTAAATACACATGACATTCTTGATATATGTGCAGTATGATTAGCTCCACCATACTGTGGAAGAGAGCAGCTTCAGGGTATTGATAAGTATAAAAATCACATACAAACGTATCTCTCATTATATTAATTATATAAAAAACAACAGAAACAGAAAAATCTTTTTAAATCTATTTGTAATAGAATAGACAACATACCTTTAATAAATAATGTGTCAGTGGGAAAAATCATAATGAATATGACAAAAATAAATTGCAAAATACAATTTGAATGGTGCTAGACAGATAAATCACAGCTTGGCACAGATTATTGTTCTCACAGAGGACATGAATTAATTCCCATCACCACATTGGGTAAGTAGCTCATAATCACTAGCACTCAGGTGTGGATTATCTGACATCTCATGGGCTCCACTGCATCTATGAATGCATATGGTACATGAAATACATGCAATCAAATTCACATATAAAGAAATAAACACATGCAGTCAAACTCACATATAAAGAAATAAACACTTGTAATTTTAAGAAAGTAAAATTTGGAACACTTGTATCAAACTTTGCAGGAAGTATCCACATTTGAAATTCAGTGATCTGACCTTTTGTTTTAACAAGGTAGAAAAACAATAACAAATTAAGCCTAAAGTATGCACATGAAACAAATAATACAAATGAAAGCAGAAATCAGCCAAGTAGAAAATAGGTTTTGGTGGAAATCAATAGAATTACAAGCTAGTTTTGTTAGATTCAGACAACAGATAAACTTTAACAAGACTGATCATAAAAAATAAAGGGAGTGGAAATACAAAAGTGCTAGTAATTACAAAGGCAGTATAACCGCAGATTACTATAAAATAAAGTGGTACTAAATTTATAATTTTTATGACAAGACATGAAAAGTAGTTAAAATGCAAAGCAATCTTGTCATATACAATCTAAGGAGCCTCATAGGAATTTTAATTGAAATTTTGACCTAAACATATCCCCCAAAGTTCTAGGTTATCAGTCCTGCTCCACACTTCTCTGAGGTCACTAATTTAGATGCATTGGCGGTGGATGGGGGTTCCCTATTCTCTATAGTCTCTCCAGCATTTTCAATTTTAATTGATTTTGTTTTATTATTTTTGAGATCACAATATAATCACATTTCTTCCTTCCATTTTCTCTCTCAAAACTCTCCCATAAATCCCTCCTCACTCTTTTTCAAATTTATGACCACTGTGTTCACTGTGTTTTTCAGTCTTGATCCTAATTCTAATGTGTTCAATCCATATAATGTCATTTGGTTGTCTGATTTCAGGGCTGAGCATTTGACACTGGACAACCGATGGATGTGTTCTTCCCTAAGGGAGACAACCTTTCCCTCTCCTAACTTTATTCATTTGCCTATAGTTCTTTTTGTAAGGTTGAGGCCTCATGGGCCTTTTCTGTCCACTTTGTCATGGTATCATCCTTGTTCCACTCACATTAGGAAGTCATGTTGGTGACATTTAATTGGTATAGTTTCTCACAATACTTGAAGATACAATGACACAGCAAACTCCCTGGACCTTTAGCTATTAGTCTATACTTTGATTGGTTGTCGTTTTCTCTAGTTATATACATAATTATTAACAACATTTTATAAGTATGTTCTTATACTCACAGAAATGTATAGACTTCATCCTTCCTCAAGGAAACTTCTATTTTATCATCTTGACAAAATCTAATTAGCCTCAGTGTGAATGATATATTAAAATGTTTTCACTCAAATTCTCCTGATGACTAAAGGGGACATGAATTATTTTCACACATCTATTGTCAAATTGGATTTCTTTCTTTCAGAAGAACTATTTTCATCTGGAATATTTGTGGTAGTTTGATTTTTATTGAGTAGTTTGTGTTCTTTTACAACTGTGGACATCAATCTGTCAGACAAATTGTTTATAAATTTTTCCCATATTTGTAGTTTGCACATTCACTTCAGGTGAGTGGGATCTTTGCAGAACTCCCATTGTCCTCTTCTTTTTCAGTTTGTTTCCTAAGGTTCAAGGTCTCAGAGAAAAGTCCTATCCTATGGTGATGTGGTAATGTCTTCCTCCTAGATTCTTTTCTAACAAATCCATATGTTGTAGTGACTTGTTTAGATCATCGATCCACTTAATGTTTACGAGGTCAAGTTTAATTCTGCAAGTTATTGCTCTGTCTTTATATCTGCCATCTGTTGGAGAGATGGTTTTTTCTCTAGTGCTTTTTTGCCATATTTTCTGAGAATTAGTAAACGGAAGGTATATGAGTATTTCTGATTGTGTTTTGCTCCATAGGTCTGTGTTTCAGGCAAGTACAATGATATTTTCAATATATATGGCTGCCTATTGTTTTGAAATCAGGTATTATATTATATCAAGTGTTGTTGCTTTCACTTATGTTCAATTGAATGTCCAATGCCTATCTTCAACTGTAGGAACTACTAAATTGTTATTATTTTTTTAATCTGTGGAGAATATCTTTGGTTTCTGTGGATCATGTCATCCCCTTTGTGTAGTATGGACATTGTAACTCTATTAAGTCTTCCAGTTTATAAATAAGAGAGATCTTTCCTTAATTGTAGGTGCAAGCATATATGCATGCACATACTTTCTTCAATTTTCCAATAATGCTTTTTAATATTAACAAACAACTTTCTCCTTTATGTTTAAATTTCTTCCTAGTTATTTTATATTTATATATACAGTGAGTACAGATTTGCTCATGATCCCTTCTTAGAAAATTCTTTGTTCATGTGTATAATGTTAAGGATTTATGTAGTGATTTTTTGCCATGCAAATTCTCAGATTTTTCTTGTTAATTCAGTTTGGCTTCAACCTGAGCTTTTAAGATTCCTTTGAATACAATCATCTTATCCCAAGACCAAAACAACACCAATAGACATGCAAAGGTGGACAAGGAGAGATTCAAAAAGCCTCAGGTATACACAAAGAGATGCAGACAACTCAGGTATGTTGAAAGAAGCAGAAGTAGTCTTTTTCATGGAAGAGCACACAAATTAGTTAAACAGTACAAATGCTCATCACTGAAGACACATAAAAAAATAACATTATATAGACTGTGCAGGTGTTTATGCCTTTATAAATATATATGCACATATATGTGTATATAACAATTAATGAAAATTGGGGTAAATAAATTTGAAAGAGAGCAAGGAGGAATAAAGAGGAGAGTGTGAAGAGAAGAGAAGGAAAGGGGAAATTATGCTATAATCTCAAAGGAGGAGGAGGCAGAGAAGTAAAACACCCCTTAAAGTAATACTATCTGTAAACTGGAATTCGTTACTTCTTTCTTTCTTTTTAGAACTGTCTTACCTCACTGCTTTAAGCCTTCTAGAAGTATATTTCTAGTGTGATATATAGCAGCATTGACCATAGACACTTTTTACTATTACACATTTCCCCCTACTCTTCAAGATGTTCTTCCATAATCTGTATCCTTCACTATAATGAACTACTCTTGCATCCCTGGATGATACCTCCCATAATTGTGGTGAATTATCTTGTAATATTCCACTGGAATGAACTCACTAGTACTTTGGTGAGTATATGTTCAAACATTTTCATTACAAATACTGGTTCATACTTACTTAAAACTGAAAGTAAGTCTACCACATCATCTACAGTCCCACCTCATGCTTAATACTTAAATACTTAAAGAAAATGACCTTGGTTTACTAAAATAATACTTTAAAATAATGCAATTACACATAGTACACATAAACTACACAAGATATGCAATCAAATTAGAGTTCACAGTGACATCATGGATAAGTAAATGTGTTAAATATACACAGTGAAATTTATTCACAATGAATTAAAACCCCATCTATTGTGAAAAAATGAATACAACCAAAGCGCATTTGACTAAGTGAAAAAATTGATACACAGAAAGATCAATTCAATATAATCTCTTTTATAGGTAGATGGTTAAAAATTATTAGAACATATAACTGTGATTATGAGAGTTTGGGACGTCAAAGGGAGTGGAAATATTGTCAGGCTAGAATAAGGATAGCCAAGCACTAAGTTATAGTAACCTACTCTATAAAACAATGTGTAGGACTTGTATCACAATAACCTGCTACATATTTGATTTTCAATTGAATAAATCATGACATAAATTCTTCTTATACTTAGCTTCATTATGACTCAATGTTGACACAAAATTTTATAAACTAGATTGAGTGCCTGATTTTGAAATACAGTTTAAAAGCATTACAATTCAAGACTCACAAGTAAATAATACAAATAGATTCCATATATATATATACATTTCATTCATTTTCATTTGTAATGTTTGGTTTTCCAAATAAGGAATTACCATTATTAGTTATATTTCCCTAAGATGTACTATTTTTTCTAGGAGAACATACAAACTTACCTAGTTTAGGTGTCACAAAACCTGACTAAAAAATGATCCATTACTAAGTATATAAAGAATATATGTTTGGAAAGGTATCTCAGCGGTTAAGAGAACTAGATGCCTTTTCAAGTTTCCATTTCCTGTGACCACATGGCAGTTCACAATCATCTTCAGGGTATCAACAAACTCTTCGGGCCTCTGCATATGTATATGCAGACAAATCACTTAAATAGTTTAAATAAATTAAACCAAAATAATATGCAACTGTACATTAGAAGACTGTTAGCAAGATATGTTATTTTAGTTTACTGTGTAATGTAATAAGCAATAATTCACAATGTGGCTAGTATACTTATAACTGAAAGCATATTAGACACTTTAATAAGACTTGGACTTGGACAATTCCAATTCCCTATCAGAGTTTATTTGCATATTAATTTTACTTCAGGTTATTAATTAGTATGACTAAAACTTAATGTCCTATATCAGTGAATCTACTGGGGCACTCTTCACACTCCCTATGATTGGTATCAGCATTTTGCACTCAGCAAAGATTTTAGTTGAAAAGTTCTTTTGATAAACAGTTTTGCATAATTCTGGTGAATTAAATCACATTAGGAAAACATGGATGGACCAAGTTGGATTTGACTTGTATGCCTCATGTTTAGAGGTAGTCCAAAGGGAATGCAAACCCCCATGCATAGGACTCAAGTACAGTTACAGATTAAGGTTGCATGTAAATGAGAATGCATAGGAAACTTCACCATCTGTCTGCAAATTCTTCCCTGATTTGCTTGCTGAAATGCTATAGGCTTACTTAAAGCAAGCAGCACCTGAGGGAAGCTGAAGAAGAAGACAGCTGCCTCTGTTCTGCACAGAGCAAGGCAATACTCAGTAATAGGAGCTGGGACCTGTCTACCCTAATCAAAGCAATCCCAAGTGGTTTCTCAGCAGTCTCCATCTATCACTGGCACAGCTGAATCCTTGGTATTTTCTATGCATGAGTAATGACTAATCCTTTTACTCTATTCAAATGAGATCACTTGCCTTTTTTAGATAATAGTCTACTTCGGTTAAACATTAAATAAAGAAAAGAGAAAATGTGGATGCAAGAAAAATGAAAAGTGTTTCAACTATAGTCATCTTTAATTCTGGATTTACAATATTACACAGCACACAATGGTATAACTTTTATACAGAGATATGTAATATGTTCAATTTCTCTTATAAAGATTGGGATCACTTCAAATTTAAGGAGAAAAATGGTGTGTCCATATACTTAAATACTAAAAAAGTCATAGCAATTGTATCCATTTAATATGTAACCAGTCACATTAAAGGGATTTAGTGTAATAAGTAAAAGGCAAGTGTTCTTTTGGTGTTATATGTGTTCTTAGATTATATTAATTATAGAAACTAAAGGGTTTCATGTGGATATTTTCATAACTATGTATAATGTCCTCTTCCGCTTCTCATTAATATCTTATCCTTCCACACCAACCTTGATCAGTCCTTTCATGAATGTAGATTCTTTAGGATAGCTAGGACCCCCAGGAACCTCACCTCTTTAAGTAATGATGAATTCAAGTCTATAATGGCCATGCCATGCTTTGACTCAGCATCACACAAACTCCCCCGTGACTTCTGCAGGATGCTAAGGCTCTGCTTTTTCTTCTGAGATTTCCACACATCTCTGTAGTGGGTGCTATATGTGTCCTGCTAATGGCCTGTGACTGTCAAAAATTGCTTGCATGTTATACAAGCTGTTTGTAAGCCAGTACAATGCTCATTGTTAAGTAAAATTCCATCAAACGATAACAATTCTTTCAACCTTCCTTTTCAGTGATTATGAAACTCATAAACATAATGAGATAAACTAATGATATCTAGTCTGGCTCTTTCATGATGAGTAAATAACCCAAGCATAGGCATGCTAGCAAGGAAATGATTACACAACTGTTTTTATCTTTATCACTGTAATGCTAAAGTAGAGAAAGGGAACCAATATGTCAATTAATATTATTAATGGCATAATTTTATAACAAATAGCAAGTTGGTATTACATGTAATTTTATTAAGTGAATTTTTGTGAGTTGATATATATACCATGTATCAGTATGTTCTAAGCAATTTTCAGCTATTAAGCACATTCATACATTATATCATTATATGCTTATCAATATTGCAAAAATGAACGTTAGAGCCCATGATATAGAGTGATCAAAATACATTTTCTTTTATAGAATAATAAATCTGGAATAAGAATTTGAGAGGATTAATAGACTGTGTTTAAGAAAAATAACCTCAAAATTATTAAAATACCAGTGTCATGTATTTTTTACATGTTTTATTTAAATTTGAAACAAACTAGTTTTACATGTCAATCCCAGTTCCTGTACCCTTCTACCCTCCCCTGTTCCCCCCAACCAACCCCCATCTCATCCTCTTTCTGCTCCCCAGGGAGGTTGTGGCCTTCCATGGGGAGTCTTCAAAGTTTGTCACATCATTTGGAGCAGGGCCCAGGCCCTACCCCATGTGTCTAGGCAGAGGGAGTATCCCTGTATATGGAATCGGCTCCCAAAGTCCATTAGTATACTAGGGATAAATACTGATCCGCTACCAGAGGCTCCATGGATTGCTCCGTCTTCACAGCTAACACATTTTCAGTTCTCCAGCTATAAGAGGGGGCTCCATGCGCTCCCCCTTGTTCAGGTCAGAAGTTTCTGTGGTTTTCTCCAGACTGGTATTGGCTCCTTTGCTCATCAATCCTCCCTGTCTGCAACTGGATTCCAAGAGTTCTGCCTACAATCCACAATACCAGAAGAGCTAGGGAACAAGGAGTATCCTAAGAGAGACATGCATGTTCTCTGGAGAAGAGAAAAGGGACAAGATCTCCCAAGCAAATCGGGAGCATGGGGTAGAGGGAGTGAGGGGGATGATGAGGGGACAGGTGGGAATGATGGAGCAAAATGATTGAGTTGGGGAAAGAATGGAGGAAAGCAAGAAAAGAGGTACCGTAATAGAGGAAGCAATTATAAGTATGAAGAGAATTCTGGCACTAGATAAATGTCCAGAGATCTACAAAGATGACCCTACCTAACAATCTAAGCAATAGTGGAGAGGCTACCATAAATGCCCTTCACCAATAATGAGATTGATGACTCTACCTTATCCTAGAGGCTTCATATAGTACCTGATGGAAGCAGAAGCAGACACCCAAAGCTAAACACTAAGCCAAAATCTTGGAATCCAGTCTCATGTATTTTAAGAGATGTTCTTTTACATGAATATTTTTAGTATGATCAAACGTATGTTTTAGCACACGTATGTATGTGCAGTATGGGTTTATTGCATGTGTGTGCTTGCAAATATGTGTATGAATATGTGTGCAGAAGCACTTCTGCATATATGTACATGTGGGAGAGAGTAAAGCAGAGGTCAAGTGCCTTCCTTTTCTTTTCAATATTATTCATTAAGGCAAGTCCTAATTGAATACCAAGCTCCCTGACTGACTTATTATACAAGTAGCCAGCTTTTTAAGACATCACCTGTCTCCTTCCAGTATTATAATTACCTACATGCTCACAACACATACTCAGCACTTACATGATGCTTGGAAATTGGGAGTGTGTTTCTTAGACTTGCGCAGCAAGTATTTTATCCATTTAGTTGTCAGCCTACTCTCCTTCAAACTTACTGTCAAAATTCTAAAATATTCCTCCTAGATATATAATACTTGTTTTCATCATGAGTTTCATAACAGGTTCTAGGAGATCCACCCAAAATTAAAAATCATGTCTATCTTTTATTAACAGCAAAACTTCTACCTTTATACTCTTACTATAATTTTAAATTAATATATGTGCCTTTTCTATTATTTTAGATGAGCAATTTGCTCAATTTTTTCTTATGCCTCAGGGTCATTTAGTGGTTCATTTCCTCAAAACAGTATTCAACTAAACATGTTCTTTTCAGAAAGTCAGGGGACATATCTTATCGTAGTTTAATAAGGATCAGGATAAACAAATAAGCCGAATAGGTGTTTATTCAGGGAGAAATAACTTACAACCTCGACAGATGAAAACCAGCAAGTTCCACCAGGTGTCTCCTCTCATGTTCCACCAGCAAAAGAGCTTTCCCTCCGCACCCCCCTTCCTCCTCAGACCTAGTTACACAGGTCACTTCTGCCCCTGGCTCCACCCCCAGTGGGCGTGGTCAGTGCCTCAGAAGCAGACAAATTGATTGTCTCACTACAATATCCTGCTATTCTGTCACCATCACGGTAATCTCAAGTTCACAGATATCAACGGAATCAGAATGACCATATGACTGATTCTGTATGACAAAAAGCCTTCTATTGTAGACACTCACCCTTGTCCCATGAAAGACGTTAAGGATTGACAAACTTCTTAAGCGTTCTTGCTCCACAGTACGGATAACTTGCAAAAAAACAGAAGGAAATGCGATTAATTCTAAATTGAATCAGAAATAGAAAAAAATACTATCCAGTACACCAGAGGCTAAGCCAGAGGATGGTAGACTCTGTCTAATATCTGGGCTTTCAATCATGCAAAATTACATTGATCCTCATTTGGTATTAAGGAACATGAGATTACTCATATTTACTGTGTATTATGGGCTCTGATATTGCACACAAAGACAGCTCAATTTCTGTTACTGAATCACAAATTATACTACTATGTATTTTCCAGATAGTAGGACATGGTTGGAGTTTAGGAAGCTGAGACAGTAAAGGAGATGTGTCAGAACAAAATGCAAGTGGCTGAGAAGTAGGAGAGATGCAAAGCATCTGCTTACAATGGATGGGACCAACATTTAAACACTAGTAAATTAAACTATAAATAACGGAGCAGTTTATAAGTTTCAATTGAAAGTAAGGAGCTAATATATCATGAGTGAAGGAAAAAAATCTGTCTTCAAAATTCCCTGTAAAAAGCTGTGAAATGCATATTTCAAAAAGAAATCAGAAAGAAGCCAGCTTTATATGATGAAAGGTAAGCTCAGATCCAATCAACCATTTCCCTGCCACTTTGTTTAAATTGAATTTACATAGTTTAATAGTTTCTCAAAACATTTATACTGGGTGGATTTCTGTGTCAACTTGACACAAGCTAGAGTCATCAGAGGAAAAAAACCTCAGCTGAGGAAATGCCTTCATGAAATTCAGCTATAAAGCATTTTCTCATTAAGTCATCAATGCCTTAGGGCTGAGCCCATGGTGGGCAGCAGCCCTGGGGTGCTGGTCCCTGGTTCTGTAAGAAGGCAGGAGAAGAAAGCCAGTAAGGAACTCCCCGCTCCCCTCTGCATCAGCTCCTGCTTCCAGACTCCTGCTTTTTTTTTTCTTTTTTTTCTTTTTTTTTTTTTTGGTTGGTTGTTTTTTTCTTGTTATTGTTTTTGTTTTTTGTTATTTGTTCCTGTCCTGACTTCCTTTAGTGATGAACATCAATACTGAAGTGTAAGTCTAATTAAACCCTTTCCTCCCCAATTTGCTATTTGGTCATAGTGTTTCATCACAGGAATTGAAATTCTAACTACTTCAAAGTTCTTGCATAATATAAAAATTTGATATGAAGTTATTGAAATGTGAGCATTCAAATATAGAATGTTAGAACTCAAATATAGAAGTTCAACCTTATACCTTCTTAGACACTCATCATATATATAACCTACTGCAGAACAAAACTACTAACATTTTTCTTCAGAATCAAAAATAAACAAGATTAGATAAAATTTTAAAAAATGAATACTTCCAACATTATTGTTAGTAATCCAATCAAAGGAGAAAATAAATTGTTTTTTGGGAAATCAAATGATATAAACAGGTATTTAGAAAAAGTTCTAAGATTTCAGAGATGGTTCATTACCAATATGGTTCTATACATTTACATATACCCCAAGAGCTTTGAGGCAGATATTGAATATGTATGCATGTTTCTCTCATAAAACTTTCTTCTTTGTGATGGTAAAGTACACAAAGAATGCACTGCTAGATTAAGTGTCATCCAATGAGAAATAGCATTTGAATGCAACATGGATGTTGAGGAGGGCATTTCCATTCAAGATGCCTAAGACTATTCTCACTAAAGATTTTGACCACAGAGTATAGCAAAATATCAGTATGATATTACGTTAAATAATTTTGAGGATTATTTTATTGTAAATGACATAACTAATTAAGTGCTCGAATTTTCATGAACATGAAATGGTTTCTAAAATTCATAGGCAAAGAACTAGTAATGTTTATAATGCTCAACAAGGAAGTGTTGTATCCCAGTTACACACACACACATACACACACACACACCAATATATCTCATGCTGAATATGTTCAGTGTTGCATATATGCATATGTGTTAAGGCTGCCTGCAGGATTTTGGAATATCGTCTGGCTAAGAATGAGTCTGTTTCTCTAGGCAACCATTGAATGCCTACAGCTCTTCCTGTACTAGGAGGGTCCTATAACACTTGCCCTATTCATGCTGGGATATTAACTTGTGCTGTGATGTTGTAGGTACGGTTTAACAGGCCACATTGAGAGTCTAAGAGATGTATTGATTTTTTATTTTTTTATTTGTTTGCTGTGGTGATATGTTATTTATGCTTTATTATAGGTTGCATGAGGATTCAGAAAGCAAAGTCAGCCAAAAGCCGCAGAAGCCAGGCACACACCTTAAATCCCAGCAGCCAGAAGCTAGGAGGTGGTGGTACATAACTTTAATCCTAGGACCCAGGATTAAGTGGTAGATGGACCTCTATGAGTCCAAGGTCACACAGATGTACACACAATTGATCCAGTCCTAAAGAGAAACAGCTCAAACAAAGATGTTCTCAGCACCTGGGATACATGCCTTTAATCCCAGTACTAGAGTGATATAAAAGATAGGAGATGATTCTTCAGTAGTCATTATCAGACATTCATGCTCAAGTCACATTGTGGATTGAAAGACATTCAGTCTCAGGATTCTACAGCCAAATAAGAAGAGGCAGCAGGATCAGCCCATTCAGCCTGAAGTAGTGGTAAATGTTAGTGGACCACTCTATTTTGCTTTTTAAATCTGCAGCTTGAAGTTTGAACCTAAATATCAGTCTCTAGGTCTTTGTTTTGTGTGATGCAGTGTGCAAGTGTGTGTGTGTGTGTGTGTGTGTGTGTGTGTGTGTGTGTGTGTGTGTTTTGTGTTTGTGTATGTGAGAGAGACAGAGACATAGAAAGACAGAGACAGGGGAGAGAAAGGAAAGAGAGAGAACACCAGATGTGTTCAATTACCAGAGATGTCAGAAGAGGTTTCCAACCTCTCAGAGCTGGAGTTACAGACAGTGAACCACCCACTGAGGTCCAGATACTGAGAAATGAGATTCAATACTTTATAAAAATACTAAGTGTTCTTAACTTGTGACTCATTTCTTTAGAACCAGAAAATAAACTATTTTAGTAAGTCCAGTAAAAATTTGAAAATACAATAGAAAGAAAAATATTTTAAGGCAAATTCTTGCTTTCTCTTGGTCAACAAAAGAAATTTTCATTGTGTGTATTGTTTTGTCTGGAGAATTCACAATAACTTGTGACTTTGTGTCAGAAATGAAGTAAGCCTGTACTCAAAATCACCAAGTAGAAGAGGAGTGGTTTTACCAGGGGGACACAGAACTCAGCCATGAATGAATGATTCAGTAACTCAAATAAGCTCTTTCTAAGAGATCCTATCTCACTCCCAACAAACCTGTCAATCTTTGATTGATGGCTTGATGAGAAGCTGTGTCTTGGTTTCAGGAATTTGTATTTGAGCAGAGTCCTGGAGGCATTCTAGTTGACAGATTCAGGATGTGAAATTTCCAATGAAGTGATAACACTGTTATTACAATGAGCTTTTTTAGAAAACTTCCATATTGAAAACATGCAGGGAATATAAATAAGTAAAGATAATGAGGCACTTTTAACTGAGAAAATAAGCTTTGCTTTTTTGAGCTATATGTTTAGAAAATTGCATGAATAACAATTTTACTTTTCAGTGTTTGCTTTTCTTTTAGCCATGATTTCCAGTCTTAGCAAAAACATACCTAGAAGGTAGTTTTTAAAAATATAGGTTAAGATAGCATTTTACCTTTATTTAAAGAATGTTTAGCTCAGAAAATGATAGTCATTTATTGAGTAAACTTAACAAAGATGGGGAGGACTCTAAAATTGTATTTATTGAAATCTCACTTTGTGACATATTTACCTAAAATGACTCTGCATCATGAGAGCTCTGTCAGAAACACAAACAGACGTTATTGTGTCTTTTGACAATACTGGAATTTATTGAATGACACAAAATTCACAGTACTGATGTAGTCAGCAAAGACTTCACCAAGCAATCCCAATTCTCTTCATACTATAAACAAAACAAAACAAAACAAAACAGCAGGCTTTTAAGATGGTCTCATCTTAAGTACTAAAGTTAACTCTCATATTTTACATTGCACACAGGTGTGTGTGTGTGTGTGTGTGTGTGTGTGTGTGCAGGTTAGTGAATACACTTGGGCACAACAGAACATCTGCAAAGGTCAGAGAGATTCAATTAGAATTCAAGGAGCTATATATATGCCCCGGAGACAAGGGCATGAAGCTGGTAGAGATGCAACAATGGTATATGGAATAAGGAGAAAAAACAGAGCTAAATAACCTTGTGAGCTGTGGATACTACTGCATAGTAAAGCCTTGGAATGAATAGTTTCTCCACTGATTTGAGGCATGAAAACAAATTGTGAAACTGTAGACTTCACCCAAACATACTCAGTGTCAGATTTATGTAGACAAATGAGCAGAAGAACTTATGATATGTTCAGACTTAGAAACGACCAATCTGATACAGAGACAGCCAATCAAATAAGCTATGTTGGCAGTAGGACCAAGTTCCTCTGAAGACCCTGGAAATTCTCAGTTCTTTGCCTGCTGGTGCCTTGAAGAACACAGGGTTGAATCAAATGGGAAGGTCAATAAGACTGGTGACTCTGTAATGTTAGAAATACTCCTCTTTGTGGGGATGAGGTAAAGGTGTTGCACTCTCCCTGACTCTGCTCTGTCCAATAAGTTCTTGAGACTTGACTTCCCTGTGTTATGGAATATTCCTTTACATTGGGTGAATATGTGTCTCTGTGATTGGATTAATAAAGAGCTGAATGGCAATTAGCTAGGCAGGAAGACTTCTGGGTAGAGAGAATTCTGGGAGGAACAAAGAGAGCCAACAGCCCAAAGAGCAAAAAGCAGGATGGTTATAATGGAGACGAGGCAAGAAGTGCATATAAGAATATAGATTTTAAAATATGGGTTCATTTACATATAAGAGCTTGTTAGAAACAAACCTTAACTAAGGTCAAGCTTTCATAGTTAATAATAAGTCTCAATGTAATTTTATTGTGTGTGTGAGCTGAAAGCCCAAGGAAAAGATTCTCTATATATGGTACCCAATGTGGGGCCATATGTAGAAAGATTTATATACAAAGAGAATTTTTTTAGGCCACCAGCTCACAGAAAAAAAATGACACAAAGACTTTTACATTTTTTTATAAAAACATTTATTTATTTTATGCTGGACATAATTATACATGCCTTTCTTTTTTAAATTAAAACAAACATTTATAAACAACATTTGGATTTGGGCGTGGTTGTTTCTAAGCTGCTTTCTGCTGGTATGAGGCACTGTCATGGGAGAATTCTAAGAAGATGCAGAAATCCTGAGTATAGTGGTCTACAAGGCTGCATTGTCCCATTACGTTGCTTCAGGGGGTCTTGCTAGATCAAATCACATTATTCCGGAAGGGATCCAGAGCTTTTCATTTTCTGTGGAAACAAAATTAGAAATCCTTTTCCCCAGTAACTTGTCCTTAGGCTTAAATTTTGAAGTCAAATCATTATATATATATATATATATATATATATATATATATATATATACACATATATATATAATAAATCCAGCAGCATTTTTTCCTTCTTGTTTTAATAATAATATAATTTAAAAATTTTACATGTGGATCCCAGTTTCCTCTCCCTTCCTCCCTCCAACCCTTTCTCCCTCCCTCCATCCCTCCTTCTCTCTCTCTGTCTTACCCTTTTTCCCCTGTGACATGCACCCTGGCCACCCTCCCCACCCATACCCCCACCCCCATTCTACTTGTAGGGCTATGCTATACAGGTTGGGTCATGTAAGTCTGTCAAGTCATTTGAAGTAGGGACTAGGACTTCTCTCCTGTCTCTAGGTTAAGGGAGTATCCCTCCATGGGGCATGTGTCTGCAAGGTCCTTTTGTACCAGAAATAGATCCTGTTTCTACTGTCTGAGGTCCCCCAGACCGCTCAGTTTTTCTAGCTGAGACCCATATTCAGGGGGTCTGAGTCAGTGCCCTGCTGGATTCCAAGCCATCAGTTTGGGAGACCCAAGCTCCTCCTTGTTCAGGTCAGCTATCTTTGTGAGTTTCTGCATCCTGGTCTTGTTGCCTCTCTCTGCATCTGGATTCTGGTTCGACTCAGTGATTGGTTATGGGTGTTTGCTTCTGTTTCTAACAGGTACTAGATGAGGACTCCATGATGGTGCATAATTTAGTTGATGATCTCACTATCAGGGAAGGGCATTTATGGTAGCCTTTCCATGGTTGCTCGAATTATCATTTGGAGTCGGTCTTATAGTTCTCTAGACTCTTCTTTAGGTTCAGTTTTCTCTTCAAACCAGTAATGGCTCCATCTTTTATGCCCCCCCACCCTGACTCAACCTATCTAGTCACACATGTTTTCCTCTCCTCCCCTTCTCTTTCTCCTAGTTCTCTCTCCATTCACTGCTGCCCCCATTTCCCATGTGCTCTTGGGGACTTGTCTCTTCTGCCTTTTGTGAGGAACCATATATGAATCTCTTAGAATACACCTTGTATCCCAGTTCATCTGGTGGTGTGTATTATAGGCTGGTGATCCTTTGCTCTAGGTCTAAAATCCATATATGAGCGAGTACATACCCTGTTCCTCTTTTTGTGATTGAGTTACCTCATTCAGGATGGTTTCTTCAATTTCCATCCACTTGCCTACGAATTTCAAGATTCCGTTATTTTTTTCTGCAGAGTAGTATTCTGTTGTGTAGATGTGCCACATCTTCTTTATCCATTCTTCAGTTGAGGGGCATCTAGGTTGCTTCCAGGTTCTTGCTGTAGCCAAGGCCTGGTGACCGAGACTTTTATATTTTAAATATGTATGCTCAGCATTAGCTTAGGCTTGTCCCTATCAAGTTCTTATGACTTAAATTAAGTCAGTTTTTCACATGGCTCAGTTACTCTATTCTTTGCTGTTCATGTTGATTCTTTTCCATGTGGCTGGCATTGCCTCTTCTTCCTCTCAGAGTTTTTGTTACCAGAGGTCCTGCCTAACATCATCCTGCCTAGCTAATGATCATCCATATCTTTATTAAACCAATCACAGTGACAAATCTTCACACAGATTAATAGAATATTCCACAACAATGCGTTCATATGGCCCAAGTGTATTTTTGATATATTTATAGAATGACACCATTTTACTCTTAGGAAAAATTTGCTTGGGCAGGTGGTGTCCTTTACTAATCTAGCAAGATTCTAAGTCACCTGACCTGTACATGTGCTCTCAAAGACAAAGGCTCCCAGGTCACAGAGCATCATAAATAAGCATTGTTTCATATGATATGACATATCTTGCAGCAGTACAGTCTCTTCTTAACATGTATGTTAATCAAAATTACTGCTTTTATTTTATTTTTTGCTAAAATGAGTCAGGTAAAAGACTGACTGTAACATTATTCTAATAGGAAACAATTTGAACACAGCCATATTTGAGAGATTGATTTATTTCTCTATTCAAAATTAAATGTATTTCATTTGTTTGCAAGGGTTTCTATTTTCCTAATACCAAGCCTAAACAAAATATACACTCAATCCAAACAAGTTAAATTGTTTTTAAAAAAGTATATTCATATTATATTTATGTTCTGCATATATATATATATACATATCAGTATAAACATCATTAAAATGAAACACTGAATTTTAAACAAATTGGCATCATCCGTGTTTTGATTTTAATGGGCAATATTTTAAGAACAAGATTTATTTCTAAATAAATTGCATAGTGTATTACATAAAGGCACATGAAAATACTTGTTAGGAGTTGGCAGTACCTTTGTTTTGCTTTGTTTTTCATTTGTGGCTCCTAGATTCTGTACAGATGTTTATTGTTCTACATGTGTATGTGACATGGCAATAGAAACAGATCTAGATCTGTCTAGGGAGATAAAGGTGACTAACATAAGGTTGTGGTGACAAATAAAACAGGAATGAGGAGTAGAAGGAGGATATGGTTAATATACAATATACATGTACACATAATTATGAAATTGATATGAAAATCTTAATGAATATTGGAAGAAAATAAATTCTCTAAATTTCATTTTAACTGTATAAAGTCCAATTTGTGAAGCAATGAATCTTGAGGTTATTTATTAGACTATAGGCAAAGGGTTACTTACAGAAGTATAGCTGTCTCAAAGATAGATGTATCACTACAGGATGTCAAAGACTAAGTGACAAACACATCTCTGATGCTGCGTACCAGGATCACACAGCACAGCCACAGGTATCTCAATGTGTTATGTCCTTTCAGTTAGCTCAGTTGGTCTGAGTCTTTCCTAGGCATCTAGGCTGCTGTATGCCTCAATTAGGCAACTCAGCCTGTCTAATAGTTTCTCTCAGTAGTCCTTACTGTTGTTGTTTTGCAGCTGCTGTGATGCAGCTGCTATGGCCTAAGAAACACAAACACGAGATTGAGCGCCCACGTGGAGTTTATTGAGAGAGGGGAGAGGAAAGCGGGGAGAGAGAGAGATAAAGGGGGCCCCAGAGAGAGCGAGAGAGGGAAGCAAGAGAGAGGGAGATGAGAGGGACAAGAGAGAGCAAGAGAGAGCAAGAGAGAGCAAGAGAGAGCAAGAGAGAGAGGGACACTTGGCGCGCTTGCTTTAAAAGGGGAGCTTGCTATTGCGTAACCCAGTCTCTGCGGCCAGGTAGCTTGGGCAGTGGGGCTTGCATAACCCAGTCTCCGCCCAGCCAGGTAAGGCCTGACTTAGTGATTATACATCCCGCCCATCAGAGGCGGGGCCCACAGACTGCCCAGCCTCAACATTCCCACCTCTTATTACTATTAAAAAGGTGGGGGTTGGGCATGGCCCAACAGGGTGAGACTGCAGGTTTCTAACACTTACTGAATATGAATGCTTGGGGTTGGAGAGGCCAAGGGAATATTGTCACTTTCAGAGACTTCTGGTAGGTATCCAGTTGTTTACCCTAAGATTAAGGCACTTCCCTGCAAGGTAGAGGTTTTTCCCTCCTCTTGGAATGTCTGATTGTCTTACCTCCATTTAAGTATTGTGTCTTAACAAGTTTCCCCAGGGAAGATCCTTTTGTTTCATTTTCTCTTTAACAACCTGTGCCTTAATGTGATTCTTTCCAAGACAGAAGGGTGTAATCTCAGAGGAAATTGCTACACAACTTCTAAACTAAATAACACACTACCCCGAGTTGTTTATAATCATGGTATTTATCACAATGCCAAAAGCAAACTAGGAAAGCAAGTGCTACCAGAGAATGGGGCTCACTGTGCTAGGTCTGACTATTTATTTTCAGGAGAATTATGGAACATTTTGAATTTTGTGCTTGAAAATCCTTATTGGGTTATTCTATGAGAGCCTGGAAGAAAATAAAGATAACAGAGGTATAGTTAGCAAAATTGTAAATTCTTTCAAAAATATGGTTAATGAAACTGGTATGATAAATTTAAATGCAGAATCTATGAAAATGAACCTTTTGCTTTGCTGGGAGAATAGAGGTTGTTTACATGGAGCTGACAAACATTTATACTTAGGAAGATTCCAGCATGGTTAAGGTAGTAACTTCAGAGAAGAGAGAACAGGCAGTGTTGCTATCCGGAATCTCCGCTACCTCACTTGATCTTTTATTTTCTATATCCATCCATTTCCCAGAAAATTTAATTTTTCTTTAAAGTTAAATAGTGTTCAATTGTGAATAATTGGCCCATATTTTTCACCCACTCCTCTATTGCAGGACATTTACCTCATTCTTATTACCTGGTTATTGGGAAAAGAACAGCAATGAATATGGCAGAGAAAGAAAGTATATGTGGACTATGAGGTAGACACCTTTTGTCATATGCCTACGTGTATGGTGGAACAGCTGGACCAAATTTATATATATATATATATATATATATATATATATATATATATATTTTCCAGAATGACTTATCAATTTGTATTTCTACCAACAGGTAGAACCATAACCTCACCTGCATAGTAATCAGCTATTCTGTTGATCTTAGCCATCCCAACTGGGGTGAGATGAAGTATCAAAGTTGCTTGAATTCACAGTTCCTTGATTGCTAAGCAGATGAACACTTTAGGAGGTATTTCTCAGTCATTTCTATTTCTTCTACTGAGAATTAATTTTTTAGGTCCTTAGCCTACTTTTACCTGGGTCATTTTTTTCTATACCATTTTTCTTTTAGTTCTTCGTATGTTCTGTATGTTACTCATCTGTCTCATATATATAATCAATGTTTCTCTCCATTCTGGTTTTTTCATTATTTACTGAATATTTTCCTTTAAAGAATATTTTAGCTTTTTGAGGTCTCAGTTATTAATTTTTGGCCTTAATTCCCAACACAATTGTAATGCACTTCATAATATCCTTTCCTCTACCATTATTTTGTAGCATATTTCCTATATTTTCTTTTAGAAGTGTTAGTGTTTCATGCTACAAATTGCATTCCTTGATCCACATAGCTACAACATTTTTGTTCAGCTTTATAGCTTCAGGTCCAGTCTCATTTTTGTGCATGTGGACATCCAGTTTTCTGTGCATCACTTGTTAAAGACGCTGTTTTTTGTTTGTTTCCTTGCTTGCTTTTTTTTATTTTTTGGGTTTGTTTTGTTTTCTCCTGTGTATGTTCCTTTGCTCTTTATCAATATGATATTGCTGTAGTTACAAGTATTTGTGTTTAAATCCTCTGCTTTATTTCATTGGTCTGCAATTTTGGTCCTGTGCTACTTCCATGTTGTATTTATTATGATAGATTTACAATATAACTCAAAGAGGAAAACAGCAATTTCTCTAGTATGATTCTTTCTGCTCCATACAATTTTGCTATCTTAGGTCCTATTTTTTCTGTATGAATTTTAGAATTTAGTTTTATAAATTATAGTAAAGGATATCATAAGTATCTTGAATGGGATTTCATTGAATCTGTAGATTGCTATTGGTAGAATGATAATTTTCAGAATATTAATTCTACCAATCCATAAACTTGAATGGCTTTCAATTTTTTGATGTCTTTTCTAACTTTTTGCTTCAGATATTAGTTTTCATTGTGGAGTCTTTCGCTTCCTTGGTTAGGTTTATTTATATGAAACTTTTTTGAGTATCTATAGGATGTCACAAATGCAAAAATCACCTGCTCTCAGGTGATTGGTAGCAGTTAAGTCATAAGTATACAACTTACAGTTTATTCATACATCCAAAGTGGTCAGATGTATCTATACCACGCTATAGTCCCACCCCCTGCTACAGTTTTGCTTTTCATGAACTGCTGGATTTTCCACAGTCACATATAGCATACACATAAAGGATAATAAAATGGCAAGTACATACCACAGGCCCAATGACAAGTTCCACTTGTCTTACTGGACTTCCAGATCGATATGTATTGTGTAGCATTATTTTTGTTTTGCTTCTTTTAAATTTTGTGGTACAAATGTATTTTTAAATGTCCAAACATCATCAAAAGCTTATATGGACAACTGGAAATCTAAAAAGTAAATAGCTTTGCTTATTTACATCATATAAAGACAAAGTATTAGGAGAAATGCACAGAGTGCTGTGTACTCTTTCACTTATGAGTGTAGTGTTAAAATAACCCTAAATTAGGAATTGGAGAGTGAAAACAAACAGTGATCAACAAAGAGTTTACGATGAAAGAATGCAAACAATCACAGTGTTAGAATCAAAGTGTGGTAGATTTCCCCAATGATATTTCTAACCAACATAAAACATTTCACCAAAAACTGAAGCACATACAGAAGCTGCTATAACCAAAAGCAAATAGCAGTGCACTGGCCTCTAACTAACTGATGGCAGTCTGGTGAGTAACCTTATTGTTCCCAAGTGTCTAAGATAGATACACAGTTGTCAAATATTTTCCTTCTCTCATACTCCTTGAATATAAACCCCCTTTTTACTAATATGTCTAGAGTTAGTTACAACATGAATGCTTGTATCCTAACAGGCCAGTATTGGCCACCTTTCCTTTACAAGCCAATTAATATGGCAAATTGAATAATGGAATACAGCCAAAAGGAGTTTCATTATTGTATCTCAACTGGGAAGTCAGACAGAGATAGAGGTGTTGCATAAATGAGTCTTCAGACTCTTAATATAAGAGTTAACTTCACATTTAAGGCAAAGGCAGTCTTAATCAAAATTTTATTCTCCTGTCATTAGCATGTCATTGTTTTAGTTCTACTCATCCGAGTAAAGTTGAGTGAGAGGTTGTAGATATTATGTGAAATCATGTCTTCTCTCTGAGAGACATGATCCCCATCTGGTTTGTATTAGGCTTCTTCATTTTAATTTTCTGGGCTGGGATTTCTTATGGAGAAACTTCAGTTCCCTGGGTTGTCTTGTTTTAATTATCCTAACAGAAAGCAAGGGACATAGACTCTCTTTTAAGCACCCTAAACCCTTTTAGGCATTCTGATTATCCTGTAGCTTACCCATTATCATTATCATCATAAATAGAGACTATTATTCTTTAGAGAATCTCTCTCATTGTCTTTTCATTAGGTTGAGAAAGAGAGCTATAAATTTAAGAAAACAACAGTATCATTACTTTTTTTCTTAAGATCTGTGATGATAAAGCAACTGGCAATCAAGAAGCAAAGGGAAAAATTCATTGATTAATTTGTGAAGGTCAATGGTGATGAAAATATGATGTGAGAATGAGTCTATATTCCTGATGGAATGTCACTGTTTATTGTAATAACCCTCAGAAGGCCACTGATGACTGCAGATGACTGCCTCTATAACTTTAGGTTGGAAAAGAGTAACTTATTACTACCTCCTGATATAGCAAGTCTGCACACTGGTAAACTCCCCTATCAATGCACTCAATGCTTTCTAACCAGTCTATCATTATAACTGAAAGATTTGGATCCTCATGGCCATTTCCAGTTAGGTTTTATAAATGTTTGTGTTCAGTCCCATGCTCATTCAAGGGAAAGAGAGCTTACCTGTAGGGATTCATGATTCCTCAAGAGCTAGTTTTTTTTTGTTGTTGTTGTTGTTGCTTTTTTTTTTTTTTTATGCTCTACCTGCAATTCTCAGGAAAAATATTGCTTACGCCTTTTACTTTTCCATAAATGTGACAACCTAGTCATTTGAACAGTGTATTCTTGGATTGATGAAAAATAAAGATAAAATCAGTTATTTAACAGTATGCCAGTAGCAGTGGGTAAAGACATGGATGTGGAAATTTAAACAGAAGATGCTAGAAGTGCTCTTACAGAACACAATGATAAAGACACAGTAGTGCACAGATAACAAAGTTTCTGACCAGCAATCTACCCAGTGATGACATGGGAACTGATAGTGCTTTTTTGAAGGATTGCTTATCCAGTGAGAATGACATGACTAATGTCTTTACCATGAAAAAAAAAGTACCACTTTTTGTTAGATTTTGCCAGCAATCTGAGAGAAGTAGTTATCAAGAGTTTTTAATAGTTGTGCATCCCTTTACTGATAATAAAATTGTCACTATTATTTTGAATTATAGTGATCATGATAACAGTGGTAATGAAAAGTCATGTCAACAGTACAGAAAAAGACATATGCACAGCATTTTGAAGAACTAGAATATTGTGGATTCATAACATAACACATAAAAATGTGTCACTTTATCAAAAAAAAAGCAGAAAAATGACACAATACATTGTAAATGAAGGAGTTGACATGCTGTAATGGGGTAAATTCATAGTCATATCTAAATGTCATTCCAATCTATTATATATCTTATAGTATATCTATGCAAATGTTCTAAACTTTTAAAAATCAAGATGTATTAAGCATTTTGGATAAGGGATAGTCAGTTTTCTTGAGAGAAACCCTCTAATTACAGAACATACATTTCAAAATGAAACTACTTTCTTCTTAAAAGGAAGAAAATCCCGTGACAAGTATTCCACAAATGTCCTCATCATTGTTTCCTGGTGAGGAAGGCTCACTTATCTCTCTGTAGGAAACTCTAATCAAAATCAAATTGCTGTGTTACTACAGTACTAAACTTGATGTAGACTTAAAGTAAGAACTACATATGACAATTCTCATGAGTCGTACACCAAAATATCAAAACAAGAAAATCCCATGTGACACTAAATTATTTCATAACAAGTAGGCATCATCCTATGAATGTAAGATTGATTCAAAAGCAGAAAACAGTACAGACACCAAAGGTAACTTTCTGTCAGAATGGAGAGGGCAGTGTTCCTTAAAGACAGGAAGGATGAAAAGTTGCCCCTGAAAATTACGTGACTTTTTAAAAACCTTTCTTCCCCCTCCTTTTTAATGTAAATTTGAAACAAGGCTGTTTTACAAGTCAATCCCATTTTGCTCACCCTCCCATCTTCCCTATAACCCCCAACAAACTGGAGCCCATTCCCTTTCTGCTCCCCAGGGAGGCTGAGGCCTTCCATGGAGAGTCTTCAAATTCAGTCATATCTTTTGGGGCAGGGCCTAGGCACTCCTCATGTGTGTAGGCCAAGAAAGTATACCTCTATGTGGGATGGGCTTCCAAAATTTAATCCTATAGTAGGGATAAATACTGATCCATTACTAATAACACCAAAACTTCCCAGTTCTCCTAACACCCACATTCAGGGGGTCTGGGTTAGTCCTATTCTGGTTTCCCAGCTATCAGACTAGGGTGCATGAGTTCACACTCGTTCAGGTCCGCTGATTCTGTGGGTTTCTCCAGCCTGCTCCTGACTGCTTTGCTCATTGCTCCTCCCTCTATGAAACGCTATTCCAGGATTTTGACTAGTTGTTAGCTGTGGGTGTCTGCTTCTGCTTCTATTAGCTAATAGAAGAGGGCTCTAGAATAGCATATAAAGTTGTCATCAATCTCATTATTGTGGAAGGGCATTAAAGGTAGCCTTTCCTCTATGGCTTAGATTGTTAGTTGGGTTCATCCTTGTAGATCTCTGGGTATTTTCCTAGTGTCAGATTTCTCCTTAAATCAATAATGGCCCCCTCTATTATGGTACCTCTTTTCTTGTTCTCCTCTATTCTTTCCCTGTCTCAATCTTCCTGTTCCCTCATGCCACCTCTCCCCTCCTATTCTCCTTTCTCCTAACTTCCTCTCCCCTTTCTCAATTCTCCCAATTTGCTTGGGAGATCTTGTTCCTTTCCCCTTCCCAGGGGACAATTTATGTCTCTCTTAGGGTCCTCCTTGTTCCTTAGCTTTTCTGCCAGTGTGAATTGTATACTGGTAATCCTTTGCTTTATGTATAAAATCTATATATGAGTGAGTACATACCATGCTTGTCTTTTTGTGACTGAGATACCTCATTCAGTATGGTTTCTTCTAGTTTAATCTATTTTCCTGCAAATTATAGGATTCCTTTGTGTTTTTTCTGCTGAGTAGTACTTCATTGTGTAAATGTACCAGATATTATCCATCCATTCTTCAGTTGAAGGGCATCTAGGTTGCTTTCATGTTCTGGCTATTACAAATAATGCTGCTATGAACATAATGGAACAGATGTCCTTGTTGCATGGATGTGCATCTTTTCAGTATATGACTAAGAGTGGAATTATTGGGCCTTGAGGAAAACCAATTCCCATTTTTCTGAGGAAACTACCATACTGATTTCCAAAGTGGCTGTATGAGTTTGCAGTCCCACCAGCAGTGGAACAGAGTGCCCCTTTCTCCACATCCTTTCCTGCATAAATTGTCTTTGGCGTTTTATATTTTAGCCATTCTTACAGGAGTAAGATGGTATCTCAGTTGTTTTGATTTGCATTTCCCTGGTAGCTAAGGATGTTGAACACTTTCTAAGTGTATTTAAGCCATTTTAGATTCCTCCATTGAGAATTCTCTATTTTTTAATGTACCCCACTTTTTAATTGGATTATTTGGTGTTTTGGTAACTAGCTTCTTAAGTTCTTTGTATATTTTGGAAACCAGTTCCCTTTAGATGTAGGGTTAGGAATATCTTTTCCCAGTCTGTGGGCTGCCGTTTTATCTTTATTTAAATTGTTTGTTTATATTATGTATTCATTTGTGGATTTTACATGGAAGAACACATTGCCATGAATCATAATGTATGCATAAACAACTACCAATAGAACGGGAATTAAGCCAGCAGAGAATGGTGGAATCGAGTAACACCAAAAATGGGAAAAAAATGTTCAAAGTCTGAGAAGACATCAGTTAGAGAGACCTGTGCTTGGCTAGATGCCCATCTCAGGAGGAGCTGGTTTCTAGTCTGTGGTTCTTATCAGGGAGTTGTTCCTGATCCTGCTTCTTAGCTCATTTATCATTATCAGCTCAAGTGGATGATGGCTAATGATGGGAAAATGAGCAGCAGTGATTTGTATTTGTAGGGATGTTTACTTGCCCGTTGAACATAATTTTTGTTAATACAGTCATTTTTCAATCTCTGCCAAGGTGCAGTGATTCCTATCCACATGTAATTTTAAAAAAGCACAAATTAATTTCATGCCATCAATTTACTTTTCCACTGAGTAGTTTAGAAAACAATGATAAAAGGGTATTAGCTGAAAAAATAAGGTAGGGAAAAGTCCTAGAAAAGTCAATTAGCTATTTACTAGGACCTTAGGGGTTTTGTTGTTGTTTTTGTTGTTTTGTTTTGTTTTAGAAAACTTTGTGGACTGTACATAAATTTTTGTTTTTTTTAGTACAGATAATATAAATGTCTGTAATTATATTCACTTGTAATTTGTAATAGTGTCTTTAATTAGTGTTATTTATACTTCTCTTATTAATTGTGTTTGTTAATTGACAATGATAGAGAGGTAACCTTGTGTTGCTATCAATTTGTATAATCCCAAAGTCTTTGGAAAAGTCGACTTTTAAGCCTTAAGGGTATTCATACAAAATGGTGGAATTGTTTGGACATGGAATTTAACTGACGACTGATGTTTTTTAAATAGCCCAAATAACACATCTCATATTTTTCTTATCCTGTGTATTCATCAATAGGCAGGCCATGGGTTATATTCACATATTTTATAATTTCGTGCTAGGTTCCCAATATACAGCATTTACAGACCACTTAAATAAGCTGTGATCCCATGAAGGTTATAAACAGTTGCAGAGGTGCCTCACATTCCTAACTCTGGGGAGACACACACTGGGTAGAGCTTCTGAGATAAATGTTCAGATGGAGAGAAGAGAGGAACTATTTTTCTTATGAGAGTCGGGAACCTGGTGAAACAGCAAAATGATACATACAGAAAAACTTAAGTCAAGTTGACATAATTAATTGCACAAGAGTGAGGTAGTTTTTGCAAACAGCAAGTGGAAATTATAAAAGACCTGAAGACAAAACTATTAAAATCACATATCCACCATGTATGAGAAGAAAATAAAAGATATACCCATTCTAGATGGAATGTTATGTAATAATGTTGATTAAAACAGCCTTGACCTAGAGTCTGATTAAGCCCCCTTTCCCCCTTTCTGTACAAGCCATACCTCATGAGTAGACAAGTGAAAGCCAGACAGCCACAAATAACAAAGCAAAACAGAAAGATGTGAAAGAAGACAGCAAAAACTTTCACATCTGTTGACATTTTGACACAGAACATAGAAAATTGGAATTCCATACTTTTACCACATAAAGCACACTAAAGACACAAGGAGGTAGGAGGAAGACTTATGACACTTTAAGACACAGTAAAGAACTGTGTCATTAGAATGAAGAGGGGCATGGAAGAAGTTAATAGATGGTGAAGAGGACCAGACTAAATGTATGTAAGTGTCAAAGAAAAAACACATTTTGAGAATATTATTAAATAGAATAATATTCTTAGAGACCATTGCAATGTGACTTAAATATAAAATAAGAGGCTGCTGTAAATGTGGGGGTAAAGAGAGTGCCAGAAATCTAGATGCAAAGGAGAAAAAAAGATCAATTCACCAGAGAAGTTTAAAGGATCTTTTGACAGTTTTATAATTAATAAAGACTGTGCAGAGCCCCAGAAAACAGAGGGGTATGAACTATATTTCCCAAATATGTTCACAACAGTTTTACAAGTTTGGATTGATCTGGTTAATGAGCTGTGAATACAGCTTACGTTTTATCTCTCATAAACCAAATCCAGATTGAAAAGCAGGATCGGGGACAGTAGAGGTGTTACTATTTGGGAAGAGTAAAGGATTAATTGGAGGAAATGGGGTGACAAGATAGTGTAAAAGGGTAGAAAACAACCTAAGTACATGCTGTACATGTATGACTATCTTGTTACTTTTGTAAAGTGAATATGTCCTAATTTAAGAGTTTAAAAAGCAAATTAAATAGCCCAACTATAATTCTCTGATTCCGTTTTGCTCATGTTTCAAGTAGAGGTCTTAAACTCTCTTATGTGAAGTAGAAGAGACACGGAGGATGAGATAAAAACAACGAGAGCTCCTGGTATGATATAGCTTACCCTGGAGCTGAATGCTAGCTTTCATCTTGATAATAATTTAAAATCACCCAGGAAATCACATCTCTAGACAAATCTACAGAAGATTATCTATGTTGCTTTAATTATTGAGGTAAGAAGATGAACTAACTGTGATGAGACCCTTCCCCTAGGCATGATCCTGGGTTAAACACAAATGAGAAAGAATGAGAAACACCAGCATCCCCTTCCTTTCCTTCTTGACTGTGGGTATCAGTACAACTAGTGGTTTCTATATTGCACTACCTTGAGCTTTTGCTATGATTCCCTGAACCTTCAAACTGTGAATCAAAATGCATCTTTTTTCCCCTTAAGTCTCTTTACTCAGAGCTATTCAAACAACAACAAAACAAAACAACAGAAAACAAAAACATACAAGGTTACTAAGAGTTTTAAGGAAAACTGTTACTCTAAAATGCGTAGCCATTCATGACTGATGAGGAAATTAAATCTCAGGTGGGATAATTTAAAAATTCCATTAAGGAATTAATCATCAGGTGCATACCATGAAAGATAAAGCACCCAAAGAATAGAAAAAGGGAAATAAATCAACCTGTGAAAATTCAACAGAAATAAAAGGAGAAGTCAAAGTATAGTGGTTAGAACTTTTATAATTACGTATTTAGTTCATTTTTTCTGAAAAAGTTTGACAGATAAAAAGACCAATTGTAAGTAATAATTTTAAACACTGAAAATATGTCACCCATTTTAAAGTGCCCATTATAATCATGGGAAATCGATTCAGAGCAATCAATTTGGGGATATATTTTAATTAAACTAGTTTCTTTTGTATAGGAAAAGAACATCTTATAAAGGACCTACAAATAAGAACTTGATTATTAGGACAGTAATATGAAAATATTTTTTCCCTCAAATAACATGGGAAACAATGCCACAGCAGACAAATGGTTGACTGTTTTAGAATAATCAAACTCATCCACAAGAAATCTGATACATTTATTAGTGTCTGACACAAGCTCCATGCTATCTCCATTAATGTGATGCAGAATCACATTAGGATCATTTCAGTGGTAAATGGCTTAGTTTACAATATATGCTAATTTTACATTTGCATTTACCTAAAGTTATAGCCTGCAAACATGTATTTTATTTTTGTTGACAGAGAAATAGTTTGTACCTAAACTGAGATATCTATCAACAGAGCAACCAGAAAACATGAAAATATGCAAATAGGAAAACTCGGAGTTATAATTCAGTTATAATTTACTTACTTATGACTTAGCTATCTGTTTGTAGCAAGTAGAAATACTCTTTGCACAGTTACCAGTTACTCACTAATGTTACAAAGGATGAGAAGCGAAAAGCTGCCAATTGTGCTTACATAGCCTAGAAGACATGATGAGAGAAAGACTAGGATAACTGAGACCCAGTGCTGACAAGTAGGCTGCCTAGCTGACAAGGGAAGTCTCATCCTGCTATAGGTAACAAAGGCAAGGCACTGTTTGTTGCTCTTTTATATATATTCCTTCTAATGCAACAGATTGAAACAGACAGATTCTAAGAAAGCATCATCCTATTTCTGCAGACACTTCAAAGAGTTAACTTCGATTAAGTAGTTCCAACTACTCATTGGAAACTGTGAGGAAAAGGAGTTCAGTATGACCAGAGCACAGCAAAGCCAGCCATGTGAGTGAAGACTAGTAGATAGTCAAGGTGTCCATATCTAGCAAAGCCAGAGTCAGAGACAGACATAGTGAGGTCTTAAATCACCTCTCACTGGGTGAGCAGCATGCAAACAGCAGAGAACTATCCTTGGTTGGGCCAGGACAGCTAGCATAGCACTGTGGGATCTTTATTGGCATGGTCTGTGAAAGCTGAGAGCTCACAAATCTCAATAAATACCATTACAGGTTGTTTTTGTTGTTGTTGTTGCTAAATGCTTGTTTGAGTCCTATAATAACTTACAGATGAAGTAGTTAGTTGGGGTTCTCTCTTAGAAACCCCTCACACTATTTGGAAGCTACTCTTTCCTTTAATTTTTCATTTTTCCATAATGGCTCTTAATATAAACCATTGATTCTGCTTTCTTACTCCAAGAAGACTCTACATCAGTAAGCTTTGGAATGAAAATAAAATCTTGAAAAATTGCAAAGGTCAATTTTTTGTTGATGAGGAGTATCTAGCATCTTATGTTCTTAGAGCAGGGTAACAGAAGAGCCTGTAGCATTCATGAACTCCTGTATTTTTGCACAGTGGAAACCAAAATTTTCATGCTTGCAGATTTCTAAGATTTTAAGGTTGTTATTACCCCCCCACACACACCTACATACATGTGCACATATAAACTCACAGTCACACAGCCAGAATTCTAGATCATCAAGAAATTAACAGTAATGTGATGGTTCTTCAGTTTGAGTCTCCTGTAAGAACATCAGACATGTGAATTCCCAAACTCTAAGATAATAGTTTGTTTTGTGAATCATTACATTTGTGATTATTGTAATAATAATGGGAACTAATGAATATAGATATGTGTTATGATAATCACAAGAAAGGTAGGGAACTTTAAAATGAGCTAAATATGAAAAGTTGTACTTGGTAAGTTTTGTTTTAGAAATCTCTTTAATGATGAGTATATTTAGAGTAACAGATGGTAAAACATAAACTGATTATATAATTTTCAAAGTATGTTGTAAATGACATTTGCAATGATCCTTTCTAAATTACTAGGTATGGTTATCAAAAATGAAACTGGTAAAGTCAGTGTTAAACTCATTTACAAAGATATGTTTCATTAAGGAATCTCTAATGGGACGATAAAATGGCTCAGCAGACAGCATCTGCCACACAAACCTGGGGACCTGACTTTTATCCCCTGGAATCTAAGTAGACAAAGAGATGATTCGTGACTCATAGTTGTCCTTTTGATTCCACAGGACTACCACAGCGTGTGTGCTTCCTTTCCAAAACATTTTGCACATGCATGTGCGTGCGTGTGCACGCACACACACACACACAAACACAATAATACTATAACAATAACAATAAAAATAACATCACATTAAGATTAAATTTACTGAAAATCATTTACTTATGCTCTCATTTTAATGAACAGTATGACTTGCTTGCATAATATGATATGAAGGACATTTAACTAATCTACATATTCAGATTACAAAGTCCACTGTTGTTGAATTCTACGGTGCCTTTACCAGTATATACATGCATGCATGTGCATATGTGCATTTATATTCAGGTATGTATCCATTTTATTTTGTCACAGTCACTCCAATGAATAAAGCAAGATATTTTATAGCCTGAACTTGCTCTCATTTATTTTTACTAGATTTGTTTTGATCATTCATCTGGAGGTGGCTGCATTTTCTTGTTACTTGACTTTTGGAGAGAAAGGAAGAACACATTATTTCCCTACTGTTTTACTTATGAAGAATAAAAACTTTGTCTTTTCTTTAATCACTGCTTCTCCACGCATAAATTACTCAGTCCGCAGATTCTTCTCTTCAGTCATATTTCAGCACATTGCCTCATATTATGACATCTTCTACTATGTGGATAGATTCCACATCATTGTGGTAACTTAACTTCATATTTAAGAGTTTCATACATGAATATAGGCCGTTCCCTTTAATTCATCCCATATTCTCCACAAATTTTCTCTTCCAACTTCATGTGCTTTTTAGGTAGATTTTATTTTCATTTTATGTGCATGGGTGTTATGCTGGCAATTATGCATGCATTGCACACACATGCCTGGTATCCTCAGAGGCCAGAGGATATCAATGCATCTCCTAGAGTTACAGATGTCAACTGCTAAGTGGGTGATGGCAATTGGACCTAGGGGCTCTGATAGAAAAAAGAGTGCTCTCAACCAAATCCCCACTGGTATTTGGCCACTAATATCTTATTATGCAGGACTACTAAGTCCACATTTTTTAAAAAGAATTATCCCTGTAAAAAAATGAAATATCTAACACATTCGTGTGTCTAGTTCATGATAATGTGTTCTAAGTTACTGTTATTTGTCAGTCCTTTCCATTCCTAGGTAGGAAGACGTGATTAAGTTCCAGCCTGTTTTCTCAGCACCATCTCTCCTCAGGTCTTGCTCATGATCAGCTTCTCCTCTGTGACTCAATCCTGTGTGTCACACATGTAATTTTCTCTTAGATTCACCCTTCACTGTGAATTGCAATATTCTTCCCAGTCTATGAATTATAAAAGAAATTTTGAATGATGAACTATATATATAATATTTTGCATCTAGGGATTAATTGTGATTTAATGTTTAGTTTTCTTTTACTATATGATTGTAATGAACACATAGTCTATTCCTTGATTTTTCTCGTAAATCTATGTTATTAGTAATTTGACCTTGGAATATCTCAAACTCATTACCACCTATTAGCATTATTTGATCCATTCTTATCTGCTGATTCCCCAATTCTGTTACCTGGAAGTGGACCTAACTGGATTGCAGACCCTGACTGGTTTCTACTTTGTCTTTAGGAACTCATTACAGAACATGAAAAATGTGAACAACGGTTGAGGTCAAGACACTTGACAGACTCCTGCCTTTCTGTAAATTTAACTTCTCGTTGACTCTGCCACTTAAATTTTATGATACTCAAGCTAGTTCACTAGAAAAGCAGCTTTAGCAAAAATTGCCCAATACAAACAAACTTAGTTTGGAACTAAGCAGTAAAATTGGACATCCAAAGCATTTTTCCATTATTAATTTTAAATAAAATGTACAAGGTAAGCATATGTTTAAAAGGGAAATACAATCACTCTGCATATGTTCCAATTCTCTGCATACATGGCTAGCGCTTGTCTCAACATACATCTCCAACTTTTCTTTTACCAGTGATAAATGAACAAAGAACAGACATATTTGATAGCAGATGATGCTAGTATATTAGGAGTGATAAGTTGTTCTGAAACCCCAAGATAGATGATGTCATAGAACACAATATTAAATAAAGCCTAGTGGAAGCTACTTGAGATGATAAAATTGTTACACAATCACACATGTCTATGCACACACATACACTTTTCATATTGAATTTGACAGAGAGGATGGTATAATGTAATCTTACCTGTAGATTCCCATGTCAACAGCTGTAAGATCTATTATTTCTAATGATAATTATGTCCATTCTTGTCATGGTAGTCTTCTTTACACGATCATGTATTTCTTGTTCTAATATATTAACTAGTAAATCTTTCAGTGTCTTGCTTTACTTACACACATGAATTTGCTTTTCATGTTGTCCTTCATAAACAAATCTCTCTGATATGACCTTTGAGTAAGTAATTTCTTTTATAAAGACCTATCTCACTACTATTTTTGAATTTCTTGACTCTTCTCTCTCTCCCTCCTCATTCTCTCTCTATCTCATCCTCTTTCTCTCTCTCACACGTGGCATGTGTGTGTGTGTGTGTGTGTGTGTGTTTATATTTATAGTTACTGAAGCACATGCAGTAGGGAAGGAGACTTGTTTTCCCTTTATTTCTCTTCACATTATAGCCCTTATTATACTATAACTACTATAATATAACTACTGTAGTGTAGTACTATAACATGGTACTTCAGCTATGGATAACCATTATTTTCATTGTTTAATTGTGTGTGTGTGTGTGTGTGTGTGTGTGTGTGTGTGTGTGTGTGTGTGTGTGGTTTTATCTTCCTTTATTTATTTGACCAATTTATATCTTATCACTTCCTACTATAACTTCTTCAATTTCTTAAAGAGAGCATTTATCTTCAGTGAAAGGAGGGCATCTTCCCCTATGATATCACCTGGCTATGCCTCAAATGTTTGATTGTTTGCTTGGTATGTCCTGGTGTGGAGGATGACAAAAGACAATTAGGGAAAGTAAAGGAGAGAGAGAGAGAGAGAGAGAGAGAGAGAGAGAGAGAGAGAGAGAGAGAGAGAGAGAGAGGGATCATTGGTTTATCATTGGTTTAGCTCCCTATGAAAACTATACTTTCTTTTCCTCGCTCTCAAAACTCAAACCCTTAAGTAAACATAAATACCATTAAATGCTACATTCTCAAATACAAGTCACAATGAAGATTAAGATTTATATTAAAGAGGGTTTCCATCTTTAAACCAGAAGACTCTGAGCATGAGCTTTGACTGATAAGAACAGTAAGGCTTGAGATCTAGGATATTGACTTATTTCTAGAGAATTTGAGTTCTACTTCAACTGGTTTATTGCACGTTCTTGCTTTTTCTCATATGTGTGAAAATTATATGCATGCAACTGAAATAATGTATTATTATTCAGAATACAATTTGTGGAGGTATTTGTTGATGGATTGCACCAGTGAATTGATATGAATGCTAATATTATACCAGACATGTGTCTAAATTATAAGAATGTTTATTTAAGCAGTAATTATTACTGTAGTACCAGAAATCCTGGTGCCAAATATTTGATCAACATATGTCATTTGAAGAGTTCTCTTCATGTTTTTTTTTTAATTAAATCTATTTTCATGACTTTGGTAACTATTTATATTAAACAATCCAAGTCTGTCATAGGCATCTAAAATTCTGAAACAAAATAATTAAATAAGAATTACTGCACATTGCCATCTGCTTACATTTCTATGTAATACACCGATATGTAGTATATAACAGGAATTTTCTTAGACTAGAGAATTAAGCCTTGAACAGTCCTTATGTATTAACAATGGATACCGACTTAGTTCTTAATGGAGTTCTATAAAATATACATTAAATGTTATGTATAGAACAGTTTTGAAAAGAATGTGGATGACTAGTAAGGCTGAAGAACTTTTACATTCAGGAGATTGAAGCAGAAAGACCATTGAAAGTTCAAAGCCATTTTGAGCTGTATAGCAAGATCCTGTGTCAAACTTCCCAAATGTCTACAAGGATTCCAAAACAGAATTAAGGAAAGTGTTTTGTTGTTATGAAACCTCAGTGCTGGACACTATGATACTTCCAAAACCAGGTTCAAATGAGAAAGTGTGTTAAGTACTTTTCATAAAGAAAATTATCAATTTACTATATCTTAAGATGGCATTCATAATTATTTTACTTGTAATAGTGTAAAAGAACAACAAAACTTTTATCTTTAATGTATTTGCAAAGGATGTAAAAATGTCCATACTATATATATTATATATTGAAGCTTTTGAGTCAAATTGGACATTTGTATTCAGATTTAGTGAAGAATATTTTAAAACAAGTCACTGTGTTCTTTGATCTTACATACTTATTTCTTGATGTTTTTCTGCTGTTGTGAAATGAATTTTTAATATCCTGTCTTTGGGTAGCCAAATTATGGATTACCTACACAGAACATGTGTGATGTACAATGAGAAAGAAATCTTTAGCACAGAGTTCAGTGGCTATGTTGAAGTCAGCTAGAACAGTCTTGTTCACAAACATAGCTCTATTTCATGGCACATCTATTGTCACAAGAACTAAATATGCCATAGCCTCATCTTAGAAAATATGATAGAATGCCAGATGCAAATATTAATAGTAATTTCCTCTTGTAAATATGTTTATCTCAATACATGGAATTTATCAAATACCAGTGACAGAATGTAAACATTTAATGTAGATTCTGAATTAAATTATTGTGAGAACTTCTTTATGTCCTTTAGCATTTCTGAGATATCTCAGGATACCACATATCATTTTAATTTCTGCAGATTCCCTTGCCTGTGAATAAATATCTGAATATACAGAATCTTTCTCTTGAGTGTATTTTTTCTTGATGCATGTTTGACAGCAATATCATTTGTGCTTACCTTTTTCCTCTTTCTCTATTAGAAAAAAAAACATAGGACATTGGTTTCCAGAATTCATGAATTTAGTATAAGAAAACACTGTGCTGTTATTTTAATTGAGGATAATAGGGCATGAATTTACATGTTCATATCTGCTATTTAGATTTCAAGATTTATGGATAAAGTTCATTCATGATTTGATTATATGTATAATATTGTATATATGCGTTATATGAATATGTCATATATATCAGAATGACATCTAGCATATAGCAGAAGTAAACTATGTATGGAGCTGCAGAGATGGCTCAGAGATTAAGTGCACTCACACAGGGCAGATCATAACCACCTCTAACTTCAGCTCTGAAAAACCAGTCACCCTTTCCAAACCCTGCATGCATCAGGATGGACATGTGCATACACAGATAGCCACATAAAAAAAGAAACAAATGATAGATAAAGATACAGACATATGTAATAAATCTATCCATCTTATGCCACAATCAGAATCCAAAACCCAGCACAGCAAACTCCAGATAACCATGTGAAAGGAACAGCAAACAGCTTCTGAACTCATGGCAAATGGCAAATGGGTCAGCATAAAACAGTGGGTATTTCTCAGACAGGTGAGATCTAAAGGCTACATTTCCTGAGGACTTCATGCTGAGAACATTGAGAACAGCTCTGCTTATTGCCCGTGTGGTCACTATGTACTTCATAATCTATGAGTAATAGGAAAACTCTAAGGGGATTTCAACCTCATCGCTGGAGAGTGTCACATGTACTTACACTAATAGTGATTGACATTTTCAAAGCATTGCTGCTAGAATAGATTAATGATTCAACTATCGTCTTTGGAAAAATTTAAAGAAGTAAATTATTAGTCATGTTGGGTTAAGATGTTTTGATGATGGCTTTGATACAGAATATCTTAGGGAATAATTTAATGTTTATAAAATCACACATTTTGTGACTGGATTACCTTACTTGGGATGGTTTCTCCCAGTTCTATCCATTTGGTTGTGAATTTCAGGATTCCATTGTTTTTGTTTACTGAGTCATACTCCATTGCGTAAATAAATGTACCACTGAGCCAAACTGGTTGCAGACAGGGAGGAGTGATGAGCAAAGGGGTCAAGACCAGGCTGGAGAAACCCACAGACACAGCAGACCTAAACAAAAGGGAGCTCATGGACTCCAGTCTGAAGCTGGGAAACCAGCATAGGACCGACACAGATTCCCTGAATGTGGTGTTACTTAGGAGGGCCTGGCAGTCTATGGGGCCTCTGGTAGTGGATCAGTATTTATTCGTAATATATGAATGGACTTTGGGAGCCCATTCCACATAGAGGGATATTTTCTCAGCCTAGATATATGGAAGAGGGCCTGGGCCCTGATCCAAATGATAACACAGACTTTGAGGACTCCCCATGGAAGGCCTCATCCTCCCTGGGGAACAGAAAGGGAATAGGATGAGAGTTGGTGGGGGGAACAGGGGATGATGGGAGGGTGTGGGAACTGGGATTGATATGTAAAACAAGCTTGTTTGAAATTTAAATTATACACACACACACACACACACACACACACACACACACACATATATATATATATATATATATATATATATATATATAGAGAGAGAGAGAGAGAGAGAGACTTTTAATAGTTGAGTGAGGGACTCATTGAGGTCAGGAACAAGGCTGGTTATTATTAGCTGATGTACCTTCCTTTCTAAAGAGGGGTTGGTGACCAAAGGTGATGATTAATTTCTTGTACCCATTTTTGATCTTGGCTTCCTGGTATGATTTATTAAAAAATGTTGATGAGTGTGCATGCACTTTGAGAACTTAAAGTAGGCATTATTTTTTAATACATATAACCTTAGATTGTAACTTTTAAAACTTTTTTATAAGATTTCCTTTAGAGATAAATAATAGATAATTGAACATTTCTTTGTAACAGCAAACAGCTGCCTCCAACACAAAAAAAACATGGATAAAATATACTTGCCTTGCTTAAAACTTGTTAATCAATTATAAAAGGGCTATTGCTTTGGGATGAAAATGTAATGATAGAAAAATTAATACAAAGAAAAATGTTTATTTGTTGGTTTTTAAGAACAACTTGTAACTTGTGTTCATAATGTGGTTTCCTACTACTGTGTAAAAACTTTAATTTGTTTTTAGAAAATATGTAACTTGTAATTGTGAAGTGGTATTGTGTTGTGTAGAAATTTTTGTCTTAGGAGGTATAAGAGAGATAAGATAAAATTAAATGATGTTGAAGGGATACAACTGGAAAGAAAGAAAAACAGGCTACAGGAACACAAAAGAGAAAGGACAGAGTAGGGACAAGCAACAGACAGAAAAAGAAAATGAAAAATTAAGCTTTCCTTCGTGTGAGTACACTTTTTTTCTGCTGACTACTCCACATGGAGCAGACCCATGGCATAGATGATACACCCAGTGATACTCCATTAGAGAAAAACTGTTTTTCCCTGTCCAAGAAAGTTTTAAATGCAAATGGACTCTTGGTTAGAAGTGGGACTTTGTGTGTACTTCTCCTTCTACCTACAAGGCTCATGTCTGGTTTGAACCTGGGCAGGTCTTGTTAGTGCTAGCACAGTCTCCATGAGTTTGTATGTGTATCAGTGTTGCTGTGTCTGGAAGATAATGTTCCTTTGGAGTCATGCAGTACCTCTGGATCTACAATCTTTCTCTAATGGATGGATCTACCATCCCTCTCTAATATATTTCTGAGTCTTTAGGGTAAGAGGCTGATAAAGACATCCCACTTAAGCATGAGTACTCTCAACTCTCTTACCTATCTGTTCTTGATGTATTGCTCAATTATGCATATCTGTGTTAACTACAATTTCCTGCAAGAAGAAACAACTTTGATAAGGATTCAGCATTGCCTTTATTTGCAAATATTACAATATGTCATTAGAAGTAATTTTATTGCTATTTTTACAACAATAATAGTAGTAAATGTTGCCTTACAGCCCATGACTCATCTAGTCTCAAGTGCAGGTTCATTTTATTAACCTCAAGTGTGAATTCTATTATGAAGCATATCTTACAAAGACACATGTGGCACTATTTTATAAGTATATTTTACATGCTGGTTACTGTGGTAGATTTCAGATTCTTGGGTGGGTGGTAATGACAATTGCTTTTCTCCTTTGGTATTGTGTGCAGTACATTCCTGCACTATAATGTTAGTCACTAGAACTAACACTTCTAATTAAGCACCCATTGAATGATGCCAGTAAGTGTTGTCTTTGGCAAAGGAGTGTTGCCATCAGATTGTGGGTGGTAACCATAAGCATTGGCAATGTGCTGTGGTGTTTGAAAGATTTATGAAACTCTTTTAGACAACCACTTGTGAACATATAATCCATTCGTGATACTGGGGGTTTTACTTAGGAGCATAAAATATACAGCTGGGAAATTGTCTTCATGATTATATGTTAATTCCATAGTTTTATTTGAATTAGAAATAAACATAATGTTATATAGCTTATGTAATTACATGATTATAAAATGCAAAATATTCTAATGATAAAACTACAAAATGTTCAACTTTAACTGCATATGAAATAAAAACAATGCAAATATGAACTACTCATTTATGACATATACCAAATAGAAGCTATTTTAAAAATGGTATCAGTATTAAAAATAATACTTAAGATATTATCAGAATATTAGCATATAGTGTTGAATATGTGGTAATAACAAAACAACACTGTTGGGTTAGGGATGTAGCTCAGGGATAGAACACTTGCCTAGTCTGTGGTAAGGCCTACATTCTACCCCTCAATCAACAAAAACAAAAATAGCAATTTGAAGCACTGTTGTTGGGGCAATATATTTTAGAAAAATAAGGTACAGACATATTGAATTACAATACTTGATGCTACTTAATAGATGGTATTAATGTAGTTAATGTCAATTATCTACAAATTAATTAATAAGTTCTGTGTGATTTCCATTCCTATCCCTTTTAAACAATGTGATGGTTTTTACTTAAGGTGTAATATTAAAGAAATAAATGATTGCAAAAAAAATTATGTAAAACAAAATTGGCCTTAGGATATTTTTTCCCAACCACAGTGCACAAAACTTTATTACAAATTACTGATCTGAATTTAATAGAAGTGTCTTGTAATATTTGTGACATTACCATCAATATATATGTATATATACACATATATAACATATGATTTCATAATATTCACAACACATTAACATAAACATACTATCTTGAAGTATCTGGAAATTTATTTTTCCACAGTGAAGTACATGATGCAAAATTTCATTCTTCATCAACAGGGTTTAATATCATGTAATCTGTCTCCTTCTACTGTTCTGAGTTGTCTAGAAACCACAACATGTTACTATAGTATACCCTCTATGTACCAAACCGGTAACACAGGGCAGAGACATTCCATACTGTTGACTGATCCTTCTTCATCCGTGTCATCTGCTTCATGCCTTTCATAAGGAAGGCAGTTTCCGTTTGGGACAGATGAATCTCACAGAGAAGTCTCTCTCATCCTCTGTATTTCTAGTTGGAACCTAGTGAATAAAGTCCTGTTTTGTCCATGGAAATGTGTCAGACTCTTGTGATAAGGATGTTGACCCTTTGGAGGAGGCTAGCATGAGAAATGGAACTTAGTAAAGATCAACTAATCAAGAAGGATGATTATACATCATTCTTATGGAAGCAAAATGGGATGGCACAATCCCTTACAAATGAAAGAGGGAAGGCCATATAATGGAGTTAGCAGAGTCAGGTTTTAAGCTGTCACTGGCTTTGGAGACTAAACATAACTATGTAAACCAAGTCACGTGGCCGCTAGAAACAGATTCTCCCCATAGTCACAAAGGAAACCAGCATTGTGAGATCTTTGCTAAATGATCTGTGGTCCTGTTCATAGTTTAATAAATTTGCAATCTAATCCAAACCAGTCAAATATTCTATTCTAAAGTAAAAATATTGAAGTCAGAGGAGATACAGTTCTCCAAACTCTATGAAGTGCATTAATATCAGGACTCCAAAAAAGTCTTCAGGCATTTTGTCTTATCTATATTAATCTTTAAAGCAGAATGTGAGAATTCTATTCTTTGTACAAATCAACAGACATTTTGTCTGTATCTTTACAAGGATTCTTTGTTCAGCTCAGATTTTTTGTTGTTGCTCATTTGCTGGTATGGATTATGTCAAAAGCTTCCAAGTAGTCTAGTTGCTGTTATTAAAACATAGAGGATATACACATATTACGCATATACAATTTAAGCCACATAACAAATTTTAAAAATATAAGGAACACAATTAAATCCTTTATATACATGTATAAATGTCATTCATTTTTTAGTTTTTTGTGTAAGTTTTGTTTGTTTGTTTGTTTGTTTTTGCTGTTTTTTTTTCATTAGTCTTAATATCACATCAGTGTTCCTCCATGCAAAAGTGTTTCATTTTGGAAGAAATACTTCTTTCGTCCAGTCTTTACTTTCTTCCCAATCCATATACAAGTCATTTAAATAAATGAGATAAACAAGTTTACAGCTATCCTATGTGGTTAGGAAATTTGTGTTTTCCACTGGCTTAGAGGTTTTCATCATATTTGATATTTTATTATTCAAATACACAGTGGAATTATCACTCATGGCACATTCCAATTTATTGCTTTAAATTATATTCATAAGCACACTTAGAAAAAATATGCAGTAGATTAATATATAAAATTCATGAGTAACTCACTGTACTCAAAGGCATTCTTTTTATTTTTCAAAATTATAGATTTAGATAAATTACAATATCTGCTGTTGCTGTTACTGTTTTTAAAATAGAAGAAATGTCAATGTATTTAAACCTTCTGTTAATACAGTTTGTGAATCTGCTATAAAGTTACTAAGTAGTGTAGTTTCTTTCTGACTTGGATTTTACCTGTATATAAATTTATAATTTACCAAGCTCTGATCAAGACTACAAACACTGTGTCTGTCTGCTATTTCATATTTCAACTTAACACCTTTCAATTGACACTGTGAGTCCCACATGTAAAGCTGCTATGTATTATTGCCTGCCAACATGAAACAAAGTAGATATAGAATATTGGCTCTACTAGGTTGGGGAAAATGTGAGAAGTTATTTAAAGGGATAAATTACTTCAAAAGCATACAAAAACACTCAACCATATGTTCTGAATGTTTCACGAAACTGCATCTTTAACCCTAGCATTTACTTCATAATATATCTGAAAATTAGTTTTATATCAGCTTATTTATATGAGTTCCCATATTTTATGATTTAAGTTTTCAAAGAAAGTAATTCCTTGTGCCTTCTGCCTTGTGATAATTGGTCATCTGTGAAAGCTAAGCTCACATCAAAGCAGCAAAAAGAGTGTGCTGATAAATATATCATTTTTTCATATGCATGTATTGTTCACTTTATCTCATTTTGATATTATTCATTTAAATTCTTTCAGAACTGTGTTATAGACACTTTCTTTATAAACATGATTACACAGTATTTCTTAGGTCATTTTTTATATCCAAATACTGATTTTATACACTCACATAGAAGTATGATCAGCTTTGGATATAAATATTGACTTCCTAGTTATATAATAAATTTATAGGATATGAATCAAATAAGATTACAATTTTATTACAATGGCATTAATATACAGAGAGTTGAACTATTTCAGTTCATTTTATTTGCATTCCACAGGAAGGTGATATATTACAGAAAAAAATAATATGTTCAAATCTGTCTCTATTCATCAATAGGCTGCATTTAGTTATATTTATTTTGTGCACACTGCTGTAAGTGGTCAAAATGGTGAGAAGATGGCACCAGTTTCCCTAAAGCTGGGGTTATAGGAGGTTATGAGTTGTCACTCATGGGTGCTAGCAAACTAAACTTGGATCCTTTGGGGAAAAACAAAAAAAGAAGCAAGCACACATGAGACATTTACTATCTGACTACCCTTAGATAATGCCTTTATCTCATTTTACATGTCTATGTTCAAGTATTCTGAGAAGTTGAAGAGTCATATTTACTGGATACAATAACTCAGATAATGCTATAACAGTGGTTTTCAATCTTTGGGTCACAACTCATTTAGGATTGTATAATTCTTTTGCATGTCAGATATCTTGCTTGCAGCTATTTATATCATTATTATAACAGTAATAAAATTAGAGCTATGATATGACAATGAAAATAATTATATGGTTGAGTGTCACCACAACATGAGCAACTGTATGAAAGGGTCTCGGCCTTAAGAGGCTGGAGAACCACTGGTTTATAATGGTTTGAAAGCATATTAAATTAATGATGGTGCAGTAAAATGTTGTACCCTTTTAAAAAAAAAATAAAGTACTTAGAAGTAACTCCAGACAATGTCTGGCTTATGACAAAAGACATCAGAAAACACAGGGTTATTAGAGAGTTATTGTTCTTAAAATGTACCTTGTGTATAAAAATAAAACTCTACCAAGTACAATAATTGGATGAGAATCTTTTCTAGTTTGTGCTATTTATAAAGTTTGTACAAAATAAGTAATGCCCAGTGTTTAAGAGATAAAAAAATGTTACCCTTGAGTTTTAGATGGCTTATTGTTTCCAATATCTTTGCTGAAACCATGACTATTGTAAGCAATGCATCCCACCCCTCTACAGCTGAAATCCCTTTATCACCCCATCATTACTTGGCTCTGAAATTCTCCCAATAGGTTTCTTACAGAAAAAGAACGTTTTGGTAGAAAATGCTGAATGGGCTTAGACACTAACTGATAATAGCAAGGAAAAGAGAAATGGGACAAGAGAAATGAAGAAGTAGGGGAGAAATGAACACTGGAGTCAGGGAAGGCTTTGACAATTTTATGTAAAATAGACACATCAAAGGCCCTACCAAAATAAATGGAATTTATTGGAAGTAAATGATTTTTGCCTGTTTTGATTGAGACAAAAAATGGATAACTTTATTTTTTTTTAATTATGAAACGGTTGGTCAGTTACTAGCATTTCCTATTGGCAAGCTCTGTCTTAAATATTAACCAATTTCTATTAATCTAAGTGTTTCCAGATGGTTTTATCCTACTTCTTGACTTCTCTCTACTGCATCTTTCAGAATCCTCCTTGTTTTCTAGACCAGCCTTTCTTGCTTTCCTGTTGGCCAACAGGGCTTTAGTCCTTAACCAATAAGAGAAACATATATACAGAATGACATCTCCCATCATCTTCTCATTTCTGTCTAAAATAATAAGAAGGGCTTTAATTTTAACATAGTAAAATATATAATAAAATATTTATCAAATAAGAACTATAGTTAACAATATTTAAACCATTAATATTATCAGAAATTAAAGAAAATATTCTATCATCTATCCTACATTTGTGAGTCTAAAGTCTAATATGTAACTTATCTTTAATCCTAACTAAGAAAAACTGTAACCATAACTATTTGTCTTCAACTCCTTCAAAGACCACGGAAGGATAGAAAAAGAAAACCATCCTGAAAGGCTAATATGTCCATTTTAATCAAGGAAAATAATAAACTTAATTTACTACATTCAGTATTTGTTTATTATGCCTCTAGAATTAAATACATATCCTATGATTAATTATATTTGATGTTAATTACTTATATAAGCCTAGTTCAAGACAGAAAGGCTCATATGCTTTAAAGTTTGTGAGCCAACTCACAATTGGTAAATTGGTAAATATAAAGCTATATTTACCAAATGACTAAATGCATATTTCCTATGCTCCATGTAATTTTCCCTAGACAAAAAAATAATAATAAGCAAAAGCAATACACATACTTTATGGTAAATAGAAACTGAATAATGATTAAATATGTAATCACACCAAACTACAAGTAAGTCTGTCTCTACCCCTTGAGTTTCAGAGCCTTAGTAAATGTAAAGAATGCAGTGCCCGGGGGAATGATTGAAGTGAAGATAGAAGTGGTATGGAAGTCACCAATAAAAACCATAATTTAAATACTGTCCTAAATGTTTTATCTCTTTTCTTCAGAGGTAAATGTTATTACACCTATTATTTGTTCATCACCTTATGACCAAAAATGAAATAAAGATTCCCTATAACTTTTTTCATCATAGAAGCCCCACATCTTTATTTTCCTCTGATCTGAAAGGAAATGAGGATTATTTTTCCATAGTTGTATTGTGAAAAGACCTTCTAGCAGTGTAATGAAGGCTTGGCTTTTGAGCAGAGGCTGTATTAATTGAATGCAATAGAGGAAGGATGCCTAAGCATCATTATTCTGGGAACCTAAGGAGACATGGTTTCTTTTCAGTAATGAATCCTTTATTTTTTCCCTTGGAGGGAATAAAATATTACATAAACAGAAGAATATAATTTTGTATGAACACTCAGAAAGGAATGGTATTTAGAAGAATAATAGTAATTACAGTATTATCAGTTTGAAGAAATGGATTCCTACCCTTAAAAACAGCAGGAAGAAAGTTACAATCAGGAACCATTTAGAGTGAACACCATAATTGTAACATTTACCCAATCTTTTTGGTCACTTGCTGCTTATTTTTCCTCCAGGCTTAGTTATATCGCAGTTTCAGATTAATTAGAGTAGTATCCTTAAACTAAATGTTGGTTCCACATTCATCATGTAAACTCATACTGTTTTTCATTACTTACTAATTATCTTGTATGCATTAGTCATCCTCCTGTAATTAAATTGTAACAAAACTGAAGATATGAACTAAGTCTAATAATTCTTTTTAAAAATCTCTTTGCTGAATAGCCTGCATAGAAATCCCAGTAGCTTCTTGTTAATCTTTCACAAAATATTTTCATAAACAAGTTTTCAAGTGGCTAGACAATTACAGAATAAAACTATTGGAATTTTTGGTTTCATGATAAGTTTACCATCATGTCTATGATTATTTTATTGTTTCAAAAAATAATTGCATTATAATTAAGCATGTTTTTTCATGGTTGTATTACCTTTTTGGCAATCTAAATTGGAATATAAAGTTTTCATTTAATAAAATAATGGCTGATACATAATGGATGACATATTTTAAACAATATACATTCATTTCCATTGTTATTATACATTTCTATTGGGCTGTTTTAATCACTGCTTTTCTATATCTGTTTACAACACAACAAAGTGAAATATTAGTAATTTAAACATTTATGGAAGTAAAGCAATTTAAAATATCAGATACATGATGAACAGCTTTCTTTGATCATGATTCAAGGTAATTATTTTTAGTTTCACTTATGGACAATGCACCATAATTTTTGTTCTCATTTGCTGGTTATTTTGCCTATATACATTTGACTGAATGCATTAAAATTTGCATAAATAAGCCACGAACACAATTATATTATATTTGAACTTAAGGTAGTAAAAGCAATGTGAGGAGAGGGACTCAAAGAGGGAATGTGTTACAAGTAGGCTTTTCCCTGCCTGTCTTGTCCCACCTCCACGACAGACCCCAATAACATACTGAGTCTCTGTATTAGATATCAATGCTGTTGGCCAGTTACTTGTTTCTTACCTGCTAGCTCAGTCTTAAATATTAACCCATTTCTATTAATCTAAGTATTTTCACATGGTCTTATCTTACTGGAGAGATGGCCGGCATTCTGCTCTCTCCAGTCTCTCCATGTTGACTCCTCCTTACTATGTCCCCTTTCCTCATCTCCTAGTCCTGCCTATTTTGCTTTCCTATTGGCCAACAGTGTGTTATTCATTAACCAATAAGAGAAACATATTTATAGAATGACATCTCCCATCAGGAATGTTTTTCTAGCATTTCTAAAGCCCTGTGTTTGATCATCAACAGCACTAAAAACAAATAAGCAAAAGAATGTCTTGACTACATAATATATTTTCCTGATAATAAAGTAACATTTGTTGTCCTGGAATCAAGAAGACTCATTTTTATACCATTTCAGAAATGGCTTCACTCTTGTCACATGTTTTACACTCTTCACTGCTGGTATAATAAAATCAAAAAATACCTCTATAAATAAAATTTTGGAAGAAAGGTGATAATTTTGGCTCATAGTTCTAGGTTTTAACCTATCATTTCTTGCAATTTACAGTGGCAGGAAGTTGGGATAGACAATAACACTACAGTCTGGTATTTAATTTCCTTTGGCCCTGTTTATATATCCTAAATGCCATGAGTGGATTCTACACACAGTGGGTGGATACTCCTGCCTTATCTAGCTTAATAAAGATATCCATCACAGACATGCCTATAGTCATTATTTCAGTTGATTTTCATTTTCATAAGCTAACATCCCAGGTTAACAGTGATACATCTCAATATATAGCAATTTTTTGTTTGTTTGTTTCTATTTTGGTTCACCTACTGCATGGCATGTGATCCAACTATGTACTTTTCAGTGTATCTCATTCTTGCAACACTTTGCCTCAACACTCACATATATTGCTTTTCAATTACTTCTGCAAATCATTACAGAAGTTTAGTATTCAAAATAACATTTACTGTCCTCCACTGTGTAAGTCTCAAGGGCACAGTAAGTTACTACATATTTGTTAGAGTGACTTGGGAAAATGTTTTGAGGCTTCTTCAAATGATTAAAAAAATTCAGGTTTACTCTATTATAGCGCTGAACCTGTTTTGTTTTGTTTTTACTAATGCTTTATTAAGCATTAATAAAGAGAGGCTCATCAGTAGTTAAAATAAACATGCATTGCCTGAGTACCTCTAATTGAAAACAATCAATTGTTCATCGCCTTCTTATACATATTATCTTTGCTTTTGTGTGCTCCATTGATTTCTTTGTGCCTTCCCAATAGTCAAAAGTTATATCCAAATTTCAGTATCATTAGGTTAGTAACTGTAGTCCATCATTTCATCTTCAATAGGAAATATCTATAAACCAAGAATCCTGGAATGATGTTGGAATAGCTTTTAAACTAAGTACTGCAAACCTATAGAAAACCTATAGTAAAGAGATTTTATATATATATACATATATATATATATATATTAGAATCAATCTTATTTTACACATTTTTCATACCAATCCCAATTCCCTCTCCCTCCACATCCTCCCATGTCCCCCACCCCGACCCCCTCATCTCACTTCCCATCCACTTCCCAGGGAGCTTCTGGCCTTCCATGGTGTACCAGCAAAGTCTGTCACTTCGTTTGGGGCAGGGCCTACCTAGAATTAGAAAAATGTGCACCCAGCCTATCTTTCCATATTCTCATCCAATCAATACATAGCTACTATGGACTTAAAAAAGTATTATTTTACTGGGGAATGGAACCAGCCAGATCAAAAATAAAGAAGCCCATATGTATGCATTATAACTGTTTACAACTATCTACCATGAACTCACAGAAATTGCTGGTTTCTGAACTCCATGTCTCTGAAAATGTCACCAATGAGCTGCCAGCTGACATGAATGTTGACATCATAGAGAATGGCACACATTATAAAAGACTGATTATGTTGGAGAACTGAACTACGATCACATCACTACAAATCATAGGTTAATTCTTTAGATGAAAAAGAAAGCAAACAGCTTTGACACAGGAACCATGGGAAATGAATATGGAAGAGAAAACTTCTAGAGACCAGTGACTTACAGGCATTTTTGAGGTCCATGAATACATGTAGGTCATTTAGGAGCATTCTTCACACGAGGCACGGACTGGGGGATATTTTATAAATGCTATGTGCACCTAACCAACCTTGAGAAACATTTGAACTCATCACACTGCTAGTTCCAAGTCTGTAAATGGTTGTTCTCAATCACCAGGTAGTTATTAAAGCCAGACAAAAATCATCTGTTTTGGCATACCTGAGGATAATATTGGCAGAATCAAGTACTTTTGTTAATGTCAAAATATTTTAATGTACATTCTACAAAGAGTAGGACTTAAGAAATATAATTCAATGGTAATGACACTGTGTACTCAGACCTCATTAGCAACTCAAAGACTCTCCAAAATTAACCTTTGAAAATGTGTGCAGGAACATCTGATAATGTTTATGTAACATTTTGGATCATGGAACTTTATATGCCATTATTTTACAACTATTTCTCAAGCCTCAGAAATTTATAGTTTCTGAGTGGGGATTCAGTACCCTTCATTTCTAAATATGGAAGGGAGAAGTAATAGGGAAGGGCATGTGACTATTAAATGATGTGTTTGTGGGACTTGGTTTTACCATGGGAAATAATTGTCAGCAAACACAGCTGACAAACAATGGAGGAGCTATGTGAGACCTCAAGTAGTCTCCTATATTACTGTTAAAAATTGATTATAATAGCTTCACTTTAATTTTGTATTTTAAATCATTTACTTTGGCCTTTTAGTTCAATGATAAAGCACTATAATAACTTTTGCTTTGTAAGGAATCTGTCCCGAGACCAGAGAATGGCTATGTGGGCTTCTCTATGCCTTAGATAGTGAGATTTATTTCTTTGTTTTCTTTTGTTTCTCTATTAAAGCTATTACTATTCTGTGGCATTCTCTTGCTTCTTCATTCCCTATAACCAATAAGGAGAATATTCAAAACACTTAAATATAGGCTTTAGCTGGCCTGCAGCTCCTCATGTTTTAAATCTTTTTTTCATAAAACAACCAGAGAATTCAATGCTTTTGCATGACCCACGGCATAAAAAAACATAAACTTCATTTTGAAATTGTTCTTGAATATCTAACTGTATATGTAGACTAGATTAACTTGCCTATAAAAATAATACAACTAAGAATTTTTCCTGAGGCAAATTAATACCCAGACAATTTCAGTTTCTTCATGATGAATATTTACAAAACTGAATTTGGGCTATTGAAGTAATTCAAAACCTTTACTCAATGTAATTTCAAATTGAAAGAAAGCCTTTTACAAATCAAATGTACATTCTAATTTGTAATTTCAAGAACTAGCAGCTTAATTTTTATAAAATCAAATTCATGTCAACTCATTAATACATTTCTATTTTTATAACTTCAGGCTTATATCCAACTATAAAATCAGTAGTATAGTTTCTTTATCACATAAGTATTTTCCTTTATGCAAAATTAACCATTGTACAAAAATCTTTATTATAAGAAACCTTTAAAGCAAATTGTCATTCATATTATGTAATTAAAAAAGTTAAGTATAATTTGACTTTCATCCATCTGGAAATACAGCAGTTAACTTTGAGGCTCTTTTATTATATAGTGGATACATTTAAATTATAATTTAATTTATTTATACTATTTATTTACATGGCTAATTTCTACACAAATAAATAAGAAAAATCTGTTTATATAAGTTTTATACATCAACATCTACAATATAACACATAAAGCAGAGAAAAATGAAGTAGTGGCTGTCAGTATTCAGGCATCAGTACTGGCCTGCCCTTGGTGTTCTGACAGAATAAGCCCTCAGCTGCAGCCACTAAGGGCACCACCTGTGCACGCACATTCACTATGTTTCCTTTTAAAAAGGGTCCCACCTAAGTCCCCTCCTTTTCTCTTCCTTTCTTTCCCTCTCTGTCTGTTTCTGTCTCTCCCAGTCCCCTCCTTTTTCCTATCTCCTGCTGCTAAAGACTCATGAGGTTGGAGTTCCCACTCCCCTTTCCCCTTTGTATGATCCCTTTCTCTAATTAAAAAACAAACAAACAAAAACAAAAACAAATCCAAACAAACAAACAAACCCTCTACTTGAATTCTGTTGTACGGTGTCTTTCTCAGAAGCATGCTCTTTTCTTAAATTATAATAGCGGCATTCTAGTTTATATATGTATGTGTGTATAAACATTTGAAATATATAAGTTCTTAAGTAAAAAAATATTGATATAAAATACTACTTGAAAAGAAGAATACAAAACAGTTCTTTAATGTCAGTTGTCCAAGTAAAATTTGCTAAGCATCTTCTCCACTGAATAATCCGGATGTTGAGTTAATAAGGTTATTGAACCCTTCTACTTATTGCATATCCTAATGCATATTTTAAAGGGATTTCAATTGTGAGTTATGTTTAATAGGGAATTGAAGTCTAATATAACTTACTTTTGTTATAATCCATGAAGATTTAAAAGGCTTTCAAAGATCCAGTAGATGCTTGGTTTAATTGTGTGAGATTTTGAGGACTATAAGTCAGGGAAGTGTATTTGTCCAATTTAGGGAGGATTCATTAGACTCTGGATGGATGAGCATCTATGCATCTCAGATATGGGAAATTAAATGTCAGGTGTACCACACCAAAGATATGTAAGGGGCAGTAAGAGCTGGTGTAAGTGAAAAACAACTTCCACAATTTTTCCTCTGATTTCTACATGTCATATCTGCTAAAGAATAATACATATATAACTATATATATATATATAGTTATATATATATATATATATAACTTTGATATTATACCCTTTGATACTTTGTGAATTAAAACCATTATTAATAGTAAAAAGTCTTTACATTGGAGCTTCTAAATTTATTAAGTATGTGCAATACAGGGACTCAAAATTTTCTTATTAAAGTGTTATTAATTTTAAAATACTTGAATAAGTAAATAGAGATATCTATACTTACACTAATAATAGAAGTTCTTTACTGTGTAGTGCTACTACATCTTCCTCAAATACAGTAGAAATAAAATGAATTTATTTGACATCTTATCAACCTATTTCCTGGCTGTTTTATCAGAAGAAAATTGTACAGCTGATTTGTTATTCAAGTAAAACGATGAATAATGAGTGAGATATTTTTAGAAAGAAAAAAATGTACTCTACTAGATATATAGTTATCACATTCTTAACACATCAATAATATAATGTGGGGGGAAATAAAATAAATACAGTATCTAAAAATATCTAAATAAGAAAGGCAACTGGTTTTTTTGTGTGTCTATGTGTGTGTGCGGGGGGGGGGTATTGTGGTTATTTTAAAGTTAAAAGTGAGCAAGAAATAAATTAAAAGTGTTCACTAGATTCTCCAAGTGGAGGCCATTTATAAATTTGGCCAAGGTTGTGTTTTGTGGAACGTGAGGCAAATAGATTCAAGTGGTAATGAATGGTAATAAATCAGAGTGATGTTTTATCTCTAAGGGAGAATAATATTAACTGATTTCACAGGATTTTGCAAGAATTACATTAGATAATTTCCATAAAATTAAACCTCTATGCCAGATGCATATTAAATAATTTATATTATAATTGTTTACTATAATTGCTTTCATTAGTTTACCAAGATTTTCTTTAAAAATGATGAAAATGAAATACTAAAGATAAAGTATTGAAATAAAAAACCAAAATGAAATTGAGATTCTTTTCCTCTTGAAGCTGCCAAATTGTCTGATGGAACTTTTAATATTTTATGAATGTTACTTGGAGCAGAGAGCAAAAACGGGGAATCTTGTTGCCCTTTTCTTAGTTATATGTTCTCCCAAATTGCCCTTAGCATACAACATTTGCTTTGTATGACTGCAATATTGCAACAAATTATGGCTGAAAACTTTTCTTAGGAAGGTACAGTTATGGTCATGCTTTTACCTGAGACGAAAATTATCTCAAAGTTACAGGACTGACTGACATCTGATGACAAATGGAAATACGAATTCCTATTTCAATAGAAGTTATGGGGTTTAGATTAAAGGGTAGGGTGGCTTGGGAATAAGGTAGTCTATTTTCTCTTAAGGGAAAAACCAACGTTTGTTAGCTTCTCTAAGTTTTTTCTACCTCTGTTGGGAGATGCTCCTAACATCTATTTGTACTTCCAATAATAACTGTGTTTGCAAGAGAACAATACTAATTGCACCAATAGTTTGACTGCTTTGCTGTATGCCAGTGAAAGAGCTAAAACAGTTCTTGGTATGAGCCTTAATGTCAATAGAAGCTTCACCTTGGCAATAAGAAAACATATTCTAGCTTTGATAAGAGCATGTTTATGCATTGAACTCAATCAAGATATGCATTTAACTATGAAATAATGTAAACATATGACCTTAAGTCCTTCTGCTCTAGACAATATGTGAATCAAGAATTTTGGACTACAAACTTTGTAATTTCTCTGATACTCAGAAAGGTTAAGGATTATTCCCTTTTTTGAGATTCTTTAAATTTAAAACAATATTATTTTACATATCAGCCCTAGTTTACTCTCCCATCCTCCCATGTCCCCCTCTTACCCCCTCATACCACCCCAATCCATTCCCCAAGCAGGGTGAGGCCTTCCAGGGGAGATCATCAAAGTCTGTCACACCATTTGGGGGTAGGCATAGTTAAGGATTATTCTTTAGCAAAAATGATAAGCATAAAAAGAATCACAATGAGAATATTCAGCAGGATATGTTCCTAATATTAACTATGCTTTATTTTTGAATGTTATAAGAACATCTTATGTCAATAAATAGATACTATGTATATCGTACCATTCATAATGTTCTGTGTTCAAATATGTAATAAAAATGTCATAATGCCTTTTCAGAAAACTTTTATGAGTGTCATGTCCTCTATTTTAAAAAGAACACACACACACACACACACACACACACACACACACACACACACGTATACCTGCAGGTCAGAAGAGGGCACCAGATGTCATTACAGATGGCTGTGAATCACCATATTGTTGCTGGGAATTGAACCTAGCACCTCTGGATAACTAGCCATTGTTCTGAACCACTGAGCCATCGTTCCAGCCCAGTGTCATGTCCTCTTACAGCAAAATCTTACTACATAATATGTCAGATATGTATTATTTGACAAGGAACCTACTAGAAGGACCTAGTGATGTTTTTGTTCCTGTTTTACATTCTCTACTACAATTTTTATATGAGATAAATTTATATATGAGATAAAGCTTGTGATATTTTACTTAAAATCATAATGACCGGTTCCATTATTTTTCTTGAAAACAGCACCAATTCTTTCTCCTCAGCTGCTGAATAAGATCCAGCTATGGGTTAAGGGTTACTGGATAACCTGGTGGATTAGTTCCTCCTGCTTTGTGAGTAAACAGAGTCAAGGGACAATACCAAAGTAAAGAACTTTAGAAATTACACATTATGAGGTAAACAGCTGAAAACTGTGAAGAAATAGAAAGATTATGCAGCAGAAAGAAACTGTGAAGAAATAGAAAGATTATGCAGCAGAAAGAACTTGGACTCTCATGGAAGTACATACCTCTCTATCTGGTAGAATAACTATGGTAGACATAGTTATAGAGTAGATTAAGGAATTCTGGTGCAAACAAACTGACCCAGACACAAGTCTACACTTCTTTCAAGATTTAAACAAGTTTTTGGTGTGATGGTAACCTCAAAGGTGTGACAGGGGCCATAGCTGTCTCTTTGCTTCAGGTATGTGTGTTATTACCAGACATAATTGTAAGACTATGATTAAAACTGGAATACACTGGGACCTGAAAACAAGAAAGAATTGAAATTCAAGCAGCCTGGGAACACCAAGCCATGGTATCTAAGTGGAGGTGAAAAGTAGAGACAGTCAAAATTAGGATGAAGAATGGACACTGTGAGAAGTTCAGGTAGCAGGGGTCTTGGGATACGAAGTGCACATTGGTCCCTCTGAGTGTTAAATAGGAAACTACATGATCCAATTAACTATAGAAATTGAGAATCCTGAACACATGGCAAAGATACCACTAGACTCTGACTAGACTCCCTACCTTGTATTGTTACTGATGTTGAGACTGAGAATATTGAGTCCCAAGGCCAGTGGATCAACCAACTTCCTAAGTCCACTTATAGCTTTGGGATATATCATTATTGCTGAATGGGTTTGCAAACACTAAGGATGGTAGGTAGAAAGCCAATTCTCTCCTCCCATTTCTCCACTCTATTTTTTCTCTTACTTGCTAGTAAGCTCCAGACTTAAACATTGGCTTGGATATTAGCAAAATACATTGTACTTACTTTCCTGAAACAAAAAAAGAGAAAGAAAGAAAGAAAGAAAGAAAGAAAGAAAGAAAGAAAGAAAAAGAAAAAACGCTGCTCACCCATATGCCTCAAATGTTAGTGTGACCAATAAAGGAAACTTGTATGTAAACAAAGAAAATATTTTAACGTCCATGAAACCCGGAAACACAAATGAATCATCGTAGGCTTACACTGATGATGGCCTTGAATTGTAGGTCAAGCAAAATATTTCTAATTCCATTCTCTCCCATACATATGTGTGTACATGCAGATACACATCCTGACAGAGCATAACGCTAAAAAATCAAGAAAAACGTAACCCTGATTACCATTTAAAAATATCTTTCTTCCTCTTTCTCCACTTTACTAGTTTTTAACAGATTTTAATTTGTTTTAAAATGCTTCTAGGCTTTATATTTATCTCTTCCTTACTTTTATAAAATATTAATGAATGTTTATTTTGTTTGATGCAATTTCATAAGGCAGCAATTTTAAAAACAATGAAATTTCTACATATAGATTATATGGTAGAACAATAATAGGTATAATAATTTGAAAGTTTCAAGATAAATATTTTTATAGGTATAGTATTATGGTTGTGTTTGCTAGTGTTCTGTCATCTTGACACAAGATAGAACCATTTAAAAAGAGGGAACCTTAATTAAGTAAATCCTGCTTTATATGCCATCATACAGCCCTCATCTAGTAGCTGACACAAACAGAACTAGACACCCACAGCTAAACACTGAGACAAACTCCTGGAATCCAGTTGCAGAGAGAGAGGAGTGATAACAAAAGAGGTCAAGACCAGGCTACAGAAACCCACAGAGACAGCTGACCTGAACAAGGCAGAGCCCATGGACTCCCCATACTGACAGCTGGAAGACCAGCATTATAATGACTCAGATCCCCTGAACATGGGTCTCAATTAGAAGGCCTGGGTAGACTAAGGGACTTTTGTCAGTGGACCCAAGATGTATCCCTGGTGTAGGAAAGTCCTTTGGGAGCACATTCCCCATGGAGGGATACTCCCTTGGCCTAGAGGCAAGAAGGGAGGGGCTAGACCCTATTCCAAATGACTTGACAGATTTTGATTATCCCTCCTGGAAGGCATCATCCTCCCTTTGCAGGGGGAGGAGTGTTGAGGGCATGGGAAGGAGGGAGGGAAAGGGAACTGGGATAGATAGTAAAATAAGAAAAATAAGAAAAAAAGAAAGAAAGAGAAAGAAAATCCCAACCAAATGGCCTGACAGCAATCCTAAAATCATTTTCTAGATTAATGATTGATGTACAACCAGGCTATAAGAGATGGTGTTTACCTTCCACAGGTGTTTCTGGATGTGATAAAAAGGCAAACTAAGCAAGTCTTGAGCAAGCCAGTAAGCTATTAAGGACCACTTTCCTTCTGCTTCTGTTCCTACCTCCTATTCTTGTCCTTACTTCTCTTAGTGATGAAGTGTGTCCTGAAAGTAATAAGATAATATACACATTTTATTCTCCAATTTGGTTTTAGTAATGCTATTTTATTATAGCAACAGAAACCCCTACCAAAAGAATATTATAATGCATACTTAATTTTTTATTTCAATGCTAGGCATCGACATATTATTGAGCTGTACACCCACCCCTTGCATGTGCTTTTCAACACAGAGTTACACAACAATAATATTGGAAAATATACCAGGGTATATGTTTGAATCCATTCCTATGAACAATGTTAGAAGTCACTTTGAATTGACATATTTCCTATCAGTGACTTAATCCAATTTAAATCCATTTGCATCCTTGCCTGATGAGAGAAGGTAGGCACTAAGTAATATATTATAATGTGTTTTGTAGAGAGCTGCGAAGTGCCCCACCTTAAAGACGGCGCTGGCTTCTGCCTTCCACCTCCCAGATGGTGAGCGCTCTCTGGCATAAAATCATCCTTATTTGGTTAAGCCTGTTCAGCCTGTTTGCTTCCATGTTAGAGTAGCCTATCTGCAGGGTCCATGTGGCTCACTGGGGTTGGTCAGCACAAGGGGATTTAAGCCTGTGCGGGCATTTCACAAGGGTCAGAAGAAGATGTTCAAGGATCCTGATTAAAGCTGCATGAAGAAGATCTTCCCAGAGTCGAGTCTTCCTTGCAGGTCGAGGTTGGGCTCGTAGAAATGGTGGCGCATATGGGGAACCTTCAGATCAGAGCTTCTTGCAGTCAGGGCAGTCGACTGGAAAGTCCCAGGTAAGTTGGGACCAAGCTAAGGACCGCAGGGGTGGGAGGGGGGGAAGCAGCAATAAAGACTCAGGCATTGAGCAAAACGTTGTAATGAACTGGAAGTAAAATTTTTAAAATGGGGACTTCGCAGTCTCATCCAATTTTTCTGGATCTTCAGAAGCTACTTTTGTCAAAGAAACTTAAAATAAAGCAAAGCACACTAGAAAGATTCCTGAGTGAGTGTGATGCCATTGCACCTTGGTTCGCAGTTTCGGGAGACCTCACGGTAGCGTGCTGGGACAAGTTAGGCAGGGATCTTGACTTTGCTTGGGAACAAGGAACACTAAAGTCCAGAGTCAAACCTGTTTGGAAGTTGGTGCATAGTTGTATTGAAGACCAGAGGTACTGTAAAGAGGCAATGGATAAAGGGAAAACTGTGCTAGAAATGCAACAAGAAGAAAGATCAGGAGAGGTTGAGAGCACAGGAGAGTCAGGTACAGATGAAACAGATTCTGAGGAAGAATTACAAGCTCTCATAGAAAAGGTTCAGAAACAGTTCCTTAAAGAACAGAGAAGGGAAGGAAAGGAGAAATGGCTTTGTAAGGAGGAGGAAAACCCTCCCCGGACAATTCCTTCAGTGCCTTCTCCTTATCAGAGTGAGCAAAGGTGGGGCCCAGGTACAGGGCACTCCTTTTGCCCTGAGGTCTGGAGAGCTGTACAAACTGACTTAAGTCTGGCCTATCCAGTTTTCCAGGATGCCGAAGGCAATAGATATGATAAGCCTTTTGACTTTAAGGTTATCAAGGCTTTGTCTGAGTCCGTGAGAACATATGGAATTTCAACTTCTTTTACTGTATCTCAAGTTGAAGCCCTAAATAGACATCGCATGACTCCTAGTGATTGGAGTGGGCTGGGTCGAGCATGCCTAAGCCCCAGACAGTATCTGGATTAGAAATCTTTTTTAATTGAGTATGCCAATGAACAGGCTGCAGCTAATCTGGCAGGTGGAAATGCAGCATGAGACAGGGACATGTTTGAACAGGGATGCTTTGCCAATCAACAGACAGGATACCCAATACAAGTTTTTGAACAAGTAAATTGGGTTGCCATAGAAGCATGGAAGTCATTACCCAATAAGGGAGAAGTGAGTGGTAACCTCACTAAGATACTGCAAGGCCCCATGCAACAATTTTCAGATTTTTATGGCCTGTTTGGTAGAGGCTGCAGGGAGAGTTTTTGGTGATCCTGATCCTGGTATGCCATTGATTAAACAGCTTGTCTATGAACAATGTACAAAAGAATTCAGGGATACTATTACCCCTTATAAAAGTAAAGGACTTGAAGCATGGATGAAGGTTTGCAGGGAGATAGGAGAGCTATTGTCCAATGCTGGCATTACAGCTGCCATAGTTGCAGCTATCTCTTTTGCAGTTGTGGGTTCAGTCACGGCTGCTGTGGCTATGAGCACATCGGTGCAGACAGCAGCTAAGATAAATGATTTGTCCAAGAATGTGGCTATTGCTTTGGATGCTCAATCCAGGCATTTACAGCCATTGAGTCAGGACAGTCTCCCCAAGCATGGCGAGTAGTCATGAACAAGAATTGATCCTTCACGCTCAAGTTGTATGGCTTAGCACTGCACTACGAGTTAGCTCTGGAAGTGAGCAACTCCGAGAACAGCAAGTCTGGTTGCATGTGGATTGGTGTCCGAGGCCCCACCTCCAGGAAAAAGATACCGAACGGGTATGGCACTATTGGCTGACTACCAGGATTCAGGGTCATTAAAATGTCCACTACTTTACTGGAGACCAGACCACTACCCTTGCCTGTTGCGTTATTAAAATGAAAAGGGGGAACTGTAGAGAGCTGCGAAGTGCCGCGCCTTAAAGAAGGCACTGGCTTCCTCCTTCCACCTCCCTAATTGTGAGTGCTCTCTAGTATAAACAAGTCCTTATTTGGTTAAGCCTGTTCAGTCTGTTTGCTTCCGTGTTAGAGTAGCCTATCTGCAGGGTCCACATGGCTCACTGGGGTTGGTCAGCACAAGGGGATTTAATCCTGCGCGTGCATTTCCTGGAGGGTCAGAAGAAGATGTTCAAGGATCCTGATTAAAACTGCATGAAGATCTTCCCAGAGACTCGTCTCCCTTGCTGGTCGAGGTTGGGCGCGTACAGGGTTTTATCTTTCCATCTGTAGATCTGACCATGAATCTTCTGTAAGAGGAGACATAGAGAATTTATTTTCACCAACATGATTGACTGAATGCTAATAGCCTTTGATAGCCTTTAATGGAGAAGGGAGACTATCCTTTTGTAGCAGTTTTAAAATAAGTTTAAGATGCAGATTTTAATCTGTGGTATTCAAATCCATTTTATTTTCTATTTGAAAGCAGGTGCAAGTTGCCAAGTTGATAAAACAAAAAGGTGTTTCCCTGAGGATGCCAAGATTTTCTATCTCCTAGGTTACATGTTAGGAGATGAAAAAGTTTTATATCTGAAAAGCCTTTGTGATTTAAATTCAAGTGACATTAACTGCAAATACCCTGAAGCAAAATGAGCTTTGATTGTTAACCTGTCTTGAGTGATCTAGTCAGCTCACAAAAGATAGCACACATCAGAGGGGGAAAAATTCTGAAAATGAAATATGAAACAAATGGTAGCAATTTTAAAGAACACAATTTACTTTCTAAAATAAAGATTAATTAATAGTCTTACATAATTAATAGTTTACTTTTACTTCTAAATAATGTGTTGCTATTGAAAGTCTGCTGTTCTCTTAGCATCCTTAAATTATAACTATTGTTATGTAGAAGTTACCATTAAAGAGCTTAGGTTTGCTTATTTTTACATTGCCAAGTATAAGCATTGTCTCACCTCCATAGCGTTTCAGCCATTCATGCTTCATTAGTTTAAAATTAATGCACATTCCATCCTATAATTTTAGTTTTTCCAAAGCTGTTTCCAGAGCTCACATGGAAGCCCTGTGCTAGTGGTTCCACACCCGTGCTTCAAAGATTTTTTTCCTTTTAAAACAGTCTTTTGTTTTGTTTTTTGTTTTTGTTTTGTTTTGTTTTACATACCAATCTCATTTCCCACACCCTCCCTTCCTTCTTCTCTCCCCACATTGCCCCTATCACTCCTCAGAAAGGGTAAGAGTATCCATAGGGAGTGAGTGAAATCTGGCACATTTCTAAAGACAATGATAAATAAAGAGTAATATCTTTATCTGAACACATGAATTCTCAAACACATAAATTCTTATCCAATTACCTATCACATCTTTCCAATTTCTGTTGAAATAGATATTAATTAAGTTTAAACACACTTTGCTAATTTTAGAGTGTATCTTGACCAATGGAAATGATTTGGAATACCAAGAAAACTGTTACCTATTTCCCTCAACACTGGAACAAATGGTCCCAGATGAATAACACTGGGTCACTCCTGGCCAATGGACAGTCACAGTCTGGGAACTTTCCAAGTCATTCTGTGAATTTCCTTTAAAGAAGAAAAGGTCACATGTGGGTGATCTCTCCAACATGAAATTATACTTTGTACTTTGTAATTATACTTAGTAATTAATCACCTTGTGTCTCATGCATGTATGCTGATTTGCGGTTTGTCTCTATTAAAAGGAGCCTAAACCCTCTGAGGGGTGTGCAGCTTTTCCTGAGATTGCTGACACCTGAGAGCACTCGTTCAATAAACACCTCTTGCTTGTTACATCTCCTGGTTTTGATGTTTGTGTCACGGGGCTCTCCCATCAACCAATCAGGACCCCAGAATTAGGGTCCAGCATTAAGTTGTGTTTTTATGAGATTTCTGTGTGTGCAAACATTTTTGTCTCTCCTCATCTATACACGTTTCTTGAATTGCTTTTATTTTAATGATTATTATTGATATTATTATTATTATTATTATTATTATTATTATTATTATTATATGCCTGCTTGTATCCTAATGAGATTTAGAAGAAAGGTGTGGGTTTGGTTGGATGGGGAAGTGGAAAGGATCTCGGGAGAGTTGTGAAAGAGAAAATAGTATATAGAATATATTTCATTTAAAATATTAATTTTCAAAAATGTTTTAAAAAAAAGATTTTTTAAGTGTTCTATAGACCATCCATAAACTCTTATAACTCATTTTCAACACTGCTCTATCATAGCTGGATTAAAACCAAAGCCATACAGCCTTTCCAGTGACTGATAAATAGCAACCATCCTATAACTAATTCCAAAGGGAAGGATGTGTTAATGACAGGTTGTAAGAGACACAAAGCTAAAAAACCGAAATGTAATTTGATAGTGACAGATGTAATTTATTTTTGAAGTTCGAGACTAAATAAACAAAAGCCAAACTGATGACAAATTATAATACCTATTATTCCTTACCATCATAAAGGAGTCTCCAGACATATTGCTGAAGCAAACTACATTAAGGTTTAATTGTTCATAATTTGTTCCTTCCTTTCCCTAGGTACCTTATTCTTTCTTCCTTTCCCACTATGATCACTGTGTTCTGCAAAGTGCATCTCAGGACAGTACTAGAGTACAGCATTTTTAGCCATTTTCTCTTCCTTTCCCGTGGATGGTGTTTTGAGTGAGGAATGCCCCTCATACTCTAATGTTTAAATACTTTCCAGGTGATACAGGGTTATGAAACTTTTAGGAGTTATAGCCTTTGTTTGAGAAAGTACAAACAAATGGCTAAGCTTTAAGAATTTATAGTGTCATCCTACTTCCAATTCACCCACACTGTTTGGTTTTCACCACCAAAGTTGGATTTCTCAGCTTCCTGCTCCTCTCCCTAATGTTACCTCTTCTTGTCACTTCCTCAGAAAACAGAATCAAAAGTAAATTCTGTCTTTCATAATTAGTTTTGGTCAAGGTGTTGTATCACAACAACATTCTCTAGTCTTTTCAAAAGCACCAACATCTGAGGACAAATTGTTTAACACACAAGTGAACTGGGAAAAGTTTCCCATTCAATCCTCACTATCTGCATCTTAAAAATTCTCAACAAATATATTAACACCCCTTTTTAGACTTAAGGATAATGGTGTTGAGATACAAGTATCCCCTCATGTTGTGTCCCTTTGCATCAACTGCATGACTAACAAGGTCTAGGCTGCTCTTCTAAGTCACAATGATCCTGTAATCATTTGGTCTGGGACTGAGTAACAATAGGCTTTACCTGTAGTGCCCTGCATAGCTGCCTAGGATTTAATTTGAGTTTTGAGTGGGAGATTAGCAGACAGTGGGAAACAGCTTAGAAAACAATTGTAATAGAATGTTTCTAAAATGAATGTATGGCTTCTATTCATTTAGTAATTACTTTTATTTGGATGTCTACATTAGCACTTTATATTATAAATCACTTTGAGAAAATTAAGAGTTCTTATTAAAGGCATTTGAAGCTCAGGTGGTTAGGTAATAGCCTATGAACCACCACTGAAGGTAAACTGAACCACTGAAAGTAAAAGTTACTTCTTTCATCTATAAACAGTATTTATATGTTTATAAATATTCCTTGTTTGCTGTTAGAAAAAATATCTTATGGATTTACCAACTTTATCAGCTTGCTGGGAATGTACTTTAATGTCACCTATTAGACAAAACCTATGTTTGTTATCCTTCATCCCCAACATTCTTCTGGGATTTCTCCATTTTACCCCATGTCTTCTGTTTAATTTACTAATGCAGCATGTTCACTGTCTACCTCTCCAAATAGACTACATGTTCTGTATTAAGAGAAAGTTCCCTAATTTTTTTCAGTCTGAATTCCATAATTTAAAACTTAGGAATGTATGTGGCACACAGTAGGCACTAAAAAGCATGCGCTAAATCAGTGTTTCTCAACATTCCTGATGCTGCAACCATTTGCCGCAGTTCCTCAATTGTGGACACTCAAGCATAAAATTAGTTTCACTGCTACTTCCTAAGTGTAACTTTCCTATTGTTATGAATTGCTATAGATATGCAAACTATCTGATATGCGGCCCCTGTAAAATATTTGTTTGACCTCTTAAAGGGATCACAAGCCACAGGTTAATAACCAATGCACTTAACAAACAAATTGCCAAGAAATTTCTTGAATAAACCAAGGGAATTAAAGTTTTTCCATGTGAATTCACTGGCTATTTCTTTTAAATGAATTATATTTAAATAACTTTTTTATCCTAGAAATACATGATATCTATTCTTCATATATCCTATTTTCTAAGAATGTATTTGAAGTAATGACATTTTGCTAACATTTCTGCATCCTGACTAAATATGTAGACACTGGGGGACTTTGTAGGATATGATGAATAATGGATTCAACATTATCTATATTTTTGTGCTTCTTTGTGATCTTTACCTGAATATGAAAAATCTGAATGTCTGTGGTTGGGAAATTGTACTTAATTCATTCAGAGTAGTTTTCAAACATTCTTACACATTCATTTAGCTGATTCTTCACAATGATTGAGAAAGGTTTGTAGTCTGAGTGGGACTCACCTTGAATCATTCAGTATACAGCATTTTTTTGTGACAATTAACAAGGTGATAGATAAGTGATGTACAATGTTTATTATTGTTATATTTTTTATTAATATATGTCCATGGGCTTTTAACCAGTTTTGATAATTATAAATGAACGATTACACAGCAAAGCATATTATGTAACAGTACATATTTAATTTACTTAAGTGGGCACAATGCCTGTAAAATGAGTGGATAAATATTTTTCTATTTCATGATGATGAAAGTGTTTTCTTTTTTCTTTTTTACTTTAGTATTCTTACTGAGATTCAGCTTTTAGGGCTTCTCATTAATGCTGATGTTTTATAGTATCTGCCTGCACACTTGCATGTAGAGCACAAATTGGATCAATTTGTTTAGCAATCCTTTATTAAGTACTAGCCTGGGGAAAACACTCCTCTAACTTGTCTGGTGATTGCTCTGTGATGAACAGCTGACTCATTTCACTTTAGATGAGCTGAGCCACTCACATTCAAAATCTGCTGCCTTTGCTTCTGCCAAAACCTCTGCATTACTTCATAGAACTTCTTACTTCTACTAAGTTCCAATTTTCTTTTAACTGTAAGTCTATTTTTCATGCAAGTAATATTATTATATACCCTTAATGTACCTTTAATTCAAAACTTCTCTCTACAGTATCACAATTCTCATGCATAAATTTCTTTTAAGACTATTTCATTCAAACTTTTATGCCCCACCAACACACACACACACTGAATAGAAAATTACAGACATTGGCACACTCTTATTTTTAGTTCCAAGGATAAATTCTAGAGTATTTCAGTTTAAAATTCATGAGGAAGATATTAATGGTTTTGTTAAATTTGTCCCATATTTCTGCTTACTGGAAAATCCAAAGAAACACTGCAACATTCTGGAATATACTCTGAAACTTTAAAAAATGCATTAGTTAAACACAAAGGGAAATCCCATCATCTTGTTAGGAAAAACTGGATGTTTCTTACAGGGGGAGAAGAAGGAAGGCAAAACACAGACTTAAGCTGAGTCCTCAGACATCAAGGAATATTAAGCAGATGGCAGGGTTTTACTCATAAGTAATCTATTAAAAACCCATATGAGGAAGAACATGTCAAGAGGTAATGGATATTTAGAGAAATGCCACATGAAGCCAGAAAAATTGTATATCTTGGGATGCATTGGAGAAGACAAGGACAGAATTTCAGAAACAACCTGAATTTGCAGTTTTATTTGTTTTCATAGCATTTTTTAAAACATTTATTATAGAGATCATGCAAATGCTTGAAACAAGTAAGCAGGGAATGGTCTGGATGTTAAGCTATTAACATAAAGATGTGGATATATATCAGGAGATCTCGGCTGATGACATATTTGTGATTGTCTTCAGTAATGTGGATAGAAAGTGAGCCTGCAGCTGAGAGTTACTAGGAAACCACTGAGTCCACATTAGGGCAATTTAATAGGGAGTCCAGGAAATTGTGAGGATTGTCAGAGAGCAGTCCCCTATTTCTCTGAGACAGTCTGCACCACATCCTTAACCTTCCTTGCTAACCAAGCCATTTTAATGTAGCCAACCATATTTATTAGGCACAAAGTAAGCAGGGAATTCTGGGAGTTCTCCTTCCATCGCTCCTTTGTGAGAAATAATGGGAAAGATAAGTAACCTTAATGGCATGACTTCCACTAAGACATTTGAGCTTGCTACAAAGTTCATTTCTTGGCAATACCTTGTTGTCCATGAAGTCATCTCTGTGGCACAATTCTTTATATTTGCTTTTATTTGTGAGAAACAAATATTGCTGATAAACAATAATTTCAGCATGCATGTATCATATTAATCTCACTGTATGTGTGTGAGAAAGAGAGATCTTAGCCTACATCTATAGAATACATGAAGTTGGTAAGTTGAAAACTCTAACAAAAGATAAAAGTATCAAGTACTTTTTAGTATAGATGTTTAGGAATGTAGTTTTGGAGAAATATAATTAAAAGAAATATTTTCCTAACTAAGAAGGACTCTATTGAGGTGACAGGAAAAATTGCAATACTATGCTTTAAACCAGAATGTTTTATACTTGCCAGTCTGATAGAGTCCTGTAAATACACAAGGAATTTTCACTCTTTATGGATCCAAATATATTTCAACTAACACATACAGAGTTTCAAGATAAATGATACCTTATCACTAAGTGGGATGGCTTGATACACCATTTATCAAAACCTGTATGTCCTATATTTGTTTATTAATTATAGTAACCACCTGTATTAACTAATTGGGTATATTCAGAGAAGAAACAATAAACTTATTTCTTCGTAAAAGATGTAAACTTACAATTTTAAGCAAAATGCTTAAAATTGGCCTCTTACGCTCCTATGTAAACAATCACCTCTAGATTAAACCTCTCTAATGTTCATCCTAAATTAATATTTGTACTTACATGATGATGTCATCTTGCATCTTAGAAACCCTACTAAAACTGCATTGTGTAGTATTTGCTCTGATATGGTTTAGTTTTACTTTATGGCACAGTAGCTATGAGTTGGCAACTTCTCACGATCTTTTCTAAAAGAAAAATATCTTAGCATGCATGAAAGGAAGTATCTTAACTGAGATTTAAAGTTCTGTGAAAAATGTGGACAATGACATTTTTGGACTGGGGACCCTACTGTGTGACAATGGGAATCCATCTTTTCCTGTTTCCTCACTACAGATGTACTAAGAGCAGTTACCTCAAGCTCTTGCTGTCATGGTGATTTGTTGGCTTGTCCTTGGAGTTCTGACAGAATATGCCCTCAGGTGCACCTACTAAGAGCACCACTGGTGCATATTCCTTACTTTCCCTTTTAAAAGGGCCCTGCCCACCTTCCATCCTTCTCTTTCTTTTGCTCCCTTTGTTCCTCTCTATCTCCCTCTCTTTCTCTCTTCCTCTCTGCCTCTGTTCTTTCTCACTGCTCATTTCCCCTGAGGGAGTCACCATCTTCCCTTTTCCCCTTTTTCAATATTTTTCCAATAATAATAATAATAATAATAATAATAATAACAATAATAACCCTCTACTTGATCTACTTGAACTCTGTCTCATGAAATCTTTATCTCTCAAGCCACATTTTAAAATTACATCAATTTGTACCATTATGCAGTGAGCCAAAAATAAACCCATTCTTAAACTGCTTTCATGAAGGAGTTTGCAATTGCAATACAAAAATAACTCCAATACCAGAGGCCAAATCTCTCCTCCATGGTCTTCCCTTCACCATTTTTTTGTGTGAGACTATTTACTCTGCATAATTGTATATTATACATATTAAACCTATGTTTTGAGTTTACAGGGATGCTAAGCTAAGTATTTGTCTGGATTCTCAAAGAAGGCTTTAGACTTTCAAATAGCACATTCATTATATTTATTTATTTTTACTTTTAGGTTTGAGGTTTCTGTGTGGGCCACAGCACACAAGTGCAGACTAGAGGCCTGGGCTCTCTTGCTTGTTCTTGAAATTTTGATTTTTAAACAGAATTGGAACCATAAGTCTCTGCAGATTTTTAAAAGTTAGACGCAATACATTGTACAATAGATGTCATTATGTAGAATACCACCTACTAGTTTATGTATTTCAACACTTGGTCCTCAGCTGAAGAAGGTGTATTAGGCATATGTGGAACTTTCAAGATTTGGAACCCAGCTGGAGGAAGTGGATATCTGGACACCTGGCCCTTATGCACCAGGACTACTCTCTATCCATTCTGTTTCCTGACCATAGAAATGTGAACAAGAAGCCCCAGGTTCTTCTTGTAATGACCAGCTACAATACTTTCTCCCTCTCCATCAATTTGTTTCTTTTTAAGTATTAAGCCCACAAGAAGAGGAAAATAAATAACAGACTTACTCATCACTCTGATTCCTTTTTCCCTTTTCCAATTTCATCTTCTGTTTTTGAAATACCCCACTGCTATTTTCATGTTGCTAATTGATACATGTATGTTCATATATATTTAATACATTTAAAAATCATGATTCTATGATTGAGAAAAAACAGCAAATATTTACATTCTTGAGTCTGGCTTATCTCACTGTATCTCTGCTAAATATCAAGATGCTAAATTGGTCTATCTTTACATTGAGCAGAGGATTATTTCTCATATAAATATCCTTAAATGATTGTATTAGTCTCTCATAAGGATGGTGCTTTGGCAAAAAGTTGAAAGAAGCCTTGAAATTCAATACATTTGGATGTGCTTTTTTATCCTATTTCTTGAAGAAGCTGATTATGTGGCAAAATATTCCACTACAGAATTGAAGGATATCTGAAATTACAACCACTAGACCCATTTTATTCTCACAAGGATGATAAAATTATATTCATTATACCCTTATTGCCTGAACTGAAGCTGACTTTTATTTCCACTATAAATCATTTACCATATTATGAGATATTTTATTTCAAATAAATATGGTCACATAGATTTTAATATTTGAAAAGGAAAGTTATGTCTTCAGGTATGTACCCAAAATTGCTGACTATAAATTAGTTTTACAACTGAAAAGTTGCTGGATGTAAATTAGCTTTATAATCCAAGTTGCTGGCTAAAATGTTCTGTAAAACGCACAACCGTACTAGTAAATTTCAGTGAACTAAATTTAACCAAAGAAAGTTTTTACTTACTTTTCAACTTCAGCTGCTGTATTCAGTTTCACTTTATTCAAAATGTGACAAAAACACCTGATTTGAAAAATAAATATGGTTTTCTCTTCATTTCTGAGATTATTTGGTCTGTAGAACAATTTGTTCTCCATGTAGAACTCACATAGATAATAATGACTATTGAAGGAATGTTCTATTAGAAATACTGTTGGCTTTTTGTTTAATGTGAATTTAGATATTTTTACTGTTTTTAAAATGTATTAGTGTTGGGAGATCTCTATGTGGTCATGTACATGTGGTTGCAGAAGCTAGAGAAGTCAGAAGGACATCACCTCCCCTTAGAACTAGAATTGCAGGCAGTTTTGAGCTTTTTGATGTGTATGTCAACAACCAAACATATATACTGTGTAAGTACAATGTGTACACTTAAGTGATGAGTCATGTCTCTAACCTTGAATTTCCTTATAAATTTTGACTAAGAAGCAGAGGCAGTTTTCCTTAGTCATATCACACTCACAGAAATAGATAGCAAACACCTCATTTCAGCACTGAGTCTTCTTCAAGTTGAAGCCATATTAATCTGCTTTAGTTAATCAAAATGATCACCTGAGGTCTTGATGCGCTTGGGTGATGCTGAAGTCACATTCATATACTGAGTGAAGTACAATTATGACTGATATGTTCTACCAACTTGGGATGATGAGATAGGCAGTACTAGTTTCAAAAGTGCTACCTCTCTCTGGGGTGGCTTCAGGTTGGTTTCTACAATCTTCATTTTCCCCTTTTATTCAAACTTATTAAAATAAAGTACAAATTTGGTGCCAAAAACTTGATCTCCATGCCTGCTTCTAATCACCCAGTTCTGACAGTCAATGGCTGCATGAATCTAGAAAGGAGCTAACTGTGGCTTCAGAGACAAATTATTGGATAATCTGCACTGGTTGATGTTAGTAAACACCATGATGATGTCTTCCTGTGGTCAGCTCAGGAAATATAATGTGAAGTGTAAAATCTGATGATCAAAACAGATAAATTTTGACAACCATTAAATATTCAAAAGGAGTACTCTTTAATGCTAATTGTAGGGGAGCTGAAAGAGAGAAACTGAAAGGTGTTTTGGAGAAATGCTGGCAAAAGACCACAGCCATCTTTGGAGAATTTCATGTCTACCAAATGGCCTGCTTCTTCAAACAAATGCTGAAACTCTCCAGACTAGAAAGTAATGTCCATGTCTCACAAAACAAAATTTGTGCTTATTCACAATTTGTCTTATTCTTTATTTTGGAAACTGTCTTTGTATTTAGCTAAATTTCATAATTGATGTACTATTGTGAAGTAAAAGTATTGATTCATGAATACATAAAGACATGTGACAGAAAAACACTAATACAACCAAACTCTTCAGACTTCAAATCAAGGCAGCAGAGACATCAAGTTTAACAGAAATCAATGGACTGTCCTGGAAATTAAATTTAACATCATATAAGAGGAACTAATTAATAGTATAATATCAATTCTAGTTGATTCTTAAAATAATAAAAATAAAAAATAAAAACTACCTAAGATAAGTTAACACACTTGAATAGACATTTCTAGTGTGGCATGGTAGTAATATGTATTGCACCTAATAGATTTAATCATGAAGAAGGAAGAAAGGTATGGAATGAAACTTACCATGTTCCAGAGACAACAGTTTTACACATAGGAGTAATATTCCAGGTGATTTACCACATGACTCAAAAGAAGTAATCATTTCATTATAATTGCAGGATGTAATTCAAGTAGACCTGTTGCTTGGTTCACACAATCAGGAAATAGCTTAGGAAGTATTTATGAAAAATATAGCATATAGATTTTGTGGCAAGTAGGAAAAAAATCCCATTTCATGTCCTTGCTTCCCTAGTGCTGGTAGATACTAATCTGTTGTAGAATTATATACCTATTAACAAACAACCCTTAGCATGCAGGTGGGATAAGAAAGATTGAACAACTGCTATAAGGAGACCCAATTTCTATTACCTTTGTGATGAGCTAATTCTTCTGATATTCAGAAAGCTACTAAATTAGGCAGGCATACTAACAATCGATAATGTGGTAGTTGTCCTGCATCAGGGATCAGACAGTGCTAGAATTTTATGGCACAGTAGGTTGGATTGATATGTGTGAGAGACACAGTACTTTATCAGTGACTTTAACAGCCATGCCTTGTCTATGTGACTATTATAAAGTCATATGAAATAGACAGATTTTCATTTAAAAATAAGCTCTTCAAATTTTAGGTAGTTAGAGTCAAAGTGCATAGTATATGTACTAGACCTGTCTTCATGAGTGACCCTGAAATAAAGGAATAATGATAATTTTCCCAACAAGCAAACTTTAAGCGGTGTGCATGAGAAACCTGTGATGTTGTGTGAAGGTGCAGTTTAGCTGATATAAAATTCTCCCGGGGATAGGTCTTGCAGTTAACTGATCCCATGCCTCAGGAAGCATATTGTTACTGTTCTATAATAACCAATGATGAGAAATTATCTACTGAATTATGTTAACTCTCCCACTGCTGTTACACTGCATGTGTGGACTTAGTGCTCTCTTTATGAAGATGAGTACTATGCATGAGTTCCAAAAGTCACATTCACAGACAATAACGCTGACCCAGGTACTCACACTGTCTTTTTGCTATGTACTCATGATAGAGGCTAATGCTTTGACACTCGGAAATGTTTCTCCATTGGTCCAACTATCTACCAGATTATGATCTAACTACACTGTAATATTCTATTCTGAAAAAATAACACTTACTAATATATTGGTGAGCAAACATTTTTTTTTCCTCCGAAAGACTCAACAAACACAAAACATGAGTCTCAAAACTTCTGTGGAAGTAATGCTTAGAGTTTGGAACTGATATACCTATAGTAGCAAAAATTCAAGAGAAAATGTGTTTATTTCTCTACTGAATACATTCTTGTATGTATTTAAGGTATGTATTTAAGACCTGGTCCTGAATTATGCCTCTTTTGCTAATTGGAAAAACTGAAGAATTTCTCTGGGCAAGGAACCATATCTCTTATTTGAGCAGCTAGTATAACCTGTGTCCTTGAAACTGTAAGTAGCAAGAGGAGCCACTATCATGACATGACAATGTCAACTGATCCTAATCATCCAAGGGCAGAGTTCCTGCTGAGAAACTGGACATAGGAACATCTTTTGAAACAATGATGGCATCTTTAGCTTCTTTTCTATCTTCAGTTGTTTCAGTAAACTTTTTTTTCCTGAACATAACACCAGTGGCACAAACACTGAGATCAACAATTAATCAATGGTACCTCCTGAAACTGAGAAGCCTCTGTAAGGCAAAGGACACAGTCAACAAGACAAAACAGCAGCCCACAGAATGGGAAAAGATATTTACCAACCCCTCTGATAGAGGGCTGATTTCCAAAATATACAAAGGACTCAATAATCTAGTCACCAAAACACCAAATAATCCAATGAAAAAGTGGAATACATAACTAAATAAAGAATTCTCAATAGAGGAACCTAAAAGAACTTAGGAAATTGCTCAGCATCTTTAGCCATCAGAGATATGCAAATCCAAACAGCTATGAGATAGCATCTTACACCTGTCAGAACGGCTAAACTGAAAATCACGAATGGTAGTTAATGCTGAAGAGGATGTGGTGAAAGAGGAACACTCCTCCATTTCTGGTGGGAATGCAAACTTGTATAGCCTCTTGGGAAATCAGTATGGTACTTTCTCAAGAAAATATGAATCAGTCTACTTCAAAATCCAGCAATTCTACTCTTAGGAATATACCAAAAGGATGCAAATTATACCAGAAAGACACCAGTTTAACTAATTCAGTAAATTTAATCACAATAACTTCTTCCTGGAATTTGATGTCTTGTCCATGACATAAAATGTTTAGAAGCAAAGGCTTTGTTCACACAGCTAATAAATTGAAGACAATACCTGAAGAGATGTTGTGTTGATAGCAGCAGTAAAACCAGATATTGGTGTGTGAGCAGTGATTTTCACCATTCATGCAAGTGTTTATTACAAAGAGAGGTCCATGAATTTGAAGAATGCAGAGCCCAGAAGAATGCCATACAATAGCTGTGCACTTGAGCAGCCCATATACCCCCAAGAAAGGCTTTACCCAGCCTTCAGCACTAATGACTGTACTTGCACTTCAGCAACAGGTTGCCTCTATTACAAAAGGCCAAAGTCACATAGTAAAACCAGGATGTTGCAAATACTGAAGTATAACTCAACTCAGCTGTTTTTCCTAGCCATCCCTCCTTTCACCTTTACAGTATTGGTTTCAATTATACTTATTGAATACTTTATCCATACACAGAACAGGAACAATCAAATTGGTTATCCAATACCTAGTGGTCATCCCTGAAACTTACAAAAATGTATATTATACAGATTGAATTGTTTTATTTAGGATATGTAGGTATATACTATGTAGGTTGCCTTTAGGAATATATGTATACACTTACACATACAGGCTTATAAAAATTAATGGCAAAAAGAGGCTATGTATTTGAAAGAGAGCAAGAAAATGTAAATGGGGGTTATAATTCTGTAATTATAGGTGGAAGCCATGTAATTATGTTATAGATTAAAAAGGAAATAATAAAATATAGTTCATAAATCATTTCTGAGAGAAACCGCCCAACATCATATGAATTAATTAGTGTTTTACCCCTAGTGTGTTTGACAAGTATTGAATAACTATAAATTATGAAGAAAAATTCCTAAGCAGTCTCCCATTTCTGACTGCATTGCTATGAATAGATTTAAAAATATCAAAATCAAAACTGAGTGAATGAGCTATGAGGTGATTCATGAGTGAGTGGATACTCAGTAGAAATAGAGAAAATTTGTATACATGAAATTGTTAACTTTGTCATGGTAGTATAAATAGCCATGTCAGAAATGATGATTTCTTTAGGAAGGCAAATTAGGTGACTATGCAAAACCTATGAGAAGCAAGCATAGGATCTAAGATGAACGTGAGGAAGAGGCTATGGAGTCAGTTAAACAGTTAAACACCTGGAGGCTAAAGATTAGTGAATGTCACGCAAGGTAACTGTACACATGGTTATATTTAAGTCTCTCTCCTATATTCATCTTCTATACAACCCTCCCTTTTGCAAATAAATTTCTCCACCCACCAACTTTTTTCCAAGTATGGGTGAAGCCAGCAGTTTATTTTTTCACATGAAGAATTGTTCCCTGTCTGCTTTCTGTGACACTTTTAACTTACTCAGCAGATTGTGGTTTGAATGACTTCACTGGTCTCTTCCAATATTTCTCTCTTTGATCACAAAACAGAATTGACATTGTACTGATCCTGTAAAAATAAATAATAGATAGATAGATAGATAGATAGATAGATAGATAGATAGATGGATAGATAGATAGATGAAAGACAGAAGGACATGCACAAAATCTCTTTAAGTTTTAGGCAATATGCTGTGACTGGATATTTCATTGACAATGCTGAAGGATAAATATCAGTATTACTTTTTATTGTTAATATTTATAATCATATCAATAATATATTTTAATGAAAATTGATTAGGAAAATATAACTGTAGTAAACTTCTATTATAGAAATGCATGTGTTGTACTAGTATAGACATAGATTGAGGAGATGTAAAAGGGTTCTTCCTTGTTTAATAATACTTATGATATCTCAGGTTTATTACCTGGATGATGATGAAAATAGAAAAGCAAATTTACAAGCTTGGACTATGCACTTGCCTCATGAGAATTAGCTGGAGGGGTCTTTTATAGGGTCTATTAATATATCAAAACTGACAACCTTTCAATTGAGCTGTTGTTTTCTGGACTTCCATTTCATCCACCATCACATTCTGATTGTATCAAGTGCCTCAAAAGTATAGTACTGTCTGTTTATCTTTCAGGTATACTATACAAGACAAGGCATTGCACTTCGCTTAAGAGCCCTTAATCTACAAAACAACTTCTTTTCTTTTCATTTCTTTACATGGGCTTCTTTTGTACAGGCATATGGAAGGATTCAAACACTGTTCCTCAGCATGTGGTTTCCTTTTCTTGTTTTCCCATGATTAGATTTAGCTGATGTGTTTGACAGAAACACCCCCATGAGTCAAGTTTTTTACTCCTTTGTCTATGATAACAGGAGACACTCATTGTCGCTTCATAACAACCCAGTGATGATGACATTGAACACTTGGAGAAATTGAAATAGTAGGTATTCTCCAGAGTAAACTCGTTATTTTTATTCCATGTAATTAATAAGTGGCTTATAGACCAGTCTCTGAAATTTTATAAAAAAAAAATTGATTTTCATGAACTACTACTTCTTAAACACTAATGACAAAGCAATCTGTCATGGATATAAGTCCTGAGAACAAGTAAAATATTTTTGAAATATATAGCTTTCTTCTATAAATAAAGGAAACCAACACTGCAGCTTTTTTCACTGTTTAAGTGAAAATAGTATTTTCATGGAATATAGTCATATCATGGTGTCTTTTCCCTCATCTCCTCACAGATCCTGCTCATTCTCCCCTTTCAATTCTAAACTCTCCCTGTCTGTTTCTTTCTCTCTCTCACGTCTTTTACCAAAACAGTCAAATTCTAAAAAGTAGAATAACTTTAAAAACCCACAAGAATAACATACACAAACATATGTACCCCAAAAATAAAATCCATCAAAAAACAAAATTGGAAACCATAATATACAAACAAAAAGCCAATGACACAAAAAATATCCCAAACAACACAATGTTAGACAAAACAAATTCTACAAAACTACTTTTGACTTTGTCAGTTTGTTTTGTGCTGGTCATTTACTAGTGGGCATGGGGCCTTCCCTCAAGTGTGGTTTATAAACTTAGTGAAATTCCACTGGAGAAAACTTATTTTTCCAAGGGGTTGTCAGTTGGAAACAGCTTCTTCATTAGGGATGGTCGCTAGTAGCCATTTCTTCTGCTCAGCACTGTGGTCCCATTTTACTAGGAACTGTGAAGGGCCTGTTCATGATGCCACATTCTCTCTGAATTCCTGTCTATATCAGTCCTGTTTTATCTGGAAGATACTGTGTCATGATGTTATCTAGCCCCTCTGGTTCTTACAAACTTTCTGCCCCCTCTTTTGCATAGTTCCTTAAGATGGGAAAAAGTGCCAACGTTTTCATTATGAATTAGTCACTCTAGCTCTGAAAGAACAAAGGAATATGTATCAATAAGCATAATGTCATTCCCAAGCAATGCTAAGATATTAAGTGATCAGTGATTTGTTGTGGTTAAACGTCCTGCCTTTGTCTCTGTATTATAGTACATTGAAGAACCCTGAGATATTTATAGAGAATTTTCACAGTTTCATTTTTTATAGTCCAAATTTGCCTTAAGATTACTAGACTGAGGCTGTGGAATGACACAGAGTTTCAGAATAAGAACTAGTTAGAAAAACACTCTATTGGACCTGAAACAGACAAATCATAGGATTACTGCATATATCTGAAGGGAAAGAGAACATGATGTGGTCGAAATAAGAGAATGTCAGTAAATGATTTAACCTAAAACCTGAAGTTGAGCAATTCCATAATTGTTTAAAAATAATCCATTGTACTTCTGAAGGATTAGATATTCAATGTCAAGGCACTGCTGAGTTGCTGCCTAACAATAAATACTTACACTTTTTCCAAGATAGCACCTGAATGCTACTTCATACAGAGACACAAGCAAAGTTCTTTATGTGTCAGAGAGGCAGAACAAAAGGAAACATATTCTGCTTCTAAAGGACCATACCGAAGGGTGAAACTTTCATGACCCAATTTCCTCTTAATTGCCTCCCTTTTAATATTGTGACATTGTATACAGTCTGCTTATAGAATACATAGAGAATGATGTTTCTCAACAAAAGGAAGACCACACACAGCCAAGTGACACATGCCATCACACCAAATAGCAAACAGCTAAAATGCTCTATTATCTGGAACAGGAAACGATGTCTATTTTCACCACTCCACCTCATTTCTGATTCTAGAGTTATCTAAATGAATGATTAGTTCAAAGAAATACATAAATTATTTAAACTGGAAAATACAGTAAACTTTCTGGGGTTTTTGTATTTTTATTACACATAGATACCCTAGACCCCCACATGAAGTAGTAAATAAAAATCTAGAAACTCGGGAAAGTAGCAATTTGTTCTGATTTTCTTTGAGCCACCTCTCCCTCAAGACAAACAAACAAACAAACAAAACAAACAAAATACATAGCATTTATATTCAACAATATTTTGGACCCACCACACACCACACTACAGATGTGTTTGGATGATACTGGAGTAAACAGTCATAGAGAGGCAGAAGTGCAGTGGAGAGTGAATGAGAAGAGCCTGCCAAAGACCAATGTATTCTTAGCCAAGCATCTTTCCGCAAAGCATCCAAGTAAACAAATTGCAATTTTACGGGATTTTGCTCCTGATAAGCCAAGTGTTTCAAGAAATGCAAAAGGTTTTTGCATTTATTCATTTTCATGTACACACGCACACACACACACACACACACACACACACACACACACACACACACTCGCACGTACGCAGTCACACATGCACACACCATAGCCTAGGTCAGAGGATACTGTCAGGAGAAGCATCTATGTGTATCCACTGTGGCTGTGGCTTCAGAGTATAAAGTTTGGGCCTTTGAGCTTAGTAGCAATGATCATTTGTCCTTGAGCCAAGTCAAACCAACCTCCCCACCCACACATATGATGAACACATAAGACTGATTATCCACAGCTGTCCTATAATACAAACTCATGAGAAGGAACATGAGAGACCAAATAATTTATTAAGATACAGTAGAATCTTGAAACATCCTAATCCCTTCCTAAGCAACCTAGATTGCAGTATTTCTTTTGATGTAATACCTAAATTACTATTCTACTCCTGGGAGAAGGCACGATGATGAAGCCAACTTCTAGTAAAAAGCATTTAAGTGGAAGCTCACTTATAGTTTCAGAGGGTAGTCTATTATCTTATGGCAGAGAGCATGATGGCAGGTGGGTGGACATATGACCTTATGTATTCTTGGTGATCCACACCAAGGCCGGAATCAGAGAGAGAAAAAACGGGGCCAGCCATAGGTTTTTCCAGTCTCAAAGTCCGCCCACAGTAACATACTTTCTACAAGGCCACACCTTCTAATCTTTCCCAGTTTCTCAAAGTGGGGACCAAGCATTCAGATATATGAGGCTATGGGGGATCGTTGCCATTCAAACCCCCACATGTGGAATGCAAGAACTCAGCTTGGCATAATGGTGTGTATCCCTGTATCAGGAGGAAAAGCCAGAGGATCTCTAGTTTTACCACAGTTTGAGGGATATAGTGAAACTCTGTGTTAGAAAGGGGAGTGGGGATAAGAAAAGAAGAGGAATAGGAGAAATAGGAAAAGGGTGAGGAAGATAACAAAATGCAAGACCAAAGGAAGAATGGTTAATATGCAGGGAGAGGAGGAGGAACAACAGTTAATTGGATGAATGCATTGAATTTTTTAAAAATTAATTTTTCTTGTGGTTCTTGAGAGAAAATGGTCTTGCACATTTGAACACTGTTTTTAATTTAATATGAGCCAGCTAAATTTCCAGTAAGCACACGTTTTTACCTCTTCTTAACAAACAATGCTTCTATTTCCATTCATGTTTGAAAAATATTTCATTTTGCTTGGGTAAATTTAACAAATGTAATACTTTTTATGGTAAAATAGATTTATACTCCAAACACTGAGTGTTTATATTGCTGTCCAATTCCCAATTTTTCTTTAGGGTGATTGCATGCATTAAATTTTAATGGCTAAGTAAATACATATTCTTTAAAAACATGGGTATAAATTATTGTAAGAAGGTGAATTGTATTGTTATCTACTAAGTAACTAAATAAACTTGTCAAGCGAAGTCAATGATTTTGAAATTAAATAAATAATATTAATGCTACAAGTAAAACAAAATTACACTAAAATTTTACATAGTAGTAGATAAAGATATTTGATATAAGCTGGTAAAATGTTCCATCTAGATGTAAAAAATAGCTCATTCGTATATTTGCCCTTATAATTATAGACTTTTTAATTTCCTAAAAAAATTCTTTTGCTCCAAGCTAATCCTGTTGAATAGTTTTCTTTTACTAATTACATAATGTTTTTTATTATCAGTTTCTATAAGTTAATTACACATGCCAGTACTTATAAAAAGTGATATTAAGTATATTAATTGTAAGCTATATAATGGAAACATGTTTATTAATAACATGCACGTTTTTACTTATTCCAAACTTTCATTCTTTGCATTTTAATCATGACAATACCTCACAAATGCCCTATAATGTGATCATCTCATTGTAAAAATATATTAACTTTGCTCTCCCACCACTACCGCACAAGTTCATGCGTCACAGATTTCATGATCAAATTCTATGGTGAGATTTACTTTGTATACATTTTGTGCTGAGAACAATTACATTGTATACATTCTGTACTGCGAATATTTACATTGTATACATTCTGTGTCTGAGAACATTTACATTGTATACATTCTATGTCTGAGACCATTTCACCTCCTGAACTTTATGGCAGTACCTAACTGATTAATTACATTGTATACATTTGTGCAGTCCCTCCTGGTCCCGAGGCTCAAGGATACAAACCACCACCATCTTCATATATTTGAGTAATAGCGATGACGGTTCTGAAAGTCCTTGTGAGCATACTTAGAATGTGGGATCTTGCCAAAAGGCTCACGGTTATTAAAACAAGACTCAAAAATGTCATCCATAGCCTTCTGGCCCTCTTCTCTACTGATATTCAAAACAGATGGAAAGAACAGCTCTGTCCTGCACACAAGTCTGATGGTGTTGTTTTAATCCAAAATGCAACCTGAAGATTTCATTCAAAAGCTAAAAAGTCCCCACTGAGGCTTGCGGATCTCTGAGCAGGCCAAAATGTTTGACATCAGTAAACATGAGCCTAACAATGATCAAATGAATTCATGGTGCGGGTATCTGCTTTTGCTTCCATCAGTTACTGGATGAGGTCTCTAGGATGGCATATAAGGTCTGCTAATGTGAGCCTGACTTCGGATGTTATTCCGGCACAAAACCATCTAAGTTATTGAAGTGTCAAACCCTCACATGACGTTTCCATCACAGTCTTCGCAAGAGAAATGTCTCCTTTTGTTAACAACACTGCCTGAGCATTTCATAGCATCCAGTAGAAGTTTGACATATGGGTTCGTCTCTAGAGTCGTAGGAGCACGAACAGGCAACTCAGGTCCTGGTTGAAGAGGCTGGAGAGAAAGCCCTGCTGGGGCTTCTTGGGGGCCTGCAGCTCGGGAGAGCCCTAACCACAGTAATGCCACTGCAGCAGGGGCTTGCCTGCCTCAGGGCCTAGCCCATGACTGCCCGGAGCTGCAGCCATGTGTCTTGCGGGCCTCGCTTCTGCCTTCTCCTGCTCCTCGGTCCCTTCAGCCGACCCAATAATATGCACTTCTATATAATATATTTGTAATTATATAATGATACAAGCTAAGGTTTGCTTGAATTACTTACGTGAATTCCTATAATTTAGCTATTGTGGTTTTCCCTCCTTCAGCATTTCTAAAATGCGATATAATTCCTTAGAACTTTGTTGATCCTAAATACTAGTGACTAGAAACATACCATTTTAAAATTAATTGTTTTAATGACCATGCACACCATCCAGTTCATAAGAAAGCTCTTTACTTCCAGGTTTTGTCAGAATTCAGGACAGACTTTGAACAGCTCATTTAAATACTTTAAATACATAGTAATAATGGATGGGTTATGTCATGTAATTCCCAAGGCTGTCTCGACATGACTTTTTAAGCTCTGGTTAAGCTCCTATCACAGCAAGTTAGTGCTGTGTTCATCTGTGAGAAACAAAATCACAAATAAAATCATGAATTTGTGTATAGCTAACAAGTGAGACTACAGGTTATTTCAAGCTTTTAGGATGTTCAGATCGGACATCTTGTTCTACTGGTAAGTATAGAATTTGCTCTGGAATAACTGATCAGACCACTTGGCTGATAAAATACTGACAAACAAAATCACCAAATGAAATGTTGATTGAATGTTCTACTATGTTAAAAGGAACCACTGTTGTCTCTCTATGGAGCTTCTCTCACACCTAAGATTTATGGAGGGATTCCATCATAGAAGGGACCCACTTCCTCACCATCAATCACAAGTACAACCTGACTTCCTCATTTCCTTCCTAGACTTGACTACTTTAAAGGTAAAATCCTACAACTTCTAACCCTCCTTTCCAGAGAAATCCCACATCTAATCTGTACATGTCAAAGTGAGAGTAATAAGTTCATCTTCTTCAACAGTCAGTGTGGCCTTCCTCTAGGCAGATGTGGAATGGGCTCCCAAAGTCAATTTGTATCATAGAGATAAATACTGATTCACTACAAGAGGCCCGATAGATTGCCCAGCCCTCCTAACTAACACCACAGTCAAGGAATCTGGTTCATTCCTATGCTGATTTCCCAGCTATCAGACTGGAGTCCATGAATTCCCCATTGTTCAGGTCAGCTGATTCTGTGGGTTTCTCCAGCCTGCTCTTGACCCCTTTGCTCATCAATTGTTCCTCTCTGTAACTGGATTCCAGGAGTTCGGCTAGTAAACAGTAGATAAACAACTGTGGGTCTCTGCTTTTGCTTCCATCAGTTACTGGATGAGGGCTCTAGGATGGCATATAAGGTCATCATCAATCTCATTACCAAGGAAGGGCATTTAAGGTAGCCTATCCACTATTGCTTAGATTGTTAGTCGGGGTCATTCTTGTAGATCTCTGGGCATTTCTCTGGTGCCAGATTTATCTTTAAATCTATAATGGCTCCCTCTATTATGCTATTGCTTTTCTTGTTCTCCTATATCCTTTTCCTGATTCAATTTTCCTACTCCTTCATGCCCTCCTCTCCCCTCATCTTCTCTCCTCTTTCTCCTAACTCCCATTCCCTATTTCCCCCAGCATTCTCCCAGTTTACTCAGGAGATCTTGTACCTTTAAGCTTCTGTGTGGATCCTCCTTGTTTCCTACCTTCTCTGGCAGTGTGGATTGTAGGCTAGTAATCCTTTGATCTATATCTAAAATCCATATATGAGTGAGTACATACAATATTTGTCTTTTTGTGACTGGGTTACCTCACTCAGATTGGATTCTTCTAGTTCTATCCATTTGCCTGATAATTTCAAGATACCATTGTTTTTTTTTTTTTTTTCCACTGAGTAGGACCACGGTGTAAATATACCACATTTTCTCCATCCATTGTAGTGAGATATTCACCTTGTCCGCACCTGTGGCTTAGACCACGCCCATTGGGGGTGGAGACAGGGCTGGACGTTACTGGGGTAAAAGGCTGAGGAAGGGGTCAGAGACTCTCTCTTGCTGGTGGGATGCTGAGAGGAGAGGGTCCTGTGGAACCTGCTGGCATTCATTTGCCTATGCTGTGAGTTATTTCTCCCTGAATAAACATCTATTTGGCCTAATTGTTTATCCTGATCCTTATTACACCTCAATAATCCATTCCTCAGTTGAGGGGCATTCCATGTTCTGGCTATTACAAATAATGCTGCTATGAGCATAGTTGAACAGATGTCCTTGTTGTATAAATGTGCATCTTTTGGGTATATGCCTAACAGTGTAATTGCTGGATCTTGAGGTAGACTGATTTCCATTATCCTGAGGTACCACAATACTGATTTCCAAAGTAGCTGTACAACTTTGCACTCTCACTAACAATGGATGGCTAGGCTATTCTACTGGGATGGGTTATCCTGTGTGCAGTCCCAAGACCTCAGGAGTCTCTGAGCAGGGATTCTGAAGATGGACTGGAAACAGGTCCAAGCTTGCCTCCCCCTGTGGTTGTAAGTGGGACTAGGATGCAGGCAGATGCTGGATGGACTGGTCCACTGGGAAGGTCTCCCCCTTGTTCCTCTTTATAGTTAAATCTTATCATTAATATATTTTCATCTATAAGACTGGCAATTGAGATTAAAGATATAGGCATTATCAGTTTTTTGCAAGAAATAATATTACTTCAATTTATTTTGTTCATAAACCTAATTGTTGTAATTTAAGTAATTTAAGAAAAGCAGCACTCAAGAAAAAGACAACATGAGGCATGATTCAAGAAGAGGAATTTTTATTAGGGAAAATGATCATATAAAGGGAAAAGGGGAGGGAAAAGACCAGCAGCTAGTGACAGGAACAGCAGAAGAGGGGATAGAAGGAGGGAGAGTGGGGGAGGGGAACAGACAGACAGAGAGAGTGAGAGAAAGAGAGAGAAAAGGATGGGAGGTGGGCAGGGTTCTTTTAAACAGGAGCATAGTGAATGTGCAGTGGTGGTGCTCTTAGTGGCTACAGCTGAGGGTGTAACCTGTCAGAACCTCAAGGACAGGACAGTACAGATGCCTGAGGCTAACACCAATACTACTTTTAATGAAACATTTAAAACATAATTATGTGTCCTTTAATAGTTATTATGAAAATATATGCTAGTTTGATTCTAAACTATGGATATACATATCAATAAAGGTTTTAAACTGTAATGTATTATTTTCATAGTCAAATTGTTCAATAGTAAACAATTATCTGACCATATTAAAGAATTAAATATTGTGTAGTATCATGTATTTAAATCTAATTATTTAGTATATAGTTATGGAAGTATTTTGCTTATATTTTTCAAATTTAATTTGGAAATTATTTATTTGTGGCAGAATGAAGATAACACAAAGCTAATTGGTGCATCATCATTACAGGTAAGTCAAGTACCCTTACAATTTTATCTGTAATGTGTATGAGAAGATTGGGTACCTCATTTCCTTTATGTAATCAGTTTTACAATTCTGAAATAAAGAAATGTAAATTCTGTAGACATGGTGCAGTTGAAGTGAGAGTAATCAGTTTTATCAACAACACATCTATGTGAGACCTCAGCCTCATAGTAGGATACACTGGATTGCTCTGGACCGAAAACAAAAACACTTATTGATTTCTCTAAAGTTCTTGTTTTAAGCCAAAAATAAGTATAACAAACATACTTGCAAGCAAATTCTCCATTCTCAACAGCTCAAGAGGGAACACAAAACATGCAGTTGGTATCTAACATTCCTAAAGATAAGTAATAAATTTTACAATTACTTATGTATAAAGTAATTATTTATTATCCGCATATGAGTATGCTAAGTAGTTTAGATGTGAACAACAGAACAGACGTTCCAAACATCAGTCACTCTTTTTGGTGTGGAATGGAAGGATCTATTAAATTCATAAGGCATAGTTCCCCTTCACATTCACAATTCAGAATGATAAGAGTTCAGTTTCATTGTCTATCCAATGAAATTAGCACACACACACACACACACACACACACACACACAACAACAACAACAACATAACATCAACTGTAGTGTGCAAATCAATTCACCTATAGTCACTGCAAATAATGCAAAATATACATCTTAGCTACCTGAAGTTGAGTTACTTTGCTTCCAAGTTTTTGAGTTTTGTAAATAAAGAAAATTAAGAGAATTAATTATATATTAAAAGAAAAAAGAAGAAAGCAAACAAAAGTTAGCAGAAAGCAATACAGAAAACCTACTTACTTCTTGAGTACTTTTTCTCACGTGTGGTTTGTTCAGATTCATTTATTGTGTGTGTGTGTGTGTGTGTGTGTGTGTGTGTGTGTGTGTGTGTGCCACAAGTGCACACACATCACAACTTGAGTGAAGATAAGAAGACAACTTTTGCAAATGCAAAATGAAGAAACTGTTCCCTCTTTCCACTAGAGCTTTGTCCAGGCGGTAAGGAGGGGGTGTGGCACAGAGGTGTTAATGGCCAGCTCACTAGCTTCTCAATAGTGGCTCCTCTCTCTGCCTTGTGCATAGCAGAGGCCACTGCAGAACAGCCTGGATGATCTTTATGTTTTGACTGTAACTTCTGCATTAGATTCATATTTTCTGCTGAAGCAACCTCCCAGCCCTGAGAAGTTAGCACTTATCACTTTGAATTGAAACTTTTATGATTTTTTTCCAAAGTTTTATGTTCATGAGTCCATGTTATTTTTTTATGTTATGAGGAAAATTATAGGCACATAGTGATTTAATCATTGTCTTAAAATAGGTATACTGTATGAAATTCTACAAACAACTGATTGAAGTATAAATGTGCTCATTCAATTATTTGTGGAAGAAAATACCTAACCTAAGGCCTACTCAGCATTTTTTCAGAAATACAAATTACATGTCTTTATAATCATATTTGAGTAGCTATATTAGAACATTGTCTTCTTGTCCTTTATGTTAGTCTATGATCATAGCTTCATGTAAAATAAGCACATTAGCTCCAAAAACCATCAGAATATATATTAAACCTCTTGCTAACAGTGATGTACTTTATAAACTCTTTCTCCTCAATTCTGGTTACTCAGTCTTGCTGTGCCATTTTAGACACCCTAATCTAATTACAGTCATTTACTGTGCCGATGCTATTTTGTGTTCCTGCTGTTCTCAAGCTTAGCTCATCCTTGCTTATATAGCTTAAATGAACAACTTGGAAGACTCCAGAATGTTTTCTGCTCCAACCTTTAATCCCCTTTACCTTGTTAATAATACCCCATGTTAACATGTCTACTAATATAGTGTTTCTTTATGAATATTCATATTGATCATAAAATTGAGGTTAACTTAGTTCAAGAAGTCATATTCATATTTTCTGCATTGTTGTTAAGTAGTTGGCACAAATTATCTGAGGATCTCTACTGGATAAATTAATCAGAGTAGTATTTTGCCTGTTAATATTCCAAGATTGTATTATCTCTAGAATCTCCCAAAACACATTTTATTTTTCCCTCTTATGTATTCAAAATTTAAAAAGTTGTATTAGTTGTATGATACTCAGACATAGACCAAACTGGGTATACAACAAAATCCAAGGAATGTGTGAGGTATGTCAAATGTGTGCTTTTCTGAGGATACAGCATCAATTCTCACTCTGGCATACTCTCAAGTAAATATATAAAGTTTTTTTTTTTTAACTCCTTTACTAAAAGTAATAAGAAAATAAGTAGATGTTATTAAGTCTGGTAAAGTTAATGGTTAACAAATACACCATAATTATATATTGTAGTAAAAGCCTGAACATCATGCTTACTATATAAGTTTATATGCAAGATGCCATATAAACACTTTCATAAGTAAATTGAAATAATTAGGAAAGATCAAGAACAGGTTAAGTTTCTATGTATAATACCAATAAAGTAAGAATTAATGCACACATTGACTATATCAGCAGGTATAGAGAACAAAGAAAAATGACATGAGATGTGTCTGTGTTGCTTTCACATCTAAGTGAGCTAACATTAGAATGGCAAACATATGTGATGACTTAGACTCAAAACACAGAGATGTAAATTAGAAGAAGTTATAATTTTGGAAGGCTACAATTACTGTGGTAATTGTTATGTTGGAAGTATTTTATATCCATCACGATGGCATTTTTGACAAAAGACCAAAACAATGGTTCAATTAGCTATACACAGTGTGACACAATCCAGTTAGGTGATGGAAAATGCACTACATAAACTGTAAAGATAGCTCAGAGATATATTAACTAAATTTTCAGCTGTGATTGTCCAGTGCTTAAACTTCTCAGTGAAGTTTTCTCATACATGCTGGAGGATAGCTACTGTAGCACAGTTGAGCCATTGCTTTTAATTTACACCATCAGATTTAGTTTATTTCTTGAGTGGTGAAATGGGAACAATTGAGACTTCAGAGTCTTGAACAATTGTGACCCATGTCTTTCATGAAGATCATGGGCCTCGACACAAGTGTTAATTTGGACATCAGTGAAATCCACAAACAAAAACAAAAAGCCAGAAAATAATGAAAGAAGAAAGTGTTGCTTCAGAATGAAGTTCACAACTTGAAAGACTGAGACTGATCCCCCAGGTCCTATTTAACTACTGGCTGGGTATGGAAGTAGGGGTTGGGAATGTTGTGGCCAGGCACAATGTTTGCATCCTCATGTTTTCTGGCAGAGCAGGGTGATTGTCATGTTGGGTTTACATGTTGTGAATCTTCCCATAGAATAGAGGACTTTAGTACACTCAATATGATGACATGATGAAAGTTGGACAATATGGATATGATGTGATCCTGTCTCTATCATTGCCCAACAACCACACACATAAATTTTAATTGTATGTTATAACACGTGATTATGTACACAAATATGTCAAAAAAAATGTGACCATACCTGAAAGAAGACTCAGTGTTTCTTCCTTAATGACAGGGAAAATTCTGTATTAATCAGGAAGCAGTCCAGAGTCATCTACTATTTCTCTTGTTGAAGGATTTGAGAGGACGGTAGCTTCTGATGAGGACCAATCAATCTTGCATTGTTGTTAAGACATTTAATACTAATTTGATTTTCTGACATATTCCTGGGATAAGAGAATTTCAGATGCTGCTGTCCTTTATGTTTTATTACACATCATTTGTGAAAGAAAAGATTCTCTAGACGAATCCAGTGAATAAAGATTACTGGTGGCTCCCTGGGTAGTTGACACTAATCTACCAACCTCCTCCATTTACATTAATATTGTCAACACATTAAGAAGAGTATAGATAGTGTCAGAATTGCAAGAGGGATTTTTGCCACACAGAATGTAAATGACAACAGACCTATTTGATTAGAAGAAATTATTTTCAGTTAATATTGGGATAATTATTCTTACAAATCCATATGAAATAGAAATATTTTTAAATGCAGTCAGTAAACTATCTCCAGCCTGGCAGTGGTGGCACATAGTCCCAGCACTTGGGGGGGGGGCAGAGCTTAGATTTCAAGGCCATCCTGGTCTACAAAGTGAGCACCAGGATGGGCTCCAAAGCCACACAGAGAAACCCTGTCTCGAAAACAAAACAAAACAAGAACAAAAACAAAAGAAACTATCTCCAAAGACAAACTGAAAATAAACACAGGCATTTTAAACAAAAGTAAAATCTATCAATGAAGAAAACAGTTAAAACATAGTATTCCACATATGCAACTATTTCCCTTAAAATCCACTAATGTAACTTTACATATTGACAGAACAATGAGAAATATTCACCAACCTGTGAAGGGTGTTGAAGAAAAATAGGACAATTATCTATAAAAATAGGTATTAGAAAACAATAATAAAGCTGTTATTTTTAACTGATAAAGACCATCTACACAAACTTTGGGCCTGGACTCTGATCTCTGCCCATTGTACAATTCTGAGTATTATTAAGTATTTGTTTATGATAGTAGGACTAGATCAGAAACTTTCTGGCTAAACAGTATACCATATCAGCGAGCTTCTGGTACTGGAATAAACTGTCTCTAAAAGTAAACTGAATAAACAATTGAAGAAAGTACCCAAATATTGCCTTACGACCTTAAGACCTCTATATTTGTGGGTACCCATATAAAATACGAACAAAGAAGTGTTATCTACCTGAACTCCAAAACTGTCATTATCCTCTGAATAGGAAAATATTAAATTCTTGCCTTGGATGTCCTTTGATGATAAACTCATGTGCTTGCCCACTTCCACAACAACTTAACAATTCTTCATTGGTGTGATTGAAAGAGTTGGATTAAATTGTAAAGAAAAACAATGAAACTGTCTTCTTTTCTCAGATGATGTGATTGCACAAAATACAAATGAAAAGAATCACAACTATTGCTCAGACATTTATAAAGCTTTTGGTGACAGGTTCAATAACATACAGCTCCAGTCTTTGAGATTAAGGTAGTCGATGATAATACATAACTATCCTATCTTGGGATAGACTTTTTGTTACATGAGTATTTGTTTTTATCAAAATTAGTAAAACTAGATATATCAATCTACTTTTTCTTATTTTTTATCCTATCTTGGGACAGACTTTTTGTTACATGAGTATTTGTTTTTGTCAAAATTAGTAAAACTAGATATATCAATCTACTTTTTCTTATTTTTTATCCTATCTTGGGACAGACTTTTTGTTACATGAGTATTTGTTTTTGTCAAAATTAGTAAAACTAGATCTATCAATCTTTTTCTTATTTTCATACCATACATAAATTTTATTTGTAATATAGAAATATAATTATTAATATAACATGTTGATTGTAGCATTAATTCCACAAAGAGACAAGTATGATATTTTAATGTTAGAAGTAGATGTGGCATAGCTATTAATACTTTCATATTGTCCAGGCATTGGTGACATATGCCTTTAATCCCAGCACTCAGCACTCAGGAGTCAATTTGAGGCCAGCCTGATCTACTCAGTGAGTTACAGGACTGTATCCAAAGAAATACAAAGAAACCTTGTCTCAAAACAACAACAACAACAACAACAGGAACAACAACAAGATATTTTTATATTTAAGCACATTTTCCCTGGGCTGTTTTCTATTTTTCTCTATGCCACACCCTTTTTATTTCTCATTAGAATACAAGCAGGTATCTAATAAATGACAATATTAAAATAAAATAAAAACAAACCAAAATAAAGCAAAGCAAGCAAACAACAGAAGAAGAAGTAGTGTAAAACGGATACATGAACACATATATTTACTTGTATGTGAGAATAAACAATGTAACCACTACTTGTAATGTACAACTCAATTCATATATCCTCACTGAAAATCATGCAATGTGTGTATCTTAGAGACCTGGCCTTAGGTTAGTTTACTTCCAGTTTTATAGGTAATTCACTCTGTAGAGTTCTTTACTGAAGATTGGTCCCAAGAAACCGAATTAGATTCAGAAAGAAAAATAAGCTAAATGTAATTGGGTAAATGAATAATTCAGGATTTATGTGTTAAAAGGTTTTAAACAAAAAGAAGAAAGCAAGCTGATAAAAGGGTGAGAAAATACAGAAGGAAAAGAGCCAATAAAAAAATTGAAGAAACACATGTAGGTGTGAGACACCTACATACTCAAAGAACTTGTGAGGTAGAAATAAATGGAATAAATAAAAACAAATAAGCTCTGACAAATCATAACGAGACAAAAAAATAATAATGCTATTGATTTCGCTTTGTGCTGCCCATCTCCTGCTGGACATGATGCCTGACCTTAAAAGTGGTTTGTATACACAGTGAAGCTGGACTGATGAAAATAATTTTCCATTGGGAGAATTTCCCTGATTCTGGGTTAAGGATGTGAGTTTTTTTCTCTTTAGCTCTCAATGCTGAGATGGGATCTCCCCAGTCCTATGATGGCCCAGTGCATGCTTTGAGTTCATATGAGCATTGGCCTTGCTGTGTTCAGAAGTCCTTGTTTCCTTGGTATGTTCTGTACTCTCTGTCACTTACATTTTTTCTGCCTTCTCTTTTGTAAGGTTCTCTGATTCTTGAGGAAAGGGGATTGATGCAGACATCCCATTTAGGGCTAAATAGTCCAAGGTTTTTCACTCTAGATGCTGTCCAGTTGTTGGTTTTTATATCTATTACCATCTACTATAGAAAGAAGTAAGGTGTTATTAGGAGCCATTTAATTGTTAGGTTTCTTTGGCAAAACAGCAGTATTCATTTGGTTGGTTTTTCTTAGGACCCTGGCCTATCTATTCTCAGGTTCTTGGACATGTGAACAGCATTCAGAATAGGTTCCACCTCCATCTCATGGAGTAGACCTCATGTCCAAACAGATACTCTTTGGTTAGTTCCACAGGCTTTCTGCCACTATTTCAGCAACATATTTTGCAGGCAGATAACCCAATGGTTTTGTAGCTGGGTTAGTGTTTAGCTGTCTCCTTTCGTAGCGTGTAGAGTAATTTCTAGTGCCATGAGTGCTTGTTAGTAAGGGTGAAGGCTACAGGTAGGCATCATCTCCACTTTTCCTTGTTCAATTAGTTTTGTGAAGGTGTTATCTTAACAACAGAATGTTAACCATTATGTTGTGGAAACCAGCCAATAGCCTTGGCAATAATATGAGTTATTTTTTTTTCATTTTGGGTTGGGAGGCAGAGTACTTAGGAGGCTTGTTTGGCCACCAACTCTATTAGATGTAAGCTGTTCCTGGACATGGAGATTTCATTTGGTGATGAGTGATGTTCAGTTGGTGCTCCAACTCCCTTGTTACTTAGTGATTCCATTTATTCTACTTATGTTTTAAGAAGGTTCTATGATCCTAGGGTCTGATACCCAGCACTCTGTGGAATTGATTGCTTTATAAACATGGGATCAATCAGGTTCCCTAAATAATTAATAGTAATTACAATGTAAAAAATTAGTTAATATTCACCAAGTTTTACTTATTTGCCATGAACTTGCTTTCCAATAGGTCAACTAATGATTGAATTGATAAATATGATTTGTCTGTATTTTCAAAGTTTAAAGAGAAAATAAATTAAGGAAACTTGGTAGTTTTATGTCCTCTTGAATCTAAGTGCAACTTTTCTGATGCGATTTTATAAGACTTTTTATTTGAATGTGTTATCATGATTTGTAGAGAGCTGTGAAGTGTGCTAGCTTTTGCCTTTTACCTTTTCAATGGTGAGTGCTCTCTGTAACAAACAAGTCCTTATTTGACTAAGCCTGTTTAGCTTGTTTGCTTCCACATAGGAGCAGCCTATTTGTAGGGTCCACTTAGCTCACTGGGGTTGGTCAGCACAAGGGGATTTAAGCCTATTCAGGGAAACTCTGGGGGGGGGGGGAAAGAAGCTTTGTTAAGGATTATGAATAAACTGCTTTAAGAAGATCTTCCCAGAGTTGCATCTTCCTTGCTGGTTGAGTTTGGGCATTACAACTGGTGGTCCTTACCAGGAGCCGCCTCTTCAGATCAAAACTTCTTGCAGTCAGGGCAGAGCTGGTAAGTTCCCAAGCTAAGGTGGGATCATAAAGTCCACGGAAAAAAAGCGGCAATAAAGTCTCAGACATTGAGCGAGAGGTTCTAACAAACCAAAAGTAAAATTTTTAAAATGGGGACTTCTCAGTCTCATCCAATTTTTCTGGCTCTTCAGGAGCTACTTTTGTTAAAAAAAAAATTTAAAATAAAAAAAGCACACTAAAAAGATTGCTGAGCGAATGTGATGCCATTGCACCTTGGTTCGCAGTTTCAGGAGACCTCACGCTTGCATACTGGGACAAGTTAGGCAGGGATCTTGACTTTGCTTGGAAACAAGGAACACTAAAGTCCAGAGTCTGACCTGTTTAAAAGTTAGTACATAGCTGTATTAAAGAACAGAGGTACTGTTAAAAAAAAAAATGATTAAAAAAAAAGCTGCACTAAAAATGCTAGGAAAAAAAGATTAAAAAAGTTAAGAGTACAAAAAAGTCAAATACAAACAAAACAGATTCTAAATAAAATTACAGGCTCTCATAAAAAAGGTCCAAAAACAGTCCCTCAAAAAACAGAAACAAAGACCCCTCCTCCCGGGACAATGCCGTTGGCACCTCCTCCTTAACAAAATAAAAAAGGACTGGCCCAAGGCACAGGGTGTTCCTTTTGCCCTGAGGTCTGGAGAGCCATACAAACTGACTTAAGTCTGGCCTATCCAGTTTTCCAGGATGCCCAAGGCAATAGATATGAAGAGCCTTTAGACTTTAAGGTCATCAAGACTTTGGCTGAGTCCGTAAGAACATATAAAATTTCAGCTTCTTTTACTGTAGCTCAAGTTGAAGCTCTAAATAAACATTACATGACTCCTAGTGATTGGAATGGGCTGGCTCAAGCATGCCTAAGCCCTGGACAGTATGTGGATTGGAAAGCCTTTTTGATTGAGTATGCCAATAAACAGGCCGCAGCTAATTTGGCTGCCAGAAACAGAACATAGGACAGGGACATGTTGCTTGGAAGTGATGCTTTGCCAATCAACAGACAGAATATCCATTACCAGTTTTTAAACAAGTAAATCAGATTGTCATAAAAACATAAAAGTCATTACCCAATAAGGAAAAGGTAAATGGTAACCTCACTAAGATACTACAAGGCCCCATGAAACCATTTTCAGATTTTGTGGCTCATTTGGTAGAGGCTACAGGGAGAGTTTTTGGTGATCCCAATACTGCCATGCCACTGATTAAACAACTTTTCTATAAACAATGCATAAAACAATATAGGGCCACTATTACCCCTTATAAAAGTAAAGGACTTAAAGCATGGATAAAGGTCTACAGAAAAGTAGGAGGGCCATTAACCAACCTGTCCTTATAGCAGCTGTGGTTCAACTGACTCAAAACAAACAAACAAAAAGTTCTGATGCTTGTTTTACACATAGTAAATTAAGACATCTAAAAAGACAATGTCCTAAAAAAAAAAAAAAAAAAAAAAAAGTACAGGGGATACAAAAAACAGCCAATGCCCTAAACAGCTTGGGCTATGCCCCAGATGTAAAAAGGAAAACCACTGGACAAATGAGTGTCACTCAGTAAAGGATATTAATGGGCAGCCTCTTACTCAAGGCTATGGCAAAACCCATCCAAAAAAATGGACAGCAGGGCCCACGACCCCTGGGCCCACAAATATATGGATCAGTAGATAGTCAAAACAAAAAAATGGAGCCAAGAGAGATGGCTCTCCCTTGGGACCATGAAGAGCCACTGCGGGTTCTGCAGGATTGGACCTCTGTTCCACCACCCAGCTCGTTTTAACACCTCAAATGGGGGTCCAGTTAATAGAGACCGATTTCAAAAGGCCTCTTCAACCTGACACTGTCAGGCTGCTCATAGACTGGTCATCTTCAACTTTAAGAGGACTCAGAGTTCATCCAGGAGTTATTGATCCAGATTACACTGGGGTATGAAGATCATGGTAAAATCCCCTAGAAAAATTACCGCTATTTCCCCAAGAGATCAAATCGCTCAGCTGCTTTTATTACCTAGTCTTCATAAACGCTTTACAGCTCAAACCAAAGAGAGAGAGAGAGAGAGAGAGAGAGAGAGAGAGAGAGAGAGAGAGAGAGAGAGAAGTGGTTTTGGATCCACTAAAACAAACTTAACTTTTTTGTCTTTGGACTTGGACCAGAGGCCAATGTTGGAGCTGACCATAGATTAAAATAAAAGGATTTGGGGCCTTTTAGATACAAAAACAAATAAAAACATTATAGCCAAAAATGATTGGCCTACTGGCTGGCCCATACAAGCTTCTTCTCAAACTCTACAAAGACTTGATTATACAAAGGCTCTGGATATGAGTACAAGACAGCTACAATGGTTAGATCAGAATGAACATTCTAGATTTATACAACCATATGTGCTAGAGTTGCCAATTTCCCTTTGGGAAAAAAGTCTGTTAAAAGATATGGGTTTTAAAGTAAGTAATGAGTACTCTGCTAGTACAAAAAAAAAAAAAAAAAAATGAGGAAAGCCATGGGTTATTTCCCTGGCCGGGGAATAGGGAAACACCTACAAGGTCACACTAGTCCTGTGATTGTACAACAAAGACAGGGAACACAGGGCCTGGGTTTTTCCTAGGGGCCCCTGAAAAAGGCATTCCTATTACCTAAAAAACAAAAACAAAAGCAAAAAAAAAAAACCGATATGTGTTCTTCAGTGGCCACTCTCCTCCTGAAAGTTAAGTGCTGCCAAGGCCTTGATAGCCAAACAACTATCATTAAATCATATTAAACCATCTGTTTCACCATAAAATACACCCATTTTTGTCATCAAAAAAATAAAGATTGGTACATGATCTACATGCCATTGATTTACAAATACAATATATGGGCCCAGTTCAGCGAGGGCTCCCACTTCTTTCATCTCTGCCTATTTGTAGTGATAGATATAAAAGATTGTTTTTTCTCCATTTCTTTGTGTGCCAATGATAATAAAAGGTTTGCCTTCCCTGTCCCATCCTATAATCATAAAGAGCCTGATCAGAGATTTAAATGGGTAGTCTTACCACAAGACATGACTAATAGTCCTACTATATATCAACTTTATGTTGGAGAGGCCATTGCCCCATTAAAACAAAAATTTCCTGCCTTAAGATACATCCATTATATGGATGATATATTTTTGGCAGCCAAAGATAAACAAGTTTTAAATCAGGCTTATAAAAATTTGGTTAAATTATTAGAAAAAAAAAGGCTATTTATATCCCCTAAAAAGGTTCAAAAGGATAAAATCATTAATAATTTAAAAACCAAAGTAAATAAAAAACAAATTTTCCCTCAAAAGATTGAGTTAAAAATAATTTAAAAACATTAAATGGTTTTCAAAAGTTATTAAGAGATATTAATTGGGTTAGGGGTTATTTAAAATTACCAAATTATAAATTAAAGCCACTATATAATATATTAGTAGGGGATCTGGCTCTTAATTCTCCTAGACAATTGACTACTAAAGCAAAAAAAAAGCCTTATATAAAGTTTAAAAAAATTACAAAATACATTTCTATCTAAATAAAAGAAAAGGTCAAGCTATAACGTTGTGTATTCTCCTTACCTATAATTAGCCTACAGGTTTGTTATGGCAGGATGGACCATGGCTTTAAATTTATCCCAAAATTTCCCCAACAATAACATTAAAACATTATCCCACAGCAATTGCTAGTTTGGCTTACAGTAAAATTCAACAAAACATTCAATTTTTTGGAGTGCCCCAGTGCTACTTGTGGTGCCTTACTCCAGTCACCAGGTTAAGATCTTGTGTAGCATTATTAATTATTGGGCCATATTACAATGTGGGTTTGGTAAAATGATAGATAATCATTATCCAAAACATCCTTTAATATCATTTTTTTAAAAACATCCTGTGATTTTTTCCAAAAGTAACTTTCTTAGTCCCATTTAGTGGGGCACCAAATGTTTTTACGGATGGGTCAAAAACTGGGTATGGGACATATATAATTACAAACAAGCCTCCTGTGCTGTGTCAATTTCAGCCAGGATCTCCTCAAATTATAAAATTAAAAATTGTAGTCAAAGTATTAAAAAATTGTCCATTTATATTTAATTTAATTTCAGATTCAGCTTATATGGTAAATACAATAAAAATTTTAAAATTAACAGACCATATAAAAGTTAGTAGTGCTGTTTGTTCACTCTTACAAAAGTTACAAAAATTAATTTGGTTTAAAAAATGCTTCTATACCCAACATATTAGAGCTCATACAGGTTTGCCTGGGCCTTTAAATAAAAAAAAGGCATTGTTGATCAATGGACAAGGATAAAATGCATTTTTATAGCTCCTCTTTAGATCAGACTAGACAATTCCATCAGCAATTTCATGTAAATGCAAGGACTCTTCAACAAAAATTCCATTTATCCAAAACAGATGCTCGATAGGTGATTTTAAACTGTCCACAATGTGTAATATACCAATATCCACTTAGTGTGGGAGTAAACTCTAGGGGTTTAATGCCCCTAAAAATATAACAAATGGATGTCACACACATTTCAAAATTTAAAACTTTGAGATATGTACATGTATCTATGAATACTTGCTCAGGTGTGATACATGCTACACCTTTAAACGGGGAAAAAAAAAAGCCTCCAATGTCATTGGACACTGTTTAAAAGCCTGGGCTGCTTGGGGAAAACCCCAACAGCTAAAAACTGATAATGGACCAGCCTATACGGCTCAGAGATTTACTTCCTTTTACAAAAAAATAAAAGTTTTTCTTGTCCATAAATTACCCTACAATCCTCAAGGACAAGGGATTGTAGAGCGTGCTCATCACACTCTAAAAGAATGTTTAATAAAACAAAAATGGGGGAGTAGGCCAAGGCCGAACTCCCAAGGAAAGAATATCTTTAGCCCTTTCTACCCTTAATTTTTTAATTTTGGATGTTGATGGCCTTTCCACCGCTGATTGCCATCAGCAGCAAGGAGGGAGCTTAAAAGGCTATGTGAAATGGAAAGATGTGATCACTGGGTTATAGCATAGTTAGTCTTGATCCGGTGTTGACATGGTGAGAGGGTCTGTTTGTGTTTTTCCCCAGGACCACCAAGGACCGTTGTGGGTCCTAGAGAGGCTCGTAAGGAAGTGCAACAAACATAAAGAACCTGCTGTTGCTGCTGATCATCAGCCTGACTTGGTCACCAGTGCAGATGGAGCCCCGATGGGGAATGCTGTCCTTGTTTCCAAGACCCATGCCGATACGCCATGATGCAAAAATGTTTCCCCAGTTTTTCAGTACTAATAAGAGTTTAGATTTACCCTTTTTGCCTTATGATAGTGAGATTGCTAGTATAAATAAAAATAGTTTTGTTTTAGAAGGAAGTTTATGCTTTTTATGATAAAAATTATTAGTAATAAGAGTCAGTACATTACAATTGTCTAGCCATCTCTTAGGAAATTGGTCTGCCGATGTTGATAACCTGATGGCACTGCTGCAAATGGCCATCATTACAGTAAATGAAACACGTGTGGATGCGGGACTGGCAGCAGGGTTGTCATCGTGGTTCGCTGTCGCCATGGATCATCTAAAAGAGTGGGCAGGAATGGGAGCAATGGCTGTGCTCTTGTTGCTTATCTCCTTTGTGGGCCTGTGGTGCCTTTGCAAGATGAGGTTTGCTCAACAGTGGCATACAGCTATGGTTGTCCAGGCATTTACAGCCATTGAGGCAGGGCAGTCTCCCCAAGCATGGCTCATGGTCATGAACAAGAATTGATCCTTCACGCTCAGGTTGTATAGCATAACACTACACTCCGAGTTAGCTCTAAAAGCAAACAACTCCAAAAATGACAAGTCTGTTTACATGTGGGTTGGTGTCCAAGGAAGCCCCACCTCCAAAAAAAAGATACCGGAAGGGTATGGCACTGACTTGGCTGACTACCAGGATTCAAGGTCATTACAATGTCCACACTGCTATACTGGAGACCAGACTACTACCCTTGCCTGTTGCGTTATTAAAACAAAAAGGGGGAACTGTAGAGAGCTGCAAATTGCCGCGCCTTAATGATGGTGCTGGCTTTTGCCTTCCACCTTCCCGATGGTGAGCGCTCTCTGTAACAAACAAGTCCTTATTTGACTAAGCTTGTTCAGCTTGTTTGCTTCCGCATAGGAGCAACCTATCCACAGGATCCACCTAGCTCACTGGGGTTGGTCAGCACAAGGGGATTTAAGTCTATGCAGGGAAACTCCAGGGGAAAAAGAAGCTTTGTTAAGTGTTATGGCAGGTTGCTCCTCCCCACCGGCCTCCCAGTCCTGCCGCCAGTCCCGCAGCCACGTGTGCCCCAAATAACACTCAGAGACTCTGTATTTGATACAATCCTGTTGGCCAATTACCATTATTGTTTATGGGCTAGGTCTGTCTTAATTATTAACCCATTTCTACTTATCTAAGTATTTCCACGTGGTCATCTTATCGGGGAGCCGCAGCTGGCATCCTGCTTCCTCCCTGGGCTACATGTCGACTCCCACTACTTCCTCTCTCCTCCTCCTGGTCTCCTAGCCCCACCTATCTTGTTATCTCATTGGCCACAGTGCTTTATTAACCAGTATGAGAAACATATATACAGAATAACATCCCCCATCAGTTAAGGATCCTGAATAAACTGCTTAAAGAAGATCTTCTTGGAGTTGTGTTTTCCTTGCTGGTCGAGGTTGGGCATGACAATGATTGGGAAGAACATGTATGAACTTACTATGTAGTGGGCATTTAATTTTTTTTAAAGTTAATATTTTCAGCGAGTATAAAGGTGAGAGATCAAGGAGGGAGATGTAAAAAGGAAAAGAACAATGAACAATCTTCAAACAATACCATTGTCTTCAAAGGAGTAGCAAATAGTTGATTAGAACAGAATTACTGATATTTCTTATAGTATCATGAGTAAGGAATATGTACAATAATACAATGACAGATATTCTTATTTCATGAGAAATAGCCATTTCTGGAAGAGGCCCTGAATCCCAAGTAACCACACCAAGACCATTTGTCCAACTGAGAAAAAGACTTAATGATATTGGAGAGTTATAATGAGAACTCTGGATCAGTGTTTCAGTTGGGAAGAATGGCAATGTCTGCTTATTTAATCATATGAGGGAAATCACATATGCATTACTGTATTTTTAGAAGCATAAATAGAATAAAATCAAGTGGAATACATGAAGCAGTGAGTTAATCTTACAGGTTAGAAATGCTGTAAAATAATTGGTGCACATTAATCAAACTTACCCAAAATCTGAAGCAAGGAAGGTGTCCCCAGTAAACACACTGAAGAGATGCAGAATCTCAGTGCAACATATTATTCCAGCTTTGTGGCTATTTTTTTAAAGTATGCAAGGAAAATGTGTTGACATTTTTAAAAATTTGACTGTTATCATTTCAAAGATAAAAGCTTTAGATGCAAAAATGAAATAATGCCACTCTCTTAGGAAATGCACAGTTAAGTATTTTTTGACAAGGAACCATTGTGACCCAGCTTATTTTAAATCACTTAGGGAAAAAGTGTGTGACTGTTAGATAAGATTGCATGTGGATGTATGTATTCATGCTTAAATATGCTAGAATGCATACTGCATTACTTCCATTTTATGGTTAAACCTTATCATAACACAGAATACAATAGTTACATACACACATAAAATCAAAAATTTTAGTAACATTTTGCCACTAAATATACAGTGATTTTCATACACTCTGTTCATATTAAGTTAAAACGTGTAATAGTGAGGACGCAGATAATAAAGAACAATGAAAACTCTGTCTCTCACTATTATCCTTTTCTTGTTGTGCTGATCTTGCAGAAAACAGTCCATAAATATTTTTACAAAATCATCTGTGTAAGATTGTGTTTAAACATATCCTAACATTCTCTCAATAACGAGTATTTCCCCTTTGATGAAACATGTGTCTCATACTTTAAAATATGCCATTGTCACATAAATTAAAATCTGCTCTTTAAAGTTTTCATTTTGGGAAATTCAGCTAATGAATCTGCAGCTATATACAAGTGTACATATAAAAATCAAACATGCATGAAACGTTTTGCAACATTGGAATGACCTCAACACTGTTTGCTTCATTTTCCACTTTAATAATGATAGTTATACCTGATGATCATCTAGCAGTCAAGCCAGAGAATGAAGTCTGAAATACCTTTAGCTTATATGAACTAATTGGACATACCGCTGTCCCCTGAGGACGTCAACCAAAATAGAAATGTGCAAAAATACATGAAAACTACAAAGTTAACCTTTCTGGGTATTGTAATCATAGGCATAGGTTTTAGTTCTGTATCTGTCATGCAGCACTTACATACATTAGAGAATGAGTTCTCTAATGATACTTGTGGGATGCCAAAAGATGATCTGTCTTTCCATTTCATAGGTGACACTGCCTCATGGTGCAGTCCTAAAAGGAATGAGTTAGACCAAGTTTCACTTGCAAAATGCTTGCCTGAAATCTAGAGAAGTAGAAAACTGATTAAACAATTCAACTTCTCAGCAATTGAACACATTGTGTCACCCTCTTTACACAGGAATGGTAATAATGCAGAAAGTACACAGATCCTAGCATGGGAGGCTCATCCATTGGTTCTCCATTGCTGCCAAATACATCGCCACAGGCATAGAAATTTCAAACAATGTTAATTTGTTGTAAACGTTTCCCAGAGTAGAGTTCCACTGTAGGTTAAGCGCAACCTCTCCAAACATACTCAGCAGGCTGGAGTCTGAGTTTATCCAGATTTGTCATTTCACTTCAGGCCATGTCCTTTCCAAAGATCTAATGGTTGTCAGCAGAATTTTTGTTCTTGTATTCAGTGACATAATTCCAGATGATGAGTTTTTAAGGTTAACAGCAAACAGAATTTAGGTGCACTCATCATGTGTACACATCACTGATCAAGTCCGGCCCATGTGAGTATTCTCCATTTGCATAAAAATTAAATTACACAATGGTTTAAATGCAACAATAGTATTTCTCAGTATGTGTTACCTGTTGTATATCCAGAGGGGAAAGAGTGTACAATGGGTGCAGCCTAGAGACAGGAATCTTGATGGAGATAGGTGCTTTAAAATTTGTCAGACTGGTACTGGAAGATCTAAGCTCAAACTGTCACCCTTCAGTAGTGTTAGAACTTGGAAACATCATTTTAGTAGATTCTCAAATGTCTGCTTAAGTATATTTAGTTATGACAGGAGAGTGTGAAGACAAGACTCTAAATATTTGTTTTTCATCAAAATTACATGATGTGTTTCAACACTCAGGGACTCGCTGTTTACTCTGAAATGTTATGCTCCTGTTATCTCAAATTCACATCCAGTGACTTCACAGACTACAAACAGCTATCTTTAAACTTCTTTTTCTAATATTTTGATATTATCCTATAACTGCATCATTTTCCCTTCCTCTAAACCTTCCCATATACCTTTCTTGGCTCTCTTTCAAATTTATGACCTCTTTATTAACTGCTGTTACACCTATGTATGTATATGTATACATACATACATTTGTAAAGCAAATGGTGTCCAAGGTGGAGTCACCTAGGACACAAGGATGAATAATCATCGTGAGATCCAGCACCTCTTGGGAAAGGTAAACTGAAGGTTCTGCACCTCTCATAAGTCTGCTGAGCCCCTACCTATGTGGAAAATCATGAACAAAGCTTCTTGATGCCCCAAGGGCCAGCGGTCTGCTTTTGGGAAAATACTGCTTGCCTGAGTCCCTTTTGTTGGAATGGTTTTGTTCTTCCTAATGCTTTCACACTACTCTTCTGCTCAATATAAACCACCATACAAAACCCAAACTCTCCTTTTTTGGTGGGGCTGTTCAGCCTGCTAGAGATAGACTAGCAGTACGTACCCTAAATAAAGCTTTGCCGTGAGGACTCGGGAAAGCTTCTGTAGTCTCATTATATCTTGTCTCTCAACATATTTATGCCTAATCACATAAATACAACCTCATCACTCTGTGTGTTACTTAAATATATGTTTAAAGGTTGGCCATTTGGTGTTGGATAATCAGTTCAAGTGCTCTTCCCTGAGGAAGACTGTTTTGTCTTGACTCGACACTCCAGAGTTGCCTGTAGTTTTCCATGCATTGAAGAGATCTAGGCTTCCCCTTATCAGTTTTAGCAAATCTATTGTTGTTGTCCTTTCTCAGCTCAAATTTAACTAGTCATGTTGGTGAGTGTAGATTCAGAAGTTAATAAGGAGATAGTCTTACAGCAAACAGGTGGGTCTCCTGACTTGCACAAGCTTTCTTCCCCCTCTTCTGAAAAGCTCTCTGAGCAGTATGTGGGGGAGTGTTTTGTAGATATATTTAATGATGCTAGGCTCCACATGGGAGTGTTTTGAAAATGTATTTAATGGTGCTAGGCTCCACAACTCTTCATTTTGGCTGGCTGTGCCTTTCTAGAATGGTCTCCTTCTGATACAAAGTGAAGTTTACTTCATTGGAGGTGATCATTACACCTACTTGTGGGTGTAAGGAAAATACTCATAATAAAGGGTCTTAAAGCCAATTTAGTTAACTGGCAGTTGTAGGTTCTATTCCAGTATGGAAGAATTCACTATCTAGGCTTTTAATAGAGATATTGAGCAAGTCTTAAGTCTACTTAAAAGGCAATTGGTTACTGACTAAGTATTAGTGTCACTACTGCATTTTTAAGGTTATTGCATCATGCTTATCATTGATGTGTCTCTTAGGCATCACATCTAGGCAGTAATACTGGTTGTTTCCCTCCTTTAAAAGATTCTGTAGCATCTTTAAGAGCAATGAAAATTAGACCTCCGGGAACTAATTATAGATCAGTTAGCACAAGGTCCTCTATGCCCTGATTAACACCTCAACATTTCCTATGCTTCCACTCTGGAACTGGAAGGTATTGCTCAAGCCCTGGACTGGCATATTAACTGCCTTATATGATTTCTGTTTACCCTGTTTTACCTCATCACTTATTTCCTATTCATTGCAAACATATGTTCATTTGTTATAATACTTTGTGAAAAATATTTCAAACAGTTTTGATCTCATCATGTGTAAAAATCTACAGATCTATGAGGCATCATTACTTCTCTAAACTCATTGGTCATTGGTTTTGTAACTCTTTGCATTGACACTACATTAACTGGTTCTCCTGATAGCTCCTCTCCCTCAACCTGTCTCTCTACATAATGCTGTTCTCAGATGTCAACACATCAGAGTCTGTGTGTAAGAAGGAACAGTTGACAGATTATGTACAGATATCTGTACATTAAAATGAGTTGTAAAATATTGTAATAGAAAATAAAAACTAAGAATATAAAAACATTATTTTTAAACCGAATTCTGTTACTGGTATAGCAACAAACTTATTAAGTTTTTGCCTAAAGAGTTAAACAAAGCCAACATTTTTAGCTACAATTTTTTAGGTATTCTTTAAAATTCCTTCGGAAAACATATAGTGAATTGCTCATTGATAAATAGAACTCTTCCTTAAGTGATCAAGGATTTTGATAAATCAAATATATGCTATTTTAATATGTGAAGTTAAACTTATTAACTTCAATAAGCTTTCAGGAAAACAATGATGAAAACATCTTCACTCATGTTATATTGAGGGAAATTGCTTATCAAAGCTAGAATGGGTGTAAAAGAACATACAGTGATTCTATTAGAATAAAAAGAGTCATAACATAAGACATAAATAGCAAGTGTACAGCAAATACACTAACTAAATAAAATGAAACAATAAAACTACAAATAAAAATGGGTGCTCAGTTAGTTACTCTGACAACAAAAACCCAAGTGCAAGAGGGAATGACTCTGGCAGCTGAAATGCCCTAATGCAGCCCTTTCTTGATTTCAGTAACAGGTTTTTCTTAAACTCAAGGGATAGAACATGTCCTAAATTAAATCTGAAGACAATCTACTGAGACAAAATGTTTGCAGTCAGGGTCATTTTTCCACTAGAACTGAACACCTGCCAGAGTGACCAATGGCTTCAGATGAACTGATCAACAAACAGCCTTTAGGAGGTGTGTCTAGTAGAAAAATAAGAACACCAGGATTGTGTCAATAAATTAGCTGGCTGAGGACAGACCTTGGTAAGAATGAATCAATCAGACTAATAATGTACTGAGAATGTGATGACAGAGTTAAAAAATTATAAAATTAAAAGCAAAGGAAGGGGCCGGATAGTGGTGGTGCATGCCTTTAATACCAGCACTCAAGAGGCAAAGGCAGGCTGATCTCTGAGTTCGAGGCCACCCTAGTCTACAAAGCTTCACAGAGAAACCCTGTCTCGAAGAACACAAAGCAAAAGGGAAAAAATCTAGGACCACCACTTATTGATCTTCAACAATGATGTTCCCTGGACTATAAGATTCTAGGTACAGATACTTTCTTCATCTAATCCATTATAGTAAGCATTTAAATGGATGTATGTAAAAGGTCTAAGCTGAAATAGATGAAGACCTCCAGATGCACAAAATTAAAATTTTCCACCATGTAAAGCTTACTTTACTTGAGGAATAGACCTGTGCAGGTGGAATTTCCATTTGGCAGCTTCCTCTCCACTGTAGGTTCACTTAAAGGTCTACAGACAAGTGTCAGTATGACAATGACTTGGCACAGGTCAAGAATGACAAGGTCTACACATTTTTGCCTTTAAGTTATACAGTTATTATGGAAACATTAAAGGCCACCTGTACCTTTATACTTCCTTCATGGTGATATGAATGCTTCCTTGGACAAAGGAATGAATCAAGTGAAGTTTCCTTACAGTTTTGGGGATGGAGATGCAAACACAAGTTTTCTAACAAAGTTATCCTGAGATCTCTGAAACAGTCTGTTCCTATGCTTTGGGTCCCTCAGATATCCCACACCAGGCTGCCTCACTTCAATCTCCAGGTCTATATTGACACCACTTGTCCTTTTTCCTCTGTTGTCCAACCAACATTTCTCTCATGTGGCTTATTGAGGTTAATGATGTTGATGGTGTGTCCGCTCACTGCAACATCAATATTGAAATCCCACCTACAAAGGTCCACTCCTCAAATAAAGTAAGCTTTGCAGGTTGGAAAAATTTAATTTTATATATCTGGAGATTTTCATCTATTTAACTGTCATTATTTATAACAAAATTTCCAGTGACCAACTATACCTCCAGAGAGGATTGTTAAATATCCTAGCCTGGGAAAACAGATCTAAGCATTGGCTGGCACGTACTATGTTAATCCGTGTCCTATCCATTATGATTGTTGTCAGTTTAATTATTATCAGTACCCATTTGTGTCACTCATACGTGTGATGATGGGCGCTAGAAAATTACACCTCAAGTGCATATTACATATTTTATGATTGAAAGTCATGATTCACTTATCTTCTTCTTGTACTTTTTTATCTCAATAGTATAAAAATTGTATAGTGATATTAGTGGGTCTTCTGGACGTCTAAATATCATGATAAGACGATGAATAGTTTTATTCTCCTCATTTTGTAGATCAATGTGTTCTTTGCCTTTCTGGTGCTCTGGGCTATCTGTCTTTTGCTGAGGACATCCATCTCTGTTAGTGGTCTCTTCACACTCAGCTCTGCTTCGCAGTTTACTATGAGCACCTTCTTGACCAGATGAAAGAGTTTAAACCAAGTCTGTGTTGCTGAAGAACCCCATGCTTTCTGGTAGCCACTTTACATCTTTACTCTCCACAATGTGTATAATAGCCTTCTTTTCAACTCTTTGTATTATCAAATGTAAACTTGCCATTTGTCTTTGCGATGACTTTTCATTTAAGCAACATGATTTTTGTCTCACAAAAATGGGGAGAAATATTCCTACTCCCCATAGAGAGAGAAAACCCAAGAGAAAAACTGGAAACTGATCTTGCCAGTGAAGCAAAACTGATTTTCAAATGCCTTTACAGTCTATTTGTGGGAGTAGGAGACACTGAATGTTACAGACATGGTGTACAAGGATATCAGTCAAAGTTGAAAGGACTAAACACTTTTCTTCCACAGAGAGTATGTCAGTGTGCACAAGACTTCACTGGTCTAAGCCTGATGAGATACCAGAGCAGAGAGGAGCAGAGGACACAAGTCCCCATTTCTAACCCTGAAATACCTTCAAGTGATAACTGTTTGAAAAGGAAAAATTAATTTTTCCAGCGGAGTCTTCCTGGGAATACAAACCATACATAAGGCCAAGTCACATGCAGAGAATTAGGTGACCAACACAAAGAAACCGTTAGTATTTTGAGAGCATTTTTTTTTCTCATAATGCTTAGTCTTGGGCAATATACCACATGGACACCTTTATTTCTCTATCACAGTCTGTGACTTTGTGTCTTTATGGGATTTCAGTGGTTGTGAATGTGCGAATGTGTGTGTCTCTGTGTTCAAATGCTTTCTCTTTGGCTCTTTTCTTTTCTGTTCTTTTGTTTGTTTCATTCTATTCAAACATGCATATATATATATATATATATATATATATATATATATACTTATATATATAGTGTGTGTGTGTGTGTGTGTGTGTGTGTGTGTGTGTGTGTGTATGTGTGTGTTATATTTAAATGTCTGCTCATTTCCTAATGAGAGAGAGGAAACAGTGTGGATTTGGATGGGTAGGGAGGTGGGAAAGATTTGGGATGATCTGGGAGAGAGCAAATAATAATCTGAATATATAGTATATAAATATATTTCAACCTTCACTCTTCCATCTTTAATAGTAACTTTTCAGAGGTGGGTGTGGAGATTGTGGAGATCTTACAGTCCATGGTGTTGGGTTTTTTTTTTCTGCATTTTAATCCTCAGTCTTCAATATTTTTAGGAGCAGAAGATTGCATAAAAAATAAAATATAAATATAAAAATATATTTCAATCTGAATAATACACAGAACAAAATAAGACAAATGCAGTTCCCTTTGAAGTGATTTCTGTTCATGTCTGCATTTTAGTTTCAGAAAACATAAAACCTAAAATTGAATAAAAAGTTCTTTATCATTGTTTCTGAGCATCTACTAAACTTTTAAAAACAGTAGGTAGCAACACTTTACATAGAGAATGAGAAAATACATTCCAAATGTTGGAAATTGAAATGCTTAAATAAAAAGAAACCTGGAATTCTATATACCTGGTCACTTTGAATGACCCACACCCATACACACACACACACACACACACACACACACACACACACACACACACATACACACACAGACAATACACAAACATTCACATACAATGTACTTGTAAATTGTATTTTTATTGTTTTTTACTTAAAAGTTAAATTCAGAGATGACAGATTGAGGAATGGCTTTAATATTAGAAGACCCAAAAGAAATAAATAGAATGCGCTGAGAGGGCTGGTAGAATTTGAAAAAAGAGAATTGCTAGGATCAAAAGAAAAATTTTAAAAAAGACATTATGTTAGATAATTAAAAGAAATGCATCTACACAAATAGAACAATTTCTTACATGGAAGTAATTAACACACATATTCCAATATGTATAATGATCTGGAAGATAGGAAACTTCTGAGAAAGCACCTAAGAAGATTAAATAAAAAGTAGTAGACATTTGTAAAATGTTGGTTAATTAAGCTGAGGTAGTGATGATTAGGACAATGTGCCAATAGTGAAGTGATGTATGTTGTACAAGTAGAAAGAGACTGCACACTGGGGATGATACTTTGTTGTCCCGCGCTACCGTCTCGCCAGCAAGAACGACGCGGCACACTCAGGATCCTTCTGCAGTAAAGCTTTAATGCTCTTGAGAGGGAGAGCATAAGCTTACAGGAAAGAGAGACCCCAAACACACAAAACCCATCCCTTATATAGGCTAGCAGCCTCTGCCTTGGACATGTCACCCCCTGACTGGCTGCTGCTCATCGGCCCATATGACGCCACGGGAGAGGCAGGGACCCAGGGTTTGACAGTTACCCAGCGTATGCGCATCTCTCCTGTCTATCAACGGTTTTGACAGTTACCCAGCACATGCGCATCTCTCCTGTCTACCAACGGTTTTGACAGTTACCCAGCGGTACTTGTAACGGCTCCCTACATCTCCCCCTTTTTTATTTATTTTAAACAGAGTCAATTAATAGGAACAGAATTAATGAGGCTTCTCAATTTTCAGAAGGTAGGTCACCCATATAACGAGGGATAGAGACAGAGGTTGTACCTCCCAGATCAAAAATTAAGACCATGTGCGAGAGTCGCTATGGGGCTGTCAACTCACCCCGAAGTGACCTCGACCTGTCCTCTGCCGTTTTTCTGGGAAAGGGACACTAGGGCAGGCAACCCTTATGCAGGACAACATGCCTCCCAGAGAGCCAGGCAACTCTCTGTGCGATGCTTTGCTCGGCATCCCTCATGGGCTGCTCAGACCAGACACTCTACCCTGTGCAATGAGCCTATGCTCTGGGTGTGCAAAAGCTGTCTGACCGGCAGCCTACTGCTTAAGCATTGTTAGCCAAATATCTGTGGAAGACCCCTGTTCCAAAGCTACAAGTGCTTGGGCGATAACCACCTTGTCCCTCTTATTTTGAGCCCTGAGCCTACAGACCAGCCAAAGAAGCAACAACAGTCCGCAACAAACGGCTGCGCCAAACAATCCCACCCCAACACATTCTTTGAAATAAGAAACAGCTGAGGCAATTCATGACGACAATCCCTCCATCAGAGACAAGTCAAGACGAGTGGAGTTGACCTGGATAATAGCGGCTCTCAGCTCCCGAAGTGTCTGCTCAAACTCGGAGGTTCAATTCTGCAACATGAACTGAGAAAGGCTTTTAGACAAATTAGCTGCTTTGGTAAAATTTTCATATTGGATGGAGGTGACATATAGGCCGGGGAGCTTTTGCTCACAGCCTAATTGGGCCATCTGCCACAACATGTCCAACTGCTCCTGCACTAAATCAATGCACTGGTTTACCAGCATCAGGCCACCCTGTATCTGAGTATTTGCAGAGGCCTGCTTATCCAGGGCCTTGGAGACAGTAGCCGACAAGCCATTAATAGCCTGTGCAGTTTGCACCGAGGTGGATAGTGCAAGGGCAGAGGCTGTCACTGCTGCCGTGACCACAGTAGTAGCCACAATGGCGACAATAATTGCTGAGATTCTAAAGTCCCTCTTTTCTCGAAATAATGTCATGCTGCTGGGCGCCTCTATTGGAACGGGCACAAAGCCCGGCATTCGAGTTACCACCACAAGGGGGAATTTTTGAGCATCCCAACATAAAGTATAGTAACATCTACTGGACTCACAATGTAATTCATTATCTGTAGCACTCTTATTGCTCACAATCCACATAAAAGGAGACCAGACACACACTGGTGTGGTGTGGCATCATAGTTTGTATGTTTGAAGGATTGATACTTTATATCATTGGCAATCCAACTAAATGACCCAGAGCTATGGCCCGACTGGAGGCTGCTCCCCAAAGACCCTTTCCAGTCAAACTCCAACCACCCTTTTTCACTTTTACCCCTTTTAAGCATTGTCACAGGTGTAAGATCAGTGCAGCTTCCATTAATGCCACAGAGCAGCCATTGGTCAAACGGGTCAAGGCTGGATCGCATGGGATCCAAGGATGTGAAATTAGTTCCCATACCCATATTGGGGGAAAAACAGAACAAGCCCTCAATGGCCCAAGCAGAGCCCCTGGACTGGCATCCAGTCCAGAATAAAGTCAATCAGGGAAAAACCTGTGCATTATACATCACCGGCATCGGAAGTGGGAACGTTGACATGATTCCCCAATGTGGTTCTCCCTGGACAGCTGGGGTCTTGATCATCATCAGTAACATCAGCTTGCTCCCCCTTTTCATGTGTCTGGTCTGCTGCATCCTTCTGCTCCAGGACTGTCCTGGTAAGTCTTTCAGGGACACAGAAAGGATTTTCTTCATTCTGCGGGAAAACACAAACAGCTCCCCTGGATCTTATTAAAATAGGATCCGGGCCTTTCCATTCATTGGTTAACACATCTTTCCATTTCACCAGTTCCTTAGGTCGATGTGGGTCTGAGCACTGTCGCTCTGCTGCAGTCTGACCATGCTCATCTGAGTTTAAAAAATTTATGGTGAAAAGTGCCACTGCTATGGCAACTCGTGGCACAGGGGGCAAATCTTTTATTATTCCCCCTCTTTGTTTAATTAAGCATGATTTGAGCATGCGATGTGCGTGCTCAATGATGCCCTGCCCTTGAGGGTTGTATGGCAAGCCCGTAACATGTGTGACTTGCATTTGTGCACAAAATTGTTTAAACTTCGGAGAAGTATAAGCAGGTCCATTGTCAGTTTTCAAGCATTTAGGCTTTCCCCAGGCACTCCATGCCTCAAGACAGTGTTGAATTACATGGGAGGTCTTTTCTCCAGTGAGTGGTGTGGCATGGAGGACACCAGAGCAGGTGTCTATTGATACATGCACATATTGGAGTTTTCCAAAGGAAGGAACATGAGTGACATCCATCTGCCACACTTGCAATGGCAGAATCCCTTTTGGATTTACTCCGGTATGGCGGACAGGGAGAAACTGACAGCAATTGTGACATTGAGTAACAATATCACGTGCCTCTTTCCTGGTAAGAGAGAAGCGCCTGCGTAGGGTCTCAGAAGTAACATGAAAGTTGTCATGGAAGGCCTTAGCGGCTTGCAGCGGGGGGACAAAAACCGTCGCAGCCAGCCTTGTGGCTTTATCTGCCAAATCATTTCCTTGGCTCATCGGGCCAGCAAGTCCCGAATGAGCCCTAATATGTGTAATATACATGGGAGCCTGTCTGGTTAACAAGCAATCTTGTAATTTTTGGAATAGAGATGCCACTCTGCTAGTGGATCTAATGATTCCAGCCGTCTCCAGTAAGTTTACAGCATTGACCACATAGGAGGAGTCAGAAACAATGTTAAAGGGACCTGGGAATTTTTGAAGAACATCTAATACCACCAAGCATTCTACCACCTGAGGGGAAGTTTCAGCATACTGCCGCGAGAACACCTGGGTACCCACCACATAGGCTCCCAGGCCAGTCTTTGAGCCATCTGTATATACCACCAATCCATCTTTTAGCGGGGTATGAGAGGTGACCCAGGGAAATATGATAGGGTGAGATGCAGCAAATTGTAACAGAGGGTGTTTAGGGTAATGATTATCAATTTTCCCCAAAAAGGTGGTGACTAATATGGCCCAATCATCAGAGGCGGCGGCCAATGTCTGTTCCTGAAAAGAGTTGTAGGGAACAATTAAAGCTGTGGGATGTCTGCCAAAATGGCTGACAGCAGCCTTCAGACCCCTAAGGGCAAGCTTAGCTATTGCTGCAGGGTACCAATCAATAATCTTTTGTGGGGAGGCATGTGGATGGACCCACAATAAGGGCCCATCCTGCCAAAGCACTGCAGTGGGTAGTTTCTTCGTATTGAACACACAGAGGGAAAAAGGTTGTGATGGGTCAATACGACATAATTGGGCTTCCTTGATAGCTTCCTCCACTGAGCGGAGGGCTGCCTCTGCGGCGGGTGTCAAAGACCTGGGGGAGGTAATATGGGTGTCCCCTTCCAAAATATCAAACAGGGGCTTTAAATCTGCAGAGGGGATCTTTAGGAATGGCCGTAGCCAATTTATATCTCCCAATAATTTTTGAAAGTCATTTAAAGTATGTAATTCGCCCCTATATATTTTTAATTTCTGCGGAAGGATTTTGTCCGGGAGCACCATGGACCCTATAAAGTGCCCGGTATTGGCAATTTGGACCTTCTCTGTAGCAATCTGGAGGCCCCAGAATCGTAGATTTTTGAGTAGCAAGGGATAGGCCTCTTGAAGGACGTTTAATTCCTTATGACACAGGAGTACATCATCCATATAATGTATAACAATTAAACTTGGATATTGTTCTCTGATGGGTCTGAGAGCCTCCTGTACATATAATTGACAGATGGTAGGGCTATTTGGCATGCCTTGAGGTAATACTTTCCATTGAAATCGCCTGTCAGGTCCCTCATGATTAATGGCAGGGACAGTAAATGCAAAGCGAGGCCTATCTGGTGGATACAAGGGAATAGAAAAAAAGCAATCCTTAATATCTAAAATAATTAAGTTCCAATTTTTGGGCAGAGCAGAGAGCACCGGAAGACCTCTCTGCACTGCACCCAAAGGATGCATTTGTTCATTAATGGCTCTTAGGTCATGAAGTAGGCGCCATTTGCCTGATTTCTTTTTAATAACAAAAAATTGGAGTATTCCAAGGGGAGGTAGATGGTTCTATGTGCCCCAATGCCAACTGTCCTGCCACAAGGCTGTTTACTGCTTCTAAGTTTTCAGAGGTCAATGGCCACTGGGGAACCCATACCGGGTCCTCTGTTTTCCAAGGTATGGGCCGTGCTGCCCCAGTGGCGCCTAGGAAAAACCCAGGCCCTGTCTCCCTGGATTTGGATCAGGGGATATGGGTTCTACTTGCCCTTGTTTCAAGCGTCCTAACCCTTTTCCAGTTTCATACCCCATCTTTTTCATAATATTGACAGCTCGCGGCAAGTATTCATTGGATAAAGCGAGCCCCAAGCCCTGTAGCACGTCACGTCCCCACAAATTAACAGGGAGGGGAAGCACGTAGGGGGTGAACTGTCCTTGATGACCTTCTTCTGATTTCCATGTAAGCATAGAGGAACTAATAGTGGGATGAGAGCTATAGCCTAGCCCCTGCAGGGAATGTGATGATTCTGTGACCGGCCAGGATTTCGGCCACCAATGAGATGAGATGATGCTCCGATCTGCCCCCGTGTCCAATATGCCTTCAAAACCTTTACCATTAATCCAGAGCGATAGCTTTGGCCGATCATGAAGCTGAACAACTAGATAAGCAGAGTCTGACCCTGAAGAACCCATCCGTTTATCTCCCATACCATGGTGGGGGTTGCCTGGGAGGAGCAGTAATTGAGCTATCCTATCCCCTCTGCTGATGGAAAATATCCCATTTGGGCTGGAGCACAGAACCTGGATCTCGGGGGAGTGTTGATCATCAATAACACCTGGGTGAACAACCAGTCCCCGTAATGTAAGCGACCCTCTACCGAGAAGGAGACCTATAGTCCCATTCGGTAATGGCTTGGGGGCTTGAACAGGAATGGGCTGCACCCTCATCTGAGGCATTAATAGGAAGTCGGAGGCGGCACACAAGTCCACCCTTGCTCCGACTCCTGAGGCGCCTCGTTCATCATCCTGGTGACTCTGTTCCCATATTTTGGCGGGCCCTGGAACCGTGGGCCCGACGCCCCGTTTTTTGGAACCTCTGTTGGTGTTTCTATAGGGGGGAGAATCCTACCCTTTATATCCCGTACAGAGCGACACTGGGTGGCCCTATGGTATCCTTTGCCACAACGAGTGCAGAGTGCTGGTGGCTCTCTCTCCCTGTCCAGCATCCTGCAATCCTTTCTTAGATGTCCTGCCTTTTTGCATTTAAAACAGGTTCTTTTATCTGGCCCCTTAAGGGGGTGCTTCTGAGACTGTAGGATGGCAGCAGCTAACCCTGCATTAGTAAGGGGTCCCCCGAGTTCTCTACAGACCCTAAGCCAATCCTGCAATCCTTTGTTCTTTCTCGGGGCTATAGCTGCATGACATTCCTGGGTGGCCTGTTCAAAAATAAGTTGCTCAACAAGAGGTGCAGCCTGCTCGGGATCACCAAAGATCCTCCCTGCTGCCTCTGTCATTCTTGCTACAAAGTCAGAAAAGGGTTCCTGAGTCCCTTGGATGATTTTTGTCAGTTGATTGTCTGCTCCCCCTTTCTTGGAGAGTGCCTTCCAGGCTCTAATGGCTGTACTAGCAATTTGGGAGTAGGCGCCCCAGTGATAATTAGTTTGATCGACTGCAAAACGACCCTGGCCTGTTAGCATGTCAAATGTCCACAACTGCTGTTCAGGGGTCAAGGCTGTCGCATTAGCTCTAGCTTGCTCTTGGGCAGCCTCATGCCAAAGTGCTTTCCATTCCATATATTGGCCCATGCTGATAAGCGTAGCCTTTGCGACCATCTGCCAGTCAGATGGCGTTAGGGCATCCAGGGCAAGTCTATCTAATTGTGCAACAGTAAAATTGGCCGTGACCCCATATTTTCTGACTGACTCAGCCAACTCTTTTATCTGATTATATTCCACAGGTGCATGTAGCCGCTGTGATGCGTCAATGCCTTCAAAGATGGGAAAGGCGAGACGCATTTTTCTTTTTACTTTTTCCGGAAGAAAGGAAAATGAACTTGGGCGCTTCTCATAGGGCAGAGGCGCCGAGGGAACCACTTGTGAGAGGGCCATTTGAAACTGCAGTCTCCAAGGTTTTTTGCTATTTTGCATATGGTCATCTGGATGGTATCTTTCTTCCTCATATTTAGCAGCCTCCTCATCTAGCTCAGCTTCTTCCTCAGTATCTAAGACCTCATCCCCTGAGCTTTCAGAATCATTGGAGCTAGCAAGATTTAAGGCCTCAAGCTTACGTACAGGGTAAAAGCCAGCTCCTCTCTCTGGTTTGACAGCAGGGGGAGGATCCCTGTGATCTGGCGGATACACCCCCTTGTCACTAGACTCACTGGGGGGGCCTTTTTCCTTCTTGTGGACGGTGTTGTTTCTGCGCGTGCCCAACCTCTCACTACGCTCGGTTTCTGACATGCTATTCTGGACCTCCTCAAGGGTACTTTGACACTTTGCTAACAGGATAGTGGAAAAGATCAAAATGACCCCAAGGACAAGCACTAAAGCCTCGACACTACTGTCCCAAGGTGGCAACAGTCCCAAGCCAAAGTCCAGAAAAGACATACCTCTCCGAATGTATCTACCTGCAGTTCTGAATCCTCCTTGTAGCCAAGGGGTCTCCGATGGTGCTGACGATGATGAGGTCTTGATTCCCGGGTTTCGGCACCAGATGTCCCGCGCTACCGTCTCGCCAGCAAGAACGACGCGGCACACTCAGGATCCTTCTGCAGTAAAGCTTTAATGCTCTTGAGAGGGAGAGCATAAGCTTACAGGAAAGAGAGACCCCAAACACACAAAACCCATCCCTTATATAGGCTAGCAGCCTCTGCCTTGAACGTGTCACCCCCTGACTGGCTGCTGCTCATCGGCCCATATGACGCCACGGGAGAGGCAGGGACCTAGGGTTTGACAGTTACCCAGCGCATGCGCATCTCTCCTGTCTACCAACGGTTTTGACAGTTACCCAGTGGTACTTGTAACGGCTCCCTACACTTTGTAGGGAAAGATTACAAAGTGTTCAGTGCTAAAAGGGCCAATATTAAGGTTGAACGGTTGAACGTGTCTATTTAGCCCATTAAAGGCAGGTTGCTTCAAAGTTCTATGTTAGCCTTGTAATATTGTGAATGAAGCTGAACGAAACAAGTTAATCACATAAAATTAAAAACAATCAGAATTAAATTGGAGCTAGTCAAGCAAAGAGTAAGATATAAGAAGATATTTGTTTTTCAATTTTCTGAAAAAAAAACAGGCATTTCTAATTTAGTATTCTAATGTATTTATGCTTTCTAGGAATAAAATAGTGATATTTTCTGATTTACAGTTTTCAAAATCTTCTCTTTATTTTTTCTCCTAAGGCAGATCCTTGATAGACAAATAAAACAGAAGGCATAAGATTCAGGAAGTAAAAATAAAACCTTCAGAAATAAAACACAAAACAGACTTTTATAATTATTTTCAACAGGCCTGAAGATAGGATAGTCTGGAAGTTAAGAGTTTAGCTAAAACGTGGGCTGGAGAGATGATTCAGAGGCTGCTCTTCCTGAGGTCCTGAGTTCAATCCCAGCAACCACATGGTGGCTCACAACCATCTGTAATGAGGTCTGATGACCTCTTCTGGCCTGTAGTCAGAACACTATATACACTATATACATCAATAAATAAATATTGAAAAACATTTTTAAAAATTAGTTTAACTAAAACAAACACAGATACTGATATATTTGAGTCTTTCTCTCACTCGTCCTTTTTCCTTCTTCCTTCCCTCTTTCTGTGTGTGTTTATGAAAGTGAAAATCTCCATGCCTGTGCATTTGTGGAAAACATGCCTCCATTACTGTAGACAACATGTTTTAAGATAGGTTTAGAGACTGAACCTTTAATTCACTGATAACTACACTGGCAGCTCAGCACATCTCCTTTGCCTCTACCTCCCCAGAGCTGAGATTACAGGTATGTGCCTATATGGCACATCCAGCCAAATTTCTATATTCTCTAGGTCTTTTAAACACTTAGAAAAGAAATTAATAAATGCTTTACAACATATGAGGAAATTTAAAAGTAAGAATTTAAAATAACTAAAAATAGGAGACATTACAAATTTAAAAAAATGTATAAAGCTTTATAAGAAAGGGATATTCTTGAATGTATATGGTGACTATTTATTAAAATAAGTAGTCACCAATTACAGAGTCAAAAATAGCAATGTAGTAATATTGGTTGAACAGAATGAGAAGGGGTGTGGAGAACATGTAAAAGTTATCCATCAATGTACAATGATCATAGTTGCACAGTGTAAAAGGCAGTGAAAAATGTAATGGTTATAAATGTGCATTAAAATGGAAGTACCTACTAAATAAAAGGACAAATGAGCAATGGTGACTATCGGAGGATCAGGAAATGACAGAAAAATATAGAGAATGAAAATGTGTCCTTTATACTCCAGTCACAGACTTGCTTTTTGATATCACATGCATTCACTGAGTAAAATTAAGAAGCAATACTTTTTTCGGGATAAACAGAAAGAAGTAAAGTTATTTTAGAAAGACTATTAGTTGTATAACATTTTAATGAGCATAAATCTCTTAATTCAAAATCTAATTGATGAGATACTGTTGTATATTTGCTCCCACGATATGCAATATAGTTAGGAAGATAAAACAACTTGAGATTCAATTAGCCTCAAAGATAGTTCTTTTCCTCTTTATGATTTGTTCATTTAATTTCCATCTGTTGTTTATCTTACTTCTGCACCTATAGCTCTATAACAAGAGGAAATATTTATAGTTAGATGATGTAAGATTTGATTATAAATATAAACAAGATCTTATTCAATATAATTTTATAAGTAATAGATCATAGTTGATCTTAATGCCTAATTTAAAGAGGAATATACTGTGGCATAGACCAACAAAATTTTAAGATCACCATTACAAAGCCTTTCCTGTTACTCCTTCTCCTCCTTCTTTTTCTTCGTCTATGTCTTCAAAATGTTTAGGAGCATTTGACAAATATCTATTTTCTAACTTAGAGTACACAGTTAACATCACCATAGGAATACAAGCAAGCATACTTGAAAATAAAACATTACTAGGACTAGGTCCTACACTTACAAAATAAAAATAGCCTTACATTAAAGCAACACCAATGCCCAGCTTCATTTTTGGTTTTAACATTTATTTATTCATTTATTTTTGTTTTATTTCACCCTTCAAATTCTCTGCATATATATATGCATATATATATATATATATATATATATATATATATATATATATATGTTTCCAATTTCTTTCTATTATAGGATTCCTAAGAGTGCAAATGTGTGAGTCTCTGAATCTATATTTCTTATGCCTTGAACTCTTTTCCATTCATTTGTTCATGTTATTCTATTCTGATATGTTAGCTTTTCTTTTACATTATTTTATTATTATCATCACTTAAAATCCTGTTCATTTTCTAATGTAAGACAGAATGGCAGTAGATCCAGACAGGAAGTGAGGTGGGGAAACACTGGGAGGAATTAGGGGAAGGAAACCATAATCAGGATGTGATGTGCAAAGAAAAAAATCTATTTTTCAGTAAAAGGAGAAAGTAAATTTGTTTATAAGTTTTGTTTGTTTGTTTGTTTGTTTGTTTTTTATGACATTTGCTCTTGCTCCCTGGCAAAAACAAGCACAAGATCAAGATAAATGTAATAATAAATTTCTGCCCCTTATAAGTATGAACATGCATTACTTCTTATGCACAAGTGTGGAATATTCTTGAACACTGTGTTATTCACTGGCCAATAGCTGAACAGGATAATGTTTTGTGGGAGAGTCAAACTGAGAATTCTGGGAGGAAGAAGGTCAGAGCCTGAAGTCACCAGGCAGATGCAGAAAGAAGCAAGATGGGTAAGCTGTACCGAGAAAAGGTACTAAGTCACATGGCAAAGCATAGATAAGAAATAAGGGTTAATTTTTAAAAAATGTAAGTTTTAGCTAGTAACTAGCCTGAGCTATTGGCTGAACATTTACAATTAATATGAAGACTCCTTGTGATTATTTGGGAGCAGCTAGAATGACAAAGAAACATCTGCCTACATACAAGTAAACTGAGACATCTATATAGAGCTGGACCTTATGTTGTCTGTTTGACAAGGACATTTCACCACTCTTCTCAAAGTACTGTGGGAGACATACATGACCACACTGGACTCTTTGTATTTCTAAAGCATGACATGCTTTAACTCCAAGTCTTCAAATACAGCTTGGTTTTCAGGACAATTCACACATAATGAATATAATCAGCTACCAGAATAACCAGTCAAAGGGCTGAAAATGCTGCTTTCTTTCCGTCTTTTCATATAACAGACCATAATGTGGTAATTACATTGCCACTTATATGGCAGCATGATAATTAGCTTAATCAACTTGAAAATGATTGTAATGAGACTAATGCACTTGGCAGGAAAAAGAAGTTCATAGTTGAAAACTCTAAAATCTCTGTTTCTGTGTATGAATGGCTTTATTCTATTCATTTTGGTAACTCAAAACTAAGATTATTATAAAACAAATTTGACCATTTCAAACATCTGTTCAAACACACTCAAACCTCATCATTCCTAAGTAAGCAATATTTGGGATTCTTTGTTGGCATCTAGGGCCTCTGGAAATATCATATTAACCAGTTCCTATAATGCCTGCTCACAACTGTCTAGACATCATTAAGAAAGCCAGATTATGAAGGTGTGGACTCAAAGCCAAAAGAGAAGCTTATCTCTTTCCTTTCAAGATTGTGCTTTTTCTAATTCGGTTCCATTGATAGGAACGAACCAGGCTCCTTGAACATGGGTGTCAGTTATGGGCCTGGGTAGTCTATGGGGTCTCTGGCATTGGAACCTGCATTTACCCCTAGTGCATGAATGGATTTTTGGAGCCCATTCCCCATGGAGGGATACTCTCTCAGTACAGATAAACAGGGGAGGGCCTAGGTTGTGACGCAAATGATGTGATGGGCTTTGATGGATCTGCCATGGAAGGCCTCATCCTCCCTGGGGAGTAGATGGAGGTTGGGATGGAGATTTGGGTGGGGGGGATCGGGGTACAGGAGGGACAGGTAAAAGGGATTGGTATGTAAAATAAGATTGTTTTTAATTTAAATAAAATTTATATAAAAAAGAATTGCTAATTCTAAACATATGACTATTGGTCCATCTAAAATTCAGTTTGAAGACGTACTTTAACACGGGTGATTTTCTTTCTCTACCCAGCACAACCTGATAGTTCATGAAGATAACTGAAACTCCAAACAACTGGCTACAGGAGCTATGTTTATTCTACGTGTGTGTGTGTGTGTGTGTGTGTGTGTGTGTGTGTGTGTGTGAGTGTGTGTGTGTAATTTTAAAAAAGGGTTTGGGTCAAATATAGCTAATTGCATCACCTTCAAAAAGACCTTTCTTTATTTTCCCCAGTAGAATGAGTAACATAGGTGACCTTATTCACGAGATAAAATGTCATCCTGTCACCTAAGCTTGCAAACTTTCTAAAACAAGCTCATTAACAAATAATGATGCCTGAAGAGTAACTTTTTAAATGTCAATAAATACATTTTTCATCTTTCTGATAATCTCTGAGAAGCAGAAAGCAAGCAGGTAATTATCAGGGGAATGCATTTCTCTATAGACAAAGTTATTAAAAAAAATCTGTAAAGCTTCAAGAGTCATATTTAAAACAAAGTGAATCAGTATTCTCCTTTCTCACAGTTTAATATTTTTAATGATATTCTAATCTATACATGACCTATTTCCAGAGAACTCTGTGGATGGAAGGCAAAAGGCATGAAATGATGGCAATGTTTTCAGTAATGTCTGGTTCAGCCATTAATTACATCTCCAGATTATCTCAGAAATGCTTCTTCCTACCCAAGGTTTCAAGAAATGAGACTATGTGGAGGTTGGGTGAGGAGAGTTATAGACACACACACACACACACACACACACACACACACACACAGGCATGCTGTGGGGGAAGGGAGAGAGAGATTCAAGGCAATAGTAGAGTTATCTAAAACAACACCATCAAATTTCACTTAGTACATATGTGTATAAGAGATTCTGGATGAATTTTGTACCGGGTTAGGATGTGCTCTACATTGCCATAACATACTACATTCAGCAGGTTTTTATAGTTCCCAAAAAGCTAAATCTGGGTTTTAGCTGTTATGGGAAAGTATAAGTGGTCATTATAAGAAAAAAAAAAACATTGTAGACATTTAAAATAGACATCAATAAATAATTGTTTAAAAAATGCACTGTATATTTGTGGCAATAGCTTATCTACAGTTGAAAATTAACTTTGAATAAAATATCTAAGGACATTAGCAGTATCCTTAGCAGTGTTTATGAACACACTGGTAGTATTTCTGGGAAAGGGACTTCATATTGCATCCCTCTAGACTGGATTAATGATCACAGCTCCCTTGTGTTTCAGGACTCGAGTACATTAGTAGGCTTTTGAAAATTGGGAAAAATTTGCATCTGTGAAGCTCCATCCTCAAGACAACAGGAAACACTGTTTAGCTGCCAAAAGCTGCACTGTTTCTATTCCTTCAGTTTTTCTAGCACTGCGTTATAAACAGTTCTGAACTGAGTCACACTTGTAGTTGTTCTAAAGACATGTTTGAATTACTTTATTGTTTTTGTTTGTTTTTGTTGTATGTAAGTTTGTTTGGAGACAGGTTTTCTGTGTGCAACCCTGGCTGCTCTGAATCTTGCTCTGTTGACCACTCTGGCCTAGAACTCAGGGATCCACCTGTGTCTGCCTCCTGGAGTGCTAGGATTAAAGGTTCTTGCCACTGCTGCCCAGCATAACTTTAATTTTTATGAATAATTGCCCTAAAAAATTGAGAATGAAGGGTATCTATAAAATTTCCAATGCCAATTATACAGCATCAGGGCAAAAACATGGTGTGATCCTGCTTGCAGTTTGTGATGTCATAGCTGTGACCTCAGCTATGGCAGTGGATGATTGTCACATGCATTCCTGACTCAGCCCATCCTCTCCATTCTTCCTGAAACTTCCCCATACACTGTGACCCAACGATGCAGACATGTTACAATATCCTTTAGGAGCTGAAAGAGGAGAGATATTTATACATGGTAACTTAGGTGATTGATTTTGCTCAATGAAAATAAAAAAAAACTGAAGCAAGTTCTGTGAAATCTAATATGCTATTGCATATATGAAGTTATGCCTTCCTATTATCTTTGAAACTTTTAGAGGAGAAATTCTACAAATGTAGATGGCTAGTATGCAATCATTTAAAGATGAATGTTATGAAAGTTTTCTTATTTTTTTCACAACTTTCCTGAACTATGAAAATCAGCTTGGCACTGAGAGGTGTTGACAGTCATGCTGTGTTCCGTATCCAACCTCATTTTCTACTTCCACGGAGGGTATTAGGGTCTTCTCTTTCAAAAGTGATTGCTAACTGTGAAAATCAAATCATTATTGATTTGTTTGTAAACATGAGTTTTCCAAAAGTATGAGACAATGTACACAGCATCAACGCATTGTGTTTATCCAGAGCATTCAATAATATAATTTTAAACACCAACACTGGATAAAGAAAATAAAGTCCCTTGTTAAGTGAACATAAAATATTACATCAATATTGATATTTTAAATAAAAAAGGAGGAGAGCCAGAACACAGAAAAATTTCTCAATAAGAATCTTGTGATCACTGTACATTGTGTCCACATGACTGGATCATCATCAGTTTTACTATTTCTAAATATCTTCATAACAAATTCACAGGGAACTCTCAATAGAATAACCTTTATTCTTTACAAAAGAAAAGACAACCTCTAATACAAAAGTTATTTAAAAATCTTACAATGTTAATCATTGAATGCTTGATTTTTCAAACTTGCCACTTTGTCATAGTCAACCCTTGCTGGTAGATGAATTTATTATTTGTGTCTTTTAATTCACTTTTCTTGTAATCACTGAGTTTAAAAAAAAAAAAGGACATGAAGTGAAGAGAAGGATGCGCTAGTGTTTCTGGAAAAAGAGAGTACACTACAGGTGGCCTTGTGCAAAATGCATTACATGTATGTTTGTAATTTTTGAAGAATAAATAACACATTTCAGAATCACGTTTCTTTTTTTGCAAACATTTTTATTGAAAATAGATTCTTACCTTGTGTATTTATACTATCCTGTTTGCCCTCTGTCCACTCTCACTAGCTCCTCCTTAGCTCACCTCTCCTATAGAGCCAATCTCCCTCTGATTCCTCTTCAGGAAAGATCAGGTTTCTACGAGACAAAATCATGTATTAAAGTATAATTCCTAGTCATTGGGCTCTAAATGGTATTTCTTTTAAATCTTTCCTGCCCTGTAATTTTATGGTGTTACTCAAAAATATTAGCAGCATGAACTCCTTGTAACTAAGTATATAGATAATGCCAGGATGCCCCTTTTCAATACTATAGAAATTAATTTTTAAAGGGGGCTGAAAGGTAATATATTAGAATTTTATTTTTAAAAACATAAGGAACTACATAACCAATTTAATTTCATACAGAATTTATAGAAAATATACTGACATGCTCCTAATGTATATTCACTGATAAATATCTTCTTGACAGTCATTTCATCCAACTACCCCTTAAAGAAATGTATGAGAGAATCATGGAGTTTTTAGGATGTGACCTAATGAAAGTGGGAATTGGAAATTCACTGTTGCTTCAGTACAAGGGTCTCTCTAATTTAATAAGAAGACATGGCTCAATAAGCCATGTGATAACATCAAAGGACAGTGAAAAATTGCTGCCCTTTGCAACCATAGAGGCTGAAGAAAACCCAGAGGTGGAAGGGAAAATTACAAGCTGTGCAAAAGCATCATCACCACATATGTTTGTTATGTTAGTGAATGATTGCAGAGCTTAGATGAGCCACGACGAAGCTGACCCAGTGTTGACTTTTTCTTTGGTTGAAACTTGGAGAATCTTTCGAAAATAGAACAGATGAATCAGTCTGGGCTTACTATTTGAGGTTCTTGTCTTTGGTCTGTGTGGCATAACAAAATATCACATCCGATGGGGTGTAGAAGAGAAGGTACTTCTTTACTCTCCTGGGGGCTGCAAACCTAATCATACTGCCAGAATGATTGGTTGCTGGTGATGCCTCCTTTCTTGGTTTACAGATGATTATCTTCTCAGTTATCACACAGTGAAGACAGAAAAGAGACACATTCTTTGCTGCCTTCTGTTATGTTTCTTTTTATTTCTTTCTTTTCTATTTTATCACTTCTGTTGTCATTATGGGCAGTAGGAGTTTATCTCATCAAAATGACATGTCTCTACTGCAGCATTGCTCATCACTCTCCCTCATTGGCAAACTACTCAACACACACACACACACACACACACACACACACACACACACACACACACACTATTCCTTTTTAATTCATGTGTGGACAAATTATACAGAGATATATGATTACAGTGGCCATATTTCTTAGCTTATAAGCTGAAATGGGTTTTGAATTTGAATTGAATATATCAGCTTCCCAGAGCAAGTAATACAAAACCAGAAACTGAAAATTCCATCAAAAATAGACACTGTAGCTTGTCCTTGACTCCGTGGAAGGTCAGCATGCTTGGGAAGATAGTGTCCTCACTACTGGGTATTGAGCAGAACAAATCAGACCCTGTGTCACCGATGTCTAAGAGATAAGAGAGTGTGTATCATAGACAATCTATAGACATGTCTCATTACCAAATGTAGTCTTGCATGGCCTCAACCTGTGTTGACCAAAGAGGATGCAAGAGGATGGTCACAGGGCCATGTTGACTGTTGGATTTGAAATCTGGCTTGGGCAGAACAAAGTCTGTAGTCTGAAGGGCTCTTATCTAGGGGCTGGCATATGGCTCACTGTGGTATGCTTGCTGAGTGCTGCCAGACCCTGTCTTCATTTCTTTCTTTAAAGTGAAAAATATTCATATAACTGCAGAAATATTCTAAAACAAAGTGGGAGGGTAGAAAGGGACTCAGGGATGTTTTCTTGATAGTGTCTGTGCTGGCTGGCTGGGCTGTGCATGTCATGAACATTTGGGCTCCCTTCCTACTAGTTGGCCCTTAACAGCCTGTTCCAAGAATACCTCAGCTGTGAGAGGATTTTTAACAAGAAAATGTTTCAGTAACCACTTTTTCTAGGGTAGAGATTGATTCTTTCTCTTCAAAACAATTCAAAAGCCCATGGTGCCCACTATGCCTAGCAATGGAGACTTGATGAGGTCACTAATTGTGAGCATTGCTGCTTCCGTGGAAAGATATCCTGCTAGGTGAGAGCCAAGGAATGTTACAAAGTCACCATAAGCATAGAAGTTACACCCTTGCTCCAAGAAAAGGATTCCCCAAAGCATGTGTTACAACTCTGCTCTAGTGGGGGAGGGTTTTCCCAGTGAAGTTGTTAGAGCTCTGCTCTGCTCCACTAAAGGATAGTTTCCTCAGCAGACGTGATACAGCTCTACTCCACTCAACTTTGCTCTGGCTCAAGCAATAGAGTCATATCACACAACAAACCACACTCAAGAGATTTATTGAAAAGGGAGAATCCCAGAGGGTAGCTGCCTTGATAAAGCAACAAATTGAACAGGGTATGGATCTTATAAAGGATTTCTTGCACTGGAGTGGGGGGTGGGTAGCTTTCTAGGGTGATTTATGATTATCGGAGTTTTGTGGCTTGATTCTGGGATAAGATTAGTTATTTTTCATATTTTGTGCTCCATGATTGATGGCACTTTGAGCTCAGGAACCTCAAGTATTGGTAGGATTCTGGGTTCAGGGATTGGTGCAATTTCAAGCCCTAGTCCTGGGGTCAAGTCAGGGCCTGGGTGTTTTTTCTTGGTCCTTCCTTTTCACCCTGCACTAATGGGAATCAATCAGCCTCTGCAGGGTGGTTGCTCTCATGTGTGACATAAGTGACATCTAATATCTAAGTTACCTGGCCCCTTTTGGATCTTATACCGAGAACACATGTCTAAGTAATGAGAAACAAGAGCTCAAGGGTAGTTATACTTCACAATCTGGGAGATGGAATTTCAGGGATATAACCAATATGGATTCTCAGCCATGGAGGAGGCAGTAGACAATAGGGAGGATCCAGTATGGCGGAGTTCACAGGTAAGAGGCCTAATCTATCCTCACACAGTGGCTCCAGAAGGCTTCTGACCTCATAAGGCTCCACACACACAGGACAGTGTGTGGCTCAAGCCATGCCATGGCAGAGTTCCCAGAACTGGCTGTCCAGCTAGGATTGGAGCAGGCCTATTTAGCATCTCCTTACATGAAGATGTTTCAATTGGGACTAGCCTCAATCCAGCTATCAGCTCATTTTTGTTTCTCTCTCTTAAAATGCCATTCATTATCTGCAGTTCTTTTTTATTTTATTTTACATATTGATACCAGTTCCCCTTCCCTCCCTTCTTCCTTCTTTTCTTCTCTCCCACCTTCTCATGCCCCCTCAAACACCCTCCCCTCCCACCCCACCCTCACTCCACATGTAGGGTGATGCCTTCCAGGAGGGTCATCTAAATCTGTCAAGTCATTTGGAGTAGGGACTAGGAATTATTCTCCTGCCTCTAGGTTAAGGGAGTATCCGTCCATGGGGGATGTGTTCCCAAAGTCCTTTTGTGCACCAGGGATACATCCCGGTTCTACTGTCCAAGGTCCCTTAGACTTCTCAGGCCTTCTAGCTGAGACCCATGTTCAGGAGTTCTGAGTCAGTCCCATGCTGAATTCTCAGCTATCAGTCTGGGGGGCTCATTAGCTTCCCCTTGTTCAGGTCAGCAGTCTCTATGTGTTTCTGTAGCTTGGTCTTTTCCGCACTCTCTGCATCTGGATTCCAGTTCGGCTCAGTGTTTAGTTGTGGTGTCTGCTTCTGTTTCCATCAGCTACTAGATGAGGGCTCTATGATGGCAGATAAGTTAGTCGTCAATCTCATTATCAGGGAAGGGCATTTACGTTAGCCTTTCCACTGTTGCTCAAATTGTTAGTTGAGCTCAGTCTTATAAGTCTCTGGATATTTCGCTAGATGCAGTTTTCTCTTCAAACCTGTAATGGCTCCTTCTTTTATGTGCTCTCTCTCTCTCTCTCTCTCTCTCTCTCTCTCTCTCTCTCTCTCTCTCTCTCTTTCTCTCTGTCTCTCTCTGTCTCTCTCTCTTACTCTCTCTCTCTCTCTCTCTGTCTCTCTCTGTCTCTCTCTCTCTCTTACTCTCTCTCTCTAGCTCTCGCTCTCGCTCTCTAGCCCTCTCTCGCTCTCTCGCTCTCTCTTCTCTCCTTTTTTTCCTTGCCTAGCTCAATCTGCCTAGACTCACGTGTTTTTCTTTCTTCCCCTTCCTTTCTCTTAGTTCCCTCTCCACCCACTGCCACCCAACTCCCCATATGCTTAGGAGATCTTGTCCCTTTTCCCTTCTGTGAGAGACCATATATGGATCTCTAAGAATCTTCCTTGTATCTTGGCGGTGTGATTTATAGGCTGGTGATCCTAAGCTCTATGTCTAAAATCCATATATGATGGAGTACATACCAAATTCCTCATTTTGTGACTGGGTTGACACATTCAGAATGGTTTCTTCTAGGTCCATCCACTTGCCTGTGAATTTCAAGATTCCATGTTTTTGTTTGCTTGCTTTTTTGTTGTTGTTGTTGTTTTTGTTTTGTTTTGTTTTTGGGAGGTGGGCAAAGTAGTATTCCATTACATAAATGTGCCACATATTATTAATCCATTCTTCAGTTGATGGGCATCTATATTGCTTCCAGGTTCTTGCTATTACAAATAATGCTGCTATAAACATAATTGAGCACATGTCTTGGTTGCATGGATCTGGATTATTTGCATATATGCCTAAGAGGGGTATTGCAGGGTCCTATAGTACACTGATTTCCATTTTCAGGAAACCCACCATACTGATCTCCAAAATGGCTGTACAAGTTTGAACTCCTACCAGCAGTGGAGGAGTGTTCCCCTTTGTCTACATCCTCTCCAGCATAAGTTGTCATTGGTGTTTCAAATTTTAGCCATTCTGGCAGGAGTAGGATGGTATCTCAAAGTTGTTTTGATTTGCATTTCCCTGAAGCTAAGGATGTTGAGCACTTTCTTAAGTGTCTTTTTTTTTTTTTTTTCCTCTATTGAGAGTTCTCTCTTCAGTTCCATATCCCATGTTTAAAATAGGGTTATTTGGTGTTTTGTTGACTAGTTTCTTCAGTTCTTTGTATATTTTGGAGATCATCCCTCTGTCAGATGTAAGGTTTGCCAGTATTTTATTGTGTATTTTTGCATTGATGTTCATCAGGGATATTGGTCTGTAGTTATTTGTTTTTTTTCTTAGTTGTGTCTTTGTGTGGTTTGGGTACCACAGTAAAAAGAGTTTGATAATGAACCTTCTATTTCTATTATGAGGAGTATTGGTATTAGCTGTTCCTTGAATTTCTGGTAGAATTCTGCCCTAAAGCCATCTGGCCCTGGGCTTTTTTTAGTTGGAAAGCTTTTGAAGACTGCTTTTATTTCACTAGGGGTTATAGGTTTATAGGTTCTTTGTCTGTTCTTGATTTAATTTTGGTAAGTGATAGTTATCCAGAAATTTGTTCATTTCCTTGGAATATTCAAATTTTGTGGAGTACAGGTTTTCAAAGTAAGACCTGAAAATTGTCTGGATTTTCTCAGTGTCTGTTGTTATATCCCCCCATTTTCATTTCTGATTTTGTTAATTTGCATGTTCTCCCTCTGCCTTTTGGTTAGTTTGCATAAAGATTTGTCTATCTTGTTGATTTTCTAGAAAAACCAATTCTCTGTTTCATTGATTTTTTGTGCTATTTTTCCTGGTTTATACTTTATTGATTTCAGACCTCAAATTGATTATTTCATGGCATGTACTCCAACTTGAGTTTGCTTCCTTAATAGTAGTTTTTTTTTCATTTCTTTTTAAATTATGTAAAACATAAGAAAATTGTGTGGTTCATTGTTGACATATTTTGTGCATTTATAGAAGGTATTTTCATCACACATTAATCTTATTATCCTAGGATCATTTCCTGTTTATTATGCTAATGTCATTTGCATATATATATATATATGTAATAATGTATTTAATACATAATACATATTTTGATTTGATTTGATTTGATTTTTAAGATTCCATCCATGACAGAAAACATTATTCCTTTGTTTTATCTGAACTGTGTTATATTACATTTTTTTCCTATAAGCAACATTGAAATTTTAACAGCTAAATGTTGAGAGGGAGGTGTTTATTAAAACTATCCATGAATGGCACATATTAGCAGTGTTCTTTAGAACTAGTAGAATGCATCTGTATATATGTCTGCCTGCCTGCCTGCATGCATGGATGTCTGTCTATCTATCTATCTATCTATCTATCTATCTATCTATCTATCTATCTATCTATTCATCCATCCATCTATCCATCCATCTATCTATATAGCTATCTGTCTGTATGTTTGTCTGTCACTCTATCTACCTACATATCATCTCTCTATGTGAATAGAGAGAAATACAAATACAAACACAAGTATATTAAACCAAAAGTTCTTTAACTGACCTATACAATAGGTTCTAGGGAATCTATTGGCTGACTGGATACATAAGTAATTTCTGAGGACCTGCTCACTACGTGAATCTAAATGCCTCAGAAATCCCAAACTAGAGGTAGGGGCCAAGACGCTTATTAGAGAGCCACTGATCCTCAGTCTATATTGCAAGACCAAAGAAGCTGATTCTTATGTCAATGAAGGATGAGGGCCACATCAACAGAAGCACCCACTGTGGAGGGTTGTAAGGTGGGCAAGTGAAGTGGTTGTCCTCCAATGTCTATATTTGTGCTGCTCATTGGAAGATCACTGATATGTGGACCACACATGCCCACAGCTGGTAGCATTTTGTTAACTTTGGAAATAGTAACAGGTATAGCTAGCAGCAGATGTTTTGGATCTTCCTCAATCCCAGATATTTGATAAATAATTCTAACTATCATGACCATGTAGACTGATTTCATGATCTGCCTATTAAAAGTGCTGTAAATGAAAACATGTTAAGCAGCATTCAATTAAAATTACAATGGAGTATTTTCATCTATGAGATGAAGGTTGAATTATGAAGTAAAGATATTTGCATGTCGTCCAAATCTTGGACTTAGCTTTACAAAACTTTGTGTATGCAAATTCATAGCTATGCCTTTAAACTATCCCAACTAGGTGAAGCTGTTAATGGATTTAACCAATATAATTAAGCTCCCAAATCAAATGACCTTAAAGTGTTGAAATTATTCTTGCTAGGCCTGATGTAACCAGATTAGTACATAGACAGGACTAGTTTTAAAAAATGAGAGAAATACAAATCTAAAAGTTAAACACAAAAGGAATGCATGTCCTTTCATTTGAAAACCTTCATCTATGATGTGATCAAAAAAAATTATACAAGATGTCTTTATTTCAGAATACCTATGAAATATGAGAAAGACAAAGAAAAGAACTACTTTCTGTAACATGGGAGATATTTGTTCATTTCTTTTCTTCTGCTTTTAATCTGATTTCTTGATTTTTACAGACTTTGAGGTTATTTTGTTGTCCTTTTTTTGAATTGCCTACTTATAGGACAAATATTTTACATTATATATATATATATATATATATATATATATATATATGTATATATATATGCCTCAGAACTTTTCCTTTATTGTTATAAAATAAACATGTTTTGAAACTGTAGTTTATGTTTCCTGTTACAAAAACTTATCTCACAGATAGTAACATAGTATTACATTGTTTTGTCTTTGAGTACTGTGCATTGCTATACAAATCAATTTCTGTACAATGAAAATTTTTGATTTTTAAAATATCATTAATATGTAATGTTGCTTCCTTTGTTCCTTTTATTTGTTAAGCATATCCCACAAGAATATAATGATATCTATGCTTAATCTTGTGAATTATATTCTAGAAAAGAAAAAAACTAAGAGTAGATATGAATTCACAAAGCATGCAAATAATTTGAACTTATGTCAAACACACTTTAGTGTGATTTCTTAAAGTATAATGATGCCATTTTTCTCCTTGTTAGTCACTAGACATCAGAGTAAACCCTGTTTCCTCTAAATCATCATATTCTTCTCTTGATACTTGATGAGGTTTTTTTTTTTTTTTTCGAATTGAGTCCTATAGTTAATTATTTTACTGTCAAATTGTGAGAAAATGTTTTTCTGTATCCCAACTTTTACCTTCAGTTATTGACATTCCTTCCCTTGATTCCTGGAAGGTTATTATAGGCTCATTATGAGGATAAGCATTATATTATAAAATCAAGAAATCTCTTTTAAATATAAGTACTTTCATATTGATATAGTGACACTCCCCTAGTGACTAACTTGTTTATTACTGTGACTTTTAATATTTATGCTTACCTGTGTTCTTGTCATAAGTATCTTGTGGTCCTTCAAATAGGACTAATTGTGAAAGAAAAAAATATAGTCCAAGTCTAACATTTATTCAATGAGTACTTTTTTTTCATTTCATTACTGAAATTCCATTTTCAGAATATGAAAATTATTTGACAGATTAAAAAAAATATTCTAGAAAATGTTCTTCCAAGACTTTGAGTTTGAAAATTTGCATAAAAATGGTGAATTAGAGTTTTGTGAGATATGCAAATAGCATACACAGAATCAGCATAAAATAAAGAACCTACATAAAATAAAATAAGAAACCTACATATGTTTCAATGACGATCATATTTGAAAAAAAAACATACTTACAATATCCCCCAAAATAAAATATCTCAGAATAACCTTAAATAAAGTATGGAAAGGCCCATATAATGAAGACTACCAATTAAAACTACCAATAAATAATTTGAAGAAAATACTAGAAAATGGAAAGACTTCCCATGCTTATGAATTGTTATTAATAATGTGAAAATGGTCATCGTGCCAAAATCAATATATAGATTCAAAGCAATCACCATTAAGATGATTAGGTAACCCAACAAAGGTGGGGAGAAAGATTGTTATGAGTCTGAGTGGATGGAGAAGATTAGGAGAACATGCATCTAACTAATTAATTAGGCTTCATCTGGGCTCAGAAAAAGAAAGAGCAGCAGTAAGCATGAGACCTGCATGGGTATGTACCAGGTCCTCTGCATACTATTACAGCTGTTTGCTTTGTGATTTTGTGGGACTCCTAAAAGTGGGAGTTGGTGTGTTCAGACTCTTTTGTCTGCTCTTGGAACTCTTTTCTTCCTATTGGGTTGCCTTGTCCAGCCTAGATATGAAGGTGTTTTACCTTGAATTATATCCTGAAGAGCCACATTTGTAAGCATTTCTTCAAAAGACATCTGATATTTGAAGAAGTAACCAAAAGTACACAAGGCTTAAAGATATTATCTTCAAATTATCAAACTAGATAGCTACAGATAGAAAAATGAAAACTCCTCCCTTATCATTCACTCTGAAGAAACTCAACTCAAGTTAATGAAATATCTCAAAAGAAATCCTATACTCAGATTCTTCTGGAAGAGAGACTAGAAAATACACTTTAACTTATACAGGCAAGAATGAAGAGACTATCTGAATAGAATTCTTACACCAAAAGACTTAAGAGTAGCGATTGATGCTTGTATTTCTTTGTCAAAGGGTTGAGATCCACAAAAATTTCCCCCTTCTACTGTAACATGTTCATGGTTATTGCTGCCCCCATTTTTGTGAATTTTCTCTAAGAAAGACTATTTTACAAAAGACTTCCTGATATTCTGGCTCTTGTAAACTTTCTGTGCCCTTGTCTCAAAGCCCAATGCTACAATATAGATGTAATCAATAGGGCCGGGCTCCCCACAATCTATTAATTTCTCCACTGTCTCCAGTAGTGTTTTTCTATAATGGGTTTCATTTGCTGAAAAGGGGAAAAGGAGAATTTATCTCTCTGTTATGAGGCTCCTTGTTGGCTGTCCAATACACAGTGGTAAACCTTGAAACCATACATATACAGACAAAACAGACTCAGCAAAAGATCCCTAGACTAAGCATTACAGGCTATTGCCACATTTCTTCATTACCTGCTAGAAACTGAGGGTAAGACTTTGCTGCTGACTACATCAGCTACAACCTGGAGTCTTAGAGCATGGAGGAACCAAGCAGGTACTGACCTGAAATTGTCATCCTTTTGGAGCACCCATATGGTGCTAGAAGGAACCATACACACTATCTAAGGGGTAAAATAATCAATGATATTATTTGGATATGAACCCTGTGAGCTTTGATAGCAAGTTAACTGGAAAGATATAGCCACTAGTGCAATTATTAATGGAGTGACAAGCAACTTTTTGACCTGGTTTAATGCTTACTCTACATGATGGGACTAATGCCTAGTACCATCAGTACATACAGGAGGGCAAATCAAGGGTCCTAAAGGATAACTTACTATCATTGTTCTGCTAAATAGACATAGTATTGCCTGGGCCCTTAATTTTTGCACATGGATTATTCAATCCCTTGTCTTCAAAAGTGCTGCTTTTTAAAGACTGTATTGATTAACATAGAGACTCACACTGGTCAATGTGCAGAGAATAAAATACTCTGCCCTAAATGAAATGTGTATAACACAGCTCTTTTCAGGGTTGAGGAATCATTGTGGAACAATTGGCAGAAAGATTGTAAGGGCCAGAGGTAATGGTAACTGCAGTGAAAGAGTGTTTCCAAGACTCAAAAGGGCAGAGGCGCACATCAGCTCACAGTGGCTGTGAACTCATGCATAAAGCCTAGAGGAAATCATGCCAGACAAAACTCCAGCCTGGATTCAAGAGGGGCTCATTAAATTCCACCCCTAGCTGAGGAGCTATGCAAAAATTAACTGAAAACCTCTTATGCTGTCTGTCATTTCCATCTTAACCAAAACAACATAGAGAAGAAAAATAACAAAATGAAATAAAACCATTATTTTCCAAAAGATGATGTGACTTCATTTTAAATCTTCTTTATGCTTTAAAATATTTTATGGAGCAAGAGCTATAAAAACAAAAATGAGGCATACTTGAAAAATTAACAGCTTTCACTGTAAGCAATGAATCACATACTACTTGAATATGTTATAATAGTATTTATAACAGACTTAATGCAAGTCACTGTGTCATAAGTGCTGAACTCTAAGCAATGTTTTTCTCTGATTTAGAAAAGTACTCTTCAAATATAAAAACATAATATTTAACCTACAGTTGGACTTTTACATCTAATGAAACCATGAGAAAATATATAATGTAATAAATAAAATATTACATTGCATAAATACTTGATTTTTATAAATTTGTATTTCAGAATATTGAGTGATTACTGCACAATTTAAAATGACAGAGTATACTGTAAATTAAACATTACAGTACAGAGGAATCATGAATCAGATACACAGAAAACATACCTATCTGAAATTCATATGTAATGTCACTTCCTGGAAGGTTACAATGAAATTACATGTGTGGATTGGGCCTTAACATTTCATGTAATTTAATTTCATTCCCCATACCAAAGTTTAAATCTTATTTCAAAGAAAGGCTTATTATTTGAAAGCAGTATCAACTCTATTGGAAGCAAAGGCGAACACCTGTTTCTTTTCCTCCTGAAGCAAAAGACAGTTTTTCTTTATCTTGTCAAACTTTGGGAATATGTCCAATAGTACTACTATGAAGCTTTGAATAGATTATGAGATATATTTTTAGAGTTATTGGCAAATCTAGAACATTATTGTCAGGGATATGACATCTGGAATGTGCAAATGTTTTCCACACAATAACTGAACTGTTCAATTTTCTTAGGTGAATTATTGGGGAAAATTATATTTCACAATGCCTTTAGATATAAAAGCTATTAGAAGAACATGAAAGTACATTTGTTCAACTTTGTTATTTGATATGAGATTGATTTTTATTAAAAAAAAACTCTCAAGCTCTCAAGTAAAAGAATGTATAAAGTGACAGACAAGATCACCATGATATGTAAAGGGTATTAATAAGGAACGTGATGGGTATACATTACAGGACTGCACTCCAGTTTGTTCATGTATGAAAAACATGCCACATCATGAAATGCAAATAATATAACATAACATACTATCAAATTTAATGAATACATTGAAGTGTTACACATAGTTTAATACATCTCGTGAATATGTGTTAAGTTAGAAAGTAAATGACCTTCCTACTCTACCAGTTAAATGCATTCCAACTTTATGTATGAGAAAACATGTGCAGAGGCCACAGTGATTTTACCACAGCTGACTTTAAACTCACAATGTTTCCAATGATAAGAATGAACTTGTAATTCTGACCCTCTGATTTGTCCCTCCAGATGCAGGAGTATGGGCATAAACAACTATATCCTTCCTCTTCAGTCTGGCTCCTTCCATGCATCTGTCTCCACGCATCTCTGTCTCATTTGTGTTCAATTTGTTTTGCTAACCCGTCTTCAGTGCACATGCTTTGTTTTTATCCTGGAATATTTATTCATAAATTCTCCCTCCACCCCCCCTCATATGTGTCTATATGTTTCATATTTCAAATGCCAATTCATTCTAAAGGGCCCCATTTTCTGATGGACTTTTAAATATTTTTTAAGTATGCATTTCACAACTTCATATTCATTAATCAAAATATAACTCCAATATTGATTTTGTATTGGATTCATCTATTGAACATTTTCTCAACAAGATAGTAATCACATGTTCTCTTGTTTGTACACATAATTTTACACCTAAACGGTATTTGTTATGCAATTAATATATTCCTTTTAATGGTGCCACACTTCTTATCATACTTAAAAGGATATTTGAAAGTCTGATGATTGTATTTCAACCAGAAACTAACTAAAGCTTTTGGCCCTCAGCATATTCTAAACTATATTACTTAGGTTGCTCCTGTTGTGAGCCTGTAGATCTTAATAGCACAATAGTGACCATGAGCTAGCCCTTTAAAAAGTTCTGGGACACATTTCTCCCATAGAACTACATTTCATCCCATCCCCTTTCTGATCCCCAGGGAGGGCGAGAGTTTCCATGGGGGAATCTACAAAGTCTGTCATCATTTGCAGAAGGGCATAGACCCTCCCCCATATGTCTGGGCTGTGAAAGTATCCCTCTATGTGGAATGGGCTCCAAAAGTCCATTTGTTGATGGGAGATGTTGTTCTGTAAATATGTTTCTCTTAGGTTAATGAATAAAGCACTGTTGGCCAATAGCAAAGCAAGGTAGGCAGGGCTAGGAGACTAGGACTAAGGAAGAAGGAGGAAGGAGGAGTCAACATGGAGAGCCTGGAGAGAGCAGAATGCCAGCCACTCTGGCCGGTAAGATGAGCCACGTGGAAATACTTAGATTAGTAGAAACGGGTTAATAATTAAGACAGAACTAACTGATAAGAAATTATAGTAATTGACCAACAGCATTGCATCAAATACAGGGTCTCTGTGTGTTATTGGGTGCTGATGTGGCAGAGGGACCAGATCGGCAGCAGGAATAACCTACTTTTAACAATTTGTATATTAGGAATGAAAACTGATCCACTACAGTTCTCCTTACACCCATGTTCATGGGGTCAGGGTCAGTCCTATGCTGGTTTCCCAACTATCAGACTAGAGTCCATGAACTCCCCCTTGTTCAGTTCAACAGTTTCTGTGGGTTTTTCCAGCCTGGTCTTGACCCCTTTGCTCATCACTTCTCCCTTTTTGCAACTAGATTCCAGGAGTACATTTCAGTATTTAGCTGTGGGTATCTGCTTCTGCTTCCATCAGCTACTGGATGAAGGCACTGGGATACCATACGAAGTAGTCATCAATCTCAATATCAGGGAAGGGCATTAAGATAGCTTCTCCACCTTTGCTTACATTGTTAGTTGGGGTCAACTAACAGTCTAACAAAGATTGTTAGATCTCTTTTTAAACCTATAATGGCTCCCTCTATTATAGCATATCTATCCTCCCCTCTCTTTCTTTCTCTCTCTCTCTCTCCTCTATTCTTCCCCTGACTCAATCGTCCAGCTCCCTCTTGTCCTCCTCTCCCCTACTCTTCTCTTCTTCTCTTTCTCCTAACTCCTTCTCTCTCCTCCCCCTTGCTTCAATTTGTTAGTGAGATCTTGTAACCTTTCCTGTTCTCAGGGGCACCGTGTATATCTCTCTTAGGGTGCTCCTTGTTCCCTAGCTTTTCTGATAGTGTTCATCCTACTTTTAATCAGACAAAATGTTTTTAGACTAATTTTTTAGGTTTTAATCAGTATATTCATTTTATATTCAAAATGGCAAATACATAAAAACATACACACATAAAGTTAGCTCTCATTGGGATCCTTTCAAAAAAGTGTCCTGAGAGAATTGAGACATGAAGATTGTTGTCTACTCATGACACACAATATGCCATGCTTAAAATAAGCAAAATAAAACTGAAAATACAACACATTCATGTTGAGATATTTAGTCTTTACTGGAGTGTAATTTCCCCATATTGTGTTCATATGGCTTGTTAATGCTATTGAAAACATTTTTATATGTCCTTTGCTATGAGGCTTTATTTGTTACACTATCAGTATTAGCTTTAATATATAAATTAGATAGATGATAGACACATAGATGGTAGATTTAATGCTAAATATACATTCCAGTAAAAAGTTGAACTATAGGGTCTCTAATATAAACATGAATCTTAGACTACTTAAAAACTGATAATTTAGGGAATGTTAATGCTACTACTTCAATTCTTGAAAGGGATTTTTTATTTCCTTATTCTAAACATTTCATGAACTACTATCTACTCAAATCTGCAACAAATGTTTGAAGCTCAGGTCCTTACTCTATACTTTTAGTATTAAAGAAATCTGATGCACAGAGAGTTTCAGTTCAGTATTATATAACACAAGTATTAAAGTCAAGGTTTCAGCATGATCATTATGGTGTCAGAGTATACACCTCACACTATCATTTCTTATGTATAGAAACACAGAATTTGTGGATACGAACTTGTATTTACCCACAACCTTTGCAGTACATGTCCTGCCGAGATATATAAACCTAGGAAATAACTTCTTTCAAAATCAGCTAAACTCAAATCTAAGCTGTTAGGCACAACTTACAAAAGTGTATGCATTCCCAAAGAAGCTTGATTTGTATATTTCTGTTCATTCAGGTAAAGCAAGACCCTCTGAAAAATACAGTTATTTGTATACCAACAAGAGTATTCCATTCCATTTTCAAAATTTATGACCTCATTGTAGCAAAACTTCTTCAGTGATCTGCAGGCTTAGAAGTATCTAACAAAAACATTCAAAGCTGGGGATGGAGAAAGAGACAGCTCAGTGATTAAAAGCACTGACTATTCTTCCAAAGGCTCCTGATCTGGTACCCAGCACCACATAGTGGCTCACAAGTACAGATAACACCGGTGCTAGGGGATCCAACACCCTCTCTGGCATCCATGAGCATCGGGAACACATGTGGTAAATAGATGTTCATATGAACGAAACACAGACACACAATTTTTAAAAGTAAAAACTGACACTTAGAGCTTCCTAATAAGTTTAAACATTGTGATATTAAAATTTGCTTCTTTCCATTACAATACCTGTCATTTGTGCATGGCAGTTCCCTTTAGGAGTATGAAATTTTTGTAATTATTCAGATTTGCTGTAGAATTATATGCCCAGAGGAGTAGCTTTTTTTTTTTTTTTTTCCGTCATTCATACTTCACTCTTAAAATACAGAAAGAGAATTTCTGTTTAGAGATTACCGTGTTGGTAGACCAGGGTGGCACACTACCCTGAAGTTACATTGCTGTTTGTTTTGAATCAAAATGAGCAATTGCATTTACAAATCCTCTTAGCCAGAAGGAGAAGCATATTTATGGATAAAGTTGTTATAAGCACTGGTTCTCAGTGAGCTGCTACTCTTCCTACACAGTCCCTAATGTCAGCTAAGCCTCAAAATCTTCTAATTGCAGGAAGAGTCCTTGTCAACCTAAGCCACAGACAGCTGAAGGAGCTTGCTTGTGAACAGTAAACCTCTGTGGATCAATGGTGAGGTTCTTCAGTGCTTAGTTGACTAGAAAATCCCCAAAGCATAATTTAGTTTTATGTCATTAAATTTTAATTTATATTTTAACTTCCTTAATATTTTATTCATGTTAGCTCACTCATTGATATATAATTATATTAAATATTTTAACTATTGAAATATCAATGAGTTTACTATACTAAGTAGAATCAATTTAATTTGTATATAAATGACAAGCTTTGTATTTTTGATAAATTATTAAATAATTTTAGAGAAGCTTTTCATTTTTCTATGACAGTACTTGGTATATTGTTTAGTAAATTAAAACTTACAAGCATATATTTGTCATGAATCCTCAAATAATAACATTGAGCTTTAAGGTGCTTTTAAAAACACATTGCTAAGGTAGTATGGATGACAAAAAAATGAAAATGAAGGAATCTTTAGTCACTGCCATGATAAAATTTAAGTCATTACCTATAAACTATTTTACAAACACATTGATGAAAACGTCCTAAAACTTACATGAAGGTTCAGTTTGTTAAGATAGTATGAACATGTAGCTCTATAAAAATATTTAGCTATCAATAGCTGAAATTAAACAAGACACCTGTGTCAGTCCCTTCTGAGGTTCCTGGAATATCGCAGACAAGAGTGTGAAGAGTATAAGAGCTGGAAAATAGGGGGGTGTGCTGCAATATGTTATAGGCAAGACACAGTGCTTTCAATCGTGATCTCACAACAGCTGAAGTGTCAGCTGCCTGCACTGGACCTTCATCAGTCAAGCACAGATGGAGGAGGGATCAGCAGAACATATTTTACTCTGCTGAGCTATTCGCTACTGGTTGACTGTGGTAGAGAAGTAGTTATTGTCAACACAAATGTGTCTATTACCCAATAGATAATTTAAAATCTGTGATACCACAGATGGTCTTGTTCAACTCAGTGGCTCACAAGACAAAACAGAAAGTCATGAATGTGGGAAAGGATGTGACATGAGAAAGGAAAATGAATGTCAGGGTGGGCAATAGAGATGGCAGTGATTGAAAATAAGCAGAATGAATTATATATACCCACGTATGAGTTTGTGAATTAGTACAAGATAGATGTGTGTGAGAGATATTGTATGTGTATAAAGATATGATTTGTGTTTTTTTAACTAGTTCTTGAAATTCTGTGAATGAGGTGCTTTGATTATTTTTCAGCATCTGAGAAATGCATTGACATACAGAAGAAACTTAATAAATACTTGGAGAAAAAAATTGCTGACTACATGAATAAATGATCAGGTAAAGTATTAAAGAAAGGCACATTAAAAGATTGATTTAACATATTATCTGGATCTGCCTGTAACACTTGCTAAATACATCACAGAAGCAAAACTCCTAAGATGGATTTGAATATAAAACATATTTTATTCACAATGCTTTTCAACAATTGCTTCATTATATTAAACTGTAGTCTGAAGAAGTGCTCTACTCTAGGTCCATTACCTGCATATTTTAGGAGTCTTCCATTATTGTTAATTTTTCTCCAGGTTATATGAGTACGTATAATTTTACTTATCTTAGCACATAAGTTACTTTTTAATATGTCTTCCATAACTTTCATTCATTGCCTTTATTATATCCTGTCAAGTAAGACATGTTGGACATAGACAATTCTGTAGCAGAACAATCTTTTACCTTGTGATTAATCTACAGAGACAGTATGACATCAGAAAAAACTAGTTATGCAGTGTTATTATACAGGATCACATAGGTGAATCTGTGGAAACAGAGAACAGCTCAGAATTGGTTTGCTTATACCAAATATAAAAGGCTGAGTAAATTAGTGTTGGAAGTTTTGACCTGATCCTCAGAAAACACCCTTACTAAAATGCTTATTAATGGAAGCATTATAAAAAAAACAAAACAAAAATATTCATTTAAAGTCTTTTCTAAGACTATACTTAGTTAATTTAGTCAGGAGGGGAAGTAACCATCTCAGAGGAAAGAGAAACAAGATTAATGTGTTTATTCACCTGAGCTACTTCTTGTTAGTCTGTTAATGCTTCTTTTTCCATCTACAGTTTCTCCCGTTGTTTAGGAGTGCTTACAGTCTCTAGTCCTACTGGAGGAGATATTAAATCATGACTGGATTTCCTGAAAGTTGACATACACACCTGCAGTCCACTTATCAACTCAAACTACCCAATATTAATGATCTGTAAGGTTCTAGAACCCTTAATTTTTTTATTAAATTTTCTGCATATATGTTACAAACAGCTTCACTTTGCAAATGGCCCATAATAGTTTATATTATTTTCACATATCATACTTATATTCTTCTAGAATGTTTTCAGAAATATTATTTTCTCTCTTCTGTAACATTCCAAATATTTGAAGTTTTAATTAATATTTGTTTATTCTCCAGGATTAAGTAAATTTCCTGATTCATTTTTTGGTTAAAATTTGTTCTTTTTAAAAATAAGAATTCAATTGAAAAGAATGCACTAGTTTTATTGTTTAAAGTTTAGCTTATCCACTTCATTTAGATTTGTTTCTGTGTGATGATATTCATCTAAAAGACAAAGTTCATTAGTCATATAAAAAAATATCAAAATCTAGTTCCTTGAGAAAAGACATAGTACTTGCTAACACTCTAAGCTGTGTCTTAGTACTTATTCCATGAAGTCTTGTCTGTGATAAGAAAAAATAAAATATATTCAGAGAGAGTATTATTTTCATTAATTGAGAAAATGGGGGAATTGAGATAGAGAGAGAGGGAAAGGGAGAGAAGGTGGAGGGAGTGAGAGAGAGAGAGAGAGAGAGAGAGAGAGAGAGAGAGAGAGAGAGAGAGAGAGAGAGAGAGAGAGATACCAGAGTCATACTGGGAACAAGATATAGTCCCGGATGACTTATTTTCTCCAACTAGATAATTACCTTCTCACAGTCTTAGGAATTAATCAATGGTTTCATTCATTGACACAGTAATTGCCTTTGTGATTGAATGTTAACACCCTAGTCTAACTTGAAAATATATTGCATTCATTTAATGTGGAAATATTCATCCTCATAATGCTTCCACCACTAATATATGTGTCATGATATTCATATAAGTATACATACTGAAAATTGGAAAGTTGAAAACCCTAATTAATTTTGAGAGGAAAACACATTCTGTCTTGAGTCTATTGTGATTATTACAGATATTTTCTAAATGCATAGTTATGTTACTTGGAACTAAAGGTTTCCAAGAAAACCTAAGGCTATTTTAGATATTTACATTTAATTTAAAATTACTATAAATAATTATAAGCAATTAATATTTTAATATAATTTCTGAGTTCACAACTGAGTCACAGTTAAAACTCTAATAAATATGGATAATATATAATAAATTTTCTACAATGCCAGGTCTGAAATAGGACATTAAACACATATATTTAACTTTAATGGGAACTATTTTTGTATAATTTTGCTTCAATTTTCTAATCCTGAATTGCTCAAACCACTGGCAGAATACAGCAAAGCAAAAAGAAACTTAGTTTTCTCTCTATTCCAAAGGTGACTCCATTGAATCATGACACAAGTGGAACGCAGCAGCAATTGTATTTCCTTTGGCAATTTCCTCCTGCATCGGCCCTGGCTTCCTCAGAACTGATAAACGTAGATTCACAGATATTAATTTTTCAACATGTATTGAGTTGATTTTCTGTGCATTTATATATGAATGTTTTCAAGCTTAAAAGGCAAAAGATATATCTGTCATCATCAGAGTATGCTGGGCAGTACTGCAATTATTGTCTTCATTGTGATCTAAATACTGCCAATTTTCAAGGGAATGATTTCCAGATATGCAGTTTTTGGCAAGGCTAAAATGATAGATTTGAAGAAATGTAGCTACTCTTTTCATAGTCTTAAATTCATGATATTTCAAAAGCCTCTGGTTCATACTTAGAGGGCTGAGGATTAACCAAGCAAATCCAAATCAGGTTCTTTTTACCTCTAGTAACAGTATTCAAGTAGCAGGGGTAGGAGAAGAGTGTCTTTGTGGCTAAAACACAACATAGCCATGTCCAAAAAATCAAATGTTGGGAGGGCAAAATCAGGGTTTAATACTGTAGGAAGACTTGGGATAACAAAAAATAACCCTTAATCGGCAGCTTAGCAGCACAGCTTTGATATAGCACCCAGGCACTCACAGGCATTATCCTCCTTCTAAAAGTCAAAAGGATTCTCTGTGTTTCCCAGTGTTCATTTTTAATCTTCTTAGATCATTTTACATCTCAGTTTTGGGACTCTTTTTTTTTTTCTTTTTTCTTTTTCTTCATCTTAACTTGGTTCACTTGAGTTTCAAAGTCAACATTTACCTGGCACAATACCTCTGGCTTGAATGTCTTCTTATAGTCAAGAAACATAATTTGAAACATTTTAAGTGTTATTGCTAACTGTTTCAGAGGAACTCTCAAATTACATAGAAGGGATACATTTAGAAAACAAGTTGGGAATGATTTGTCCGAGATGGTATGTATTTAAGACATACACTAATAAATACAGCCATTTGCTACAGAGCAAAGTGGGGAATCAAATATACTATGGTCTCAAAGGTAAATCATGTAGTCAGTTTTAAATCAGAATAAATTATAAAATAACATTGGATATGGTAAAATACATATTTTTATTGTATGAGTGCCTATCTATTCTCCAAACTTACTACTTCAATGTGGATGTAATTTATTAAAGTAATTTAAATAACATTGTAGTTGTATGATGTTTTTTGCTCTTTTGCCTTTTTTTTTTTTTTTAAGGTGCCCTGCCACCCAGCTTCCAAGTAAATTACAGAGGCAGGGTTAGTAATACTCATGAATGCCTGGCCTTAGCTTGTTTTGTTCCTAGCCATCTTTTCTTATCTTAAATTAACACATCTACTTTCTCCTCTGGGATTTTATGTTCCTCATCTATAAGTTTTACTTTTTTCTTGCTGGTTGGCTAGCCCCTGGTGTTTGCCGACCCTTGCTCCTCCTCCTTCATTTCATCTTCTATTTATCGTCTCTGCCTGACAGCACTACCTATCTTTGCTCTTGCCTCACTACTGGCCATTCAGCTCTTTATTAAGACCATAAGGGGTTTCAGACATAAACAGTAACACAGCTTCATGAAGTTAAACAAAAGCAGGAAAACAAAAGTCAGACACCGAAAATAATATTCCCCAACAAACCACTGGTCAGAAAATATTTCCAGGGCACAGATCTAACAGCAAGCATTTAAGAGAGAGGAAGTTATTAAGGAGTCGATTTTTAGGGGGTTATTAGTAGAGTACAATACATAAGAGAGGGAGATTTTTTTGAGAAGTAAAATTCAATATGCCTCATAAAAGGAAAACACTCTTTTCAGTACATGTTATACTTATTTCCATGATGAAACTTTACATCATTCTCACTGGGGAGGAAAGATTCTATTAGCAAGTAGAGATTTACTTAAATGATTCGTTTGATGACTTTACCTTTGTAACCCATTTTTACATATTTCTGGGCTTCTGGGTTTTTTTTTTTTATTTTTGCTTTTTTGGGATTTTTTTTTGTTTGTTTTTTGTTTTGTTTCAGTTTTTCGAGACAGGTTTCCTCTGTGGCTTTTAAAGGCTCTTCTGGAATTAGCTCTTGTAGACCAGGCTGGCCTTGAACTCACAGAGATCTGCCTCCCTTTGCCTCCCGAGTGCTGGGATTAAAGGCATGTGCTACCAATGCCCAGCTGTTATTTTTTTTTAATTATTTTACATATCAATCCTTGTTTTCTCTCCTTCCCTCACTAATTCCCTCTCTCCCTTCCTCCCATGCCCCAACCACCCTCACATTCCACCCCTCACCCCCTCCATATGTAGGGTGATACGTAGGTGTTGATCCTGGAAGGATCAACAAAATCTGTGGAGTCATTTGGAAAAGGGGCTAGGCCCTCCCTCCTGTCTCTAAGCTAAGGGAGTATTCCTCCCATCATGGGGAATGTGCTCCCAAATCCTTTTGTGCACCTGGGATACATCTTGGTTCCACTGTCTTAGGCCCCTTAGACTTTCCAGGCCTTCTAACTGAGATACATGTTCAAGGGGTCTGAGTCTGTTCAATATTGGTATCCCAGCTATCAGTCTGGGGGCCCATTACCTCCCCTTTGTTCAGGTCAGCTGTCTCTGTAGGTTTCTTTTTTATTATTATTAATAATATAATTTAAAATTTGTACATGTCGATCCCAGTTTCCTCTCGCTCCCTCTTACCCTCTTTCCCTTGTGACATGCACCCTGGCCACCCTCCCCTCCCACCTCCCCACCCCCATTCCACTATAGGGCTATGCTATCCAGGTGGGGTCATGTAAATCTGTCAAGTCATTTAAAGTAGGGACTAGGACTTCTCTCCTTTCTCTAGGTTAAGGGGGTATCCCTCCATGGAGGGTGTGTCCGCAAGGTCCTTTTGTGCATCAGGAATACATCCTGATTCTACTGTCTGAGGTCCCTTAGACTGCTCAGTTCTTCTAGGTGAGACCCATGTTCAGTGGGTCTGAGTCAGTCCCATGCTGGATTCCCAGCTATCAGTCTGGTGGCGAGCCCATTAGCTCCTCCTTGTTCAGGTCAGTTGTCTGTGTGTTTCTGGTACCTGGTCTTTTCCTCTCTCTCTGCATCTGGATTCTAGTTCGACTCAGTATTTAGTCATGGGTGTTTGCTTTTGTTTCCAACAGGTATTAGATGAGGGTCCCATGATGGTGGATAATTTAGTTGATGATCTCACTCTCAGGGAAGGGCATTTATGGTAGCCTTTCCACGGTTGCTTGAATTGTTAGTTGGAGTCAGTCTTGTAGGTCTCTAGACCTTTCTTTAGGTTCAGTATTCTCTTCAAACCAATAATGGCTCCCTCTTTTATGTCTCTCCCCCCCCCCGTTTCTCTCCTCTCTCTCTCTCTCTCTCTCTCTCTCTCTCTCTCTCTCTCTCTCTCTCTCTCTCTCCCCCCCCCCCATAGCCTGGTCTTGTCCTCCCTGTCTGTATCTGGATTGCAGTTCGGTGCAGTGTTTATCTGTGGATGTCTGCTTCTGTTTCCATCAGCTACTAGGCAATGGCTTTATGATGGTGGATAAGTTAGTCATCAATCTTCTTATCAGGGAAGGGTATTTAAAGTAGATGTTCTACTGTTGCGGTTGTGGTGCCATATACCAGTAGGATTTGCTGAAAGAGGCAGAGGTAGGAAGATCACGAGTTCTGTTTTTGTTTTTTGTTTTTGTTTTTTTTTTGGTTTATTTTAGTATGCATGTGTGGAGGGTGGTGTGTACAAATGCCACATGAATGGAGGTGTCCAAGCCAGCAAGAAGAAGGAGCCAGATTCCCTGAACTGTCAGATGTGGGTACAGGAATCTGAATTCTGAGCCTCTGGAAGAACAGCGAATGCTCCGCACTGCTGTCTGTGTCCATGGTTTGCTGTGTGCTACATGATTTCAATTTGTAAAGTGACAAAACACTTTCATACAGAAGAATGCCTGCCTAAAATTGGATTTTTTAAAATATAAAAAATTCCATTTTAGCCTTGCTTTCAAGTCACTTCATTTTAAACAAGCAGGCATCAAATTCTGTTTCAAAAAGTGGACATAGGAACAAATTTAGAACCTTTGTGGAAGAACTGTAATGTCCCCTTGACATAAAGTTCTACATATCTAATGCTAGACATTTCAGGGCCATCTGGAACAAAATAATGATAAAACATGGAGCATCTTTATTACTGTTCAAAGTTAAAAAAATATTAATTGTATTTTTGATGTTGAACATTTGTTTGTTAAGTATATTTTCTCTCAAAGAAGCATAATTGTGTAGAGTTTATTCATTCACAAACATGTCCATAATGGAAATATGTCATTTTCACATTAAAGTACAATCATTTATTCATAAACATTAAATTCAAACACTCCAAAAATATTTTACTCATCTATATTTTTACAGTATTTGATACATGAAAAGCATTGCTTATACATGAATATTATCATGGAAGTCATTCTTTAACAATTATTTTATTTGTCAAAAACTTATATTGGAATTTTACAATATTATTTATTAAATTACCATGCCAATCTCTAACCTAGAGCCACAATCCCTTAACTTGAACTTCATTTTGTGTGCAGAGTTTTGATGGAAGTATCTTTTCCACCTGGGTCCTGCAGCCATTTAGTCCAAAATAAACACCGAGGCTTACATTAATTATAAACCATTTGGCTTGTGGCTCAGGTTTCTTATTGCCTAGTTACCTATTAATTGTTAATCCATTTTTATTAATCTATGTATATCCAAGTAATCTTGGCTTACCAGACAATGCCTGGACATCCCATCTTCCCAGTAGCTACAAGGCATCTCCTTTTACTCATCCTCTGCTTTTCTCTTCCGAGAATTCTCCTAGTCTGGTAGCCCTGCCTATACTCCTGCCAGGCGACACCCTGCCTGTCCAAGGACCAAAATAGTTTTATTAATCAAACAGTAAGAGACACAGATATTCACAGCATACAAAGTAGCAATAATTTAATTATCCAGGGAAATCTGACACTAGTACAGAAAAGAAATGTTAAAGGGATTGAGAAGGTATGTTGGCATAAATAGGACTGATGATTGTAGCATGTATGTTTCCGCCAGCCCACCAGCCCGCCAGTCTGGGCCCACAGCCGTGCCAACCCCAAATAACACTCAGAGACTCTGTATTTGATACAATCCTGTTGGCCAGTTACCATTACTGTTTATGGGCTAGCTCTGCCTTAATGATTAACCCATTTCTACTTATCTAAGTATTTCCACGTGGTCATCTTATCGGGGAGCCGCGGCAGGCATCCTGCTTCTTCCTGGGCTACATCTCACCTCCTCCCTACTACTTCCTCTTTCCTCCTTGTCTCCTAGCCCTGCCTATCTTGCTATCTCATTGGCCACAAAGCTTTATTAACCAGTATGAAAAACATATATATGGAATAACATCTCCCATCATTTCCTCTTTTCTGTCTAAAGTAAAAGAAGGGGTTTAACCTTAACATAGTAAAATACAGCATACAACAGTTATCAAATAAGAATCACAGTTAACAATATTTAGTCCATAAACATTTTGTAAGAATTAAAGAAAACATCATCTATCCTATCTTTGTGAGTCTAAAGTCCTATATGTAACTTATCTTTAATCCTAACTAAGGAAAACTGTAACCATAACTATCTGTCTTCAACTCCATCAAAGACCATAGAAGGATAATATATAAACTCTAGAAATGACAGAGACAACTCATTGCCTGGTCAGTCACCCGAAGTTCTTCTGTAATGTTCCATCTTCAGCCCATAGGCCATAGTGTGTGTCCAGACACCTCAACAAGGCAGGAAACTTTTCTCTGTGTCCTGTAGATTGTCTGGCTGTCTGGCAGCCTCTTTCATGAAGCAGGAATCCTGTAGCAATGTCCATCTTGAATCAGCAGTCACCTTTTTGTGGGTCCTGCATGTCCAATTTCTATAACATAAAGTCAAACAGTACAGAAGAGCAGTACCTAGCCCAAATGGCTAGTCTTGCCATATTAGAAGCAAACTCCATAATGTGTTCCTTCGATGTCCATCTTCCTTTCTGATGCAGGTGGTGTTACCATGAGCAGTTGTGCCTCACTGTCAAGAAAAACCCTAAATCATTTTAAATGCCATATTCTGTAGGTCTTTGAAAGGTTTGAAGAATGCCTATTCATCTCAAATACATCTCTGCATATCTAGAAATCCTAACTAACTTAACTCCAAGTTTTGACTATCATAGGTAAATCTCTAATCTGTACTTAATTATACATTACATCTTCCAATGAGCTATATAAACACAATACCTAAACAAGAGGAGAAATATACATATCACAAAATTGACCTTAAACTGTATCAATAAAAGAAAATCCATTCCAAAGCAAAGTATTCATATCTATACCATAATTCCCTTTTTACCTTTAAAAAGATTGCTTGTGGCTATAGCCATTTATAACCAAGCCCATTTAAATAAAAACAAACATTTATAAACAATATTTGGGAATTTGGGCGTCGTTCTTTCCAAACTACTTCCTGCTGGTAGAGGGTGCAGTCATGGGGATCCTAAGAAGACGCAGAAATCTTGGCTGTAGACATTGCTTCAGGGGGTCTTGCTAGATCAAACCACATAAGTCTGGAAAGAATACACAGCTTTTCATTTTCTGTGGAAACAAAAATAGAAATCCTTTTCCCCAGTAACTTGTCCTTAGGCTTAAATTTTTGAGTCAAAACATTTTTAAAATATATAAATTGAATTAATCCAGCAGCATTTCTTTTATCAGTAGTTGTTATTTTCTCAGCAATCAAATAATTTAAAGACAACAGAAGCGTGTATAATATCCAAAATCTCTCTGTGTTTTCCATCTTTATGTGGCTTTTTTATTACTCTATTTATTCTACTTCTATTTTTACATATTTTGCGACAGGGTTTCTCTGTGTAACTTTTATCTGTCTTGGAATTCATTGCATACCAGGTTTACTTTGAAATCATAGAGATATGTTTGCCTCTGTTTCCCGAGTGCTAGGATTAATGGCTTGCGCCACCATAGCCATCCATTTTACTTTCTTTTTGATTTTTAAACCATTGTATCCTGTTTCCTTTTCTCTCTCAAGCCAGTGTATTTTTTAAAACACAGTGTAAACCTTCATTGCAGCTCTCATACACAGCAATGAATTGTTAGCAGAGCTCTTTAAAAGGAAGGCGGCTTTTTTGCCGCTTATGCTAATTTTGGAAACCTCCCTTAACGGAGCAGTACAACTCTCTGTCTACAGCAAAACAAATCCAACCAAGAAAATGCTGCTACCAAGAAATCTTGCTAGTCTCTGTTCCTTTGTTTCTAAAACATTTCTTAGGCTTTTATTAGTTTTAAGTGAAAGTTCTTATAGCCACGTTGGGCGCCATCTGTAGTGTGTATGTTTCTGCCAGCACACCAGCCCGCCAGTCTGGGCCCTCAGCTGCGCCAACCCCAAATAACACTCAGAGACTCTGTATTTGATACAATTCTGTTGCCCAGTTACCATTACTGTTTATGGGCTAGCTCTGTCTTAATTATTAACCCATTTCTACTTATCTAAGTATTTCCACGTGGTCATCTTATTGGGGAGCTGCGGCAGGCGTCCTGCTTCTTCCTGGGCTACATCTCGACTCCTCCCTACTACTTCCTCTTTCCTCCTTGTCTCTTAGCTCCACTTATCTTGCTATCTCATTGGCCACAAAGCTTTATTAACCAGTATGAGAAACATGTATACGGAATAACATCTCCCATCAGAAGATGATATAATGATTTTGAATTTTAAAAAAAAAGTGGAATGAAAATTTGAAATAAAATCAAAATGCAGATGGTAATGTTTAGGAGTGGGGCTTTAGGTATGCAAGTGTCACACCAGTACATGTTCTCTTTTCATTTCATTGACTATAATTAACAATGTATAACTCACGTAAATTCAATTAATTATATCAAGCATACTGTTCAAAAACTCCTGCATGTTTGCCTAGTAACACAATTGTTACTACAGTCAATTGTCTTCTCTCTCTGCAAGTTTAGCTGCTGGAGACATTTTGTTTCTTAGCTTCTTGAACATAATAATCTCAATATTTATTTGTGTTGTGCCAGAATTGATTCATATTTACTAACTCTTCAACTGGAGAACATTCTGTTGATTTCTATGTTTGCCATTATAAACAAAAGCTACTGTAAATGGTAAATATGCATGCTTTTAAATGCCTGCCCATAGCAAGTATGTTTTCCCCGCCACCAGTCGCCTGGTCCTGCTGCCATGCCAGCCCCCAATAACATGCTGAGACTCTGTATTTGATATAATGCTGTCAGCCAGGTACTAGTTTCTTACCGGCTAGCTCTGTCTTAATGATTAACTCATTTCTACTTATCTAAGTATTTCCACATGGTCATCTTACCGGACAGTGGGCACAGACATCTGTTCTCTCAGCCTCTAATGCTGACTCCTCCTTACTCTTTCCTCTTTCCTCCTAGTCTCCTAGCCCTGCCTATCTTGCTTTCCTATTGGCCAACAGTGCTTAATTCATTAACCAGTATGAGAAACATATTTACAGCATAACATCTCCCATCACCTGCCTTCTTTTTATTTCTTTGGAATGATTTCTGGGCTACTTTGGAGCTCAGTGCTTCAATTTCTGGGCTCTGTCAGACTTCTAATGTGGTTGGTGTAATTTTCAAAAAGTGAGAGAGGAAGACACCATCCTACAGAGTTCAAGGAAAGGATTTTGTTTTGCTTTGTTGCTTTTTGGAAAAGCATTATAAAAAGTGAAAGGGGAGGGTGGAGACTGGCCTCCGGGGACAGGAGCAGAGGGTGAGAGAAAAGAGAGGCAGAGAGAGGAATAGACAACAGACAAAGGGAGAGAAAGAAAGAAAGAAGGAAAGAAAGAAAGAAAGAAAGAAAGAAAGAGAGAGAGAAAGAGAAAGATTGGAGGTGGGCAGGGCTCTTTTAAAAGGGAACATAGTGAATATGCACAGGTGGAGCTCTTAGTGGCAGCAGCAGCTGAGGGTTTATCCTGTCAGAACTCCAAAGGCAGGCCAGTACAGATGCCTGAATACTAACAGTTGTACTATTTGCATTCCTATCTGCTGTTCTTAGATTTGAGGTTTTCACATGCTTGTCAGCACACATCGCTGCCTTTCAAACAAATGTTCTCTCCATGGATGAAAAAGAAACTGATATAAAAGGCAAACACTGAATATTCTTCATTCTTTATGGAAAGAAAAAACATGATGTTGTAGAAGAATAAGAATAATGCTTGAAAGGAAGGATAAAGATGGAAGGTTACAGTGGCAGGGGCAGAAAGACGTGAGGTGTCTCTTCTATTGCTGTGAAGAGACACCATGGCCAATGCAGTTCTTAAAAAAGAAATCATTAAACTGGAAAGTCACTTTCAATTTCAGAGGTTTAATCCATTATCATCATGCCAGGAGTATGGAGCCATGCAAGCAGAGGCAGGGAATAATAGCTGAAAGCTACATCCTGATCTGTAGGCAGAGAGGGTTACTCTGGGTTTGGCCTGGTCTTTGGGAACTCAAAACGTACCCCTAGTGACAGGCTTCCTCCAACAAGAGCACACCTTCTGATCCCTTTAATTCTTTCAAAAATGCCCACTACCTGATGAGTTAGCATATATATGCCATTCATATTCAAGCTACCACAGGTGCTGAAATACAGTTATAGGGGAGAAATAATTCCATGTGAACTAGAACATAGGAGAGTCACTATGTTTCATGATTATACAGAATCTGTATCCTGTGATAATTTAACAATAAAAGTTCCTTGAATTTATGTTTCTCTGCTATTGATATTAACTATGGGGAAGGTCCATATTCTGTCAAATGGGAGTCTGTAAACATTATAAGATATAATAGCCTTGGAACCTCTGCAGAAGCAATTATAACTTGCCAAATGAACCATAATTTTTGAAGTTCATGAGAAGATACTGAAACAAATGATTCACTGAATGGAGTTGGATGTTTACATTTATATACACATAAAATGAATATTTACTAAAACTATAAAATATTGTATTTATTCTAAATGCTTATTGCACATGTTAAGTTGAAAAAGTCAATAACTTCAGGTTGAAAACAATGAAAATGTGATCCCATTCAAACAAATATAGGAGACTCTTTGCTACATGTATGTGCACAAGTGTGCATGTGGATGATTGTGCAAGTGTATAAAGAATATGTAAGTATACATGAGCGTGGATGTGTGTGAGTATGCAACTGTGCAAATATGCACATAAATGAATGTGCCTGATACCTTATCAAACATGTTAGTAACAATGGAGATTATTTCACCATCTGTCAGAAAACCCTCTTAGGTTTCTGGTGTACCCACATTAGGTTTTCATCAAATATTATGTTTATTTTTTATTTTCAAAAGTCATATTATGTTTTTATATTGATGATATGTATCTTTAAAAATTATCTTTCACATATTTATAAAATCCTTACTAAGACTTAGCCTGGGGAAACAAAAATTAAAAACAAACTTTGCTCTTGGTTCTTATATTCACATTGGAAAAACTTGTACATCAATTAGCTGCTTTCCAAAACAGGTGAAAACGTCTGAAAACAAAACCTACATGGAGCTTTGTATCCCAGGAAGTTAAAAATATATAGGAGGCATTTTGAATGTAGGGTATCATTTAAGTGTAAGTCACCTGACTCTTACTTGCACATGCTTTTCTCCACATGCTATGTACTGTCAGGGAGACACATGGAGAGATGTTAGAATTCCAGCAATGATTGGACAGACCATCTGGGGTCACTAGTAATTTGTGAAAGCAGTATTAAATTACCTTTATATACACATTTTGTATTTTATGCCCACAGGAGAGCTCATGATATCCTGCCTGACAACTTTTCCCATATTTCCTCTTATTTTCTGGTACATTAAGTTTGGTCTATGCAATTGAGCATATTGGTTTTCATCGAATATGACAAAATGCAGTGCCTTGAGGTCTCCTATCAGAGAAGATCTTCCCCAGATACTTTCATAACTCGTTCCCTCCACAGTCAGCCCTTCGGGGAGGTTGCCTCTTTCTACTTAGTTTAAAGGAGCTCCCTTTCCCATCTCCAGTCTTTCACTCTGATTTATTTTTATAAGAATACTAATCAATATTTATGGAATATTAAAACATAAAATATTGTTTGCTGTATCATATAATTCTAGAACAAAAATTAATGAGAAAAAAGAAAAGTATTAATAGCTGAGTCACAGAGTTGATACCAAATATGTGCACAATTCAGGTCAAGCATTGTAGGCTTAAAGAAATGCAAGACCTAGGCTTCTTAGGTAGACTACTGGCAAGTTTTAGTCAACTTAAGACAAATTTATTTGAGAAAAGGCTTTCATTAAATTGGCCTGTTGGCAAGTTTGTGGGGTACCATTTTTTGTTTTTTGTTTTTTATTTTTTAATTAATGGTTGATGTGGAAGAGGTCAACTTACTGTGAACAATGCCATGGCTGGACAGTGGTCCTGGATGTAACAGAGAGCAGACTTAGCAAGCCCTTGAAAGCAATCCAGAAACCAGTGTTCCTCAAACAATACCTGTTTCAGTTTCTACTCCAGTTTCCTGTACTGAGCTCGTGCATTGGCTTTGCTTGAACCAACTAAAAGGTGTAGTGCTAGACACATATTCCCTTCATCTAGTTAGTTGACTTTCAGTAGTTTTTTCTTTAAAAAAAAATCAGCCACAGAAATCAAACGAAAAAAAGATGGTGGTTTTAATTCTAGTATTTACAACTTCAGGCAAAGCCAGGGGCAGTGGGATTGGATCTCTGTCTGGTTTACATCTTATTAAAAAAAATATTTAATTTAATCTTTGAAATTTCAAACGTATGTGAAAACTACTTTAATCATATCCACTCCTCACTCCACCTACCAATGGACCCCCCAAAAAACTCCCCCTTCTAATTCCACATGTATGATCATTTAAATTTATTGATATGTTTCATGTGCTGAATTCAATCAGTGTTGCCTATATGTTTATAGGTTTTTAATGTCTAACAACATGACATCTAAAGTTTTGTATCTGATTTTCCATCTTTATGTATCGTGATTTATAGGAACAACTCATACTCAAATAAATATGCAAATAGAAGATGTAGGCATATTTTAAGTAGCTTATCATAGAATCATGGATAATACTATTATGGTACTAAATTTATAATACAGGCAATAGTCATTAGAGATTAACTAAATTACAAAATATAGAACCATATGAATAAAATTCTTAGCTTATAATTTTAAACATATTTTGTCTTACGTTTTGATGACCTTTGCTTACACTTCATGTTCTATCACTGAGAAATTCTTGGCACATAGAAATTACTGGTTTGCAAGGATACACAGAACTTCAGATGTTGAACTACTTCATCAAATAATATTTGAGGAACTTAATTTTTTGAGAAGCTGTCAAGTACATAGTTACAAATAGCAGCTATGCAAAATGCTAACTTTTAGATAGAAGCTCAAACTTTATCAGTTACAAATACTTCTTTTAGGAAGATGACATAGTCTTGATCTATTTATAAAAATCTGTAACCATAACTAAACACTGAGTCAAACTGAAATACAGATGCAGAGAGGACAAGACCAGGTAGCAGAAATACACAGACAGCTGACCTGAACAAGAAGGAGCTAAAGGTTCCCCCAGACTGATAGCTGGGAAACCAGCATGGGACTGACTCAGACCCCCTAAACATGGGTCTCAGCTAGAAGGACTGAGCAGTCTAAGGGAACTCAGACAGTAGAACCAGGATGTGTTCCTGATGCACAAAAGGACCTTATGGACACATCCCCCATGGAGGGATACTCCCTTAACCTAGAGACAGGAGAGAAGTCCTAGTCCCTACTTCAAATGACTTGACAGATTTACATGACCCCACCAGGATAGCATAACCCTATAGTGGAATGGGGGTGGGGGATGGGAGGGGAGGGTGGTCAGGGTGCATGTGAGGGGGGAAAGAGGGTAAGTGGGTGGGAAGGAGAAAGGGAGGGAGGGAAGGAGAGAGAGGAAACTAGGATCAGCATTTAAATTTTTAAATTATATTATTAATAAAAAATGAGTAAAAAGATATGAATATATAATTATTAATTATAGCAGAAACGATAACTAGTTCTCCCCCCAAAAAATCTGTAACCAAATATAAAGTTATCACAGTCATCCTTTCAAATAAAATCATCTACAAAAATATATTTTACTTAAATTTGTGGTTCAGACTACATAAAACTTATTTTCCTTTAGAAAACTCTACTCCAGTACTCCAGAAAGTGTTTCTTGGACACATTCCACTATTCATTCCTCATATATATCTAATCAAAAATGAGCTAATATGTTTCTCTATCATTGACTGAAATTTGACAGTAGCTATTCCCTCCTACTTTGTCCTTCTTTCTCCAGTTCATCATGCTCATCTTTCTCCTTCTCTTCCTCTTTTCCTGCAAGCATGCTGTGTTAGTACTGATATTCTGGCTAATGTATTAGAAGTTTTGCCTTTGCAAAAATCATTCCAAACATCAGCCAGGAGAAAGGAGTGTCAGCTAAAACTCTGTTCAAGACTATCCAGAAAGTAATCATGTGCGTTTAAGAATAGTATTAAAAGCTGGGCTGATGGATTCATAGAAATTTATAGCATCCCTATGCAGTATGTAGAACTGCTGCACCTTGAAAAAGTCAAACATAAAACTGATGGGAGACATCATTTTGTAAATATGTTTCTTGCATTGGTTAATGAATAAAACACTGTTGGCCAATAGGAAAAAAAGATAGGAGGGATTAGGAGACTGGCAGGAAAGAGGAAGTAGTAAGGAGGAGTCATCATGGAGAGACTGGAGAGAGCAGAATGCCTGCCCACTCTCCGGTAAAATGGAAATACTTAGATTAACAGAAATGGGTTAATATTTAAGACAGAGATGGCCAATAAGAAACTAGTAACTGGCCAACAAAATTATATCTAGTACAGAGTCTCTTGGGGCTGGCTGGTGCAGATGTGGGTCCAGGCAGGATGGGGGAAAATATAATTGTTACATATGGCGCCACAACGTGGCTAATAAGAACTTCCACTTAAAACTTAGAAAAGCTTAAGAAATATTTTAGAAACAAAGAAACAAAACCAAACAAGACTTCTTGGTAAGAGCATTTTTCTGGGTTGGACTCTGTTTTGTGAGAGACAAGTAAAGATTTGTGCAGCTCCTTTAATGGTGGTTTCCTGACTCAGCATAGCAGCAAAAAACTACGAGGCCTTTAAAGAGCTCTGCTAACAACTTACTGGTGTGTATGAGATCTGGCAATGGCAGTGAGCAAAGCTCCCAGTGCTGGTGGTAAAATAACCATGGCCATCTTGGACAGATGGAGGCTAAGACAACAGTGGCTTTCATTTTAGTAATGTTGTTGTTTAACAGATAAAAGACTCATGGCCAAAAATAAATAAAGACTTACAGTAAAGTGCTCGCTTTGGCAGCACATATACTAAAATTGGAACGATACAGAGAAGATTAGCATGGCCCATGCTCAAGGATGACATGCAAATTCATGAAATATTCCATATTTATAACAAAAAGAAACAAACTCAACCCGGAGGAGTAGACACCAGGAAATAATCAATTTGAGGGCTGAAATCAATAAAATTGAAACCAGGAAAACAATACAAAAAAATCAATGCAACAAAAAGTTGGTTTTTCGCTAAAATTCAGATAGACAAACCTACTTTATTCAGACGACAAGCAGCTGAGAAAGAAATCAGAGAAAGATTACCTTTAACAATAGTCACAAACAATATAAAATATTTCAGGATAAACTTACCAAACATGTGAAAGACCTATACAATAAGAAGTTTGTGGCTTTAAAGAAAGAAATTAAAGAAGATACCAGAAAAATGGATAGATCTCCCATGATCTTGGATTGGAAGGACAAATATAGTAAAAAATGTCAATCTTGCCAAAAGCAATCAAAAGATTCATTGCAATCCCCCATTAAAATCCCAGCATAAGTCTCCACTGACCTTGAAAAGATAATAATCAACTTTGTATGACAAACAAAAGACCCAGGATAGCCAAAAATAAAATAAAATAAAATAAAAACCTGCTACAATAAAAAAAACTTCAGTAGGCATCACCATCCCTGACTTTAAGCTCTACTACAGAACTTTAGTTCAGAAAACAGCCTGGTATTGGCACAAAAATAGACAGACCAATAGAACCAAATTGAAAATCCTGATATTAATCCACACACCTATGACCACCTGATTTTCAACAAAAACGCTAAAAATTACAATGGGGGGGAGGAAAGTATCTTCAACAAATGGTGCTGGCACAATTAGATGATGGTGAGTAGAAGACTGCAGATAGACCCATGTCTATTGCCATGCATAAAACTCAGGTCCAAATGGATCAAAGAACTGAACATAAATCCAGCCACACTGAACCTCTTAGAAGAGAAAGTAGGAGGTACATTTGAACAAATTGGTATAGGAGACTGCTTCCTGAACATAAATCCAGTAGCAAAGACACTGAGATCAACAATTAATATGTGGGTCCACCTCACTTAGAAGCTTCTATATATAAGTCAAAGGACACAATGTACAAGAACAAACGGCAGCCCACAGACTGGGAAATTTTTTTTAACAATCCTATATCTGTCAAAGGGCTGATCTCCAAAATATACAAAGAACTCAAGAAACTAGTCAACAAAACACCAAATAGCCCTATTAAAAAATGGGGTACAGAATTGAAGAAAGAATTCTTAATAGAGGAAATCAAAGAGGCTGAAAGACACTTAAGAAAGTGTTCAACATCCTTAGGTATCAGGGAAACGCAAATGAAAACAATTTTGAGATACCATCTTACTCCTGCCAGAATGGCTACAATTAGAAACACCAATGACAACTAATGCTGGAGAGGATGTGGAGAAGGGGGAACACTCCTTCACTGCTGGTGGGAGTGCAAACTCATACAGACATTTTGGAGATCAGTATGGTAGTTCCTCAGAAAATGGGAAATAGCTTACCACAGGACCCAGCAATCCCACTCTTAGGTATATACTCAAATGATCCACATCCATGCAATAAGACCTGTGCTCACCTATGTTCATAGCAGCATTATTTGTAATAGCAAGAACCTGGAAGCAACCTACATGCCCCTCAACTGAAGAATGGATAAAGAAGATGTGGCACATCTACACAATGAAATACTACTCTGCAGAAAAAGTAACAGAATCTTGAAATTCGCAGGCAAGTAGATGGAACTTGAAGAAACCATCCCGAATGAGGTAACCCAGTCACAAAAAGAGGAACAGGTTATGCACTCGCTCATATATGGGTTTTAGACATAGAGCAAATGATCACCAACTATAATACACACAACCAGACGAACTGGGGTACAAGGTGTATTCCAAGAGATTAATATATGGTCCCTCCAAAAGCAGGAAGGAACATGTCCCCAGAGCACATGGGAAATGGGGGGGGGCAGTGAATGGAGAAAGAATTAAGAGAAAAAGAAGGGGAGGAGAGGAAAACATGTGTGATTAGATAGATCAGGGTGGGGGGCATAAAAGAGGGAGCCATTTTTTTGAAGAAAAAACTGAACCTCAAGAAAGGTCTACAGAACTACAAAACCAACGCCAACTAATAATTCTAGCAACCATGGAAAGGCTACCATAAATGCCCTTTCCTGATAGTGAGATCATCAACTAAATTATCCACCATCATGGAGTCCTCATCTGGTACCTGTTGGAAACAGAAGCAAACACCCATAACCAAACACTGAGTCGAACTAGAATCCAGATGCAGAGAGAGGGGACAAAACCAGGTTGTAGAGACACACAAAGACAGCTGACCTGAACAATGATGAGCTAATGCCACCCCCCCAGACTTATACCTGGGAATTCAGCATGGACTGACTCAGACCCCCTGAATATGGGTCTCAGCTAGAAGGACTGAGCAGTCTGAGGGACCTCAGACAGTAGAAACAGGATCAATTCCTAGTGCACAAAAGGACGTTGCAGACACATCCCCCATGCAGGGATAACCCCTTAACCTAGATACAGGAGAGAAGTCTTAGTCCCTACTTCAAATGACTTGACAGATTTACATGACCCCACCTGGATAGCATAGCCCGACAAGTGGAATGGGGGTGGGGGGATTGGAGGGAAGGGTGGCCATGGTGCATGTCACAGGCGAAAGAGGGTAAGAGAAAGGGAGGGAGGGAGAGTTGTAGGGAGGAAGGGAGAGGAAACTGGGATCCACATGTAACATTTTTAAATTATATTATTATTATTATTAATAATAATAATAATGAAAGACTTACAGTAAAGACAGATTCACATTAAGAAAAACAGCTAAAGGATAACAGTGTGTTTTAAAATATACATAGGCTTTCAAAAGAAAAAAAAATGGGTTTAAAAAGCCAGAATGTAGCTGGGTGTAGTGGCACACACTTTTAATTCCAGCACTATGGAGACAGAGACAAGCATATCTCTGTGATTTCAAAATAAACCTGGTATACAGAGAAAATTCCAGGACAGATAAGAATTATACAGAGAAACCCTGTCTCAAAAAATATAACAATAAAAGTAAAAAAAAAAAAAACACTAAAATAATAAAAAAGCCATGTAAAGTTAAAATAAAAAATCTGGATATTGTACGGTATTATATTGTCTTTGTATCATTTGACTGCTGAGGAAATAACAACTGTTTAAAAAAAAATTCTGCTAAATTAATTCAATTTACATATTTTAAAAATGCTTTGACTCCAAAATTTAAGTCCAAGGGCAAGTTACTGGAGAAAAGGATTTCTAATTTTGTTTCCACAAAAAAATAAAAAACTATGGATTGCTTCCAGACTGATGTGGTTTGATCAAGCCAGACTCACTGAAACAGCATTCAAAACAGCTGGGACAAGGCAGCCTTGCAGACTACAGCCAGGATTTCTGAGTCTTCTTAGAATCCCCATGACAGTGCCCCCTGCCAGCAGAAAGCAGTTTGGAAAGAACGATGCCCAAATTCCCAAATACTGTCTATAATTGTTTGTTTTCATTTAAATGGGGTTGGTTAAATATGGTTAATGACCACGACCCATCTTTTTTTAAAGGTAAAAAGGGGATTACGGTATAGATATGAATACTTTGTTTTGGAATTGATTTTCATATATTGACACAATTTAAGGTCAATTTTGTGATATATATATTTCTCCTCTTGTTCAGGTATTGTGTTTATATAGCTCAGTTAGAAATTTAATGTATAATTTAGCACAGATTATAAATAGTTACCTATGGTAGTCAAAGTTTAGAGTTAAGTTAGTTAGGTTTTCAAGATACACAGAGATGTATTTGAGATAGATAGGCATTCTTCAAACCTTTCAAAGAACTACAGAATATGGCATTTAAAATGGTTTAGGGTTTCTTTTTTTTTTTTTTTGACAGTGAGACATAACTGCTCCTGTCAACACCACTTGTGTCAGAAAGGAAGATGGATATTTGCTTTCAATATGGCAAGACTAGCCATTTGGGCAAGATACTGCTCTCGTCTGTACTGTTTGACTTGTGCTGTATAAAATGGATATGCAAGGCCCCAGGAAAATGACTGCTGATAAAAGATGGATATTACTACAGGATTCCTGCTTCTTGGAAGAGCCTTCTAGACAGTATACAGCACACAGAGAAAAGTGGCTGACAAACTGCCAATACAAGTGGACAGTTTAAAGGTTCCTGCCTTGCTGAAGAGTCTGCCAGACACACTATGGCCTATGGGCTGAAGATGAAACATTACAGAAAAACTTTGGATGACTGACCAGGCAGCGAGTTGTCTCTGTCATTTCTAGAGTTTATATATTATCCTTCTGTGGTCTTTAAAGGAGATAAAGTTTAAATGATTATAGTTTTTCTTAGGATTAAAGATAAGTTACATATAGAACTTTAGACTCACAAAAATGAAATAGATGATGGCATATTATCTTCAAATCTTGTTCAATGTAAATGGACTAAACATTGTTAACTGTGGTTATTATTTGATATCTATTTTGTTATAATTTGCTATGTTAAGGTTAAAACCCTTTTTTTTTTTTCATTTTAACCAGAAAAAAGGAGGTGATGGTAGATGTCATTCTGTAAATATATTTCTTGTATTGGTTAATGAATAAAACACTGTTGGCCAGTAGGAAAACAGGATAGGAGGGACTAGGAGACTGGGAGGAAAGAGGAAGTAGGTAGGAGGAGTCAGCATGGAGGGACTAGAGAGAGCAGAACACCAGCCCGCCCTCTGGTAAGATGAGACCACATGGAAATACTTAGATTAATAGAAATGGGTTAATGTTTAAGACAGAGCTAGCTGATAACAATTTAGTAACTGGCCAACAGCATTTTATAAAATACAGCATCTCTGTGTATCATATTGGGGGCTGGGCGGTGAGATAAGACCAGCAGGGAAAAACCTGCTCGTAACTACTAACTCATACACACCTGGATGTGTGACCCTTCTTAACAGCTATCACTGAAATTTACAAAGTCCCTAACCCTAATTTGATATTAATAACAATATTTACAATATTTAGGTGTCTAGAAAAAGATTATGCATGCTATAAATTACAAGCACTTTCATGACTAACAAAGCTTTCACTCATCTATAACCAACTGAACACTATCTGCAAAAGGGTGGTTGGCTACATTTGTAACTTATGCAGAACATACTCTGCATCTAGTGATATAAATGGGTATTAATCACACCACATGTATCGAGTGCCCTGATTTGAATGTCATTAATAGTCTATTTTGGTTGGAAGCCTTACAAATTGATGACCACTGCAGATAATTTACTTGAACTCTGAACAAATTTGTTGTGGTAAAATGTTCAAACACAAACAATAAGAATAATTATGTGACATTTTTCTTTCCCAAGTAGAAAATATAGTCATAATCTACAATTCAATACTGATACAGACATAGATGAGTACTAGGATGTAGGTTTCTTACTATACAATGACCAGACATTTCTATATGTGAAAATAAGGTTTGAAATGTTCTGTGGAGAATAGTACTGCTATAAACTACTTTATTATAGGTAAAACAATCATTAAAAAAGAAACCATAAATATGAAAGAGGCAATGAGGGGTATATAAAAGGGTTTGAAGGGAGAAGGAAATGAAAATGTGAAACTATATAATTATAATACTTATAAACAAATAAAAGAAGTATTTTTAGAACAACGTTATAGCTTCCTGTTAAGTTTCACTAATTGTGTTGATTTTGTATGCACATTAAAGACTTTGATTAATTCCTATTAAATCAAGCAAACTTGTTACAGAGAGAAAGAGAAGATCTAACACCAGAAAGCTGAGTTTTAAATAAGATATACTAAAATAACTAAAGTTTGTGTCAGTTTATATGCAAAACAGTAACATTACCTTTCACTCACATTTAATAAAATATGAACTCCAAATAATTACTTTTCCCTCTTTGTTACAATTAGTTTATAATTGTGAAAGCAATAAAAGTATCATTCTGTGTAATAAGGTTTTTATTCAAGATAAAACAAACTTCAACACTGTCTGTGACCTCCCCCTTCTCATTAAAGAAAACAATTAATGTTTAATATATATTCATCAAACATTTTCTATCAACAAAATATAGAAAATTGCTTTGATTTAATTTTACATCCAGAAATATTTTGACAATGCCCGAATTATTTTAAAATCTATTCATACTGAGGAATTTATTACTGAAAAATGGCATTGATATACATTTGAACACATCAAAATTTTATCGTATTATATAGAGATTACTTTTCATAGCTATACATTCTGTAGAGAAATATACTTGCTGAAGTTTGCACCTTACTTAAAAATTTCTTCAGATGGGTTTTTGTTACCAGTTTTACTGTCATAATATGTACTGATTTGTGTTTTTAGACAAATTCCATTAACTCAATTTAGGTGTAATTTACTTTTTCATATTTTTAGAGTTTTAAATGAGGGAGTATTTTTATGACTCTATATTTTTGACAAATTCCTGCTTGTATTCCTTCCCCTCCAGGTGCCTCTCTTCTCTTTTTTATTTTTGCAACCCGTAGAGTCCAATCAGTTCTGCCAGTATATACATAGTTATCAGCCTATTTATTGAGGTGTTGATAGTTTCTTAGGGGACAGTCAGTCCCTGAGAAAAACTGGTTCTCCCCCTCTGAGAATCTCACCTTTGGATTATTGTTCCTCAGCTAGGCATAGAGCTTCCTGACCTCCTTCCCACTTGATGGGGTTTTATCCACCTTGAAGTCTTTACAGTGCCCCAAGCAAATGTCCTTTTTTCATACCTTTTATAACTTCTCGGTATCCTACAGTTACAACTACCATTTCTTTATGTTACATTATTCTATTTGGCACAGTATCAATACATAATATGTGACTGTTGAATCCTTTAGGTTTCTCTATGTCTCTCTCTGTCTCTCCCTGCATCTGTGTGTCTAATAGGTTCTTCAATATTTATTTATTTTAATTACTTTCTTCATTAAATATATTCTGAATATGTTTGTACCTTCTCTCAGCTCCTCCCTGATTCTCCCCAAGTCCCCACTCACCCAAACCAATTCCACATGTCTTTGCTTAAAAACACAAAACAAAACAAAAAACCCAAACAAACAAACAAAAAAACAGAAAACAGAGCCTTAAATGCCATCTGAAGGGTAATATGAAAACCTAATACAGTATAAACTTTGTAAAATATGTACAAAATTTTAGGTTATTTAAATCAATGGCCAAGTAACATTCAAGACAGTAATAGTTGGCCATCTCTTAACACAAAACAAAGATTCCAGTAAGAGGAATAAGTTACATCTACTTGAGATTTTGACAAAAGTGGTTAAATAGGAACCTCAAACAACCCAAGCTATTGCCAAGACTACAGGCTGTTCTCCAAAAAGTGAGGGTAAGTTTCCATAACTGATTGGGGAGGTAACTCAGGAGCTACAAACATTTGTTGCTCTTGCCTACATTATGTTCCCAGCCCTCACACAGTGGTTCACAACCATCTATAATTATCAAGTTTGAGGTGCACTGGTATGCACTTGGTACACAAACACACATGCTGGAAAAACATTCATCAACATAAAATAAAAAAATCTTAAAATTATTTTCATAGATTTTTAATTTGTTTGAACTAATTTTCCTCAATTTATATTTGCTTTCAAAACCCTTGTCTTTTCTATTTTTAGTGATTCATAGTATATATCAGAAAACTTTTCATTAGCCATATTTGCACTTAAAATATTCTGTGGGGATATTCCTTTTTCTCTGTGTTAAAATGACCATAGGTAATCAACTCTGTACAAATTACTCTTTGGGGGGAATTATCAAAACTTTGAAACTGCATTACAGAATGAAGCAAGCAGTTATCTTCCCAAGTATTTTGGAAAAGAACTGAAAATATGTGTTCAGGTTGTTGGCTGCTGTCTTTCCTTGCAATTAAGAAGAAAAGGAGGGCTTGGGTAGACTTGAAACTCAGTGATAATGGGCTTGGCTCAGTATGTCACAGTCCCTAGTTGGAGAACTTGTACATATAAAAAGAAGAACCTTGTAAAAATTCTGGTCAGAATCTATTACCATAGTCTAGTCAGAAGGTTAACATTATGATCCCATTCCTTTTATTGCTCTGAAACCTAAAGAGAAGCCACAAGTAAGGTGAATTCTTGGTCAAAGATAAAATGAAAATAGTCTTATTTTTGAGTCACATGAAAATATTATCTTTGTTTTTGTGAATGCTTGGGACACTAGCAAATTTCTGGAATGCTGCCCTGGGCAGGAATAGCTTGCAAGTAATTAACCCAGAGAGACCCAAATGATTCAGCAAGGAAAATAAATGATATTTTAAAATGCTCTTAGCCAAGGACCAGATAAAAATTTGGGAGAAGCACAATAAAATTGGGTGTTTAAAGATAAATTAAGATTTTGGTGAGTGCCAAGTAATATACAAGAATAAATCATACCAGATAGTTCATAGATAACTCAAAAGCAATTTTACCAAAATGAGGCATCTCCGTTCTTGTACGTTCTTTTCCCAAAGCCTCTGAACTCCATATACCTTGCTATTTCACATTTTATTAGGTTATAATTTGTATGTCACTAAGTTATTTCCCATCTTTTATTAGGTCCTGAGGACTCTAGGCACAGAAATTATTTCAATTTTCAAAGAGAAAGAGAGGGAGGGGAGAGAAGCCTACAGAATGTAGCAGAACTTACAGGATGTATATTTGTATGTTCAAATAGTTTATACAGAAAAGAGACATTTTAACACTGAAAAAAAAGATGGTGCAGCCCAAGATATTAGAAGGAAAGATGAGTTCTGTTTCTCACAAGGAAATGGTATATAATTAAGATTTGCAGTGACACATTAAAGGGACAAGGTGTGTATGAATTACTTATGTTTTGAATAACTTTGAAGTGCAAAACCATGGGTAAGCTTTCACTATTACACATTTTCTATGTGTCAATGGGTGGCAGACATACTGTTGATTCTAGACAGCAACATGCTATTTAAAGCATATGGAAGACTAATCTCAGAGCATTTAAAGTGACATTACCTATGTTCCCTCAATAATTTGGTTTATTTAATAAGCTTCATAGAAAATAACAAGCTTAATGTGTTCTGTTGTTAAATTGGAGATTCCTAAATATTCTTAAAAATCCAATTTATAATAAGAAAGGAAACATGGTTGGTTATACAGCACTAAAACACAATGCTTTTCTTAAGGACCAGTAAATTTACCTTTAAGTCTCACCTAACATCCTTTTCACTAAAATTGAAATCTTTGTGATGCATTCCTAGCAGATCTCCAGTTTCAGATTAGTTTAAAGACTTAACATAAATTCCCTTGCCTTTCTGCTTATGTGATGTCTTCACTAATATATTTGGTAAATGTATTAATGTATTTCTTTTGTTTTGTGACAACAAGAAATTTGTGTACCTGATTTCTAGTTAACATGTTACTCATGACTACCTAGATCCATTTTCCCAGACTATGAACAGATTTATTTAGTTCAGAATACATTGTATATTATTCATTTTGAAGAAAAGCTGTGATTTTTGTTGACAGATCTCAGCAGTAGTTCTTGAGTGAACAAGCTGCTCACATGGTAGCCTTCAGGCAAAGAATCAACCCCAATCATAACATACACATTGATCTGGACATTTATGCCCTTATACTGGAATATTGTCACTGTTTTTTATTTGAATTTATCTTATATCACTAATTCAGTAACTCATTAATATTAAATAATTGAATTAAATGAGTCAAAAATTAAAGCAAATCAATGATGAAATACTGTATTTACTTAATTTATTAGTTGTCAAATAGCTTGTTCTTCCCATCTAATGAAAATTGTATGTGTCTGTGACGTAAGTAATGCTTTTGGTTTGGCATATTATGTTTCTTGAGGATATATTGAACTCAATAGTAAGGGGATATGAAACTTTGGAGGGAATTTATCATTTTAGAGGAATGATCAATTGTAAACTATATTAATCAGTATAAAACAGTAGCAATTTCAAGACTTTGCTGAATAATCCTATAGCCTGGAGAACTTTTAAAAATGAAATTCAGCACAAACATAAGAATGATAGATAACTCTCATTCCTGGAAACATTTGCTATCAAAAGACTAATACTTTGCAAGAAAAGGATAGTTTTAAAACACTGCTTTCTCCTGTCTCTAATTTGGTATCTAGCTTTCTTCTGTATACCTGGATGAAAATATTCCATGAGAGTGAGACTCTAAAAGTATTGTTCCTGTCTTTGTTGAACGTCACAAAAGCCTGGTCATAAGGTCAACAGGCTATATATCCAATGTTCTGTCTACAAAAACCTTCCTCTCATCTGGGCGGTGGTGGCACACCCCTTGAAAACCAGATCTACAGAGGCAGAGGCAGTTTAGTCTCTGAATTCTAAATCAGCTTGGTCTACAGGGCAAGATCCAGGATAACCAAGGCTACACAGAGAGACCCAGTCTTGGGAAAACAAAATAAAACAATAACAATAACAAAAGGCCTTCTACTCAAAATCAACCTAAAGCATCCTGTCAAACTTGATTTTTATATTAAATACAAATAATATTTCAGAGAGTGGGTATGACAGCTGATGTCTGGAACATACCTGGAATAACAATGATTCATCTGACATTAGTTTTAACTAGGCATTGTATATTTTGTTTGTGAAATTTGGTGACTTAGAACCACAGAAAGTACTTAGAGTATACCTCAATTTGCCTGAAATCCCCCTAAGGGTTCAAGATCAACTCTACCACACACATCTAATGAAAATATTTCAAGTATTCCATACCACTGTTAAGTGATTTGTACAGATTGCTGTCTCAAACTCAGCCATTTGTGAAAGATTGAGTAGGACTTTGTTCTTTCTGATTATGCAATGAAACATTTAACTTCAGAGATAAAAATGTCAGACTATCCTCATCAAGTGTAGAGTCTTTAACTCTGAGGTTATTAGGTTCCTCTACATCATGAGTGACTTTGTGGAACAATATGTCAGGAGTGGGGATGAAGGAAAAAATTACAATTTTAAAATAAGTAGATAAAACCATGAGAGAGATCTCATGTAACAGAAAAATTATCAATTAAAATGTATCCAGGCATTCATATTGTATTTTGCAAAAGTTAGGCAGAAATTAATACAACATTTAAGTTTTCTTATTCATTTAAAGGCACAAGCTTATTATTTTCCCTTCCTTCACATCAATTTATTAATTGACAAATGTGAAGCAGCTATCATGTTTCATATCCTGAGTAGGCCATGAAATGATGAATTAGATAAATCTGATGATTATTATAGAATCCAGAGTTTAAACATGATTTAAAAAAAAACAGAGAGAGAAAATATACAACTTGTGTATACACACTGTTCCTTTAAATCACATTCATTGGCCTTTGTTAGTTTTGTCATATATATGCCTTTTCTTTCTGTCTGCATATTGACTTTCAAATTTCATTATTAATGAAGGACCATAAATTGCTGTTTCAGTTTTATGTGAAAAGTTTGTTCTGAAAGAGACAGACTTTTTTCTGAAGTCTCCACCTCTTTTATGTATCAAAAGCCACAGTAGAAGTTGGCCCACATGACTTTAATGTTTCCCTCATCTTGACTGAACTTTCTACGAACTTCTTCCTAACTTGGAGTCACTGACCTCTCTTTTAACAGAGTATTGACTTTAGAAATCTTGCCATGATGAATTCTTTTAGTACTCCTTTGAATCTTGGTAAAAGGAGTCTTTCCAGATTGACAGCCAGGGATGACTTACTAAAGGACCAGGGCACCATTTTTTTTTTTTTTTTTTTTTGGAAAAAATAAGAGAATAGACAGTAGCTCTACCTCCTATATGTAGGAAGAAATTTTCCTGCCTCCTGGTACCTCGTCCAAGCTAAACAACTATTTGAGATCATGAAGATGTGAAAGAGCTTAGTTTGTCTTTGGAGAAAGACAATTGGCAAGTATTGTGCTAAACAAAATTAGCATTCATAATCTTCAATCTTCCCCAGCTCAGCTATTCAACACATTGCCACAGAAGAGCAGAGTTTTGAATAAACATTTCGTTCTTTCCTATTGCAGTAAAATTGTGTGGATTTAGTTTACAACTAAAACATGAAAGTAAAAGTCTAGATTATTATACTAAGTAGGTAAGTGTATTTAAATATGTATCAGTCAAAGGAATGATAGGAACACCCTTTGACTCCAGTTTTTTGAAATATTTGTTCACAATGAGGCCAGATTATCCATTGCATTCTAAGTAAAGTAGAATAGAGTCTCAGGTGTCTCACTATCAGACATGAATTACAACCAATGGGAATATAGCTAATCCTAGCTGGGATCTACTGTATAGGTGAGATCCAGTCTGAATTCCAAGGTACTAGAAAATAAAATGTAAAGTTTATTTTTATTTTAAACACTCTAATCATCATTTAAAAACACTATTATATCATTTTATTAAATTAGATTAATATAAAATAGTCTAACTCATCAAAAAAGATTCTTCTAAAGATTCTAGGGTGTTGTGCACCATGTTATTTAAAATGCTCACATTTCTAATATTGAATACTGATTCTATGTGTGTTCCCTGGGTATGACTCATTTGTCATAAGGACTTCTGTCATGCAGAATGGTCCTGGTAATCCGCTATGTGTTTCCAGTCTTCAACCAACACATTTATTTAATTTGTTTAAAAGTATTTATGAGAAAGTGCTGAAGAAGGCTGAGATTTCAGGTTGGCTAGAATTCCTGAGCCTCAGTCTCATCAAATCCACTGTGAAATGCCCTATCAAACTCTGCACAGTGCACCTCATTATTTCCAAGGTTATGCTTGCTTATCTAGCAGGACTGCTGTCTGATAACAGACCAATCAGATATGTGAGTGAAAACAAGAGAAAAGCCCTATTAAGGGTGCTTTTGAAGCACGCATTGATCCCAAAGGTAAAACATTTCCTACACATAAAAGAGAACGCACTGAATCGATGCCTCTTCTGATGAGCACTGAAATTGGTTAATCACGCTAATTAGGTGCTACCTGATGACATTCATTTCTGATCGCCATCGTGAACACTGTCACAGGCAGACTCCTCTACAACTCATTAATGAAAGTCCCTGTCATCACAGCTCAGGAAACTTCCTTATTATCTTGTATTCTTTAATTTTAATGAAACATTGCTCCAATTGATAAAAGATCTTTCCAGAATTCCAGCCTTGAAAACTAAGTTGTTTATTTGTTTTTGTTTTTTTTAAACATGGCCATTAGAGTCTTACATTTTCTTCTCTTCCAAAATTGCAATTAGATTTACTATGTAAGAACATTCATTTTCTTCTTTTTTTTTTCAATTTTTCTCCTTTGGCTCCCCTCTTAGGTGTGATACGTTAACATTATGCCCCCATAATAGATGAAATTTTAATGGAAACCAATTGATATTCCTATAGGCAATATCTACTGCAGATACTGTGAAATGTGTCAGATTTACATGCAGAATTTTTTTTAGAATATACCCATAAATGCCATAGTTAAAGCATCTTAAGGTGGGCCTTCATGATACCTGTATTATTATATTTAAAGAGAACTATGCTAACTTGTAACAATATCTATGATACTTGCTCAACCTGTTGGTTGAGTTTAGCATGTCCACAAATGGCTTGTTTGTATGGGCTTGGAATTATACATATCTGGACACATGGATGTTATGAGTAGGGTTTTCCCCAGCCAGTTTTGTCCCACTGCCATGCCAGCCCCAAATAATACATAGAGACTCTGTATTAGATATAATTCTGTTGGCCTGTTACTAGCATTTCTCATTGGCTGGCTCTTCCTTAATGATTAACCCATTTCTATGAATCTAAGTACTTCCACGTGGTTTTATATTATCAGAGAGAGGGGCTGGCATTCTTCTCTCTGTCCTCCATCTTGGATCTCCTCCCTACTACTTCCTCTCTCCTCCTTGTCTCCTAGTCCTGCCTATTTTTCTTTCCTATTGGCCAACAGTGCTTTATTTATTAACCAATATGAGAAACATATTTACAGAATGGCATCTCCCATCACAGGAAACTTAATTTTCAAAAAAGGAATTTAAATATATATATATATATATATATATATATATATATATGGAATAAACTATTGAAGTAGGCTAACCCTGCTCACAAGAACTTAAAGCAATAAAAAAAAGAGATGAGAGAAAAAGGTTTGCTTTTTTGTTTGTTTGTTTCTTTTGCTTTGTTTTGTTTTTTATTTCTTTCAAGATAGGATCATGTTATAATCTCCATGTGACCTAGAACTCACTATGAAGACTAGACTGATTTCAAACTCACAGAGATCCACCTGCCTCTCCCTCACAGGTACTGGAATAAAAAGTGTGCTTCACTATGCCCACCTAAAAATGACACTGCTTACTAAATATCTTTACAGAGGCATGGGTAAACACATTCAAAATCTCTATCTATCTATCTATCTATCTATCTATCTATCTACCTACCTAACTACCTATGTATCTATCTATTTCTGTCTATCTATCTCTCACACACACACCATATATTTTAATATTTGCTTTTGTGTTTGTTTATGTTTGCCTCCTTATAAGTTTGCCAGAAGGGGGCATCCAAATGAGAATTTACAGAAAATTGTAAGTCTCATGACTGGAAAACCAACTCAGTTTGAATCCTCTGAAAGTTCTTTCAGCAAGTTCCTCAGCAACACTGAGCTATCTTTCTAGCCTACATATTCTTTTTGCCAATAAAAAACACAAGCACATGCATGTCTGTATCCACATTATTAAATGTCAATGTAATTATTAATGTTATTGACATATCATTTATTTACACATGTATTTGCCTATCAAATTTCTACTTCTAGATTTAGAAATGCAATTAGCCCCAGGTCTTTAAGATTTCTTTTTGTTGATACCCTCTCCTTATTTCCAAATGATATACTGTTCTTGATTTTTATCAGTTTAAGCAATAGCTACATTCTTCTACTGAGGACAGCAGCTAATTAAGCTCATAAGTCACTTTCATATTCCAAATCACTCATATGCTCCTCTCAACTGTCAACTCACAGTATAAAAATACTGTGTGTGATTGTGTTTGTGTGTGTGTGTAAGACATTTTGCACCCATATTCATGGAACACAATTTTAGACTTTGTGTCATATTTTATAATACAGATATGCATCCATAGATGTTTTTACACACAGCATCTTATATCAAGCATGCTTCCCTTCGTCTGACAAAGAAAATGGATCGTTTTCACAATAAGCAATTTGTCAATACCACAGTTTATCCCAGATGATAAGATAGTTGCAGATTATAAAATGTAATAATTTCTCTTCAGTACCACGGATATAATTTATATTCTTTAATATTTTAATTCAAGACAGAACATTTTAAATATCTTTACCTGCCACTTAGTTTAAAATAAACTGCATGTACATATAAAATTCTTCAATAATGAATAAAATAATATATAACTAATCTATTTTAGAACTAAATTTATTAAAATTCTAAAGTTGTTAGAAACATACCTCACTGCTGCTAATAATGTCTATGATAATCTAATTTAATTCATCTAAAAACCTGTTAAATTAAGGACTAATTTTATTCATTTATTGACATTAGTTCATAAAAAATATTCTAGAATATATTTTAAGAGCATTCTATGTACTTAAAAACAAGTCATACAATTTATTACAAACTATTTTAATAACACTAGACATAATGAAATATTTACATTATATGTTCAATTTATAATGTCATTTTGGTTTTTGTGTTTACAAAGGTTTTACTAAACACTGGTAAAATGCTAACAAATGCAGGTATTATGATTCAAATTAAAAATACAGCTATTTCTCCTAATATGAAATATAAATAAAAATATCTACCAGAAAATTAGATCATCAAGTGCTGTTCAACACACAAAAACCCACCCTGAAAATAAGTTCATGTAATTTTGTGTTTAGTTAATGACCCCATCCCCCTTTTTACAGATTTAAGAGTTGCTCGCTAAAGTTCAAGTGCAATCCTATGAGTTCATTTCCCTAATGATTTTTCAAGCTTAATTACATTTGTATCTCTTAGCTATACTGAAAACATCAAATAATGTATAGAAACCATGTTATAACACAGTGTGCTAAATATACTCCATCTACAATGAAATGAGTCTCTGTCTCTCTGTTTTTGTCTGCGTGTGTGTGTGTGTGTGTGTGTGTGTGTGTGTGTGTAGAGAGAGAGAGAGAGAGAGAGAGAGAGAGAGAGAGAGAGAGAGAGGGAGTATGTACAAGCACTTGCCTGTCTACGTGTATGTAAGTCAAGGTGTGTTCACCTGATTACATGTGTATCTGGAGGCCAGTGGACATTGGATGTAGTTCCTCAGGAGTCATCAACTTTCCTTTGAAATGGGGTTTCAAACTGGCTGGATCTCAAGAGGTGACTCAGAGATCCAGCTGTCTCTGTCCCCAGTAGTAAGACTACAGGCACCCACCACCTTGCCTTGGCATGCATTTAGGTGATGAAACTCAGAGCTTTGACCTTTCAATGACTAAGGTATCTCCCTAACCATGAACATTCCTCATTTTACATGGGAGGAAACTGAGTCACACAGTTACAGAAGTCATTAGTGACACCAGAGAATTAAAACAGGATTTTCCCTACTCCAAAAAACTTTTATTCACATCCCAAAATGGCATCATTTTGTATGTTAAACCATAGAAAAGAAAATCTAGTAAAGAAATAATAAGGCTTTGGACATGTCTATGAAGTACACTAAGTCTTTTGCTTTCAAGGTCACAAACTCAATTCATATCCAAGTGTAGAAATTGTATGCAGAGAGAAAATCTTCACAGTTAGTACAATGTAGCTTCTTTCTAAGACTTAAAGGGGAATTATAAATCTAGGCAGGAAGTGCACTGGAAGATATCTAAGCAGCAATTTTCTAAGCAGGGAAGTTCAAATGATCCCTTAAGAAACACTGTTTCTTCTGTTTTACCACTGATCTATATATTTTCTAAGTAACAAAATATTGATGAATTCCAGGTTTTACATAAGAAAACCAAAGAATAAACATCTCCAAATCAGAACATTTCATCTGAACAAATATTGTTTCTGTGTGGATGAATGGGTTGTATGACTAATGGTTCTCTAACAAAAGTGTTCTTGGGTATCCTAATGACTTCCTCATAGCCAACACTCTGCTATGAGTATGTGTGATTGTGTGTGTGTGTGTGTGTGTGTGTGTGTGTGTGTGTGTGTCTGTGTCTGTGTCTGTGTCTGTGTCTGTGTGCTGTTGATATTGACCCAGTAAGCCAACGGAAATTCATTTTTTCAAACACAAAATTATTGCTAGACACAAAGTATCAGTCCTGTTTATATTACTGATTTCATTATTATAGCAAGTGTTTTTCTTTGTAATAATTTAAGATCATTTTTATTTTGAAAAATGTCACACTGGTAAATTTGTACTATGACCATTTGATGATTTATAGAAAGAACAGGGTGAGTCTAGGTTTACCATATATAGCACAGTCACTAAGGAACATACAATTTCACCCATGGTGCTAACTGGAGAGTCTTGTAAATCCAGAAAAGAAAAGACTCATGGGCTCAACATCTAGATTGCCAATTAGGCTTCCAATTATGCCCATTTCCAGTGATGGCATCTGTTTTGAGTCACCAAGTTCCATTCAGGCTGCAACGGCCAATAAATAAAGCTGTCTACCTTTAATGTAGAGTTTTGCACACAATTTAGGAAGTAGCATCTACTCTGCATTGCTCTTTATTGTGTACTGAATTTCTATTCCAATCCTCCCACAACCCCTTTCTTTCACATTCCAAGATAAAGTATTTTGGCTTCATGTAGATGTCAGAAAGAAGGAGGAATTGAAGGATGCACTACATGTATGTACTCTAGTTTTATACAGGTGTATCTTGACTTCAGTGCCCTTTTTATTTATTTAAGTCAATTTAATGCTATTGTTTCTGGTATTGGGAAGACATGCGTCTAATTTGTACTGATAAAGGATTTCTCATAGGACTAAGAAGCTACCTTAGACACACTTTAGAGATCATAAATTCAATTGTACATAGAAAATAAATAGAATAAGAATCAAGAATTTTAGACAGCTGCTTGCGTTTGCCACTAACTATTCAATTCCATAATTCTGGCCTTGTCTCTTAATCTTTCATGAGCAATAATCATGTCTACACAAAATTTAAAGTGTGACATAACTTCCTTTATACTAAGACATATTGCTGAGTTTCAATTTCAATGGTATTTTATACTAGAGCACAATATATGTGAGCTAATTTATGGATGACATGTTAAGTGTTTTATATTAAGGAGACCTCAAATAATATTAATGTGGACATTATAAAACTATTTGGCCATTTTTATGGGATATAATTTTTAAAGAGTCTACCAGTTACTAAAATATATGAGTACTAATACATAATTGAAATAGGCACACCATCTATGTTCACATAACCCATTCTTTTATACTTTTTAAGAATTCCTGTATTGAATATTTGATAGATTTTAAGAGGAATAATACCTTGCAAGGAATATTGTGTATGTATAATCAATGAATTGTAAGAAAAATCCATTAATTCATTTTTTATTATGCAGTATTTAATGGAAAGTTACTTAAGTTAGCAGTTCTTCAATTTCATCACAAAAAGTGACTTTGAGTTCACCGGGGCCCACCAAGCTGTTTGGAAACAAAATGTATTCACAATGAGAATTTGTTTAAAACTCTCTAAGTAAAAATTTGATCTCCTAGGACCTGAGAGTAAATGTTCACTAGAGACAATGGAAAAATGTGGTGGGGAAGGAGCAACAGAAAAGACATCAACTGGTAAAGTCAAGTGGTATAAGGAATTTGAGTTTATTTATGGAATTAGAGAGTGAATACAGATGTTAGTAATATAGTGTGCACTTCAAAACAGATTATTTTAAAGAAGGTTCACTGTAAAGAATGCCAATTATGTGAAGATTAAAGCATGTATAACTAAATTCAACATTGTATAATGCACACATGCCTTATGATATTATATAGTGTGTAGAATGCATGTGTGACCTTATTTTCATTTGTTCATTAAAATGTTTAAACATAAAGTACCAAAGATTCATGTTAAATCTTTATCTAAAGATAGTCATCATATTCTTTAATAAATATAAAGATATATGAATTTAATTTTCTCTCTTAAAATCTAGAGGAATGTACTCAATCTCCCACAGCATAACTCTGTTTTATTGGTAATGAAGTCATCTCAAACTTCCAAACATCAAACCTATGACTTTTTATGCAAATCAGCCCCTTTTCTGTCTACAGATTTTTGATAATAACTATCTAGTCTTGTTCTATTTGACATCCATTTAAATCATTTATGATTCTTGCCTTAAATCAATCCAAGAATATTTTGTGCTAAGCCTACACACACACACACACACACGTACATATGTATGTATGTATGTATGTATGTATGTATGTATGTATGTATGTATACACATATCATATTCTATGCTCTGTTCACATGACACATTTCCAACATAACAGGATAATTCAACCACAGTCATCTCTCCATGTCTACACGTGATACTTGAACGAACTTCTACCCAGTGAATTGCTTGTTTGTTATTTTTAGTGTCTTTTGTCTACCTAAATCAGAGAAATTTTTGAATATATGTAATAAAATTCTCACTTTCTTTTGCCTAAACTTTGTTCCAGTTTTCAATTTCAGATCATAAGAAAGTTATTCTCATGGCTTATGAGAATAGGTCTATGAGAATATAAAGTATTGAAAATGCCAATGGCATTTCAATGATGTCATTGGGTCTAGATAGATTCAGTATGGTTATTGTTCTAATTAAAAAGTAAACTAGGATACAGACGCATATTTAAAGTAAGATGATGCAGAGACAGGAGAAGGGGGCTTTTGACAAGCCCACAAGAGTAGCTGGAGCAGACTTCTCATCACGGTTTTCAGTGAGCATTAGTTACACAGTCTCTTTGTTTATTTACAACTGTGAAAAATAAGGTTTTGTAATTTGAACCACCCTATATGTTATACTTAGTTCCAACAACCCTATAAAACAAATTCAGTGTGCAGCAAGAACCTCCTGAATTAATTGAATGAGAATCTATTTTGACCATGGTGTCAATGTTAATAAGCTGCCTCTTCTGTTTACTCACACCTTTAGGTTTTCTCATATTTCTTTATAAATAGTTTAGCAATATGTGAGTACTTCTATGCTAAATACAAAGTCTAAGGAAATCAGGATATGCATTGATATAAAACAAAGAGAAAAGAAATGCAAAAATGCTACAAATGAAAATGGAAGCATTGAATTCTAAAACAAAGCAAATAAAATCATTAAAAGAAACAATTTCTCCTCATGACAAGATTCTGAAGAAGACATACTGATTTTTAAAAGTAGAGACCTTAAACACGAAATGTATCAAATAAACACAGAAAAAATATCAGAGCATAAAAGAAAGCCACTAGAATTCAGAAAATGAAACTCACAGAGTAAGACTATTCTAGTAGTAAATGCCATATTGGGTAAGTTAAAATGTTGAACTGGTATTACTAAATTTGGTGATGGGTGTGATAAACAAAGAGAAAAATTTCATGAAGTTAGAGTGACATGAATATCATTAATGCAAAAACTAAACTGTGAACTTCTAGATAATAACATCTTATCAAAAAAAAAACAAACAAACAAAAAAGAAAACTGGACTAGTGGGGCCCATGAAGTGGGACCCATGAAGCAGGGATTTGTCTTTAATGGCAGGGCTTTCTATTAAATGGATATTCAATATGAGGTCATGTCACAACAGTTTGAGAAAAGCAAACACATTATTAATTCATAAACACACCGGTAAAATTACATGGTGAAGAGGGAAGGATTGTTAAAGAATGTTGTAACAGGAGTGAAGTTCCCTCCTGATTCTCTGAAAAAAAAAAACAAACAAACTAAAAGATGTTTGATGTTTGATGTAGACATGTGTAAAATAACATTTAATGCTAAAATAATATAAATAATACTTATGAGCACACATGGAATTTACTTTTAAGCCAATTGACAGTTTATTTTGCCTGGGACCATCCTATTTTTAATTATAAATGTGCAACATGCAACTATATTGTTCTTGGTTTACTTCTCAGAACAAAGATGTGTATGGAATAAATAAAGCCAATGAAAGAGTAGAATAAACAACTCACTGGTCTGTTTTAATGATCATTTTAGAAAGCGAAACACAGATGATTGACATGCAAGCAACAGACACAAGGTGTTCTGCCTCGCTCTACTGCAGACATATTGTGTGTGAATTCTCAATTTTTCCTCAGAGATTCCCAGCTAGTAGCCAAAGTCCAAATATCCACAAAATTTTCAACATCTACAGTTGCTTATCATTATAGAATATAACATACAGCTGTAGACCTTGACCACATGTAAACAATGTGACTTAAAAAAATTATTTTATTTGTTGAGGAAAAAATGTGTGTGAGAAACTGCTGTCAGGTGGTATTCAGCTCACTGCATCATCTTGTACAGGTGGTATTGACCTTGCAGTAATTAAATTAAAATGATATTTATGAAAATCTTCAATTGTGAACTAATTGGCTGACAAAATGTCAATGTTATATTCATCATTTCAGATTTATTCTGCATTTTCTTACATGTCATGAGAGCATGCAATCTGAGTCAGAGCTTTCGATACCCTTCCCTCTGAATCAACTTGGACAAACATAAAAAGAATTCAGCATTGTTCATGGGATTCTCTGTATTCTCCCAAAGGTAGCTAACTAAAAGCTAATTTAAATAGGGTTATGTTATTCATTTTTCTTCTTTTTATGTGTATGTCTGTCCAATATGTTTGTGTGTTTGCATGTGTATGGGTGCCTGGGTTTGTGTATGTGGTAGGGGAATGTGTACATGTGTGCAAGCAATTGCAGTGGCCACAGGTTGGACTTAGGAGAGCCTTCATCTATTGACCCTTCCCCCTTTTTGAGACAAGGGCTCATAAACCAAGAGCTTGATGATATAACTAGTCTCTGTAGCCACCTTATTATTTTTCTATTATAAATTTTATTTTAAATTAAAAACAATCTTGTTTTACATACCTATCCCAGTTCTTTCTCTCTCCCATCCTCACATGTCCCTAACAACCCCACATCCCACCCCCCCATCCAGTCCTCAGGGAGGGTGAAGCTACACGAGGGATCATCAAAATCTGTCACATCATTTGGGGCAGGACAGAGGCCCTCCCCCATGTATCTAGACTGAAAGACTATCCCTTCATAGGGAATGGGCTCCCAAAGTCCATTTGTTTTAGGGATAAATTCTGGTTTCACTATCAGAGGCTCCACTCCATAAACTTCCTAGTCCTCCTAGGTGGCACCCACATTCATGGAGCCTGGTTCAGTCCTATGTCAGTTCCCCAGCTGCCAGACTGAGCTCCATGAGCTCCCTTTTGCTCAGGTCAGCTGTTTCTGTGGGTTTCCCCAGCATGGTCTTGACTCCTTTCAAGCCATCTTATTCTAAGCGTCATTTTCTACCTTCTGTGTCTGAAACTGTAGGTAGGCTACCTACCACACCTGCAGGGTATTGCCATGAGTTCTGAGTATCCAAATTCTGATCTTGTTGGAACAATCTTACCAGCCCTCTCTCACCATCTTAAGTAAATGGCTCACACCAAGCTATGAAATATTTACTGTCCATGTCTACAAATCATCTTATATGTTTGTTTTTTCTCATTTCCCTCAAACCAACTCCCCATGTCCATGGGTGTGAGTTGCAAAATGTTGGCATGTCAAGATCCTTATTATCCATAATTGTTTCTATTGTTCCAAGAAAGTAATTAAGAAATAAAGTTGTGGGCAAAAGTTTCTGTCCCACTCAGCAGTTCCCAAATAATTAGCATGAATGCTGAATATTAATTGTAAATGCTCAACTGATATCTCAGGCTTATTATTAGCTAACTCTTACATTTTAAGTTAACCCATATTCCTTATTTATGCTCTGCTATGCAACAGTACCTTTTTAAACAAGGCATGTTTGTTATCTCCTGCTCCCTCTGCATCTGACTTGTGACTCCAGACTAAGTCCTTCTTCCTCCCAGCTTTCTGCTAGTCCAGCTCTCCTGCCTAAACTTATTCTGTTCAGCTATTGGCAAGCCAGCTTCTTTATTAAACCAATCACAGAGACATATTCATAGAGTGTAAAGGAATATTCCACAGGACAAAGCCAAACTTTTTTTATTCAGATAAACAAGAGTTGATTTTACTCAAATTTATGTCCTGAATCACTCATTTTTAGAAAAGCTCTGGGAAAAAAATAACAGACATGAACTGCGGCAAATAAAATTTGCCAATAAAACTTATTTGGCCATCTTTTTTCATCTGTGAAGGAACGCTGTGGAACTGAACTTGACAGAAACCACTACTGATTTAGTGTTGCAGATTTCTGAAAGGGGATCATTAAATGGATGTATATTCCCAAAATTTATAAATTTTCTTACATTAGATAATGCAAATTTACTGGGAAATTAATTCCCTACTTAAGCAAGAGAAACATATTTTCATTGTTTGGTTATTAGAAAACACAGCACTGTATTTAAGGCAATCTGACCTCATACATGCCATTTTTATCCTATAACTTAGAATATTGTGAGAACTTTTTATATGTATATTAATTCAGTGACAATTCATACTACAAAATATAGCTTATGTAGATTTCACTTAAATTTATTGTTTTACTTTATTCTAGAATTTTTGTTCATGTTTCGTTTGTAAGAGTATATCCAAATAACAAGAAGGGAAACAACTAAGAAAACAAAATATGACCCCCCCTTCCTAATCCTCTTACTAGTCATTTTTTTTAACTTAAGGGTCAGCTGATAAAAGGGGAAAAAAAAGACACTTGCCTTTCCGCATTCACTTTCAGGTATTGTAAGTTGCTAATCTTCTCTTCTGATCTCTGTCCTTTTGTTTTAACCACAAATATTACAGAAATAAAACTGACAGGATCAAAATTTTATCCACAGCTTATCAGATATCAATCAATCTGTATGTTTCCTATACAACTTTCTAAACTGTATCTGAATAATTTTGTATTTTACTGGGAAGTATTTCCTTGGGAAAAGAAGGAAATAAAAGAAGGGCTCTACTACCATCTCCAATAGCTGTAGTTGCTGACAGTAATTTATTTTGAATATTAAGTAGTCACTGTAAAATTAACATTATATTATACAAAACTGACCTTGCTTTATACACATACTGTAAGATAGTAAATTATATTCTTTTATGTAGAGATCTACTAAGGTGCTTTGTAACCAACAACTCTCAGAAAGTTCTATATGATGGGAGATGTTATTCTGTATATATGTTTCTCATACTGGTTAATAAAGCTCTGTGGCCAATAGGAAACAAGATAGGCGGGGCTAGGAGACCAGGAGGAGGAGAGAGGAAGTGGTAGGGGTCGAAATGTAGCCCAGGGAAGAGGCAGGACGCCTGCCGCGCTGCTCCCCGATAAGACGACCACGTGGAAATACTTAGATAAGTAGAAATGGGTTAATAATTAAGACAGAGCTAGCCCATAAACAGTAATGGTAATTGGCCAACAGGATTGTATCAAATACAGAGTCTCTGAGTGTTATTTGGGGCACATGTGGTTGCGGAACCATGGCGGCAGGACCGGAAGGCCGGCTGGGAACAACATGCTGTAACATCTATATTCTTTCCAGCATGGAATTTTCAACTGATTCCACTGCAGGCACTGTGGTTGAGTAAATATTTCTGGCTTTGCCGTTTTTATTTTAATTACTACCCTGAAAATGAGAGGACATCATTCTTTAATTAGCATTTTAAATAGAGAAATTGAACATGCCACAATCAAACATTTTTTGCCACTCTTGCTGGAAGTAAAGAAAGAGGAGCAAGGAGCAAGAGAAAGAGCCCATGGCTGGGGAGGTTATAAACCCTCTCACAGAACCTATGCCTCTTTGACACTAAATGACCATGATGTCAAACAGCTTTCTCATATTGTATATTTATCTATAAATTAATTTATAAATTAATATTGCAGTCAGTCTACTTTGGAAAACATCAAAAAAGATGAAGTAGAAAAAGTCTGAGAGACTGAAAATAAAAACAACTAGAATAAACTGGGCCATAGTGGTACACACCTTTAATCTGAGCACTCAGGAGGCAGAGGCAGGTGGATCTCTGAGTTCCAGAACAGGTCTAGAGAGCTACCTAGGAAACCCTGTCTAGAAAAACTAATAATAATAATAATAATAATAATAATTAATAATAATAATAATAACTAGAGAAAAACGCCACTGACATGGCATGGCCATTGCACTCCTGACTTACTGAAGCTAGCTACCTGAATAGTATCACTATAGCAATGAGCCTAAGTGGATTTCATTAAGGTTAAATTCAAATGTAGTATTGTTGGCATTCTTCCTGCCAGCCTGGTCCCAGAGCCACGTCAGCCCCAAATGAACATTCAAACACCATATGAATCATGAAACTGTTGGCCATTATCAAGGGCTTCTTATGGGCTACCTCTGTATTAATTATTAACCCATCTCTATGAATGTGTTTCCACATGATTTTATCTTACCAGAGATATGGGCCAGACCTTTTACTCCTCTAATGTCCTACATCTCAACTCATCTGCCTACATTTCCAAGAATCCTCCTCATCTTCTAGTCCCATTTATCTTGCTTTACTATGGCTAACAGTGCTTTATTCATCAACTAATAAGAAAAACATATACAGAAAGACATCTCCATCACTATAGGATATTAATATTACAAAGAATACAGCTGCAGTATCACTGAATCGCTTGTATACTCTGATTAAAAGAGAATGTGTGTGCCTGTGTATGTGTAGCTTTCTGAGTTTCTGTGTGTGAGAGAGAGCACACATGTGCATGTGTTTGTAGAGGTAGGGAACAATGAAGGGGGATCCTATAAATATCCTCATCCTCTAACACACACACACACACACACACACACACACACACCACACCACACCACACCACAGCACGTTTTTCTCCTCAGTAAAAGCTTGCAAATCAAAGCTCATGTTCCATGCAATCCAATTGTTATAAGAGAACCTGCTGTCCCCAGAAGGAAAGCTATCTTCTCCTTTCTCCATCCTTGAAAGGAGGGCTGACTTCCCTGATTGTCTGATTCCTGAACACATGTGAGAACCTGTCTTTCTCTCAGTGTCCTTCTCAGCAGTTACTTGCTGAGGCAGCTGGTGTCTGCCTGCGAATCAACCCTCTGCTCTGGACCCTGGTCAAGTTCAAAGGGTCCAACAGGGAAGAACACTCTGACTTTTCTCTCCTAGCCTGCTTTGCTCCCTGGGCTCACCATAAGGGAAAGCACGTCACTTACCTCATCAATGAATTCAAAGGCAAAAACAAGACTCATGTAGGGTTTCTGAATTCTTTTAAATCTTCCAACCTGCAGAGAAAGTGGTTTTATTTCTTTACATCTATTCCATGCAGTTTCAAGTGGCAGAAGATACCTGCAGAGATGTGCCTGCCACCTGCCTTTTCTGTACCTGGGTAGGTATGTTTATTCTGGAGAAAGTAACTCAAAACTCCCTGTGCTTGCCTTATTTATTCTGTATAATCCAATCCTACTTCAATCCAAAGCACAGTTGACCTTGCTTTCCATAGCATTCTGACTGGTATGACTTCTCAGTGGGTTCCGCATACAAGAGAAGGAAAATGGAATATAATTTTACCAAGCTGTAACTGTAAAACCAAGGATTCAGCCAGCTAGAATTTTTCTATCACTACTGAAGTGATAGCAAAGTTTTTCCTAGATATCTAATGAGTATTACTCAACAACATATGTCTAAATATAATCTTTCCAAATCAAGATTAGTAAACATTTTTTGTCTTTTTTTTAACATAACACCATGCTGAACTGTGTATGCTTTAAATTCAGTCTCATTGAACATCCGTTCTTTCCATATTAGATGTGAAATTTTTTCCCACCTCCATAGCCCTTGATAAGAGAGTGGTGCCTAATGATTTCCAAAAGGACCTTGTTTTTCCTTCAATGCAGGTGTGAAAGATTTTTTTACTATATTTATAAAATATCATTATTACAGAAGTTTGATAGTCTTACTGCTTTAAAGGGATTTATAACATTTAGATTTTCATAGTTGTGTTTCTACAACAAAAGAACAAAGCTTAACTTTACTGTAGTAGTTTGCAAATATTCAAGAGTAAAATCATTATTTTGTATTTATCTCATTTCCTTTAAAACAATGTGATTTTTCTACTTCACTTATCTTTGTTTTCTGAGTGTTATGCTGATATTACTAAGTTTCCCCATTAAACTAGTGGTAAATTGACATGTAAAGCAAAGACTTATTTGACATGTTAACCAACTGCTGTGCCACAATTTTCTTCGCAAATTTAGCAAGTTTCCTCACTATAAATTGCATAGCAAATTATGCACTATGAATGCGGCAAACTTTACATACATTTTGAAGAATTAGTTCCTCCTTATGTTAAGTCAATTTTGAATGCCAACTTTATGCCCTAGTGTTCATCTTTCAAACACCTGAATATACCTTTAGAGAAAGACAGAAAACTGTTTGCCTGCTTAATTACTCTGGTATTAAAAGGTGTTTGTCATTAGTGGCTAATTTTATTGTTGATTTTATGGTGAGATGCCTAGAAGATTAGGACTATAGATTCCCAGTTGTGGCTGTGAAGGCTTACCCACAAATGCTTAAACCAGTGGGGTTCTTACCAGAGCAAGGACTTAATCCACTGGAAAACAGTAAGAAATGAATATATATACCTCAGCGGTGGTGGATCTTTTGAATTTGTAGTCTACTGTGTGGGCATGTTTGGCTGTGGTATCTAAAACCCTATTCTTTCTTTATGCTCCTTGACGGACATGGGGTGAGCACACTTGCTCTATCATGACACTCCACCACTGTATTCTGTTTCCTAATACATAGACATTATGGCGCCAGACACCCATGACCTCAATATTAAGTAATCATCTCTATAATAAATAATTTTAAATTTTAAAATGGTATCTCTCATGTAGTGAGATATTCACTGCCTCCTTACTCTCCCCACCCCTGCACTCATTTGGGCATGGACACAGGTGGGAATATGAAAGAGAGTAGGATTAGGTCTGGGATAGTGACCCATGCTCTCTCTCTTGGTTCCAGTCAGTCACAGAGAGCAGTCTCTGTAGTTCCTTGGAAAGGGAACTTGCAACTGTCATCTGTTTTTGTGTAAGTGGCTTCTCCTCTAATAAAATTAAATTAACCTATATTTTGAATTTAGTCCAGTGAATCTTGACCCACATGCCCATACTCTCACATAACTGCTGTGGAATAATCCTTTAATACACTGATTGTCAATAAAAAAAAAACTGATTGGCCAGTAGCTAACCAGGATTTGTGGGGAAGAGAGAATGCTGGGCAGAAGAAGGGGTGGAGTCAAGGAGTCCTGAGAGTCTCTAGCCAGACACATAAGAAGCAACATGCTAAGTTCATAAATAAACGAGTCTCAGAATAGGACATAGATGAAAAGAAATAGGTTAACTTAAGTTATAAGAGCTAGTTAAAAGCAAGTCTATGCTAATAGTCAAGCATTTGTTATTAATGTTAAGTATCTGTGTGTTTATTTCAGAATTGGATGGCAGGACAGAAAAATCTACCTAACAAGTATGGTCACCGCAAATAAAATTCAAACAAGATACATAGGCACTTTCTCAATGCACTCTGAGTCTGCAACTAGACAGAGTTCTGAAAACTGAATGAAAGGAAAGGATGTGTGGATATTTAGGTGGCTAACTTTAGCTTCCTGTAAGTTTTTAAAATCTCACTGGATGGATATATATACAAACATATAAGCATACAAGCATACAAGGCAGCACAAACTCTTCTTAGGAATTTGATATGGATTTTCTTGTGATTTTTCTTAAAGGCAGATTTAAACTTGGGTGGGTAGAAAAGAGTAGGGACTATATCTGGGAGAAGTAGAGAAGAAAAATCTATAAGCAAAAAACATTGTGTGATAATTGGAACAAACTAATTCTTAAATCATGGATACAAACAACAAAGTGACATATGTATATGCTACTTGCTAGAGAATTTTTATATTTTTATAAAAATAAAATAGGTATATAACACAAGCAAAACTACAAAGTAAATTATAGTTTTCATTTTTGTTGAGAGATTCCTACCGGCATACAATGAAATATGGTTATGTCTACCCCCTATCTCTCTGAACTTCTTGTATATCCTCACTGACAAATTCTGACCCTCCTCATACCATAGCTTATGTTGATTACCCACTAATCACAATTATTGTTGCCTATATTGGTAGGGGTATTTGGCCACTCACTGGAGCATGGAATTCCTGCTAGTGGGATTATTATCCTAAAATAGTGAGTTCCCTCCAATCCCAGAAATTCTCTAATACCAACAGCTAGTCAATAAAAAGTAAAACTTTCCTCAGTCACATCATCTACTCAATCTATTCAAGAATTGTGGTTGACTTGGTCTTATACAAGTCTTGTGCAGGCAACCATAGCTACTGGGAGTTTGTGAGTTCAATAGCCAGGTCAAACTCAGAAAACAGCATTTCACAGCACTTACTATTCACACATCTCTGTATTTCACTTTTTTTCTGCTTTCTCTTCCATGATGTTTCCTCAGAGTTGGAGAGGATGGGTGAGATATAAGTGCTCCATTTATAGGTGAGAACCGATGCTCTTAGGCATGGTATCACTGATGGAAACTCACTGTTCAAAGAAGTTTTTCTGACTATGGTTGAGAAGAACACAGATCTATAGGTATGGACATAAATATTTATAAGGCAGTTTGATAGAGTAACTATTAGCAAAATAGGTTCTACCATAGGACCTATAACATTTCCAGCCAGAAAGATCTGTTTAGGATTATAGTACCAGTCATGAAATGTCCTCACATGTCTTGGTCCTTGTATTCTTTTGAATATTAATATTATGGAGATTATTGTTCAGATCATATATTCTAGTGATAGACATAAATTACTATTGCACATGGTCTCAATTTTTTACCCATTATTCTAAGTTTAAGTGCCTCTGGCTAGACACTCATTATGATAGTCTTTATCAATCTGCCATATCTGATATGTAATAACTGTCTAGTTGATGCTATAGTCTCTGCTATGTCCTCTTATTGTTAACTGTGCCTAGACATTCTGTGTTGGTGTCACCTTCACCAGAATATTAAAAAATCATTTATGACAGGTGATTGATGTGATGGGAGATGTTATTCTGTATATGTTTCTCATACTGGTTAATAAAGCCCTGTGGCCAATAGGAAACAAGATAGGCGGGGCTAGGAGACAAGGAGGAAGAGAGAAGAAGTTGGTTGGAGTCAAGATGTAGCCCGGGGAAGGAGCAGGACGCCTGCCGTACGGCTCCCCGATAAGACGACCAGGTGGAAATACTTAGATAAGTAGAAATGGGTTAATAATTAAGGCAGAGCTAGCCCATTAACAATAATGGTAATTGGCCAACAGGATTGTATCAAATACAGAGTCTCAGAGTGTTATTTGGGGCTGGCACGGCTGTGGGCCCAGACTGGCGGGCTGGCGGGCTGGCGGGCTGGCGGAAACATACACGCTACATTGATGAGCTTTCATTTGTAATGTCATTCACTGGTGGTATTTCGTCTTCATTTATTATATCCATCATTGTGTAGCCAGTCTCCTGATGTTCTTATCACTTTTTTATAATTGTTGTAACAGGAATTCTGATATTAAAACTCCATTTACCATGAAATTCTTCTCTTTAGACTTCTATGAGCTATCCTATCAGCAATTGTGTAGCATCATAAAATGTTATGTTGCATTTTCTATTAGAAAATACTGTGTCTTTGTCAAATTATCTAAGTTTTCTTAGATAATGCATGTGCCTTTTGACCAATGTAGTGGCTTATTTTACAGGTGATTTGATAGAGAATTTGTTGTTCTTTATTATGCAAGAATTTCTACCAGTCTACTTATGCTGTGTACTGACCCCACATTTTCAAAGTTGGAGGTAGATTGTCCTTATGTCACCAGGAAGAGTGCTCTTATAGGAGAAGATGAGGACAGCTTCTTGTTTCCTAAACTCAGGGAGTCTGAGCAGCTACAATCTTCAGAGTCTATAGAAAGATCTAAAGTTTTCCCCATCAGGATTCAGTGTCATCATGTCCAACTGAAAGCATTAGAATAATGAATGATTTTGAAATTTGGCAAATCTAAGTATGCCATTCTGGGTGCTCTTGAACTTTATGTCTTCTCATTATTGAAGGTACAGATGAAAACCATCTGACCCTTCTACTACATTTTGAATTGCTAGTGTTCCTCTTCTATGCTTTTATTATCTCTGTGTAAGTATAAGTGAAACTTTAAATGAGTCTTCAAAATTTTCCTCCTTTGCAATGCTGTCCCGTAGATTTTACATGTTTGAATATTGTATGAATCATTGTATTTTTACCCATATGACCATCTTCTTACGTGATTGCTAATGAAATATTTACCAGTAGAATCATTACCTGTAGCACAAATAATTAAAACCCCAGAGACAGATATTGGACTTCAAGTTGAAGATCAGAGAAGCCAAGCAGCCAAGCTACCATAGAGCTCTTACCTCTACCAAAACTGGGGCAATTCTGCCCTCTAAGTGGCTGGAGACTAATTGCCTAAGATTTAATGTTCTGCTGTTGTCATATATACCTCTCTAGTGCTGGGATTAAAGGTGTGAACTCTGTTTTTATTTTAGACTGATTCACTATCCATGGTAACCTTGAACTCACAGACACTCATCTGCCTCTTTCTCCTGAGTCCCAGGATTAAAGGTGTGTGCCACCACAGCCCAGCTTCTGTGGCTGTGGATACCTTTGTATTCTGATCTTCATTGGCTTTATTAGATTATAAATAATGTATAATCACAATCACCCTATGCTAGAGACTAAATCCTACCTGTGTCTTTAAATGAAATTTGTGTTATCACCAAAATTAGAAAAACACAGTTCCCAAATATTATCCTAACACCTGCTTTCTTGAACTTGTTTTGATAACATTTGGTTTTGCTTTTTTGTTTTTGTTTTTGTTTTGTTTTTAGAAATGTGATTCTGTGACAGAACTTTACAATAGAATTTGAGAAGTGGGAGGAAACCTGTACAAAACAGACAGTGGAAAGATTGTCGGTCACTGAGAGTTAAGGGCTATGACACACACTAAACTTCTGAGACAGGAAAGAGGAGCATGATCACAGAGCAACAAAATCATCAAGTAAATCCATATTCAAGAAAGTGTCAAAAATATAACAAGGACATAGAACATGAAGGTAACCTATACATGACTTAATTTTAAGCAGAACAGCCTCTACCCATATTTCTATTATTGTGATTTATAGATTCAGCTGCTCAGCCTAAAAGTGTGGGCACATCTAGAAAATACACTTTGAAGTCATCTCAATCACTGTTGCATTGCTGTGAAGAAACAACTTGACTAAGGCAACTTTTACAAAAGGAAGAATTTAATTTGAGGCTTGCTTACAATTTCAGAAGCTTGGTCTATTATTATCATGGAGGGGAGTGTGGTGGCATAGGGGCAGACAGTGGAAGAGTAGCTAACAGGTACATACTGTTCTGTAGGCAAAGAAAGAATGAGATACCAAAGACTTAGAATGAGCTTTTGAAACTTCAAAGCATACCCCATGACACACTTCTTCCAACAAGGTCACGCCTACTCTAACAAGTTCATACCTCTTAACTCTTCTGATCCTTTCAAGTGGTGTCACTCACTGGAGACTAAGTATTCAAAGTATTATGAGCCTGTATAGGGGCCATTATTATTCAAATCATCATAGAATTTGTAGGCTATCTGTTTTCCTTGTTATTGAATGAGAGTTTGTCATTTAATGAAGATTCACCTAGCATAGTCCCAAGTATGCCTTAAGATATTGGGGTAAGAGTATAAATGGGCTACTTAAAAATTATAGAAAATTTCTCATAATATTGTTTTTAAAATTTTGGTGAGGGACAGAGTTGGAGAGCAATGGAAGAGATATCTTGACAGAAGGAGTTATTATGAGGTTAGGGGGAAACCTGGTGTTAAAGGAATTCCAAGAAATCCCCAAGGATGACCCCAGCTAAGACTCCTAGCAATAGTGGAGAGGATGTGTGAATAGGCAATATCCTTACATAAGATTAGTAACTACTGTGATTGTCATCATCTAATGTATATCCAGTAATTGATGATAGCAGATGAAGTAACCCACAGCTAAGCACTGGGCTGAGCTCCTGGAATTCTGTTGAAGAGAGGAAGGAGGGAATCATATGTACAAGGGGGGGGTGGGGGAGTCAAGAGCATTTTGTCCTATCCAGTCTTAAACAATGGCTGAATGTTTTGCCTTTCCCTTGGGAGACAGCCATCATTGGACTATCTGGATCCTGCACGTAAGGCACTCAACTGAGTCCTGTATGCATGACTATTCCATCAGTTATGTTCCTTGGAGGACCCAGACTAATATAGCAGTCATATTCACTTCATAGACCCTTAAAACAAATGTGAAGAATAGACATATTTTAGCTTTTATTGATCAAATTTAGAGGTGCTTCCCATTATTTTTGCCAGCAGCATTGTTCTGGATGTTATAAAAAAAAGTCTGTGTTACCTTAGATGAGAAAACTTTAAGTAGCCTTGATTTAACCTACTTAATTCAGCAAAATACAATAAAGAAATCCCCATATGCCAACAATTATTTCTCAAATTCTTGCTGCAATAAGAGCTATTATAACATTACTACCCCCCTGGGAGAGTACTTTCAAATTCACTAGGCTGATCTGATCCAGTTCTATCACCTTCCATTAAGAGCTTTGTCAGATTAGGTCTAAAAATACAGAAGACTGCAGTTTAACCTTTCCAAAGGCCGCATAGCAGAAATGCCACCACTAGTCAATCCAGTGCATCATTTTTCTCCCCTTTGGATCTATTTTGCACTAATTACACCCTGTGGATCACTGCATAAAATAGTCCAGCACTTGTTGGAAACCAGTAAAATTTAATTAAGCCTCTTCTTCCAATGTGTGCAAACAGTTCTACTTAAATGAAATCTCTGATTTCTGCATTGTTCTTATTGATTGTGATGTTCATTATTTTGATTGTGATGTTCATTATTTTCCCCCTGTTTTGAGTTCAGGACAGACTCAACTGTGTTGGAAATATGCTGGAAAGAAAATTTTAAAGTTTCTATCAGCAGCTAAGTGGGAGTTTTGTCTCTCTTTTTATAAGATAGAAGAAATTCTAGAGAATAAGAGTGTTGTTCTTTTGATACAACTACTGCCTAAGACACAAACACGAGATTCAGCACCCACGTGGAGTTTATTGAGAGAGGGGAGAGGAAAGAGGGGGGTAGCTGGTGGCCAACCGAAATCGGGGAGAGAGAGAGAGAGAAGGGGCCCAAGAGAGAGGTGCGCTTGGCATGTTTGCTTTAAAAGGGGAGCTTGAGCATGTGTAACCCAGCCTCTGCGGCCAGGTAGCTTGGGCAGCTAGGTAAGGCCTGACGTAGTGATTACATGGCCATAGGTGTCCTGCCCCTCAGAGGTGGGGCCCACAGACTGCGGAGCCCCAACATTCCATCTCTTATTGCTATTAAAGAGGTGGGGGTTGGGCATGGCCCAACAGGGTGAGACTGCAGGTTTCTAACATTCCCACCTCTTGTTGCTAGTAAAAAGGTGGGGATTGGGCATGGCAAGTCAGGGAATAAGGGCGTTGAGTTCTCAAAAAGACTGCTTCCTGCTGTCTTGGGGCGTTGATCATCTTTTGGGGAATCCGAGAAAGCTGGGGTGCTGCCACGTCCTGGTTGTTTCATCGCAGTCCTGACTGTATGGAACTCTGGCATCTCTCTGAGACCTGGCGAGATGTTAGCAGAGCAGAGGACAAGGTTAGGTTTTTCTTTTTAGGTCTTAGTGCTTAATAGGAGAAATGTAAGGTGGGGGAGGAGTTCCCAAAGGGGTCCCAGGACAAGGGAAGGAAGTCCCGAGGCCAGGAAGAAGTAGAGTGATATTTATTTGGAGTGAATCTGACCTGTTTAAATGGATCCTTTTCAGCTCCCTGGAACTTAAAGAATCCTTTGGGTTTGTAAGCATAAATATTAAGACACATTAGCAGCATACTCATGTTAGAAATGGTTTGGCTGAAAGAATTAACAAATACAACTGACAGATTTTTACACAATGAAAAGCACCTTAATTGAGCTAATAGTTACAGTTATGATTGTATACTGGCATAGTATGGTGTTTAGTACTCTGTCAGAATTGGATTAGTAGCTCATTAAAACTTTATTGATTAATGTTAAGACTACAAACAGTAGCAACCTTAAAATATCCATTTCTGAAATATGTTTTGTAACAATTGGAACCATGGTTGCTGCTTTAAGCTGACAAAATTACCAGTCATCAAAAGCTTCAGAGTTCTTGAGAAGGATAAAATTCTACCTGAAAGATTAGAGAGTAACAGAGACTCACTAGCTGGCAGCATGGACAGCCACTCCCAGGTCCTCCACAGTTGTTGAGGTTAGAGGCTTTAAGGACATCTGCCTTCTGCTGATGGCACACGACCTGTGGATTAGGAGCTTTTGGAAGATTTACCTACCGTTGGCCCAAGCAACGTGGAGAAAGTCAATTCCACTGTCCTTTTCCATGGTCCTTAGAGCCCTTTGCAGCAGTTGAGATGAAAGGCAGGATTTCTCAGTGGCTAGCATTGCCACTTTCGTGGGTGGAGCTTCTTCGGTGTCCATCGATCTTCTTGGAGGAAATGGGTGGTGCCAGCAGCTGGCCTGTCTCTCTGTTATAAAAGCTTTTTAATGAAACATTTTAAATGTCATATTCTCTAGATCTCTGAGCATTTGAAGGCTGTCTGTTTAATATACCTTAGTATACAAAATTTGTCTTTAGTTACCTGCCTTAAGCATATAGGTGGCTAGGTAAGGCTTTATCCCTGTAATTAATCTGTCTGGAAAACTAGATCCAAGCTGAGAGGCTGTGGAGAGATGTTATACTCAGAGCCATCCAGCCTGACTCTAACTGGTTTTAACTTAGTAGGTTAGACATACACTTGCAAAGGACAAAGAGGTAGAGAAAATCTCCCTTTGATAATGGAGGCTTAACCTTTATAAGCAGCTTAGAGGAAGGACTGGGTGGCATAAATATTTTGTTAGTTTGAAATAGACATTTATAACCTTAAATGTTTACCATCATTTAAAGACACATAATAATTTAGAAATATTTTGACTTAGTACAGTTGAATTTAAGTTGTATAGCTAGCTTATTTTTATATAAAGTTAAATTTAAATCACATGTAACATAGTCAGTGAAAAAAAGAAATTAGAGACAAAGAATAAAAGGCAAAAGGTAAATGAATTACAGGTTTTGTTGGTGGCAGAAGCTGGCTTGACTGTCCCTCTGCCCAGGTGTCTGGTGTAGCAGATTAAAGGACCACGGAGGGGGGAGGGCTTAGCAGGCCACATGGTCAAGATGGCGGCTTCCATAAATCCCTTCCCAACAGCTGGCAGAAATTACAAAGTTTTGAGATATAATTTTGTTGGCTTTTTCTCTCCACGAGTGGGGCAGACAGCTTTGTGAAACTAAAAGGACACCGGAGTCCAAGGGGTACAACTTCCAAAGAGATTACCGTAGGTCTGAGAAAAGTATGTACCAGTCTAAGGGCAGTGCTAGGGTATAAAACCTGAGAGACCCCTCATGGGTCTGAGAAACGAATGCACCAGTCAGCATGAGTGGTGCTAGGCCCAGCACAAAATCCAAAAGCCTCATTCATGGGGAAAAATGAAAAACTCTCAGAGTATCTTGAGCAGATGCTACCTCAGCCCCGCTCACTGCTGAGATGGGCTGCAACTGTGGCGGGCAGGAGAATTTTAGAGTGGCAGGAAGAGACCAAAAACAAGTTTAGGGAAAGAGATTGTTTAGCAGAGAGAGAGAAAAAATCTCCTTCCATTTACCTGTTCGATGGCAGTAATTTTGGCCAATTTGACTTATTTTGTAGGGTAGGCTGGTTTATTTCCTATGGGTAAAGTAAAACTGGCCAATCATTTTTGGCCCTAGAAGGACTCAGCAGTCCGAAGGCAGGAAGGCTTGAAGCTGGAATCTTAACTCACCAGTGGAAAATGTCCCAGACCCTAGGGAAACGAGTTACAATGAAAAAGAGTACTTTACCAAATTGAAGCCAGTGTGGGATGGTATTTCCAGTGAATGGGTGGATGGAAGCGGGCCTCTGGTTCAAAATCAGGGTCCCCAAGTGTCTCTGGCTAGCCGCCCACCAGCAGAGAGCCGAGGAGTCCTTGAGGAGAGCCTGACAGAGTCACAGCACCAATGTTGTTCTTTTGATACAGCTACTGCCTAAGAAACACAAACACGAGATTCAGCACCCACGCGGAGTTTATTGAGAGAGGGGAGAGGAAAGAGGGGGGTAGCTGATGGCCAACCGAAAGCTGGGAGAGAGAGAGTGAGAGAAGGGGCCCCAGAGAGAGCAAGAGAGAGAGGTGTGCTTGGCATGCTTGCTTTAAAAAGGGAGCTTGCGCATGTGTAACCCAGCCTCTGTGGCCAGGTAGCTTGGGCAGCTAGGTAAGGCCTGACGTAGTGATTAGGTGGCCATAGGCATCCCGCCCCTCAAAGGCGGGGCCTACAGACTGCTGAGCCCCAACAAAGAGAGCTTGCAAAATAATTATATACACATATTTATACAAACATATATTACAATCCTAAATAGCAACTGAAAAACAGATCATTCACCTGAAAATATTTTCATCCAAACTTTTCACACCCCATTGCTCATAAAAATTGTCAACAATTTATTGTATTTCTCCTGATGAAGGCTTTTACTTTCAATTGCAATTTGGAGTGATATGTTAATATAATGAAGTCATGGTTTATATTCGTTTTGAATTTAATTGATGTTTAGTCTTTGTAGTTTGAATGACAAATATGTCCCATAGGGTCATGAATGTGAACACATAGTCCTTATTTGGCAATGATGCTTGAGGAAGTTACAGAACATTAGGAGGTGGGTGTAATGAGTATGTTTTCCCTGCTGGTCAGTCCCACCACCATGCCAGCCTCCAATGACACACAGACTCTGTAGTTGACATAATTCTGTTGGCCAGTTACTAGTTTCTTACCAGCTAGCTCTGTCTTAAATATTAAACCATTTCTATTAATCTAAGCATTTCCATGTGGTCTCATCTTACCGGAGAGAGGGCCCGGACCTCTCTTCTCTCCAGTCTCTCCATGCTGACTCCTCCTTACTACTTCCTTGTTCCTCCTTGTCTCCTAGTCCCTCCTATCTTTCTTTCCCATTGGCCAACAGTGCTTTATTCATTAATCAGTATGAGAAACATAGTTAAACATATTTACAGAATGACATCTCCCATCAGGTGGAGGCTTGCTGGAGAAAGCAAACTTTGAGGGATAATATCCTTGTCCCACTTCCCCAAAAACCTCTGTGTTTCTGTGTTTCCCATGTGCTGTTCTGATGAAAGCATTATCAGCCAGCCTCTTGTTCCAGCTTTCTCTCTCTGTCTCTCTCTTACTCCCTCCCTTGCTCCCCTCCCCCCACTGTGTTCGAGGTTTTCTCAAGTCCACCCATCAAGACCCATTGTTCCCACCAACCCTTGCCACCACACCCCACCACCCCATGTGGGCAGCTGCTTTAGGCGGGGAGAAAGTTTGGGAGAATCAATTCCAGGGTATTTCAGTGCTTTCTAGGAATGAATCCCCTGCTTTCACCATTGGAGGTACAGGAGGGAGGATCAGTGTTGCTTTGCTGAATATCTCTGGCCTATGCTGTAGACTCTCCTCTGTATTAGCCGACCTACACGGACCAAATATACAAGGGTCACTCCTAAGCAGATCCTTCAGAGTCACAGCTTTGGCAAGTGGTTCTCAACCCATTGGTTCCGACACCTCTGGGTCAAATAACCCTTTCATAGGGATCTCTTGAAATCATCTGAAAACACAGATATTTGCAATATGATTCATAACAGTAGCAAAATTACAGTCATGAAGTAGTAGCAACAAAAATGGTTGGGGTTACCACAACATGAGGAACTATTTTAAAAGTTCACAGCATGGGGGGGAGGTACACGCCTTTAATCCCAGCACTGGAAAGACAGAGCCAGGCAAATCTCTATGCTTCCAAGGCCAGCCTGGTCTACAGAGTGTGTGTCAGGACAGCCACCGAGGGCTACACCTGTCTCAAAAACAAAAACAAACAAACAAAAAAAACCCCAAACAAACAGAAAAAGATCACAGCATGAGAAAGGTTGAGAAACACTGGTTTAAACCCATGGGTCCATGAGTACACAAGGATAGGAACATGATGTGTGGTTTGTGTGATACATTATTTGGTCACTCTAAACCTTAAACCATTGGATGGTACCTGGGCTTGCATTCCTGCTGAGCTGTGTGATTTGGGCCAAGTTACTGAGTCTCACAGCTGTCATATTTTCAAATGTATGGTATTGGCATCAGAGAGTAGGAGATTTTATTACAACAGTTTGTAGGGTGGGGTCTGGCTAACTAGGCAGGCTGGACCAGCAAGGAGGTTGGAATTCCCCAGCAGGTGGATCTCTCTCTCTCTCTCTCTCTCTCTCTCTCTCTCTCTCTCTCTCTCTCTCTCTCTCTCTCCCCTTTCTTTCTCCCTCCCTCCCATCCTTCCTCTCTCTCTCTTGGAATTAGAGATCAATGAAAACATAATTTAATTTATAAATTGCTTCATGTGTATATTTTATTGCAGCCACAGAAAAACTAATGGATACCACCTTTAAAATATTTTATTGGATTGCTGTTGATAATTAATCTCAGGAAAATTGGAAGGTGCACTGAGAATTCATTCAAAGTTCTTTATTATTATATTTGAAACTCTTTGTGGATTTGCTAATATATTATTTCTCTCTGCTGTTTTCATGATCACTTTTCATGTGGGGTTTGCAACAATTTTCGTTAGCAGTGATGTGTTCATGAATCAGCAGAAGAGATTTTATTATTGTTGATGTAATACTTAATTTCACTCATCTGTCACAATTCTTAAAAATCTTTCATTAAAGCAAGCATCTCCACCCATTCTCATGCAAATAATCCTAATTAAAAGCACTGGGTCACTAAAGATCTAAAAACAGGAGGCGAATGTGGGAAGGAAAGGGTATTTGATAATCTGGAAGATGGAAGAAGAGAAAAAAAATGAATGCACTATTTATTTATTTTTGTTCTAACATTGGAAATACTCCAAGGTTGCCTGTGAAGAAAATCATTTCTGTGTGAACAGTGTTTTTCCACATGCTCAGTAGACTTTAGCCTACATTGTCATAGAGCAAGGTTAATATGTCAGCAACTCAAGCTTCCAGATGCTCAGTGGACTCCAGTGAACATGTCAGCAATACATGCTTCAGACTTCTCAAAAATGTCAGTATCATTAATCAAATTCTCATTATGCTGATTATTTTGATTTATGATAAATATATTCTTTTTCATAGAATATATCTAGATTACAGTTTTCCCTTCTGCTACTTTTCCGACTCCCTCCCCAGCTCCCATCCACTCTGTATCCACTCCTTTTCTGCCTCTCTTCATGAAAAACAAAACAAGAAATTAGAACAATAAAAATAGTCTTCTATGAGGTAACAACCAAACTTGTCAAAATAAAATATAATAGGATAAATCCAAAATATTGAGGCTGGGAAAGGCAACCCAACAAAAGGAAAATATACTCAAGAGTAAGCAAAAGAATCATGGATCTACAACTTCCATACATTCAGAATTCTCATAATAGGACTCAGCTGAAAGTTGTAATATACACCCAGAAGATCTGGTCCAGATCTCTGTAGGCCCATTCTTGCTCCTTCAGTCTCTGTGAGTTTATATGAGCCTTGCTCCATTGATGACAGGGTCTTCTCATTCTGGTATCCTTCATGCTGTGTGGCTCCTCTCTTCTGTGGAGTTCTCTGAACTCTAAGGAGGAGGAATTTTATGGACATATACCATTTAGAGCTCTGTCTTCCAAGCTCTCTGTCTCTCTGTCTCTCTCTGTCTCTCTCTTCAAAATGTCTGCCTGTGGGTTTCTATAATTATTTTCCATCTGCTGCAGGGGAAAGCATTTGTGATGATAGCTGTATAGCAGCATATTATTAGGAGTCATTTTGTTGAAAATTTCATGATGCCATTTTTAATAGCTGAGTAATAACTTGTTAAATTTTCACATTTTCTTTACCTTTGCTTCTGGTGAGGGACATCTAGATTTTTTCCCATTTCTGGCTATTATGAACAGAGTAACAGTGAACATAGTTGAGTACGTGTTCTTGTGGTAGAATGAAGCATACTTTGGGTATATGCCCAAAAGTAGTATATCTGGATCTCTAGGTAGACTGATTTTTAACTTTCTGAGGACCTGCCGTATGGACATCCTGGTGGCTGTACAAATTTGTACTCCTACCAACCCCTCATCATCATTGATGTTATTGATTACAGCCATTCTGAAAAATGTAAGGTAGAATCTCAAAGTAATTTTGATTTTCATTAACTGGTGGCTAAGGATGTTGAACATTTGAGGTTCCTCTATTGAGAATTCTGTTTAGGTCTGCACTCATTTTTTAATTGGATTGCTTACTTTAATCTGTTTAATCTAGTTCCTTTAATTCTTTATATATTTTGTACTTCAGTCCTCTATTGAATGTGGAGTTAAAAAAAATATTTTTCCAATCTGTCTAATTGACAGTGTCCTTTGTCTTGTAGCAGCTTTAAACTTTTATGAGGTCCCATGTGTTTGTCTGGAATCTCCAGATCAGCCCCACTTCTCTCTCTCCAAACCCCACCCTCTCAGAAAACCCACGAAAATACCAGTTCCTCATTCCTGGTGCCTGTGGTGGCTCTGCAGCTGAAACTGCCACCTGCCCAAGTCCCCACCCCAGCATACCACACTTGGGCACAAACCTAGCTTGCAGCAGACACATCATCACCCCTCTACTACAGGGTACATAAACATCCAACTTTAGTTCACCCATGTGATTTTTTTCCCTGACCCTTCTCCTGCTTTGATTTCCAGAGGCTGGAAGAGTCACCCATGAACTGCTTTGCCTCAAATAAACCTGGCGTCATACTTTTCCATTTGGCTTGATATGGCTTGTTGTATTGGCAGAGAAACCTATTGTTGTGGTACATAAAACCTATTACCGTGTGTTAACTGCTGATCTTAATAACTGTTAATAACTGTTGCACTATTGGTGTTCTGTTCAGGAGGTCTTCTGTGCCAATGAGTTCAAGTCTGTTCCCAGTTTCTTTTCTATCAGGTTCAGTGTATTTTGCCTGTTGTTGAAGCCTCAGATTCATTTGAAATTTTGTTTTGTGCAGAGCGAAAAGGATCTATTTGCATTCTTCTGCATGCAGAAAACCAGTTTGTTCAGCACCATTTATTAAAGATAGTTTTTTATCAGTATGTATTGGTCAACCTGATGTTTTTATACCAATACATGTGGTTTGTATTGCTATACTGCTGTAGTGTAGCTTGAAATCAGAAGTGGTGAGACCACCAGCAGTTCCTTTATTGCTCAGAATTGTGTTCACTATTCCAATGTTTCGATTGCTTTTCCATATGAGGTTGAGAGGTGCCCTTTCAAGGTTTATGAAAAAATATGTTGGGATTTTGCTCTCATACTGATTATTAATTACTGTGAAAGAGAATAGAGAGGACTTTAGAGAAGGAACTGGTAAGAAATTATGGAGAGTGGGAAAGAATTACTTGTATGGAAGAAAAACTGAGAGTAGCAAGCAATCATTTTGAATTTGTACTTCAGACTCAGGTCTGTCAGATTCTGTGCCCTCTGTCAGCTGACTCTACTGTGTATCAGGCTAATGTACTATCAAGCTTATTAAAGAATTTCCTTTCATGTAAGGTATCTTTGGAGAACTAATACAGCATATTGTTTTACCTGCTTCCAACTTTTAAAGATATCAAGATCTGATACAAGTCCCAGCTGAAGATAAATGTTTGTTTCAGGGCTTTAGAGAGTTAATACACCATCTGTCTGTCATACAGTTCTTGATCTAACAGCCACCTGGCTTTATTTCCCTTCATATACATTAATAATTATTATTGTAACAATACAAGTATTAAGGTACACCTCTGGCTTCAATACTCTTCTAGTTTTACATGACATAATATTTTATATAGGAATCTTCATCTTCTGCTACAAGATATGATCTATTCTATACATAAGTCGTGTGTATAAGAGCTAGTGAGCAGAAAGAAGCAGCTAATATACACATATTTTCAACATGTTTATGTTGTAGTGGCTGCAAAATAAGTATCAGAAAAATTTAGATTCTTTCATCCTGGGTGACCTTGCTGTGATCCCTGATCTCTAAAGCATCATCCTCCAGACTTACATATATGTTCCGTACCTGCAGCGAATATGAGGTCTATATACACTTACACTGAGTATTCACAAGTACAAGAACCACCAGTTAGAGGGGGTAATTGTATGAGTAATCATGTTTCAGCAATTTCCTAAGAAATGTTTGCTTTCACGAGGGTACAGAAAGATCTCATTGACTTTAAGTTAAAAATGTTGTTTGGCTATTTTGTGCCCTGCATGTGTCTTAATACATGAGGAAATGTTACTCTACAATGGAGACACAAGCAAGAAATGAAAACTGTGCCAACTTCAAAGCCAATCTTTTACAACATACTTTCATGGTATCAGGTTCTATTCTTAATCTATGGAAATGATAATAACCTGAACAAATGCTGAATGGATAACCACACAAAAATCTCAACACCACTTGAAGACCATGATGAGTACAAAAAGAATACAGATATTGTGGTCAGTGCTTGCTTTCAATGTATTGTGTTTTGTATCCTTAACATTAACTTTAAGCATAAAAGAAGCTTAATACTAACATGTTAAGCAATTAGTTGATTATCATAACTAGTAACTAGAACATCATGCAGTGAAATGTCTGACCTCATGGCATATAAAGAAATAAACAAGTACTGATAAGTTCAAATAATTAGTAATATGAAAAGAAATGTCTTATATGTGTTCATTTTGCTGTTAACTTGGCTCTAGCAATTAGAACTAGCTAGTTATGGACTTGATGTCAGAAGCTTATATGTGCCACTGATCGCTCTGTAATTCTCCTTGGGTTTTTGCTATAATGATCAAGCCATAGCTTCTATGACAGCTGGGTTTAAGTGTGAAGACAAACACCAAATTAAAGAATTCTCCTGCAGAGAGCAGAACCAGGCAACTAAATTTCACACATTGCTGATTACATGGAAAGCTTGTAGAATAGGGGTTTTTAGAGACTTAGCAAGTCATTATGGACAGAAGTTCTGCATCTTCTAAAAGACCAGATATCTAGCTGCTATCTATCTATCACTGCAAGCACCATAGCTTCCAAGGTTCATTACACTTACACAGTTCCACAGATAAGATGTTCTTATAGGTTAATGATTCTAAGAATAAGGAGAATCATTGAGCTATATTTTTCAAAGGCAACTGTGTATGATTATTAGCATGAAATAGGTTGCATATATTTTAAGCTACTCAAGGAGAAAAATAAGGCATTTAAGGTCTACAAGTAATCTGTAAGCTAATAGTCTGCAGCTCTGCCACTAACACTCTTGTATTATCATTCTGCTGCACCCTCCTGTGTGCCTAGTGTACAAGGCAGATTCTTGACAGAGCAAAACAAATTAAATCCAAAGCTTCAGTTATGTTATCAAAGTTTGCTGGCTAATGGATTTCTTGAATTCTAGATAATGCCGGAGGTTGGAATCATGAAGGTAGACAGTGATATATTCTTTCCTGCCACCTAAATAAATATCTTTCTTTATTTCAGAAGTAAATGTTTGCATACTCTACCTTTCAGTGATCTTCTCATGTTACAAAATTGTTCTGTAATGTCCACTTTATGAGAATTTTTCTTTTATGCTTTTTTTAAAAATAAAAGTTTTTAAATATTTATATTTAATTTAGCAACAATCTTATTTTACATATCAATCCCATTTCCCTCTCCCTCCCATCTTCCCATACCCCCACTAACCCCCCCATCCACTCCCCAGAGAGAGTGAGGCCTACCATGGGGGATCATCAAAGTCTGTCATATCATTTGGGGGAGGGTTTCTCTTCAGACCATATAAAACTTTTACCTTTTATAGCTTTTTAACAATAGAGGAATACTCCTTCATCCTAGACTAAGGAGGGAGGGCCTAGTTCCTGTTCCAAATGATGTGACAATCTTTGAAGTCTCCCCATGGAAGTCTGCTCCCTGAGAAGCAGAAAGGGGATGGCATAGGGGTTGGTAGAGGGAACAGTGAAGTACAGGATGGTGCAGGAAATGGGATTGATGTGTAAAACAAGCTTGTTTCAAATTTAAATTAAAAAATTATCACAAAAAAAAGAGAATAGAGAAGAGCAAGAAAAGAGATTCCCTAATAGAGGGAGTCATTATAGGTTTAAAGAGAAATCAGACACTAGGGAAATGTCTAGAGGTCCACAATGATGACCCCAACTAAGAATCTAAGCAACAGTGGAGAGACTACCTTAAATGCCCTTCCCCTATGATGAGATTGATGACTACCTTAAATGCAATCCTAGGGCCTTCATCCAGTAGTTAATGGAAGTAGAAGCAGGCACCCACAGCTAAACACTGAGCCATATTCCTGGACTCCAACTGTAGAGAGGGAGGAGACCAAGAGAGCAAAGGGGTCAGGATCATGCTGGAGAAACCCACAGAAAAGCTGACCTAAACATGTGAGAGCACAGATACCACATTCATAAATCTGGGGAACCAGCATTGAACTGAAGCAAGTCCTCAGAATGGGGGTGTTACGGCAGGTTTCCCCGCCGGCCTCCCGGTCCTGCTGCCACGTGGGCCCACAGCCGCGCCAGCCCCAAATAACACTCAGAGACTCTGTATTTGATACAATCCTGTTGGCCAGTTACCATTATTGTTTATGGGCTAGCTCTGTCTTAATTATTAACCCATTTCTACTTATCTAAGTATTTCCACGTGGTCGTCTTATCGGGGAGTCGCGGCAAGCGTCCTCTCTCCTTCCCGGGCTACATCTCGACCCCACCTACTACTTCCTCTTCCTCCTCCTAGTCTCCTAGCCCCACCTATCTAGTTTTCTATTGGCCACAGGGCTTTATTAACAGTATGAGAAACATATATACAGAATCACATCTCCCATCATCTCCTCTTTTCTGTCTAAAGTAAAAGAAGGGGTTTAACCTTAACATAGCAAAATATACCATACAACAGTTATCAAATAAGAATCACAGTTAACAATATTTAGTCCATTAACATTTTGTAAGACTTAAAGAAAATATCATCTATCCTATCTTTGTCAGTCTAAAGACCTATATGTAACTTATTTTTAATCTTAACTAAGAAAAACTATAATCATAACTATCTGTCTTCAACTCCTTCAAAGACCACAGAAGGATAATATATAAACTCTAGAAATGACAGAGACAATTCGTTGCCTGGTCAGTCACTTGAAGTTCTTCTGTAATATTCCATCTTCAGCCCATAGGCCATAGTGTGTGTCCAGATTCCTCAACAAGGCAGGAAACTTTTCTCTGTGTCCTGTTGACTGTCTGGCTGTCTGGCAGCCTCTTCCATGAAGCAGGAATCCTGTAGCAATGTCCATCTTGCATCAGCAGTCACCTTTTTGTGGGTCCTGCATGTCCAGTTTCTACAACATAAAGTCAAACAGTCTAGACAAGAGAAGTACCTTGCTCAAATGCCTAGTCTTGCCATATTAGAAGCAAACTCCATAATGTTTTTCTTCGATGTCCATCTTCCTTTCTGATGCAGGTGGTGTTACCAGGAGCAGTTGTGCCTCACTGTCAAGAAAATCCCTGAACCATTTTAAATGCCATATTCTGTAGGTCTTTGAAAGGTTTGAAGAATGCCTATTCATCTCAAATACATCTCTGCATATCTAGAAATCCTAACTTAACTCCAAGTTTTAATTATCATAGGTAACTCTCTATAATCTATACTAAATTATACATTACATTTTCCAATGAGCTATATAAACACAATACCTAAACAAGAGGAGAAATATACATATCACAAAATTGACCTTAAATTGTATCAATAAAAGAAAATCATTCCAAAGCAAAGTATTCATATCTATACCATAATTCCCTTTTTACCTTTAAAAAGATTGCTTGTGGTTATAGCCATTTATAACCAAGCCCATTTAAATGAAAACAAACATTTATAAACCATATTTGGGAATTTGGGCGTCATTCTTTCCAAACTACTTCCTGCTGGTAGAGGGCGCTGTCATGGGGGTCCAAAGAAGACGAAGAAATCTTGGCTGTAGTCTGCAAGGCTTTGTCTCAACTGCTTTGAATGTTGGATCACCTGGGGAGTTGTTTCAGGGGGTCTGGCTTGATCAAACCACATAAGTCTGGAAAGAATCCATAACCTTCCATTTTCTGTGGAAACAAAAATAGAAATCCTTTTCCCCAGTAACTTGTCCTTAGGCTCAAATTTTTGAGTCAAAGCATTTTTAAAATATATAAATTGAATTGATCCAGGAACATTTCTTTTATCAGTAGTTGCTATTTTCTCAGCAATCAAATAATTTAAAGACAACAGAAGCACGTATATTATCCAAAATTTCTCTGTGTTTTCCATTTTTACGTGGCTTTTTTATTACTCTCTTTCTTCTACTTCTATTTGTGCATATTTTGAGACAGGGTTTCTCTGTGTAACTTTTATCTGTCCTGGAATTCACTCCATACCAGGTTTACTTTGAAATCACAGAGATCTGTTTGCCTCTGTCTCCCGAGTGCTGGGATTAATGGTGTACGCCACCATACCCTTTCATTCTTCCTTTTTTCTTTTTTAAACCATTGTATCCCGTTTCTTTTTCTCTCCCAAGCCAGCGTATTTTTTAAAACACAGTGTAAAGCTTTATTGCAGCTCTCCTACACACCAATGAATTGTTAGCAGAGCTCTTCAAAAGCCAGGCGGTTTTTGCTGCTTATGCTAATTTTGGAAAACTCTCTTAAAGGAGCCGCGCAAATCTCTGTCTAAACAAAACAAATCCAACGGAGAAAATGCTGCTACCAAGAAGTCTTGCTAGTCTCTGTTCCTTTGTTTCTAAAACTATTTTTTAAACTTTTGTTAAGTTTTAAGCGAAAGTTCTCAAACCCAGTTCTGACACCATTATGTTACAGCAGGTTTCCCCGCTGGCTGCCACTGGTTCTGCCGCCATTGTCCTGCAACCACGTGTGCCCCAAATAACACTCAGAGACTCTGTATTTGATATAGTCCTGTTGGCCAGTTACCATTATTGTTAATGGGCTAGCTCTGCCTTAATCATTAACCCATTTCTACTTATCTAAGTATTTCCACGTGGTCGTCTTATCCGGGAGCCGCGCGGCAGGCTTCCTGCTCCTTCCCTTGGCTACACCTTGACTCCACCTACTACTTCCTCTTCCTCCTCCTAGTCTCCTAGCCCCACCTATCTAGTTTTCTATTGGCCACAGGGCTTTATTAACAGTATGAGAAACATATATACAGAATCACATCTCCCATCATGGGGGTGCCATTTAGGAGGCCTGAGCAATCTATGGGACTTCTGACAGTGGAACCAGTATTTATCCCTAGTATACAAATGGACTTTTGGTGCCCATTCCCTATGGAGGGCTACAGTCTCAGCCAAGATATAGCCTAGACCTGCCTCCAAATGATACGACAGACTTTGATGATCTGCCATGGAAAGCCTCACCCTCCCTGGGGAGTGGATTGGGGGTGGGATGGAGAGGTGGTGAGGGTCATGGGAGGATGAGAGGGAGAGGGAACTGGAATTGGTTTGTAAAAAATGATTGTTTCTAAATTAAAATTAAAAAAGAAAATAAAGAAAAAGAAAAAAACAGTTTGCTTCTGTTGGTTACATGCCACTGAAAACAGTGATGAAAGAAAACAATGATCTTAATGGTTTTAACAGGAAGCAGCTTGCCTCAAAATTTAACATATGTGCATTTTGTCCTATTTTATAAGGAATGCATAGCCATATTCCCATGAAAATTAAAGTTTACATTTCTAATATATTTAAACACATACCAGATATTATAAGATTTTAAATGTAAAACTACGTTGTCTGCAATCCTTTATAATTTCTGGTATTGGTAACAAGGATTTAGTCAAACTTTTGTAATGTTCATACAATGAAGTAGTACATTCAGATATTGCATTTTAATTTCACTTTCTGTTCTGCCATCTAGCAACATGGATTTAAAAGCTTTATTCTAGAGTTCAAAGGACCTAATCTCCCTATGTCTGTCTTTCTCTGTGTCTACCTCTGTCTCTCCCTTAATATACATAAAATACACTAACATATGTCCACACAATATAACCAAGGATATATATATATATATATATATATATATATATATATATATATATATATCAAATCAACCCGTTAAATTATAAAATGCCAAGATTAAATAAATAACAATTAAAAATAGAAATACTACCTGGAGATAGGCCTATAATCCCAGATAAACAGGTCTTCAATGGGGAAGGCATGGTTAGCAAGTTCACTGCCCATTTCAGGTATAGAACAAGTTTATGGCTGTACTAGGGGATTTAGTGAGACTCCTGCATTCTTTACTGGATATTCTACTATGGTAATATGATGGGAGATGTTATTCTGTAATTATGTTTGTCATACTGGTTAATGAATAAAGCACTGTTGGCCAATAGGAAAGCAAGATAGGCAGGGCTAGGAGACAAGGAGGAAAGAGAAAGAAGTTAGGAGGAGTCAGCATTGGGAGCCAGGAGAGAACAGCATGCCGGCCTGCCACTCTCTGATAAGATGACCACATGGAAATACTTAGATAAGTAGAAATGGGTTAATCATTAAGACAGTTAGACGGTAAGAAACTAGTACCTGGCCAACAGCCTTTTATCAAATACAGAGTCTCTGTGTGTTATTTGGGTCTGGCATGGTGGTGGGACCAGACCAGTGGCAGGGAAAATCTTACTCCTAACAGTAATATACTCTTACAAAGGCACCTGTGGTACACATGGTTTACTGTAGGTCAGAGTTCCAAAGTCAATACAGTGTATCAAAGCACTGAAACCCAGGGTTCAATGAGATGGCTAATAGATCACACTTACATTCAACAAACAGAGAATAATGCACACTTGTGCTAAACTCTTGTTCTTCTTTTCAGTCATCCTAGGGTCTTAACCCACAGGAATGTGCTGTCCATATTTAGATCATTTCTTCCCACTTCTGTTACTTTTCAGGTATCTGTACTGGCCAGTCCTTGAAGTTCAGACCCAATATGCCCTCAGCTGCAGCCACTAAGAGCACCACCTGTGCAATTCAATATGTTCCCTTTTAAAATGTCCCTGCCCACCTCCCATCCTCTTCTCTCTCTCTCTCTCTCTCTCTCTCTCTCTCTCTCTCTCTCTCTCTCTCTCTCTCTCTCTCTCTCTCTCCCTCTCCCTCTTTCCCTCCTTCTCTTTGTCCTTTCCCCTCTCTCCTCCTCTTTTCTTTCTCCTCTCTCCTATTGCTCCTGTCTCCTGAGGCTGGTCTCCAACATTCCCTTTCCCCTTCTTATGATCCCTTTCCATAATAAAAAACTCTCTGCTTGAACCCTGTTGCATGGCATCTTTCTCTCACACACTGATGTCTTAAATTTGTTTTACCTCATCAAAGTAATCCCACACATTCATGTCTCAAGTCTAACCAAATCTGGATATCCCACAGGTGTATCTACCAGGTGATTCTAAGCCTTGTCAACATGATGATCAATATTAATCACCATGACACATATCATGAAAAACAAAGACTGCAAAAAGAATGTGGTTAGAACGCAATGTATCCCCTTTCTGTATGCAAAAATCAATACTGGGGAAAAAACAGACAACAGCAATTACAAGAAGTGTGAGCCCAGCGGCCCTGTGAACTTACCCTTATATAGTTTTAAGAAAACCAAAGAAATATCTCTGAGTAATTATTTCAATGTTTTCATGTATTTTGGGCTCATTACTTATTCATAGATAATTTAATTTACATTTCCTCATATTGGCATATGTCTCTGTTCAGAGTGTAATTAAATTATGCCACTGCAAGAAAAAAAAATTCTTCATTCTTGTTCATCAAGTTGCTGTTTCTAACACAAATGTATACTCAAAGCTGACAGAATACAAGAGCAAGCACATTTGAACTTTTCAAACAGTTTGATCTTTATGCTTGTATCTGAAGAAAATATGAGCAAATGTGTGTTTACTACACTAAGTTAATGGATCAAATTAATATACTGGGAAAAATTAACACAGAACAATGCAAATGAAGCATAGCCATGGATCTTGTGTTGAACACAGGGACCTCTCCTCTCTAATTGCAGTGTGATATTTGTTATACTGCCATAAGCAGGATCTTAGAGCAACACACCATTTATGTGTTAACACATGGAATTAAACAGTGCAGCACATTGATATGGAAAAGGGCACTTAAGAGAATTCTTCAAGATACCCTGCTCATTCTGAAATTCACTGTTAGCTTGGCAAATCAATGAGCTCCAGGGAGTTGTTTGCCTTTCCTACCAACTCAGTGATGGGATTAAAGAATGTTCACCATGATTGCTTTTATACATGACTTTCATTACTCAAATTACAGTCATCATGAATATACAACACTTTCCTAATTGCCCTATCTCATTAGCTTCCATGATCCTTGTGTTTCTGGTCCTCCACCACGGTGCTGTGATTGTAAAAGTCTGCCACCACTTCTTACACTGGTCCTGGGAATCCAAACCCACAGCTTATTTTTGCTAGGCAGTCACCTCACAGGGCTACCTCCTCAAAAACCCCATGGCTCCTTCAATTTCATGCCTGCATTTGCTTGGCTTTGTATTAACTCCTATAAGTTCTAAGGAAATTTTTCACTTCTCTCTAATTTCAAGTCTAATTTTAATCTGATTGGTGTTAAATTGTTGTAATGGATATTGTAATTTGCTGATCTCTTTTTAATAATAGTAATAGAAATATGGAAATAGAATTAACCGTAAAGAACCAAAAAAAAAAAAAAAACTGCATCTGCATCAGGATATTTTTAGCTCGAGTCTCATGTGAGACATCCATGAAAACAAAAATAATAGTAAGCACACACATGGAAAAAAATTGCAACAAGGACAAAGCAAGAGGGTGCATATCACATGAGGAGTATCATGACATGACAAGCATGTCTTTCTTTTAGAACTCCACACATGGGTCTTTCAATATATGTGAAAGAGTACCCTTAGAAATATTGTTTTTCTTCTTAGACTATAAGAATACTGTGAAAAATTAATAAATTTTGGTTCATAAATTAGGGACTCAGCAAATAGAAATAAAAATATAGCAATAATTTTACCAAAGTTATGTTAAAGAAGCTGGCCAAAATGTGAATAATATACAAATAAAAAGTGAGATGAAGTGTTCAATTTGTTTCTGAGATTGTACTCAGTGCATCTACACTGAGATAGTGACTGAGTGATGAGAGAAACCCTTGGTTGACACCCAAGTGGGATATTTAGAGTACTGTGATACAAGAAATCAAATTTTTGTAGAAAGGAGTCCTTTTTGTGATGAGTGCTTTCTGTGAGCTCTTAGAGAAGTTCTCACAATCATGTTCTCTTTACTGAAATACATATTAAATGTAAATACATATGAATTTCATATTAAAATATCAGTTTCCCAACCCATAAATTAGTTTCAAACTACTAATAATTTCCTTTTAATTATGGTTTCTGAGAACTGGAAAATTAAGTATTTTAATGAAGGAAAAAACAAAGAAAATTGCATGATAGTGATACATAATCCAAAATTGATGTATACATATGAAGGACTGTACTTTTATTTTATTTTATTTCATTTTTGTTTTTTTGAGACAGGGTTTCTCTTTGTAGCCCTGGGTGTCCTGGAAGTCTCTTTGTATGCCAGGTTAGCTTTGAACTCACAGAAATCTGCTTGCCTCTGTCTCCTGAGTTCTGTGACTAAAGGGGTAGCCACCACAACCCAGCAGGGTAATACTTGGAGATAAAACAACATAAATAAGTTTACAATTATATCTCTTATAATCCCCTGAAAATACCTTATTTGGGTAAATTTTCATTTCTCTTTAGATAGTTTATTAAATAAAATCTGTATTTTATTATTTTAATTGACCAAAATGCCTAAAACAAGTAATTAGCCCTTAGAAACAGAGGGAAAACTAAAATTTTTTAGAATGTAGGACTGTTGGTGATGGTAACCATGGCAACTACAGCAGAAACATTATTGAGTAGAGGTTGCTGATGTTTAGTGATATCATTTCATAGGAAAGTTTCCCTCTAGTTTGTGTTTTTAATGGTTTTGTCCTAACAGAGCTCTGTTATCTATATATAATTACTATTCACATTTTGTGATGGAAAACAAAACTGTTCAAAGTCCCTATGCTATCTGATGCTGTTGCACATTCATTGACATAATGAAACAAGTCAGGAAGTACAATACCTGCTACACATCATGTTGAAGATATCAGTGGGGTAGGAGTGGTGATATGATTTTGAATATTCCCCAAAGAGATAAATTTATATTAACAAAGAGAAATTGTAAGAGTATAGTATATGAGGACATCTCATTCTGAAGATGGTCATCCTTAAGATGATCACAATGGATGACAGATAAGGGTAGGGTTCAACTGGTTCTTCATATCACCATGGCATTAATGCACTGCTAGGGTTATAAATGGATAATTTAAACAGACTAATGAAACATTCTTAGTAAATGGAATATTCTATGGATATTAAATTGTCAGTTATTTTGTTAAAAGAATATTATATGAAGGGGAACAAAGACTAATGAATTATTTGAATTAAAGAAATATAAGGCAATACCAGATCTTTGTCATTCTTTAGTGATAGAGCACAGGATTGCTGTAAACATTATCACAAGGACAACTTGGAGTATGGAAAGAAGAAGACAGAGGAATGCTCAATATTGAATTATAAGAACAAAATAGGGACTCAATGGCTCTGTGGGAAATAATATTATTTATAATGTACATTAAATAGTTAACTCAGCAAAAATACACTTACCATAGGAACAGTTTGCTGTGTTTGGGAGAAGGGCACTTAACATATGGTTCTGATTATTAACAATACGTATTATGTTTAAAAATTGGAAATACCTTTAACTGAAATAGTCCACCTTTATCCTTTAGCTGTTTTACAAATGAAATTTTTATATTTGGTATTTTTTTAAGTGTGTTGTAGCTATACAGTGACCTTTGAATTCATTTTTCTCAAGCTTGCTCAGATAATGTGCCCTCAGATTTGGCTTGTCAGAAACCCTCATGAGTTGTTGCTTTATCTCTCCATCTATTTCTATATGTCTGTATTTATTTCTCTGTCTCCTCACCATAACCACAGGATTCCCCTCTTGTTATCAATGGAATTCCTGAATTCTGAGATACACCACGTTAGTATTGTAGGATCCTAGAGTAACTCAAATTTGTATTTCAACTTTATATATATGTATATATATAAACATTGACAATATCTGCAATAACGAAAGAGGAAAAGTCAAGTTTCAACTGTTTTCATGCTGTTTTTTTTAAAACATTGTCCTAAATACGTAGAATGGAAGTTATAAGTATGAAATTGAATGTGACATTGATCTACGTTTTAACTCTATATTTGCTCTATTTGATTATGGATGATTTAACTTAAAATACATGAGTCAGTTTTATATCTTTATAATTTTAATTGTTACATTCACGTCTTTATACCTTAACAGGTTTTATTCATTTCATTTCACTGTTTATTTATATTTTCATAGACTTTTAAAAGGAATTTATTCATTTTCTCTGTAAGGACCTCACTCATGCTCCCAAAACTATTTTAATGTCTTTGCCTATGTTTCAGCTGTGTAGAAATTCTCAAGGCCTACTCTCGTAGTTTCAGTGGACTCTAGTGTATACATGTGATCCTAGCTGTTATTGATTGCATTTTTACTCTAGTTTCTAGGCATCTGTATTTCAGAAGCTTGTAATTCTGAGTGATGATATCTGATCTCGTCTTTTCTGGGCGGGAGTTTTGTCCTTGGTTTCTGTCACCCTCCGGTTTTTATAAGGATGTGGTGGCTGATTGCTGATTGGAAGAACATTTTTATGGAATCTTGATATGTGTGGCCACTGCAGTTTTTATCTAAAGTGTGTTTCTAGGTATTGAGAGTAGATAGTTAACTATGGGAATGAGCTCCAGTAGGGGTGGGACTGAATAGGTCCACAACAGGAAAAAAGCAGGATATTCACCAGGATCTGCTTAGTCCCCTGGGAATGGGGATGGAGAATGAGAATAGGCCACGACAGTCTGCTAAGGAGCTGGGGATATGACTTGGGGAGTGGATACTGAGACGATGGGAGAATGAAGATCAGAAACCTTTCTCCTTGCATTACTGGCCTATTTCTCTGCCAAATTTGCCTAGTGGGTTCCCAGGGAGTGTTGAAAACTGGCATTCCGCTGACCTTGCCCCCTAACAATGGGCAGACATGCTTGCCCTGTGTGGGTATGCCATCACTACATATCATTCCTTACCTGCTGCATAGGAATTCAGTCATACATGTGAGAGAGATTTCTCTTCTAAGCAAGTGCCCCTTGCCCTCCTCCTCTCTCCCTCCCTCTTCTCTCTCCTGCTTTCCATTGGCCACCAGCTAAGCCCCTTCTTTTCCCTCCACCAATAAAACTCCACGTGTGCGAATTGAGTCTTGTCTTCCTGTTTCATTGACAGCAGATGTAGCAAAGGAACAAAAGAAAGTTTGCCGGGTTTGTGAGCTGGAACAATGGCATAAGTAGCAAGAACAAAGTTTGGAAGGGGAGTGTGTGGATGAGAGGGATCTGTGGGAGCCACTAAATGTGGAGTCAGAGAGAAAGGGAAAGGTAAGCTCCTTCAGAGCTAAGAATGAGACTAGGAGATTGGATTAGAAAGAAAGGAGAAAAAAGGGGGATCTACAATTACCCTTCCTGCTTCCTTTTCAATGTTTAATTGACTTTGTCTAAACTCATAGCTTGGAAAGGAAAACAATGAAAACAGTTATATAACAATAAAACCATCATAATTTATTTTCACCTTTCAAGGTTCATTTGTTTGCCTGATAAAATAACGTTCCTCTTAATCATAGAAAGATAATAAATATTCCTTATATTATTTTGTTTATTATATGTATAAGTATACCCATGTCTTAGCTTTAAGAGTCATGTCCCAGATTTCTCATACATGACATTCTGAGTATTGAGATGTGTTACAAATAAACAATGAGATCCTTGTTCTTAGTTTATATTCAACTTAAGAAATCAACACCAACAAAAACTATATGACCTTAAAGATTTCACTGCAAAAACATGAATTTCTTGAGTTAGCGGAATTAAATAAGACAGACAGTTATTGTTTTACAACACAAAATGTAGTGAAAGTGTTGTTTCCCTGAAGAACTTTTTGAGCTTTAATCCATCAGAAGAAGGATCAAAATATGAAAAGGTACAATAACAGAGTAACAAATGTCATTGTCCCAAGTTAGTAACATGATTTATATGCTACAAACTAACAAAGGGTTATTTAAACACAACCAAAGTAAAGAGTAATGTAACTGAATCAAATTGAAATTCTAATGATAGTCCAGGTAAACTTGGAGGTTTTCAGAATGGAAACGGGATGTGCAATACTTTGAAGTGCAATGAATAGACTCCAGCAGATAAGAATGCTATGAAGTTATCAATTTAGCATAGAAAGTACAAGAGGAAATGGGAAGCTTTTTGGTGGAGACTGACAGAAAGGAGACTGTGGTGATATATTGTTTATGATCTACTAAAGCAAGATGAAGATCAGAAAAGCAAAGTAGCCAGCCACAAGTTCTTACCTGTACCTCAGACCAAAATGGATGATACTATCTCCATGAATCCTCAGAGTACAGTTCTCAGAGGTATTATTATCTCCATGAATCCTCATAGTTAATTTGAGATTGCGCTCTTCTCCACCAATCTTCAGACTGCAATCCTCCAAGTTCCTGTCTCCTCCCATGTTCTGTGCCTATCTACTCCTGTCTCCACTTCCCTAGTGCTGGGATTAAAGACATGTAATCCCACATACAATTATTACCTTTGTGTGAGCTGTTTTTATTTGAGGCTGGATCAGTTTTGTATAGCTCAGTGTGGCTTTGAACACACAGAGATCCATATGCCTCTGTCTCCGGAGTCCTGGGATTAAAGATGTGTACAACCACCACCTGGCCTCTATGGTTAACTAGTATAGCTGCTGGGATTAAAGGTTATATCACCACTGCTTGGCTCTATGGTTGGCGATAGCTTTGCATTTGGATCTCCAGTGGCTTTATTAAATCATACATAATACATCACTACAGGAAATTAAGGTATCAGAGGAGTTATAGATGAGGGAGATGTTTCTTGAGATCAAAGTAAGACAAAATGAGATGACTACATGAATTAAGCTAAGCCAGACACAGAAAGTTTCCCATTTTCCCTGTATTTAGATATTAGAATTCTCACATCTCACTATTATTTTCATGAAATTGTTTGAAGGTCTTTGAGATATCAACTAACAAAAGTGCTTTAAGATACCTTTGGATTCTTTGAAAATTAACTTCTATTTACTCTGAACAGCAGCACAAAAACTCTGGGTAAGTATTTAAGTGGCAATCTGATGAATTGTTACATCACCAGTTTGTCAGTGGGACAAGTATGAATTGTTCACAAAAATCAGTCTGCACCATGAGATCAATGAAACAGTGCCTGATTTTATCATTAAATACGTTAGGCTTAATAAAATGCATGTGTGGGTAAAATAAATGATGCCATTTCGTGGTAGATAGTTCCCATTGTCAAAAAACAATGGATAGGTCTCAAATATAACAAATGGAGAACATTTTCCATTCATAGGAAGGAAAATAGATTGAAAAGAATATTGAAGTTTAAAAGTCTGCAGCTATTGTGGCTAACTAAAAGTACTTCAGACATTTCATCAAAAATTAACTGACTCCATTTTTAGAACTGAATAAAAACGGAATTGCCAAGTTAAAAGGAAAAAGTGGCAATGCTTTTATAATATTAGAATAGTCTAAGCATATAAACACAGAAAAGCAAATTTAATCTTTAAAATATGTCAGCATATTTCAATGTAACTGTAGGTGTAGATGTATCGATTACAGTCTTTAGTGATCTTACTCTCTTTGTGTTAGACTTTTGATATTTTTGGAGTTACATTGCTATAAATTAATTGTCTATAAAAATAATGAGGTTCATGGCAACATTTTCAGATATACACATTGTTTACTTTGATTATTTTCACCCCAGTTACCTCTTTGGAGCGGTGCGGGAAATTTTCTTTATTTAACCAATGATATAATAGATTACTGTTCCATTACTAGAGATAGACCCTTATATACTAGACACAGAAGCATTAATTTCTATAGTTAAATACTTCAGCTCACCCTGTTTATTCTCTGTTTTAGTTACTTTCCTTTCACAGTGCTAAGACACCTAGGGCAATTTACAAAAAAAAAAAGAGTTTATCAGGCTTATACTTTTAGAGGGTTTGTCCATGACCATATGGAAGGAAGAATGGCAGTAGGCAGAGTAGACAGGCTTAGTCCTGGAACAGTAGCTGAAAGCTTATATCTGATTCACAAGTATGAGGCACAGAGAGAGAGAAAGAGAGAGAGAGAGAGAGAGAGAGAGAGAGAGAGAGAGAGAGAGAGAGAGAGAGAGAGAGAGAGAGAGAGAGAGAGAGAGAGAGATCCATTCATTTTAATGTTTGAGGTGCTTTGAATGACATATTCACCATAGTCTTGGGTGTTTGAACCGGCTGGTTACTGTCTGGGGACTAACTTTGAGTTTCTGTAGTCTCCCTCTACTTTTCATTTCACCCTTACTGCCTTATGCTTGCAGCTTAGATCTGATCTCTCAGCTTCCCACTGCTACCTTCACAGCTGCCAATTGCTGCTGTACCTCTCTGACCCTGATATGGACTCTTGTCCCCCTAGAACAATAAGTTCAAATCAATTTCTTCTACAAGATGCCTTAGACATGGAGTTTCATCATAGCAACAGAAAGGTAAACAACACAACACCATTAAGAGAATTAAGAGAACGTAAATATGTTTATATGTTTTTACATTTACAAAGCTACCTTCAAACTAGATTTGTCCTGAAATTCCTTTGGAAGATAGCTTGTAAAAATGGTGTACTAGAATCTGGAAAGTAACATCCTAGCTGGGTTGAATGCATTCATTATATGGTATTTGAACTTAAATAAGATATCAAAGCTCAACTTGAAGCAGATTATGAAGGAGGAATATGGGACAACAGACATTAACTGCCTTGTGAAAAGCCTGCTACAGAAACCTACTGTTATAAAAGATCCTAAAATGTATACCTATATGAAAGGAGTCTAAATGGAGTTATTATGTCAGTGGGAGAAACTTCCTCAGCTAGACATCTTGTGCCACTATGTAAAATCCCCAGTGCCAGGAGTGACTTATTTGGCCAAAAAGGTTCCATAGGTATTCCCATCTCTAAATAGCACAGACTATTGCCAAGGCTATTTGATACTGTCCTGAACTAAAGTGAAGGTACTATTGATGAATTCAGTGCTTGCATCATCAAACATTCAGAAATCAAGCTGTTACCCAAGTAGAAGCTTCACTCTACTGACTAGGGTTCATGGTACTTTTCACGTTATTGAAGGAGAAAAGCAATCCCAAAATCACCAAGCTGCAAACTCCATGATCTCCAATAGCTACCTGTCTGAAAGGTACTGGTTCAATAGTGGCATAAGTACTATATGAATAACCAATTACTGTTTATTGTATTTAAGGTCACTCCGTGACATGGAGCCCATGCCTAACACTGTTAAAGGGACTAGAAAATTCAAAACAACACACTGTAACTATTTTCTCAGCTGGTTAGCTGCATTTAGTTTGAACTACATGTGGCAAATGGCGTTGGCATGAATTCTTCCTTGAGGATTAGTATTATTTGAAGAACTTTCATGCAATTGGCTTATATGCTTGACTTCAGGAAACTATTAAATGTCTTTATTGTTTTCAAACAAAGGATTGATTTTGGAGCTTCTCATCGTTCGGCTTTATTTTATTTCACTCAGAAGCAACTATTTCTGCTCTTTCTGGAAAGATTTGTGGGCATGTGGGCTTGATGTGTATTTTCTAATTCTATTTTTGTAACAATGTCTTGGTTGACTCATATTTGAAACACTTTGTCTGTGAGCGCGTAAAGAACAATGTCACCAATACACTTTTATGTTCACTGAAACAAAAATTTGAAATATGCAAGAAAACTGAAAATCTTCAAGATTTGATATGAAATTCTGTGCATTACATGTTGTATCGATGTCACATTAAAATCTCCACACAGCTGGGGTTAGTGATACATGTCTTTAATCACTATGGAGACAGAAGCAGGTAAGTAACTCTACATGAGTTACACCCCAATCCATCCAAGGCTAAATACTGAGTTTCTGTGTCAAAAATAATAATGGTGATAATAAATAGTAAAAATAGCAATGACAATAATAACCCAATGTTCATCATAGGTAAATCATTCTGCCGTGAGGATGTTGAGTGGTTTAAAACACTTACTTCTTTTGCAGTGGACCTAGCTTCGGTCATAAAATCTGCATAGCAGTTTATTTCCTTTTTCACCCCAGTGCCAGGAGATCCAAAGCCCCTTTGTAACCATTTGTGGCTACAGGTAGTTTTATGAGATTTGCTCCTGTTCTGTGTGGAATAACACAAGGTAGCACTTTTGCTAAAGCCTTTCTGCTTTAAAAATACAGATTTTGATTTCAAATGTCCAGGCAGAGTTGAAGAAAAGGAGGCTCTAGTAAAACTTTGACTTGTTTGAATGTAGGCTGTATTATAAGTCCAAATTTGACATATTACATTTTACCAAATTCTCTTGGAATCGTCTGAAATAAGTTTTCTGAATAGAATGTAAAGAATGCACTACTCAAGAAACACTCAATTCCCTATACATTTCAAAACTTTACATATTTTAAAGTTATTAAAATATATTTGAAAAAATCAACTATTTTTTCATTTGACCCACATTAACTTATATATATGCTGCCCTTTAAGTAACCCACTACTAGTTATTTAGAACTCATAGCTGTGGTTCTCAATATGCTTTCTTAAAAGTCAAGATCTTGTTAAATATAGATTAAAAATAAAATGTGTTAAAAATTCTAGCAGACAGCAGTTCTTTTTATCTCACAGGAGTGCCCACCCACAGCAGCTCTGACCTTTCTTAGAGTATTTACTTCAAAACTCAGTCAAGTAGACAAATATGCAGTAGAAGGATATGCTGAATTTATTCATATTACTTCTGTGTCCAGATAGGATATAAGCTTTATAAGGACAGACATCTTCTATACCTCTCACACTAGTGCATCTAAAGTATTTGGCACATAAAGTGTGCTCAGTAGAGGCTTAGGTAATAAAATCTTTAGATAAAAAGCTTGATGGATTGTACATCCATTTAACAACAATTAAATAGAGACTGACCTTCTGGCCATGGTCACTCAATATGACTATTCTTGTTTTTATTTCTTTTTACTTATTGTATGGGAGTTTAATGTGTGTTTTGTTATTATTTTGTTGTGGTGGGTTAAGTTTACACCCCCAGATAATGTCTCTGATAACTCTAAGGAAGAGCCTCTGAAGAAGTTCATGGAGATGCCCTTGTGACAGCATGGCATATTCCATGTTTAAGGACCTAATATAGGAAATGCCTTGACAAACACTGCCATGATTTTTTTACTGATATAAATTCCACCTGGACGAGGTCAAATCAAATGCTACAGGCAGGAAGAGTATGCCAGCACCTTCTAAGGGTCTACATACAGAATTACATGGAGTATCTCAGAAATCAGTCTCAGTAATATCCTCATGGGATGGCAGGCATGAGTACTTGGAGAATGGAAGGAAGCTTGAGAACAAAAAGAAACAAAATAATTATAAATGGCTCTCTGTGCAAGGCCATAACCAATGATACAAAGGTAATTCTACCATGGAATAGGAATGAGCTTCCATTAACATACCATAAAAATGCAAAGGTAAAGCAATTTTTGTTTCTATTTTATTATTTTATTGCATACTGCCTTGAGTTTAATTATTTCTTCCCGTGTATTCTTTATATTATAAAAAAAAACCCATATCTTCTTGTTTTCTAGGACTTTCATATGTGTCTTTAAGTTACTAAGGTAAAATTTTTGCACTTACCACTTAATTTAAAAAAAAGATATCCTATGCCAACAGCTGGCATAAAAAAAAAAAAGCAGTACAACCCAAGACTGGGTCTTAGTGCACTGCTGGCATTTGTGCTAATAGTCCAAAGTGGGAAATCAGGGTTGAGGCCTTTGCTGGCCCCTGTCATACTTTACCTGACCCAGACAATAAGCACTGCGATTTTGGTCAGGTTCCTGCTTTCAACAGAGTGGAAAGGCTGTTATTTAAAATAGTCCCTGGCCACTAACCTGTTACACGCATCCAGCAATGTGAGACTTAGCTCTCCAATATCTGTTACACACATGGTATTTTTTAGTTTTCTGCCTGGGAGCCCATAACATTTTCCCTTTGTCCTTGACATTGAATGGCTGAAACAGGATACAACTGAATCTCTCCTTTCTTAACAAACTGGATCTCTTCTTCTTAACAAGCTTTCTGGATCTCTATGAACTCTTTAAGTACTTTGATTTGTACTTAACCCAGAAGATTTTTCTATTGTGTACATAAATCCTTTCTATTTTACTTTCCATGTTCCAACGTTATTGTAATTTTCAGAATATTTTTTTTTGCATTGGTGTGTTATAAGATAAGGTCATAAACTGATGCTCAAGCTTGTTTCTAACTCACCATGTCACCCAGGATTGCTTCACGCTTATGTCAGTCTTCTTGATTTAGCCTCCGGGATGTTGAAACTGCAAGTTTGACTGCAGTGTGTGCCTTTTTTTCTGAACTCCTGTTAATCACAGAAAGTTTTACTGTATTTGGAAGGTTAACAAAGTACAGCTCCAGAGACTGTGAACTCTGTGACTACCTCAGGGAAGATTGTGAACTCTGCAACTGTCTCAGTGGGGACTGTGAACTCCGTGACTGCCTCAGTGGGACTGTACATAAACTAGCCCTCTAAATCCCTAACATTTGCACTTGATTTCTATGTCTGTGAAATTACGCTTGCATTGCCACCTATATCTTTTAAATGACAGTCCAGGGCAGGAATCCAGGTCTTGACATGACTATCATTTTCCTCTGTTCCCGTATTATAGTATTTGACATGGTTTGTTCCTGTATTATAGTATTTAGTATCATTATATATTAATTACATAAAATTGTTTGTGTGCTGAAAAGAATTTTCATGACATATCCTTATTATTGGTTATTTTGTGTCTTGAACTTAATGGCTGCTTTTATTCAGCCACAATTCTGCAGTCCTCCACTCCATCTCTGTATTTGCTACATGATGGACACAAGGGGCAGTTTTATATGTGCTTACTGGATCAAAATGTTCATTGGACTTTATGTTCAGTTTCTGGTGCATTCTAAATGGAAGTAACTCTAGAAGCAATTAAATGTGCCATTGTCCTGTACCTCTAAGCATTATAAATAGCAACCTGAAAATCTCTTTGCATTTCCTTTGTCTCCCAGGTATAGAAATCAATTCAGTTTTCCTGACATGCCTAGGGTTTCATGAAGATAAACTAGCTCCTGTAGATATTCACATGCACCATTCAGTGTGTGTGCATCTGTACTCATGACCTTCCCTGCAGGATCAGTGTGTTCTTGCGATCTTCTAACATGTTCAGGTATAACATCATGAGCTGAACATGCCACATCTCACTCTGTAAAGATGATATGGACATAAACTGTTGCTGTACTCAGGGCTTAGGGAAGGAAACACTCTTCCACAATGGGAACCCTGTCAACAACTGAACCTGAAGCTTGTCAGAGAGAACTTTTTTATTTTTATTTGATTTTTTGTGTGTGTGATATGTTTGTAGTTTTGTGTTTATGTATTTCTGTGTTTCATTTCAGGTTATATCTCTGGAAATTATCATCAATAGATTTTTTAGAATTAACTCAACAGTTGTACAGCTTGGAATTTGTATACCTAGAGACTTGTCTCAATAAATTAATATTAACAGAATCAATTTTAAAGTTTCAAAAATGTTCTCTTAGCATGATAAGCCAGCCTAAATGCAGGCCTTACACAACTCCATTCTCTTGCAATGTGGCTGGATTTTCTCAAGAAATATGTGCTTTAATTATAATATTTGTCCTTGGAAGAAAATGCTTTTTCATAGATGTTTTAATGAGATAAAAGTTACAAATGGTATCTGCAAAAATCTTATAGTTAGCATTGTTTGACCATACATTATATACGTGAGGTTAAATATGACATTTTATATGTAATTTTCATTAACTTATGTAGCTGCTAGGTAATAATACTTAAACTGCCTACAAAAGTTTTACAAAATGAAATGCAGGTTAAAAATAGAAATAATCTCAAGCATACACTGAATTTATTTTGTGTCCCCATATTCAGACAAAATGAGCATAAGCAAAAATAAATTAACCTTTTGGGTGTCATGAAATCACATATTATTTCATAAACAAAATATTTAATAAAGCAAAGTTATCTATGATGAAGTTTATTAGGAAAGTATAGCATGAAGTGCAATTTTAAATAATAACCTTTATAAGACAATATAAGTTCTGCATGACAGCTCATGCAGCTCATGCGGCTCATAAATACATAGTCTACCTAAACTAATATTTGTCATTTGCCCTACAACTTACATTGTTGGGGTTCTGGTGAAGTCCTCCAAAAGACCACCATCCATGTATGCAATTGGCAAGAGCGTCTTTATGATTCCAGTATTCTGGGGCCCCCTGCCCATGGAAAGGGTGAAGAGTCCTTGTAAGCCTATCTTAGGGGAGTGTCTAAGGCAGTTGGCTCATCTAAAGTATAATTGACCCACGTGAATAGCAGTCATTGTTACTAATGTTCATTAGCCAGAAGTTAATTGTGGGTGGGTCAGGGTTATAGTCTTCTTTTTTGAGCAAGCCGGGATACTTTTCAGGTTTTGTCCCTATTGGGTCATTTGTAGTGTCATTTCTCTCATGTCTGTCATCAGGAGCTTCAGTGATTAATGGACCTTAGTTCTTGAGAAGCAGGAAGTGAGGTCTAGCGAGGCCTAGCTTTTAGGTTTTATGTGTTTAGATATCTGCCTGGCCTTTTCAGCATGTTACCAGAAACAAGTGTCACTTTATAAGTATTGGATCAGATGCAGTATTAGTGTCATTGCCAGCTCTTTTCTCTCTCTCTGCTTCATTTCCTTGCCTGCTTTCTGATCCTAAAGTCTGAATGCTGCAAACCATGAATACCAGCTGACTTGTGCTTAGGCTACTGTAATAGGCAACGTGGTAGAAAACTAGACCACAAGAAGAAGAGATATTTCATCTTTGATGTGTGTTTGGGGTTCCTGCAAAATTACCCTGAACACACCATAATAGCAATGTGACTAAAAAGCCTTCGTTTTCAGAAATAAATAAATAAATAAATAATAAAAGACAAATGATTAGCAGTTGAACATTATCTACTAAAAGGCTTCAATCCACAAATCATGGCGGGGGCGGGGTATGCTTATAGATTAAAGTAATAATCGCCTGTGTTTGAAGGCCAAGAGATGGAGTATTAATCTGTATTTACTATACTTTTTTCTGCCACAAAGCCCAGTATGCCCTTGAACTTGACGTATAATCAACAATGACCTGGAAATCACTGATGTTTCTGCCTCCACCCACCAAGTACTGGGCTTAGAGGCATGCACCACCCACCATGCAAACTTATTTTGTCATTCTTGGAATCAAACCCAAGACTTACTTCATCTTAAATACACATTCCTATAGGATGGAATTGGCCAGACCATTGATCTAAGTATTCTAATTAGTTGTGATCAATTGTTTCTTGTTTCAAGGATATTGCACTTATTTGACTTTATTTCAGTTTGAAGTTGATTACATTAGTAATTGGATGAATTATGTGTTAGATATTCTTTGTGTTATACATGTATTTGTTAAACTCTGTCAGTGTTTCAGATATGTTCCATGGTTAAGCATCACTCACACTAACATTTATCTTCTGATTCTGGTCTGTATGTGTGTGTGTGTGTGTGTGTGTGTGTGTGTGTAATAAATAAGATATCTGACAAACAAGAATCTCCAAGGAAGCACAAATGGAAATACAACATTGACACAAACATGCAAACATGGGAAAATTGGAAGTAACCAAGAGAACAATGTTTAATGATAAAATTAAACTGAATAATAGGGTTAAGAATATAAAATGGGGGCAGGAGAGATGGCTAGGTAGTTAAGGGAACTGGTTGTTCTTCCAGAGGAATGGGATTTAATTTCCAGCACCTATGTAGTAGCTCAAAACTAGCTCTAGTTCCAAGGGATTCAACACCCTCTTTTGGCATTTACTGGCAGAAAGCAAGCATGTACATCACCATGTTTAAATGTATAGGAAAACAACCTACACACTTAAAATAATACTTAAAAATATACAAAATGGAAGATTGTGAAGATGGATCAGGCCAAACATACATGACACTCAACACATGTAATCCCATTGCTAGAGTTGTAGACATAGGCACATCAGTAGACAACTTTGGAATAATTCCTGAGATTGCGCTCTGTCTTAAACACACACTGAAACATGTTTACCTATGCGTGCATATACCTCCACACATGTGAATGTATTGCATACACATATACCTGCATATTCATTTATAAAAATGTCTAGGAAAAGAAGCTAAACTCTAAAGGAGTTTTAATGATGGGTTAAATTCCTTCAATTTACTTAGCAGCTATAGAAGTAATTAGTGGGTAGAATAAGCATGGCTCAGAAATTATTTAACATAATAAATTGAAAATTAAAAATGAAGTTTGTATATTTGTGTTGAGGAATAGATAACTTAATAAGCACAATGTACCCAATCAATGTCTCTAGTTTCAATATGGAGATACTGATAGAGCTGTTGTTAGGATTGCTGGTCAGAATAACCAGAGACATCATTGTTGCAGCTTTCTCATACCCAACAGGTCTCTCTTTACACATACAAAGCTTTTTCCAAGATAGCACAAACAAAAACCCCTGAGTAGAGTACACAAGTAATCATGCTTAATTCTTCATTTTCAGAAGCGTCTGGGGAAATAGTAGAGCTAAATTCTCTCTCTCTGCCTTAGCATGTGTTTTGATGCTGCTCATCACTGTAGAGATTGCTACAGAAACACTAAAATAGAATAAACTAATGTCACTCTTTAGAAGATAGTGGACTTAGAATATTATAGACATTAGGTTACAAAGTGCATGTGCAAACAAATTGGTGGTACCGATATCCACCATCTTAAAATGTAGAAAATAGATATCATGTTGTAGGATAACTGTTAAGAACTTTCTCTAAATCAAGTGACAGATTTTGATGATTCCCCATGGGAGGCCTCACTCTCCCTGAGGAGTGGATGGGGGATGGGATGGGGAGATGGTGGGGGTAATTGAAGGACTGGAGGGAGAGGGACCTGGGATTAGTATGTAATTTAAATGAAAATTAATTTTAAAAAATCTTTCTCTGATGCTAAAGTACATAAAGAAAACTGGGGGAAAGTACCTGATGGATGGAACAGTTTAGTAGATTAGGGACTCAGAAGAAAAGTCTAATTATAGAGATTGAAGATCGATTTAATAGAGATGAGATGGTAGATAATTTGTCAAACTAAGGTCAAATGTGACCCTGGTTAGTTCACAATTTGAAGTATAATTAAGATAATTAAGGTGGTGATAACACCTTGCATATTTGACGATATTTAACTTCCAGGTTTTAAACATTGAGTGTGTTTACAAATGTGGACATTTAATTATACACAATTGCAGGTCCATTTTCTTGCTAGAAGGAAACCTAAGAAATCACAACATAGAAAACCTCAATGTCCCCCCTCATCTCTCTTGCAAGTCTTTAACCAGCTCCTTGCTAGCAGTGAACTCACTTCATACCACTGCTATTGAAACGCTGAGTCGTTGGAGTAAATTGACTGTACAACAAACTCATTTCAGGCCTTAGTTAACACTGACAGGAAGTATCTAACAGGGTAAGTGTCTAAATGGATTCTAAGGTGGCCAGTACAAAGGGCAACTGGAAAATAACACATTGAATAAAGGAAAGTTTTGCTGACTGCTATTTGGACCTCCCAAAGCCAAGTGTTGAAAACATAGCTCCAATGTGATGCTATTTGGAGCTGAGCCTTTTAGAGGTAATGAAGTGGTGACTAGACCATTCATCAACATGGTGGTTGCCCTAAAAATACTTCACAGAACCCAAGTGCTCTATTTCAATTATGTAAAACCACAATGAGATATAGACACTTTAAAAGAGGACTAAAGGACAGTCCTCTCTGGAGGATCGTCACCAGATCCTGAACAAGTTGGCAACTTGGCTTCAAATGCAGGCTTCTATTCTTTTGTTTGTTTGCTCTGGTTTTTTTTGTTGTTTTGTTGTTTTGTTTTGTTTTTGAGACAGGTTTTTCTCAATGTAGCTTTGGAGCCTGTTACTTGTAGGTATTTTTTTTTTTTTTGTCAGCCTCTTCGGCCGCCGGTCCGCCGCCATGCGAACCCCAATAACATGCAGAGACTCTGTATTTGATACAATGTTGCTGGCCAGATACTATTATTGTTTATGGGCTAGTTTTGTCTTAATAATTAACCCATTTTTACTTATCTAAGTATTTTTACGTGGTCATCTTATTCAAGTGCGGCAGCCGGCGTCTTGTTTCCTTTAGGTTTTATATGTTGACTCCTCCTTATTAGTTTTGTTTTTGTCTCCTAGCTCTGTCTTGTTTTTTCATTGGCCCAACAGTGTTTGATTTATTAACCAGTATGAGAAACATATTTACAGAATAACATCTCCCATCAGGAGCCTATCTTGGAATGTGCTCTGTAAACCAGGCTGGCCTGGAACTCATAGAGATCCTGCTGACTCTGCCTTCCATGTCCTGAGGTTAAATAAGTTGTGTGCCACTAGAAATTTAAGGAACAAGGTTATGTGGTATATAAGTCTGTTAGTCAATTTTGCTTTGATGATGAAGTTCAAACTATTAATACAGAATAGCATTGTGGAAGATCTCTCCAATAATGCAGAAATTAACATGATCATAAAACTTCAGGAGTCAGAGTGAACATGATGTTGTGTAATATTTGAAATTCTGATGGCCCATTTTGTAATGGAAACAGGTCACAACCACCATAGCAATGTGGGGAAAGATATCAAAGCACTCAAAAAGGAGAGCTGCATCATAATATCCATGTCAGCTACAGTTTTCATTGCTATGATAAAATCCCATACTCAACAGCAATGTGGAGAGGAAAGAAGGTATTTTGATCCTACATCTTGTCATCCATCATCCAATGAAATCAGAGTTAAAAACTCAAAGTAGGAACCTAGAAACAGGAACTGATGCAGAAGCCATAGAAAAAATGTTGTTTACTAGCTTCCTTCTTAACACTTTTTCAACCTGTTCTTATACATCCCAGAAACACTTGCTCAGGATGGCATGACCTCCAATGGGATTGACTGTGAACCTGGGAGGTATTTGATAATAAATAATGATCATATCCTGATCTTTCAGAACAGAAAAGGGTATCTATTAGAGATTTTCTGATTTACAAAGAAGAGCGTTCACTCTTGGCCTTCAGTTTAAATATTTTGAGATTTCACAGTGTTGATCAAAACAATATCATATTCAGAAACAGTTCTTCTTAACCATAACTGAAAGAAAAAATCATGGGATTCAGCAAGGATCTGTCTCATTATACCCTCATTGAAATATTCTTCTTATGTCTATAAACCAGAAGAACTCAAGGAATGTCAAAGTTCAACACGAAGAAAAACAGAAAAAAAAAAAAAACAGGTGAAATGCAAAGGGATCCTGTCCTATTAGCAACATGTCCTGTGTTATGCATTGAGTTCTACTACCTTTCCCTTCAGTATGAGAGAGCAAAACCAGGAACAGCTTAAATTCGCATCAAAACCTTGTCTATGTTTATATCAATGCAACACAGAAAAAGACAGGGATAATCTCACTTTCTGCATAATGAAAGGGTAGTAGGCCAGGTGGTGGTGGCACATGACTTTAATGCCAGTACTCAGGAGGCAGAGGAAGGTGGATCTCCCTGAGTAAAAGGTCAGCCTGGTTTATGTATACATTGAGCTCCAAGACAGCCAAGGCTATACAGAGAAACACTGTGTCCAAAACCAAACAAACAATATCCCTCCTCACACACACACAACTTAAAAAAAAAATGAAACATCAGTGGATTCTGGATCTTTTTCAGTTTAGGAAACAACATGGCAATTCACCACATTTGTAAATTCAATTACTCTGTATTACTTTTTTCCAGTTAATAAGTCAGAGAGAAGAAAAAGTTCTATATAAATAGAATATTTTAAAAAAAATTAAATACATCTTGATTTTGGCTTTCAATCATTGTGGAAATCATGAGAAATGCCTTCAAAAAAAATCCAAGAAAGACAAATTACTTTATCTCAAATATCCTTCCACTAAAAAGGAAAAAGCATTGTTTGTAGGTCCCCTCAGGTGGAGGCTATAATTTATCACATGCCTGAGGCAAGAGGATTCTGAGTTTATAGAGCTAATAGTGAACTCAAAATTAGACTTTACTCTATAGCAATTCAAGAGGAGGGGAGGAGCGGGAAGAAAATGGAGGAGAGAGAACAACTATGCACATATATGTTCATATACAGATTTGTACATATGTGTCTGTCCCATTTATTTTCAATTGCTGTAATAAAACACTCTGACAAAATCAATTCAAGGAAAAAATGCTTATTTTCACTTAGGATTCAGCTATAGATTCCATCATAAATGTGAAAGTCATGGCAACAGTCAGGAAAGTCAGGAAGCTTGCTGACCACATTTTCATCTACATACAGGAAGCAGAAGAAGGGAAAAGGAAGTGGGGGCTATACATCCTCCAAACACACTTCAGTAATGGACTTCCCCCAGCTAGGCTCCACCTCCTAGAGGTATCATAAGCCTCCCTAACAGCACGAACAACTGAGGACCGTGTGTTTGAATACAGGACATATGGGGCACATTTCTTTTCTCAACACACCATAGTGTTCATAGTAGCTACATTTACAATGACTAAAAGTTAGAAATAACCAAATTTCAATGAAAAGATATCTTTCAATAATAAAATGACAATACAATAAAATTAAATGATACTTATCATTTGACAAAAACAGGCAGTGATCAAGGATGACTTTCAGGATAAATATGTTTAGTGATAGAAGTAAGGTACAAAATAATCTACTCTATGATTTCAGTTACAGAAAATTCTGAAAACTGAAACTAAAGTTGAATAGAGAAGGTAGGTTCAAGGCTTAAACATGAGGAACATTGAGAGATATGGGAAGAAGAGATCAGAAAATGATGTAATAAAAATTAATTTATAGGTAACCAAGTGTTTATTCTCTCTTGTGTGGGGAACTTATTTATGCATATTTTAATTAACTTTTTCCTTTAAAAGTCTGTATGAAGCTTAATACACCAACTCAATCTTCACTTGAGGAAAACGAATGCCACAAGGAACCTAGCTTTCTTACTGGCCACTTCTGTTTCCATAATACAATTTTTTAATGTCTGTAAGACAAATTTTAATGGAAAGGACACTTGATGTTTCTGAAGCATTTGACCACGTCACATGTGAAAGCAATGTTGTCTCTTTAGACAAAATCTTTATTTAAGGTTTCCATGAGGATTTAACTCAGACAGCAGGTCTGTCTCACTTTTCTCATGTTGCCATCCTGAAAAGATTCTGTACTTCTATCACTAAAACATTGGTTTTAGGATTTGAGGCACATCACATGTTAAAACCCTTGTCTAATCCTATGATAAATATCAAAAGCTAATGAACTAAGTAAACTTAGCAAGCTATGTGAAGGGTTGATATCACCCAGAAGAGAAGGGACTTTGAGTAAAACTTACCATTTTTTCCTCAATTTTCTAAGACTCTTGATGATTAATAACTTAATGGCTTATCATCCTTGCTATTATACTTTGTACAATTATTCAAATCTCTTTTTATTCGCTGCGGCCTCACTGAATGGTTCACAGTTACACTTAATGAGCACACAGTGTCTTTCCTGCCTTAACCTACACTGAATTCATTCCCTTTCTCTAAAGAAAAATTATTAGTCTCAGAAAAATTTGCATACAGAATCAGCCACCTGCTTTGTGTTTTTCCATCTTACCTCAGCCACACATAGAACTTTAGCTCTGCATTATGCTAATATTGTACAAGTGCCAGGTGATTCCACTTCAAAATTTATGCAACAGACAAAAATTGCTGATTTCTGCCACCCTTAATAGTGATGTCTCTTCATTGGTATCATGGAACTGAATAAAGTTATAAGCTTCCAAATGAAATACTGCAAACCTGTGTATTCTTGTTGAATTATTCTTCAGTCGTGTCCCTATCTATTACAATTCAATTTCTGATTCATAGCAGCAGTACTTGAGATCTGTAAATGTCATGCCTATTTCCAAAATTAGCTTACCATCTGTCAGAGTCAGAAATGATGAAAATTATTAGATGACATCTGACTCAAATACATAAGGTCTCTTTTGGGGTAGAATATAAATATATGTGTGCACATGGAGGATTATGCACATGTGTGAACATGTGAATGAATGGCTGAGACTGAAATAAAATGTTTGTCTCAAATTTTACACACCCATTCATATATATATATATATATATATATATATATATGTGTGTGTGTGTGTGTGTATGTGTGTGTATACGTATATATATGTGTGTATATATACGTATATATATATATATATATATATATATATATATATATATATCCCTTCTGCCGCTCCCATAACCTCATACTCCCTCTCTCCCTCTCAAATTTATAGTTTCTTTCCTATGATTATTATTACTACTACATATATTTATATAATAATTAAATATATAAATACAACCACCTCAATATATTTACTGTGTTTGGACAAATGTGATTTTGGTACTCATGATGTTAGAATTCTCATTCAAAAAAACATTCACTGATTGGATATACCATCTAGTGGACAAGTGCAGGAAACTACCCATGTCTGGTCTTACTGTGCTATGGTGACAAACATGGCAAGATCATGTGGTTCCTTCATGTGTGTGTTGTAACCCCAAACTCAACACTCACGTTTGCATAGCAGGCACTTTACTAAGTAAGCCATCTCCACAGTCCCCAATACAACTCTGTTTGCAAGGAAAGACTCAGTGAGAAGTGATTCTATTTAAAGCTAACTTATCTACCATTTTCTCAGTAGGATATGACAGGTCAAAACATCTATAGTAAGTATCTTCATCTCATCTCAAAGTTCTGGAACAGTTTTACAATGCAGTCAATTTATGGTCACTAAGAACACATTCAAAAATGAAGCCCGTCACTCACCAGAATTCTTTGACTTATAAAATTGCTTCTTTCTTTAGGTTTTAAGGCAATAGATCCAGATACATATTTACATGTTCTCAGATGCCCTTTAATGAATATCCACATCATTGATATAATAAAAAGCAGCTTGTGACTGATTTGTCTATATAACATTGACATACAATTCTATTTCTAAGTTATATTTCCAACTTTATGAAATGGACACTGCAGTGGCTAATTCATAACAGTACAGTAGGATTTTTCTATAGATTGTAGCTGATAATGACTGCATAGGAAAAATGTCTCATATTTTGCCTCTGAAATAGTTAGTTCTATGCTTCTTATTTAACTGATAAGTAAAATTGGTCAAACATTAGAATATGTTCATTAAGTAAAACATGTAAAATGATAGACTACATAAATATGGCTAATGTTTAGATGATAGAATTTTCTATTCTAGGATGAGTAAAATAGGCATTTGGAATACATTGCAATAAGGAATAATAGCCATTTCCTGCCTAGTTCCAAGTACCTGTAATTATTTGTCTGATTATAGCTTGAGTTAATATCAGTTAAAATCATTTCAAGGAATTTCCTTTATTCGTTACAATTGATGTAGAGACATTCACTTTTACATGACACTTGGTTTTTGGCTGGTCCATTATTCAGTGGCTTACTATCTCCACAGATATTGAAAGGTAAAATTTGGTATTTGATAATGTAAAGCCAGTTTAAGGAGACTTGCAAATGATATGTATCCTGACTTAGATTATTGTTGTTCTCACTTACTACCGACATATTTTTAGTAGAAAAGTTTAAGCACACCATTTTGTCTACGTAGATATTACATTATTTTCTAATCATTTTAGATACCTCAATAATTTCTACAGTAAGTTAACACAATAAACATGTGCATATATGATGGATCTTTCAAGTGAAATTTTATGAGAACAGAAGAACATCAGACACATGCTCACAAATTATACTATGCACAAAAAATATGCAGAAAATCTTATTAGTATTTCTACTTTTTTAATATTGTTTTTATTGTTGATGTGCACAAGTCTAAGAGACATAAAGAATGCTTTTTTGGTGAAAAGTGAAACTTACTAGTTGAGATAAACAAGCAAAACAGCAATGAACATAATATATTACAATAGTTTAGTCTCAAGTTGATGCCCAGAGGCTTAGTTTCAAATTAACTTGATACCCGGGACAATATATGATTTATAATAACTTATAGATGACTTTACATTTATGTATACACATGCATACACAAATGTATTTGAAGTCAGAATCTCATAAGCATACAGAATGGAAATTACTTAGAATGTTAGGACTAATAAGATTCCTAATTAACGACATTAAAGGCAACTGCAGAGACAGCACTAGAAAATTATCACACACAGTTGGGTGATAGCAGAGGTTACCCACTGGCATCTGAAGAATAATGAGGCTAGTAATTCCTGCTTCTGCTCCACCAATAGTCCCTCCCTCACACTGAGCAGAACAAAAGAATTCTATGGATCTCAATATACTAGAAACAATCAAAATCTTTATGGGGAAAGTAGAGTTTTCATACAAAAGCAAGGTTGCTAACTTCAGTTGACTTGAAAAAAAGTATCAATAAAAAGTATTTTCCAAATAAGACAATAATTCTGAAATAATGAGGGAAATGATGAAAAAATACAATTGAGTACAATGAGAATGCATTTTTCTATATTTCTTTTTTAAGTATATTTTTTCATACAATATGTTATGACTATGTCTTTCTTTCCTCAACTCATATCACTTCTTCCCCAAAGCTACTTACATGCAATTCCACAATAATCAGTTAGAAAATTCAAGGTAGAATACAGATAACCCAGAGTATAGGTTGTTGGTGGAGTAGTAATATAGAATGTTGAAGCAGAATAATTACAATTTTGAGAACATCTTGAACTTTACAGTGATGTCAAGATTATATGTGTTTTTTAGTGAGTCTAGTATGTGTCTATATTTTGTTGGCAATATAAGCACATATATACACATATATGTTTGTGTTAGAAAAAAATATGTGAAACATATTGTATAACTGTATTTGTGCAAATTTATAGTAAATGTAAAGTTTACACGTGATATATATGTTTTTATTTTCAGCTTTAATTTTTAGCAATTAAGAAAAAGTACAAACAGAATAATATAGATGAATAAGGAAAAAATTCTAGGCCACATATCCTTTCACAAACAGAAGAAAACAATAATTTATATGAAGTTTGAAATGATAAATGCTATGTGACTTAGAGAATAAAAATCCCAACATGGGGTTTAGGAAGTGATTCAGTTGGAAATGTACTTGTTACATAAGCATGCAGATATGATTAGGATCCTCAACAGCCATATAAAAGCATGACTTGTAATTCCAGACCAGAGAGGCAGAGACAATCAGGTCCAGTCATCCTAAGAGATATGTGAGCTCCATGTTCAATGAGAGGCCCTGCCTCAAAAAAAAACAAAAAACAAAAAACAAAAACATAAACAAAAAACAAAAACAAACAAAAACAAACAAACAAACAAACAAAAAACAATATGGAGAGCACATTAGAAAGATACTCAGTGTCAATCCATAGTCTTCAGATACATACCTAAGCCTCCAAACATGCACCCAACCATATGTATATACACACTCTCAAAATATGTCAATAGCAAAGGATGAAATAAAGAAGGGGTATAATTATTTGGAGAACAATAACCTAGGACAACTATAGAACTAATATAAAAGTCATTCCTTGGATTTGGAGGAATTGAATAGTGCCACTCAGATAGGTAGAAAAACACAAAATTCTACTTTTCAGAAGGGGGCTTTGAAACCTAAACTCTCAAGATTCCAAAAGCAGATCACACACAAGAATGGGAGCTGCCATTGACATCAAACAGTTCAGGAACAACTTTGAAGTTGACTAATGTCCAACTGCTTGAATCATTCATAAAACAATAGAAGACAAAATGTAATCTTGAATGTTTAATTTTAATATACTGAATTATTTAAATGTAAAAGGTATTAAAGGTATTTCTAAATACATAAGTAAGGCAGAAAGACACAGTATTGTATAACTTCACTTATATGAACTACATAGAATAACCCAATACATAGAAAGTAGATTAGAGGTTACATGATCCTGAAGAGAGCAACTGAAAGGGAACTTACTGTTTAAATTGGAACTAATTTTTGGGGGAGGTATAGAAACAACATAGAAATGCATGATGTTAATATTTGTTACAAAAAATGTAAGTATAAATAATTCCCCTGAATTACATACTTAAACAAAGTTAAAATATTAAATTTCATGGTATATATAGTTTTCTATCATTTTGTAAAAAAACACACATTAAATAAAGTTATATCTAAAAATAAGCTATTACTTGTTTTACAAATTATTTATTCATTTATTTGGTGTTCATGCAAGTGTGTGTGTGTGCATGTGTGTGTGCATGTGTCTGTGTATTGTGTGTGCACTTATGCTAAGCCATATGTATAAACAGTGTGTGGTTATGGTTCATACGTGAACTTACAGAAATCAGTTCTCCCTTCACTCAGTGGGCCCCGCAGGTAGAACTTAGGATGCAAGGCTTTATATCAGACACAATTAACTGCCTTACTCACTGAGCCATCTGTCTAGACCTGGCTATTACTTTTAAATGATTGTACCAACACTATATGTCTGATTACAAGAATCAGTTAAAACTCAATAAACAAATAAGATAACCAATAAGATAAAATAAAAATGTGATTATGTCATTATAGAATAAAACAATGTAATGGCAGTTATCTCTTACTTTTACATGGAACAGTATTATACAAAACTCTCACAGTCAAAGGATTTTGTGTATATTGATGTATAAACTTTCCACAAATTTAGAGAATACTTTTTAAATTATATCAGATTTTCTGTAAAATGACCTTGCTTATTTATATTTACTTTCTTTGAATTTTAATCACTGGAAGACAATAAAGTTAATTTCATTATTCTTATTACAAGATAAGTATAATTCATTCTCTTTATTTTTAATAACATATGAAAATACCTTTATCCCAGCCCATAACATAATCAGTATTAGGCTGGGTATGTCAATCAGCAGTAGAGTCCTTGCGGGGCATGTATTGGCCCTGCCTTCAAGTCTTAGTATAAAACAAAACAAAAAAAAGAAAACATGGTGAACTGACACAATTTCCAAATCCTTATTAATCAATAGAATGATGAAATCTACTTCTTTCTTTACAGATTATCAGAAGATATTTAAAATGTTTTATCATAGTTGTAAACAAAGGGAGAATGAAGAAGTAGTGAAATTATCATGATACTGTGTACTAATTTAAAAGTATCAAGGTTATTGTCAACTAAGGTGTTATAACTGATCATAAAAATCATGCCAGTTTGAAGAGTACCTGACATGGAGTCAAACCTAGGACTTGCCCATTGTATAATCTGCTATGTGACCTATTCAATCTTCCTGTCACCTGAGTGGAGCTCTATTAACAGGAGGAATCACCAGCTTCATCCTTTGGATGCAAAACTACCAAGGGAGGGTTTCCAAAAGATGTATTATATTCAGATACTCACACTCTACACTCCTTCATACCTCCTCCTTCTCCATGGGTCAGTCATTCATTCCTTTATTAAAAGAACATTTGGTCCAGTGCCATGAGGTCAGTACTGAAACTTACAAAAAAGTAACATTCTCCCAACTGAACTGATTATATTTAGGAATACATTTATTTACATGGACATATATGAAATAACAATTAGTGGAAAAATAAAGGCAACAAATTTGAAGCAGTGGAGTTGTATATGGCAGAGGGTTTGGAGGGAAGGTAGTGATGCTGTGATCATATTGCAATATGAAAAAAATACAATTTCTGTTCTTTGAAAACTTATTAGAAATTAACTAAAGCAAAATACGACCAAAATATATTAACTACTTAACATCTCTCATATAGCATACATCAGTAATAACTAAAGTTGTTTCTGATGCATGAAACACTAGACTGAAGGGATGACTGAATAACAGGAACTCTGTAGAGCAATTTTAATTCTCGGCTGACAGGTCATTGTTGGTGAACTTTGAAACGGGATTGCTAAAATTACTAAAAGCACTGTTCTCATATGCACACAGAGAAGAAAAAAACATAAGTTAGTATTTTGCTTCTTCCATTTTATTGAAATTACTGAGTGGTAAAATGTTTGATTTTTTTCCCATAGAGTCTATCAAAAGTAATTGGATAGTCTTTAACTTTCTTTAGAAACATTACTATGCCCCTCCCATTTTCTTTGTTATTACAGACTATCACATACCAGATTTGGCTTAATTTCAAGTATTTGCTTCTCTGTGACTTAAATGTTTGGAAAATATGCCTGGGTTACTTTTTGGGATGACCAAATAACTATAGGTATCTTCATCCTTGCCTATCCTCAGACCTGGCACAGATTTGCCATTGCCACTTTCTATATGCTCCTGTCTGGTATCCTTCCAACCTGCCCTTGTCAGTGCTTCTGTGGTTTCTGTTTCTGTTGTAACTCTACATTCTCCTACATGTTTATTTACAGCTAACATTTTATCTTTGTTAGATGAGTTTCCATATTTGTTGACCAACATCGTCGTTCAATTATTCACACTTCATGAATGTCATATGGTTTATTATCAGGAGACCAGGAGGCAAAAGCAACTGTACACTCTACTGCCTGTGCAAGAACACTCTAACAGATGTACAGTGACCACTCACTGACAGACATGGAAAGGAGCAGTAGGATTGGTCATGATGCGCAGCTGTTATTTACACAGTGATTTGAAAACTAAAGAGCCAGGAATAAAGTTTGCACTTTGTGCATATACAGTTTATAAACCATAGCAACTGAATTTCTAATTATGTTGTTAGGGAATGAGTGTTAGGAAATCCATACTAACTGAAGCTTATGAATTTCAGAGTGTACAACATGAAAACTATGCATATTTAGAATACTCTTCCCCAACACTATATTCTAGGAAATGCTCCATAACATTAATTGTCACAATGAGTAAAACCCTTTAATATAAAATATTGATTTTTAAGTTTATATCTATGAGAAATTTGCCTGATAATTCTTTGCTTCTCTCCCTGTCTGTATTAGTTACTTTTTATTGCTGTGATAAACACCATGAACAGAAGATAGCCAAGGAAGAGTTTATGATTCCAGATTATTTACAGAGAAATGGAAGTTTGAGCAGAACACAATAATAATTTCTATGCAGTCACAGGAAGTATAAGAATAGATCTGGATATGGAATTCAGCCAGAAATCCTTAAAATCCTACCCATGACTACTTCTCCAGCCAAGTCCTCAAGATCCTGCTCCTACAGGGGAGTGTGATAACTCAGACCACCCCTGAATCTCAACAATATTAGTTGAAATTTGAACTGGAAATTAGTTTTGTGTATGGAGGAAATAAACCAGACTGGCTTTTACATTAATATAAGTAGCCAACAATCTGTAAAAACTTTTTTTGAGCATAAATTTTCTTTTATATTCTATTTCATGAGTGCCTCATTTATGGTGAATTTGTTCAAGCAACCAAAAAAAAAAAAAAAAAAAAAAAAGATACATTCCTAATAGTACAAACCCTAGAGCTCTGGAGGTTTTGTCTTGAACCCTACAGTTGAATAAACATTAGTTCAGATTTTCTATGTGAACATAAGTCCATGTTAAAACACAAAGTGTGTGTGTGTGTGTGTGTGTGTGTGTGTGTGTCTTGCTTGACTAGTTGTTCATTTTGTTTTTATTGTTGTTTTCTTTTTTGTTATTTTAATTTTATTTTTTTGAGGCAAGAACAACTAAGTAGCCTTGGCTGGAGTACAACTGCTATATGGGATAAGGATGGCTGCAAACTCACAGAAATCCATTACCTCCCTCATAAATTCTTGGATTGAACATGCACCATCAAGCCACACCCAGGTTTTTCTTTTGTGTTTCTTCAATTGTTATCATAGAAATGTTACTTCTTTCTATTTATGTTTAATATATCAAGTAAGAAATTGAATAGCATTTTCAATAGTAAGGATTTGGATTGTTCTGTGGGTTTAGTGTTAATTTTTTATTTATTGTGCTATTACTTAGAAACACAGTCTTACTTCTGAGTTTTACAGAGAGCATCATAAATGCATGTGTGTGTAGCAGTACTAGATAAAATTAGTAAAATTGTATAAATAAAATGAAGACTGTTGTCAAGGCCATAAAATTATAAAGGAACATTAGGAAGGAGTAAAATTTGTAGGTTGTGACAGTACAATGGACTCTTAGCCTTCATGTCAGTGACACGGCAGAGTGGTTCCCCGTTACTTGAATGGTTTTACTTTTCATTGCACAGGTTTGATGAACAACATTTTTGCTACAGTTGTATAATTTACATTTTACTTTTGTTGAAAATGCAACCATGGTTGTGTCATTGGACAACAACACAATGATTTACATTTTTATGTAACAAAACAAAATCACTCATTGCTTTGTCTAACTCAAATTCTCTGATCTGCTCTCTAGATTGTGATTCTTCAATAATATTTTTTTCTTTTTCTATACTCCATCAGCAAATGGTTACATTCTACTGTGGAAATTAAAGCTATATATGACTTTAAAGATCTGGCTATCTGTGTACACACCAGTAAACCCTGACTGCAAGTGTCAGACTCCAAGCTAATCAAGATTAATGTATTCATTTAACAGATGGTTACAATGTTATTAAAATGCAAATGATTGGTTGCTTCTAATTGTTCAACATCAGAAACAATTAATCAGATGATTTTTTTCATTTTCTGATAGCTTTGTAGAGTTTACCTCAAGAGATTAACATAAAAGGCAACTATGTAAATTTTTCTCACTGACCCCAAGAGAGTCAATCAACTTGAAAGAAAAGTGGAATAAAGATTATATATTCATAATGGTGGGAAGAATCCTTTTAGCACTGTAATTTGCTTGTGGATTTGTTTTGCATCCAGTTTAACTAGTCTCCATATAATTACATTTATTAAACATGCACACAAAGATAATGGAATTTGGTGTCTTACTTTACATCAAAAAACACAAACTATGTGTTTGAGTAAATAAAATGATCCACTAGAGTATTGCATGAATCCTTGTATAGTTGAAGGAATAATTTGAGAATTAAAATTTACAAATTCAATAGACATTTTGAGATAATTATCAGGCAATTATTATGTTTAGAAATTATTCCAGTTACTTGGAATATATCCCAAACCATAAAGATATCTGATGTATTGATGCACATAATTATAAAATACATTTAGTCAGAAAAAAATTTCTATATAATTTCAGAATGTCATAAATGTTCTGTTTATTAATCATTTTTTCAATGTTCTATCTCATAATGGTTTGACATCTAGGGAAATATGGGCAAGGATGATGATTTGTCTCTCTTGAAGTTATTTAATATTTGTTAAATTATTTTGATTTTAAGACATAGTCTCACTTACATTGTTGAAGTTGTTCCCAAAAGCCCAAGTTTAAGTGATCCTTCCATCCCAGCCTCCAGACTGAGTACACTGCTGGCCCATTCACAGTTTATTTGTTTGATTGTTTGTTTATTTGGTGACTCATTAAAGCAGAGCTCATATTTTTGTTCATGTCCTCTATGTGGCTTTTACTTATCAGGATGAACCCTTTCCTCTGGCCCTATGTTTTGCAGTGTTCCTCATCTACTTCAAGTCCACCCTAGACCATCTTTGCCACAGCAGTTGTCCTTGTCATAAGCCAGTCAAAAAGAATCTCCTAGATACATCCGATATGTGTATATACAGTTATATAGGTGATCATAAAAGAATGTTCATCCTTGTATTTGTGTGTGCATATGTGTGCTCCTATGCATGGAGGGTGGAGGTTGGAGGTAAGTTGTAACTTTTTTTTTTGAAGATAGGATCCTTTACTGGCTCTGAGCTAACCCTACCCATTAAGATGGCTGCAGTGATCCACCTGCCTCTGTCTTTCCACTTCTAGGATTAAAAAGGTACACTGATATATTTTTGTTTTGTTTTGTTTTGTTTTCATATGAGTTCTGGGAAACTTAAGTGACCAAGTCATCTCCACAGCACTCCCATGTACATTTTTGTTTGTTGTTACTTTAATTCTTTTCTTCTTTGGAATTTCATATATGCATACAATAAAGTATAGTTATATTTAGCACATTTCCCCTCATCCTTCTCAGCACATTACCCACAAAGCAATCTGGATTGGTCCTATGCTGGTTTCCCAGTTATCAAGACTGGAGTCCATGAGCTACCCCTGTTCAGGTCATCTGTTTCTGTGGGTTTCTCTAGCCTGGTCTTGACCCCTTTGCTCATCACTCCTTCCTCTCTGCAACTGAATTTACAACTTGAAATTTCTAATGCAGGTAAATCAGCATAGAATCTAAAAATGTTATGTCATGTGTTCCATCTTGGGAGCCCATTCCACATAGAGGGATACTTTCTCACCCTAAACACATTGGGAGGACCTAGGCCCTGCTTTAAATGATATGACAGACTTTGAAGATGCCCCATGGAAGGCTTCACCCTCCCTGGGGAGCAAAAAGGGGATGGGATGGGGACTGGTGGGGAGAAACAGGAGTAAAGGAGGGTAAGAGAACTGGGATTGACATGTAAAACAACCTTGTTTCAAATTTCAATTAAAAAATTATTTTAAAAAAGGATAAAAAAGAAATCTCAAGTTGTGCATTCTGATATCTAAATAAAATAGAGAATTTTGCAATAAGTAGACATACAAATAATTCAAGCTAGGGGTCACAAACAAAAAAGTAGATCTACACATAAAAATCAATACATTGTCAAAGTACAGAAAAACCCATAAAGTTAAAAATAAGCATGTTATAGGTAAGGCATTTGTGGTGTATGCCTTTAATCCTAGCACTTGGGATGCAAAAGCAGGAGGATCTCTGTGAGTTCATGGCCAGCCTGGTCTACAGAGATAGTTCCAGGACAGGCTCCAAAGCAATACAGAGAAACCCTGTCTCATAAAAAACTAACTAACTAACTAACTAACTAACTAAATAAATAAATAAATAAATAAATAAATAAATAAATAAATAAAATAAGCATGTTATATTGAACTGAACTTTTATTCATTTAACATAAAATCCTGAGTACTAAAGACATGATTCTAAATTTTCATTAACATGTAGTTTTATTAACATATATTCAATAGGTTCAATCTCTCTTTTAAAAAAGCTAGTCACCTGTAAGAGTTTAATTTATACACATATGTGTATGTGGGTTCCTTTGTGTGTGGGTTGTGTGTGGTTGCTGATGGACGTGTGTTTGCAAGGGTTTGGAGATATCAGGTGTCATCTTCAGGTATCACCATCCTTTCTGATGAGACAGTGTTTCTTATTAGCCTAGATCTTACTAGTTAGTCTTGGCTGGTAGGTGGGGTTGTTCATTCCTGGCAACTTACTAAAGCAAATCCAGGGTAAACCCCATCATGTCTGGAATTTGTACATAGCTTCTGGCAATCTAACTCCATTCCTCATCTTTTTTACTGACAGAACGATCTCTCCAGCCCTGTTTTCATGGAGCTGATAAATACAAATTCAAAATCAAATTATGTTACATCTGTAAGTTGTCATAAATGTACTATATATATATATATGAATACTGAAAAAATATGAACATTATTAAGATTTTAATGTCAAAATATTTGCTGATACTTTGACAGTTTATGCAATGGTGTGTGTGTGTGTGACTTTGTATTTAATTTCATTGCTTATTGCTAGCTATCTGATGAGATGGTTCTTTTCTTAAGTTGTAACCCACTTTCAAGTCATATATCTTTCAGATCTTTTCTCATCTGCCTCAAAAAGAGACGCTATAAATCCCTTAAACATGAAAGTAGCTGGCCTTGGAATGGCATAAAAAGAATCTCTCTGCATGAGGTAGTATAATTCCCATAAGAAAATGTGTTTCAGGAGTAATTATAGCAGGATTGTTAGTGGGTACATCTAAAATCAAATAAGTTTTGACTTCAGAAACAGAAATTTTAAAATAAAGACACCCCAAAGCAAGCTTTACTCATTAAAGCCTAAGATGATTTAATTAATAAATATGCAGAATATAGTCAGTTTTAGCACCTCTACATTCATAATGCAAATTCATGTTTGAAATTGTTATATCATTTATTTTTTGCTAAAAGATTGCATCCTCATATGAAGAAATCATTTATGCACATTATATTTCCACTGTTATACTTCATAAGCATTTCAGTGTTGCCCAGCCTTCCTAGTGCTGTGTCTCTTTAATACAGTTCCTCATGTGGTGGTGGCCTAAAACCACAAAACTGTTTTCATTGCTACTTAATAACGGTACTTTTGCTGTTGTTACATATCAGAATGTAAATATGTGTCATGAAGGATATCTGACATGTGACTCTTGTGAGAGTGTCATTCAACCCATAGGTTGAGATATGCTGCTTTAGATCATTTAGGAATTAATATGTTTAAGGCTCATATAAAGGTCCAAATAAAATTAACTTTTACTATGGGGTATATTTAAAATCTATTTTATATTTCAATTATTTATTCACATGGAGAATGCTTTTAAAAGCTCAATTACTCAATATCCATTAAAGTAGAACAGATAGATGGTCAGGTATGGAAAAGGGGATGGATATGGGAGGAACTGAGAGAAGGTAAATACGATAAAAAAAAATGTATGAAATCCTCAAAGTACTAATAAAATCACCACATTCACCACTTTCAGTGAGTTCCAGAGATCAAGTCCTGGCAATGGTTTATGAATTATTTTTCTAACCTATCTTAATACTTAAGATAAGGACATTTTTATAAAACAGAAATACATGTAAGCATAATTACAAAGTAAATACATATGAAAATTGTCAAGAGAAGCAGTCATGTAATGTTGTCACTGAAGTCTCTCTCATACACACACTATGGGCATTCTCAGGGCCAGCTCAACCATGCCTCTGTCAGTAGGGTCAGCTCTCCCATACTGCACAGATGAGGTGCAGGGCCCACTTTTCTGAATTCTGCAGCTTGTTAGATGGAGGCTCAGCTCTCTAGCCTTCTGTAGATGGTTAGGGGAGAGTGGAGAAGGCATGGTTGCCTTGCCTTCACCGCCACGTGGCAGATAAGGGTGGCAAGACCTGCTCTCCAACTCTCACAACCTCAGTGCAGGCTCAACTGTGACCCCCCCAAAAAACTTCATCACTACTGTGCTGTTGCCCAGGCAAGGTGCTGGGCCTGCTCTCCCAAGTGCTACAGCAGGTGAAGGGCATGGCGGCCAAATCTTCCACTATCATGGCCCACCAGTCAACTCTCCTGCCTACCACAAGCAGTGAGGGGTAATGGACAGGGTTGGGGGGGCATCTCTCCCTAGCTCACACTGCTGCATGACAGATAAGTAGTGGGCCAGGCCTCCTAACCTCACAACCTCAGAGGAACTCAGCTACACACTTGCAAGCAGGGTCAGCATTACTGGGTTGCTTGGGTGAGGTGTGAGAACAGCTTTCCCAGGTGCTGCCATCTGTGAGGTGGCAGGGCCAGCTCTCCCTGTAGTTTGACTTCCTTTGTTCTCACCAGCTCCGTTAAAATTACAGAGATACTTCTTACTAATTATGAAAGCTTTGTCTTGTTCCCAACTAGCTTCTAGAACTTCAATTAACATGTTTCTCTTCATCTTCTTTTTGTCACATGGTTCTTTACCTGTTCTCCATTCTTTATGTCTGACTTCCTCACGGTCTCTCTGGTGTCTCTGGTGCCTAGATTTTTCTTCAGTTCCCCTCTATGCCCAGAAGTCCTGCCTAGTCTCTCCTGCCTGGCTGTTGACCATTCAGCTCTTTACTGAACCAATCAGAAGGCACCCAGGGCAGAGACACATATTCATAGTGCACAAAACCTTTTTCCCTCAATGTATCCCACCTGCCTCAGAAGATGAGGAGCAGTGTACTTGAGGGCATGTCCTGTGGCGGTATATTGCTTATGATCTAATAAAGTTTGCCTGAAGATCAGAAAAGCAAAGAGCCAAGATACCAGAGAGCTCTCACCTCTACCCATGTGCAGACCAGATTTCCTCTTCAGACTGCATTGTTCCTCATCAAATCTCAGACTGCTACCTGAGACTGCACTGAGCTCCTTATATTCTCTTTAGTGCTGGAATCAAAGGTGTGAGCTCTGTTTTTACTTTAGACTGATTCATTCTCATGTAGCCCAAAGTGGCCTTGAACTCAGAGATCCATATTACTCTCTCTCCTGAGTCCTGAGATTGAAGGCTTGTGCCACTGCCCAGCTTCTATGGCTGTGGGTAGCTTTGCATTCTTATCTCTAGGCAAGTTTTATTAGCTCATAAACAATATATCTCCATAATCTCCCCCTGACTCATGCTGTCATATTACAGAGGAAGACCAGGTCCTGACCTTTCATGCTCAAATTCTCTGGGTTGTCTCACTTTTACCCCTGTCAACAGGGTTAGCTCCATTGTGCTGTCCATGTGAGCATCAGGGCCTGTTGTCCCTAGTGCTGCATTTGGTGAGGCACAGTGTTAGTTGTCCTATCCGCAGTGGGTAGCAAGAGAAGAGGCAGACAGGGCATCTTTCCCTCACTGTTACCACCAATGACATGTCGGACTAGGGGTGCCAGACCAGTTCCTATGGCCAGCTGGCCCATATACTCATCAACAAGGTCAGCTCTCTCCTCTTGCCCAGGCAAGGTTAAGTACCTGCTCTCTTGAGTTCTGTGGTCGGGAATGGACAAGGCTAGTTCCTGCTATTGCTGCAAACAATAAGGGACAGGTCCAATTCTGTGCAGCCCTATTGTCTCAGCCTTCAATGGTGATATGAGCCAAGGATATCAAAACAAACCATAGCTGCAAAAGAATCACAGTCTCAAATATGTTCTCTGACAGCAGTCCAGACCCAGGCCCAGATAACAACATGGCCTATGGTGACAAGCAGGCCACTCACCCCTGCCCATGACTCAAACATTTACCTCTTCACATCTATTTCTCTTCACAGGAAGTGACCATTTTGTCTCTCTCTTTCCCTGCCCACGATAATGCTGGGAGGAGTCAACAAGGGCCCAGCAAACCTTGTTCAATCCTCTCAGCTACAGGCCAGCATGGGATCTTTGTCTCCAGCTTAGTGTCTCTGGTGCTAGGCAGGCTCTTCTTGTCTCCTTCTGGACCAGGATGTAGAAACCCAGGCTGGCATGTGGATCTTTGTCTTTGGCTCAGTCTCTATAGCCTTGTCTTTCATTTTAATGAGTGCTACTGATCTGTTTATTGAAAATATATTCAAACCTCATCAAAATTTTTTCCACATTTCAGTCAACTTTGCAGCAATATTGTATCAATTATTTTAATGCATATAGTTTACAACTTCACGCTCATTCTGTAATGTAATAGCTTCAAAAACTGGAAAGATGCGAAGGAAATGCTGTGATTACAAGTGAACCTGGAACAAAATTTTCACAAGGACAGCAGGCTGCCCAGTATGTCATTCACTTCTTTTCATTCTGTGACCAAATACTTTACAAAAGTCACTTAAGAAGAAATCATGTATTTATGAGGAGATGCAGTCCATCTTAGTGCAGAAGGAATTGTAATATATGAGGAGATACAGTTTGTCACAGTGGAGAAGGAATGACAATATATAAGGGGATATAGTCTGTCACAGTAGGGATGGAATGCCAATGATTAAGATACAGTCTGTCACAGTGGGGATGCAATGACAATGTATAAGATGGAGTCCACAATAGTGTAGCAAGAATGGCTATGTATGAAGAAATACAGTCCATCACAGTGTAGAAGGAATGACAATGTATGAGGAAATGCACTCCATAATACTGGGATGGAATGACAATATATAAGGAGATACAGTCCATCACAGAATAGCAGGAGTGGCTATGTGTGAGGAAATATACTCCATAATAGTGGAGATGGACTAGTAATGTATAAGATATAGTCCATCACAGAGTAGCAGGAATGGTGGTGGAGCCTGAAGTTGATGATCACACTGAGTATCTTCAGTCAAAAAGAAAGACATATGCTGGTACTCAGCTGGTACTTTCCGGTCAGAAAGACTGGAACTTTTTATAATCTATATATTAAACATAAACACAAAAAAAATGATTCATAAAAAATCACACAGAAAAATATCTTAATGAAAAAAAAATGTCACTTGTAACCTTGGTGTGTCTCTTAGGCTGTAGATCCACAGCAAATCTGAATGACAAATTCTTGGATTAGTTGTCTAAATATTTCAAAATAATTTTCTACAAGAAGCATACTAGCATAGGCTGAAAGATTATTCAAAATCTCTAAGGAGATGTATAAATTTGCATCTTTATCTTTATGCTAATGTGGGCAGCTGAACCGACAGTATAACATAACAAAACAGACCCTTTTCACCTAGGCTATGACCATGAAATTCAGATATTTGCAACTTCATTTGCATTTATTCCAGGAGGTACACTTCAGTTGTTTGGAAATAACAAGAAAGGAAGAAAAGTATATTAGTGTATTCCATACAAAAAACATTGTTCTTTCTGAAGGCTGAACAGTTTTGAGGCTAACAAAGCTGAAATGGCAAACATGAACATGCAGACTTCAAAACAAAGCAAAACAAAAGACCAGTTATCTAGTTTGGTTAACATAAGGCCAAAATGCAGACTAAAAATAATTTGTGTATGTATAAACAAAAGACATGTTCATATGTAATCAGATTTCTTATACATCTTAAAAGTGTAGGTACATGATAACACACATCTTTATGTTTTATGTAGGAACCACTTAAACAATTAATTGGCTACCACATTTGCAGGACTAAGTGCTCTCTTCTATGAGGTTTTTCTTCTATTTAATTTGCACTGCAAGTATTTGCTTATAATATGATGGTTTATGGAATAATAATAAGCATACTTAACTAAGAGCATGCCACTATGGAATCATATTTGTGTTGACAAGAAACAGATTTTGATAATTTTTAAACTTGAGAAGCTTTATTTTTGTCACCATATACATTAGTGTACCTACCCTTGATTGTTTACTTTTTTGTATTGTTTTGTTTTGGTTTTTGTTTTTTTTTTATTTCTTTCAGAACAAAAAGATGGTTTGATGGATAAAGATGGTTGCCACTAAACCTGGTAACTTGAGTTCAATCCCAAGGATCCAGAAAATGAAAAAAAAAAAAAAAAGATCTGCCATGTTCTTTTCTTCTTTCAACACCTGTACTTGGGACACACACACACACACACACACACACACACACACTAGCAAACACATAAATACACACATAAACACACTAAACTAATAAATAAACAAATAAATGTAAAACATGTTATAAATGAATACTAATGTTCAACTTATTTTGGTCACAAATTTTAAAAGTTTCTTGCAAAGAGTAACCCTTGAGTCAATATTTTTATTGGCAGCAATTTTCCAACTGATGTTGTAATGTTTCTTTCTTTTTCCTTTGAAAGCATTTCTTCACTTTTATTTACCACCTGTTTAGCTGTGATGAACATTGATGAAGATTTGAGTTTACCCAGATTTAACCTAAATATTTCAGTTCCTGGAAATACATACTTCAGACAGTTTTTATTGCTGTTTGTTTTTTTGGGGGGGGAGTGTTTGTTTTGGTGGGGTTTTTTGTTTGTCTTTTACTGGAGATATTTCAGTGAGTATCCCTTCAAAATTTTATCATATATTTTTGTCTCTTTGCTTCTGTCCCATCAGTGAAGCAGTTATTGAAGTTGGTATTGCCCCAGAGGATTCTTAGGTTTATGATGACTTGAACAGTTTTAATTTTATATTTTCAATGATTTCCTTTATTTTCTTGTAGTTATAATTTAATTGCTTCATGTTTTTCATCTCCTTCCTCCCTCCAAACATTTCCATAGACCCAGCCCTCTTTGCTCTTTTCCTAATTCACAGGCTCTTTTTTGTTGATGATGTTTTTATGCATAAATAAAATATAACACATATACACATATGCATATAATGGAATATATAAGGAAGAGTATATATATATATATATATATATACATACACACACATATATATATGTATATATGTGCATATATATATACATATATATATAATGAGTACACCTGCTTGGTCTGTATGCTACACCTTATGTTTCTTTATGGTGGAAACCTCATGAACTTACCTGTGGAAACATGACCTGAATGTGGACAACAACACTAGGCAGGTTAATGAAGAAGGAGGAAAGCCTAGGAGGCCTCAACTCTACGTTAAGAACTACAGGAAACTAAAGATTGCTGATAGCCCAGAAATAGTCTTCCCTAGGAATGAACACGCTGATTGGTTATGCATTTTCAGTCTTTACTATCTATTATTGAATAAATCAGTTCTCAACTTACTTTTTAAAATAGCCTAACTTTTCTTCTGAAGACTTAAAAATTTTACATTTGTTTTCAGATAATGTGTAACTTCTTGCTGAGTCATGAAAATGATCCTTTAGGATAAAAGTTGTTTCATTCTTTGTGGTGATATATTGTTTATGATCTAATAAAGCCACTGAAGATCAGATTGCAAATCCAGCCATGCTAGTTAGCCTTAGAAGCTGGGCCGTGGTGACATACACCCTTAATCCCAGGACTGAGGAGACAGAGACAAATGGATCTCTATGAGTTCAAGGCCAACCTGGTGGGGCATGAGATTGAATTAGTCTAAAAGAGAAACTGAGCTCCTGCCTTTGATTTCAGCACTCGAAAGAATATAAGGAGCTCAGTGCAGTCTCGGGAACAGTCTGAGATTTGGTGAGGAACACTGCAGTCTAAGAAATCTGTGAATGCAATCTGAGGCTCAGTGGATTACCTCTTCAGTCTGAGCATTGGTAGAGGTTAGAGCTATCTAGTGGCTGGTTGCTTTGTTCCTCTGATCTTCAGCTTGAACCCAATATCAATCTCTCAGTTTTTATTATTCAGGCTACATAAAATTAATTAAATAATTTAATAATAAAAATATGAAAATTTAAAAACATTCCTGATTTAACAAAGACCAGGGCACAATGATTTTGTTTCTATCTTACATTTTCTAGTAATATTTTTCCAAAAAACTTACATGGAAACATCCTGAACATGTATTTCATATGACAAACCTGACAAAGAGAATTCAAACAAATTTTGTTTGGAACTTTCAGTTAGTCTGAAAAGTAAGAACTCTATTTTCCCCCTTGTAAAAAAATGTCAAATATAACCTCATTGCATCTTGTGATGTTTATCTGAAGACCTGTTTCTTAATTCTTAATTCTTCACAGTTGGAAAGATCATTAATTTCTGAGCCAACTGCTGTATAAAGCTATTCAAATTTATGATGAACTGATACACCCTGGCTTTTGAAATAAAGGTTGGTGGTGAAAGACCCACAGAGCATGGACCTTCACGCTCCCACGTAGGAAAGGCGACACCCCAAATCACTCACGAGAAGCGGTCTCGATGCAAATAGCATGAGGAATTTTTATTCCAAGTATACTGGGGTCCACAGTCATAGAACTGAGGACCTTGAAGGCCGAATTGAGACAGTATTTATAGGGCTTACAACAAAGCCCACACATAGGTCATTGGGGCGGGATTTCACAAGCAGTTTACGAAGTCAGATAAGCAGTTAGTTAGCTCATTTTCTATTATTTTACTAGGCTAAGATTACCAAGTCAAGGGCCTGTCTGTTTTAAACAGCAAGGAGTGTGAACTTGCCTATTTACTGGCAGAGAAAAGGGTCTGGAATTTGAGGTTTTTAGGGCTTTTTAAATAGTATTTCTAAACTTATAGCTCCCTGGGGTCACTGGAGGGTTAGGCTGTATTTTTCCATCCTTTCAGTGGGGTTTGTCCAACTTACAACAGCCTGCTCCCTCTTCTGCCCATGATCTCATATGCCTACCAGATTCTCTTGGGCTTCTTCCTGAACCTGGACCTAAAACCTACATCTTATCTTGTCATTAGATACATGTAGTGATATATTATTTATGATTTATTAAAGCTTGACTGGGGATTCAGAAAACCAAAGTCAGCCCCAAGCTATAGAGATCAGGCAGTAATAACACACACTTTTAATCACTGCAGCCAGAAGCTAGAAGATGATGGTATATAACTTTAATCCTAGGACTCAGAATTAAGACATAAATGGATCTCTGACAGTTCAAGGCCACCCAGATCTATACAAGAGTGAATCCGTTTAAAGGAGAATTATAGCTCACACCTTTAATCCCAACATTAGGGAAGTATATAAGACAGAAGCAAGGTTTCAGAGAGAGATTCATTCTCCAGCCATGCTGAGGAGAGGTTACAGTCTAAGGCTTGGTGAGAGATCCTAGAGACCCATTCAGCTTGAGATAGTGGTAAGAAGCTAGTGCAGCAGCTTTGCTTTTCTGATATTCAGCCTGAAGTTTGAACCCCATTACCCGTCTCTGAGTCATTTAGTTTTTATGCTACAAATACAGATGCTAAACGCCAGCAAAATGATCCACGCCCACGTATTGTTTTGCTAATATAAAAGTCAGGATAACACTACTAACCTTCATAAATTTAGTAAATAAATTTGGTAGAAAATTAGGTATTTCTAATTTAATACTACTGAAATACTGAGCAAGCAGCAATGTCTTTGATAATTCTGAAGGAGGTGTACTTGTAAAATTTTCTTTTTGCTTTTTTTTCCCTGCTGCTGTGGTTTAAGCAACAAAGAAAATTGGGAACCAAAAATAAGCCATGATTTTAAATGTTTGAACCTAAAGATAGTACTTTTCAACCTTTCTTTTCTTTTCTTTTCTTTTCTTTTTTTTTTTTTTTTGGTTTGGTTTTGTTTGGTTTTGGTTTTTCAAGACAGGGTTTTTCTGTGTAACTTTGGAGCCTGTCCTGGCACTAGCTCTTATAAACCAGGTTGGTCTTGAACTCACAGAGATCCATCCGCCTCTGCCTCCCAAATGCTGGGATTAAAGGCTTGGGCCACCACTGTTGGACCCTAATTCCGGGGTCCCATGGGCCAGTGGGAGAGCCCCACGACACAAACACCAAAACCTGGAGATGCAACAAGCAAGAGGTGTTTATTGATTGCATTATTGCATTCGGGTGACAGCAATCTCAGAAAAAGTTCCTCAACCCCCAAAGGATTCAGGTTCCTTTTTATAGAGACAAACTGCAAATCAGCATACATGCATTGAGCACACGGCGATTGATTACAAAGTATAATCTCATGTTTGAGAGAGCACCCAGGTGTGACCTGTTCTTATGCAAAGGATAAACCATAGAATGACTTGGAAAGTCCCCAGACTGTCCATTGGCCAGGAGTGACCCAAACAGTGCTGTTCATCTGAGACCATTTGTTCCAGGGTTGGGGGCCTATTTCCCTGTTGTGGGCCAAGACCTGGGAGAGACTTCACTTCAGTTATTTTACAAAAGATTGATGATTCAGTTACTAGCCCTATTTAACAGAATCAGCCTAGCATAACCACTAGCCCCATCACCATAGTAACTTTCTTGTTCTCATATCTGTTCTTTCCTCCCATGTAAATATCCATTCTTTATGATTTTCTGTATTCTGATTGCTAGGACTATTTTCCTTCCCCTTTCTCTGCAAACTAAAATCTTTCACCCCCACCCTGCTCAGTATTATTTATCCTTATTGAAGACTTTTTGTCCCTCCATTAGTGTCTTGCTGATTTTTTCTCATTAATTTTCATCATTATTGATGCTTGATAATTAAAACCTACTTTATGTGTCTATAATATTTGTGTTTATATAGCACTTAACAAGCAGATTATTCTATCTACTATTTTAATATGAAAATCCAATTCACATCTTACACTTTCTATTATTTCAGTAGAATAATATATATTCCAAAACCCAAAAATTACTACATCAAAAGTTATAGGTATGACTTTTTTTATTACTTATTGTCATAATTTAACAAAAGCAGCATGTGAGAGAAAGACACCATGCAACAGCGTTCTAGCAGAGGGTAGTTTATTTTAATTAGGGAAAGTGATCATAAAATGGGTATGGGAGCAACAGGAGAGAGGGGGAAAGAAAGATGGGGAGAGAGAAGCAAGAAGGGAGAGAGACAGGGGAACAGACAGAGAGGAAGACAAGAGAGAGAGAGAGAGAGAGAGAGAGAGAGAGAGACAGAGAGAGAGAGAGAGACAGAGAGAAGGATGAGAGGTGAGCAGGACAGTTTTAAAAGAGGACATAGTGAATATGCACAGGTGGTGGCTTCTGGCAATCTCCCCACCTGGTGCTTTGGCCCCCACCCCTTGATTAACAAATCACCAAGGTGGTTTCTGTGTTTCCCACTTGATCCTTGCTTGATAAAAGCTGTTGGATCATGTTCTGCCTCACTAGTGTGGAATAAACTTACCAAAAGTCTACTTCCCAGCACTTTGTGGTCATTTCAAGCTGGGACCCTTCCCACCTGCTTTGCCTTCAATAGTCCTTCTCTCTTCCACCTGTAACAAATCAGCTATTGCTGCAGGACTACCAGCTGTTGACCTTAGAGCTAGAGGTGCAAGGCTGTCAAACATGCCCAGGGGATGCTGTGATAATGAGAAAGGATCAGGCACTTAAAGCCCTAGAGAGTCGAATTAGATCCACTAAGAACAGCATTTTTTCCAGGTCCAGCAGGCCCTTTGATGGTTCCACAGAGCCTGGACCATGTTGTAAAACAGCCAGCTACTCCAGGATGTGGCTAGCACCCCAGCTTTCCCAGGTCCCCCAAACATGAACAATGCCTTCCAGGTCAGCAGGAAGTAGTCTTGAGAACACAGAGTCCTCATCCCTGCTTCCCCCGTTACCCCTTTCTAAGTACCTCACCTTCTTATAATACATAAAAAGGGAGGAATGCTAGTATTCAGGAATCTGTACTGGTCTGTGCTGGTCTTGGATTTCTGACAGGAAATACCCTCAGCTGCAGCCACTAAGAGTATCACCTGTACACATTCACTATGTCCCACTTTAAAAGGGTCCTGCCCTTGTTCCCCCCTTCTCTCCTCTCTTCTCTCTCCTGCAACTCCTGTCTCCAGAGGCCAGTTTCCCCCTCTCCTTTCCCCTTTTTATAATCCTGTTCCCTAATTAAAAAAAAAACTCTGCTTGAACCCTATCACATACCGTCTTTTCTCCTGTGCTGCTTTTCTTAAATTATAACACCTGTTGCCCCCTCCTAATATACAGAAATCTCAGGTCATTTTGTGACATTTAGTGACAATAGTTTATGACACTGGAGATTTGTAATGAACATCTAATAACTAGAGCACTGTGATTTACCCTTCTTGTTCTGACTATACTGAAGCTTGAGATATTTCTGAGCTCAAGGACAGTAAGATATTATGTCTGCAATGGGCAATGGTCCTCTACTTCAAACTTGGTTTTACTCTTTATTTCCTGATTCTATATATATATATATATATATATATATATATATATATATATATATATATATAGTGGTTAAAACAACCTAATTATTTAATCAAATGTGGCATTCAGCATGCCTATTCCTCATATCTTTGTGCTTATATGTGTTATTGTGTTCCATGTTATGAATGAAAATCACATGTAAAATAATTTGAGTATGATAATACAAACACCAATGTCCATGTGGAATACCTATTAAGAACTTGACTTCTCTGAACCATGTCATACATCTTAATGAATCTTTCCTAGGTTACACTCTCTCATTTCTCTTGTCTATTGGCAGATCTTCCTTCCTTAGATCAAGGCTTAACTACAAAATAAGTGTTCAACCTTATGTCATTTGTAAAAGTTCAATAACATTTTAAATTTAAGAAAATCCCTCAAATATGTAATCAATCAATCACCTATAAGACAGATGCTGAAACCACATAGGGAAGCAGGAACAAGTCATCGAGTTCACACAGTCAGGGCTTACTGGATAATACTTTTACTCCTTATCCCTGCTGGTTTTAGCACCCTCAGAGGATCAAAACTTCACACATGATAGATACTGGCAGGTAAAATTTGCAGAGCTGCAAAAAAAAAATCACTCTATGTTTAGAAGTGTGGCTGGATTTTTTTTTAACACATAATATATAACAAAGAACTGGGAAAAAAATTAACTTACCATAAAGACAAATGGTTCCCCTCACTTTCCTAAATCTCTTGTTGAGTCTGTCCTTACTCAGAGGATCCATCCCATGCAGAGGGAAGATAACATCAAAATACTGCTCACTGCTCTGCTTTATCAGCCAAAGCCCTTCACAAGTCCTTTCTTCATTTCTCAGCTTTCAGGGCTTATCAGACTGTTTCAAATCAGCAATAAAAGTGATAAGGAGAAAAAGAAACATACCCATCAGAACAGAAAGAAGTTAAATTAAGTCTGTTATGCACAATTCTCTAGGAACCCATAGACTTCCCATCTTACCCTGTGTTCCATTCATTTTTCTTCATTTTCTTTCATCCATAAGGGGATATCATGAATTCTAAATTCTGTGCCTATATCCTTCTTTTTACTACCACAAGTGATACAAGCATCACCCATGTATCCCACATTGGCTTATTTATCACAGCAATATGTTGAGGCTTAGTGTACAATAAACACTGTTTGAACCAAAGTAAAGGCTGAGTCTCAATACCAGGATTCCTGCCCCTGGAGTGCTTTAGTGGTAGAAAATGAAAAGGGATAACTGCATTTGAAAATCAACCATTCACAACATCTCTTCAGAAAATCGAGGAAAAATGCCTAGGTGACTGGGGTTTTTATTGTCATTATGAACTTCCTTCAATGTCAAGATTTAAGTTGATGTTTTAAAGATACAAAGGACGTGGGTTTAAATTACTAAAAGAAAGACGACTCTTGGGAAAAGAAAGAGAAATGGTTGGTGAATGGCTCTCAGGTTCCCCTCACAGTTGGTAAATATGCCAGATCATTTTCATGATTGAGAAAGATGGACACAAATTAGAGTGTGATAGGCAGTTGGGGCTATACAACAGATGGTACAAAAAGCAGGGAGAGGGGTTATCCTGAGCATCCCAGACTACAAAAAGGAACTAGATAAGCAGGCTAAATTTTGGTGTGTGGGGTCAACATACTCTGCATTCTATTGTTCATTGTACACAACCCTTAATTTCCAGCTAATAATCAGGTAAAGGAAGGAGAAACAATGTTTAAGGGAAGGTAGATAGGAGGGGGTATAGAAAGGAAAGTGGGTGGGAGGGGAGAAATTATGCAATTTTATTTCAATTAAAAAGACTTTAAAATACTTTAAAAAGATAAGTATATTATGGTTTCTAAATTTGTGGGTTTGGTTTTTCTTTGTGTGTGTGTGTGTCTGTCTGTCTGTTTGTG